>OY728136.1:1340534984-1341777750 GCA_963277665.1 Viscum album
TCAACACTATCCAAAGACGAGGTATCCTCAATAATAACAATCTCACAAATATTTTTTCACTATTATATGATGTTCCCCAAACATCAGTCTATTGTGGGAGCACTAGCTTCTATCTAAGTAATGTTCTCAATAAGTGGATGTGCCAGCTCCTCACAATGTAGTCTGACAGCTAAGGGACCTCCGACTCTAAAGGAGGACTTGCTCCATGCCGATACTCGGGACTAGGGAGTGAAACTCTTTAAGTGAGGACACCAAACATGATCCCAAAGGGGAGTATGACTCATGAAGGGCCTTCACCGAAATCCCATAAGGGAGTTCAAATTTTTACGTTGAGGACCCTCACCCTAGCTGATAATGGATTACTACCCAATGACAAGAGGACTTATGCCATGTTATGACAAGGGAGTACCGACCTGATCAGTTCATGTGTGGAGTACTTGTTCCTAGGAAAAAAGGAGTATCAAATCCTATAAGAGAGGTCTTTGACCCATACCTTTAGGGGAGTTCTGACTCGGTGTACATTAGATAAGATGGACTGACACGCTAGTCCTATAGGGGATTACCGACTCCATTGATAGAGGGCCTTCACCCTAGTCCAATATAGTCGTACCCATTATTCCTTCATAAACATATATAGAAACCTGAAATATACTCCCTCAGGGTATTAATGCCACCAGAGGAAGATACCCAATGAAAACAAGACCACTCCCACAATGTGGGGAGTCCCCAGCTTAGGAAACATTCCAAATCCCACTAATGGGTTATTGTACCATGAGGACCAACTCCTCAAAACATTTATTCATCATTAAATAACCCAAAAAATAACATGGAGAATCTCAAAAGTATTTTCCCCAATCAATGGTCCAAATTCCTTAGACATCTTGTCAAATAGACAATTCAATTGAATTTTAAGGTTATTTTAGAAAAAGTGTGTTGGTTGGGTCTGGGTCTGGGCATGTACGGCCCGATCGGACTGACCTGACCCTACCTGGAATGGGGTCTACCAACATAGCCTGACTTGGTATGGTATGGGTAGACCCAGTCCAGTCTTCTCAGAAGGCCAGGCTCATTGGGCCTGATGGACCTAGTCCATTGGATCAGGGGGGGGTCCAGCCTGTCACGCCTCCCAGTGGCCCAATCAACCTATGGTTCAACCAACACTAGCAGGGATGTTTTGGTCTAGTCAGGTCACCCTTATCCAACCCAGATGCATCACCTCGTCATGTCCCCTTCACACCACGCTATTGGCATATAATTGGATGCCCCCCTCATGCGGTACTACAGACTGTGTGCCATCACAGAATCGAAATCAGACCATGGGTCTTCTATCTTGACAAGGTGACCCATGGGGGTCGATGTTCCATTCCTTTGTGGCCTCCACTGCCATGGACCTAGAGCATGCACACTGGTGGGGTCTTTTACAGGCCACATGACGCACTCTGGTGGTCCGTTTTTCATTCCATAAGACATTATGGGATTCTTGGGTCGGGTTCTTTATTTCTAGGGGTATGAACATCATTTTGATCCACTATGGTGAAATGATCTTCAAGCGATGATATCTCTCACATGACATTGATCTATTCTCCACTATCATCATCGCACCTTTGTCATGTTTTGTCAATTCAAAATCCAAAACATCGGATTTTTCTGTCAAGAAACGGTTGAGCGACAATCAACTATTCGTCAAACTGTGATGAATATAAAAAACATGGAATGTAAATTCACAATAAGAAACCCATGGATCGAACCTAGATCATTTGATATTTCCATCCTTGATTGAATCTGTTAAAAAGTTCATGAAAATGATAGAAAAACTAGAAATCAATAAAACGTTCATCAATCCCTAATAAAACCCACATGGTGAATCCCATATCACAATAATATGCATAACATATGAATCGTATCATTTTTCAATTTATTCATGTTTGTTGTAGGAATTCAAAATGGGGAAGGTTGGAATTTAAATAATAACCCCTACCTCGTGTAGGCTCCCTTGGAGACATTGATTGAAGTTGTGTAGCCACATTGATCCTTGTTCTGCCTGTGTTCAATAATTTTCCACCACTTGATCAAATATCAACCTCAGATATAATGGGGTCGTTGAGAGAGTCTCCTCCTCCTTTCCTTAGGGATACTCCAAAATAATTCTCCAGCGTAATTAATTTTAACACTGGACCATATACCAGATTAATGGAGGCAACTGTTAACACATTTATGAATTTTAGAGTTACTGTTTTCTTTTGAAAAAACATTGTCCAGTTGCCTCATTTATTAAAGGAGAATGAGTTGCTCCATCAGTGCATTGCATAATTTCCACGTTGTGAAACGTTAAAAGAATATAAAATAATTCCCTTTAAGATTATTTTATTCACCTTTAGTAATCCAAATAATTAAATTTTACCCTATACCCACAATAGTCGAGGTTAGGGTCCCCACAAGGAAAACGAACCCTCTTAAACTCAACTATACTGTCAAATTACAATCAATGTTACCGTTAATGAGTTATAAGGATTTGAAAAAAATATATTGTTATTTTATTATTTTATTTATGGTCACGTCCCAAAAACTAATTTCCATAGTTAGTCTATACAGGCCAATGTTACTCTCCGCCCAGGAAAATAAGATCCTCAGGAGCTCAATGGTACTCTCAGATTTCTAATCTGAGTTACATTTTATGATTTATAAGGATTTTAATATAAAATAATATTTATTTAATTATTTTATTTAACTTCACACCCCAATAAATTAATTTCCTTAGTTGGCCCTCATTGGTCAATTTTAGGCTCTATCTATGGAAATAAAATCCTCTTGATCTCAACAACACTCTCAGATTTCAAACATGAGTTACCATTTATGGGCTACAAGGATTTGAACAATAAAACTATTTTATAAAATTACTGTATTTATAATTATGCAATTTTATGAGTTTTCACACTGGAGTTGTGCGCCCACTAAAATTAAGTCATACCTAGGGTAAAACTACCATCCCAAATACAACAATGCACTCAGATTTCTAATATAGGAAACCATTTAAGAGTTATTCTACTATATCGGGAAACCTACTCACATGTGCTATTTAAAAACCAAACATTTTTCAATGGATAATTCAAAGCACTCTCGCTCCCATGTGAATATCATAATATCGTTATGCTACATCTAGACCTGCATAAAAGGAAAATATCATCCATGAATGATTTTTTTTCTACAAGTACTATGAGAGAGTCAACCAAGAGCTATCTAGGATTCCCTTTTAATGACCAAGGAAACCTCATTCCATTGATACCGATACACTGTTCCCTTTTTCCTAAAACCGTAAATCTGGAAATGAACTATACTATTCCATAAGAAGAATGACATTATTAGGCCTAGACGCTACAACTAAGACATCCCAAACCCAACTCTCACCTCAAAGAGATAGGTCACACTATCAGTGGACATGTGTGGTCCTTAGGTCTCCTCATGTAGGAGTCTCTATGCATGAGGGTCAAGTAGATATTTTTACCATAACCTGTAAATATCAAATGAAACTCATCAAAAAAAGGAGAAAACCTAGCTCATGTCTCCATTAATATGACAAAAAAAAGTAAAAATACATAGGTCATACCTCGAATCACTCCAAGAGTCTCTTGGTCATAAGCAATGACTATATGCAGTTTTTCAGCCCACATCCTCTAACACCAAGAGCCTGGAATACACCAATTGTTCCCTTATATTTCCTCTACCTCACCATCCATTTTGTAGAACTCCTTGTTTCAAGTAATTTCTTTTCTAAGGAATCTAGTCGCCGGGCTCCATCTCTGTGGTAAATGGGTCAGACTGTCTCTAGTTATATTCCCCCATTCAATGAAAACATAACCCCACCACTCATATGGCTTTTATATTTCTCAGTGTTGCTCTTACATCGTAGACACACACATCTGATTTCGGGCATGGGTATTCCTCCTACAACCTGATCCAATCACATGTCGTCTTTTAGATCCTACATTCACCTATGTCTTGGGACCTCTATTGTGGGTCACATCCATCTATCCCTCAACCAGTAAACTCTTGACCACCAGGACTCATTCTAGAATCCCATTATTAGTGGGAATATTCACCAGATCCACTAACATCTTGATCTCATGGAATAATCCATTCTCAAATCATTGAGTTCTAAAAAATGGGGTCACACCTTGTCCACGGAGTACCATGCCAACACATTGATCCTCACCAAAAATGTCACCACTATCATGATACACTATCAAAGAAACAGAAGCACGTGGATACATACTGACATCAGCGTGGGTGGGTAAAAATCTTCCCTTAAGAGTTGTTCAAACTCTTCCCATATGAGTGTCTCCTCATTGTGTGTCTATATCACCAATCTCCACCAGCGTCCCACTAATCCATATAGATGGATTGGTTGAAGGACCACCACTTGATCAGGTGGTGTCTTCACTAAGAGGAATACTCAAGTGACTACCTAGAGCTAATCATATGATTCATGGTGGTCTGTATCACCCTGTATAATCAATGGTCACTGCCTCTAGAACTCATGTAGTGCACTCATCCTACGTGCATCCTCAGCCTGAACTGTATGTAAACATGGTGATCTGCAGGAGGTGGTGAAACTGATAGACCACCCAGATGAAACACCTCAAAGTATGTGCCTGATAATGAATCATCATCACGGGGAAGATTTTAATCTTGATCGTGTTATAGAATCCTATCATATTATCATCATGGAGGAATCCAATAATGTATAATGATGGATCATGGTTAATAGAGTATATCTAGAGAGATGACTCATGGAAGAAAAAGAATGCTCAAACCATTCATATATGATGCATGTATCATTTGTTTTTCAATGACCAGTGTCATAATACACTAAGTAAACAAGAAGGTTATCATAGTTCCATTTAATGGATACATCAGCCTCCGGACCAACACGAGAACATTTGGACTGAGAATCGGACTCGAAACACCATAACATTGTCACTATAAAACCCATCCCAAGATCACCACTATACTATACTAATGTATAAATGACCTGGCTTTGAGATCACTATTTCATAAATCTTCCCCAAGTGCTCGTACCATGACTAACCCAAGCCCACCTCCAATAGGGAAGGGGCTTCAGACTAGCACTGAGTAGGCCTATCTCAAATATGAGATCCATTTTCTATAAATCCTGTAAACATGCACCCAACTCTAATCCATATATATTGAGAGTGATAAGACTATGTAAATAAAATTCATGCATAAAACTACCACAAAAAAATTGAGTACTACATGAAGTAAATAAGTAAAGTGAAACCAGGCCAGAATACTAACCAACTAAAAGAAAGATAGCCACAAAGTCCAACCAATAAACATGAGTACTGAAGATATTGTAGGAATCTTCTAGAAACACATCAACTCATTTGAAACCACAAGGCACCGTTTGGTATGGGTCCCAGTCCTGCTCTACCTAGGACTCCACCAAAGCGTCAATATATTGAATAATACATGACACATGTGGGAAAAGCCCGGGAAAGGGTGAGGAAAACAATACATATCAAGGGACCCCAAAAACCAACGTTTAAAAGACCAAGGAAAAAACACCAAGAAATGCGCAGTCATCTCCACATAACTATATACCCATTCATATAAAAAGAAGATCCAGATACACTTGTTTTAGACACTAATAATCATACGGTTTCATACACATTTACATCACCATGATTATCATCATATGATTGAAAGGAAACACATAAAACCAAGATAAACACACTCCATGAGGTTAGACCTTTAAGAGGGAACCCATATGAGAGGTACAATTCATTGGGAACAAATATATCAGTCCTCATAGTACATCTGAGAGAACGTGCTCCATCAGGAACATCCTACTATGTCCATTTCTAGTGCCCAACACCGGAGGTTCAATCATAATTGTCTAGCTCCCTACATAAGACTAAGGAAACCCATGTGGAGAGCCCGCCATCACAACTGTACACAGATTACGGAGCCATGCTCTCAACCATATCATGAATCCTCTATCACTCCAATAAGCATTTCCCAAAGCTTATGTCTATTGAGGGAGTAATAGATCTTATCTAGGTAACGTTTTCATCAAGTGTATGGGTCTGATCGTCACAACTAAGTCTGATAGCTGAGGGATCTCCAACTCCAATGGTGGACCCATTACCTTCTGGAACACATGACTAGGTAGTGAAACTACGTAAGTGAGGACCTGCACCCTCATCCCATTGGGTAGTATGACTCAGGTAGGATCTACCCCTTGATCTCATTGGGATTAAAACATTGTATGTTTTGGACATTCACCCTACTTGATTGGTGATTACTACATACTGAATAGAAGACATGCTCCATGGTATAACAGGGGAGTAACGACCCTATTATTTTATGTGTGGTGGACCTACGCCATGTAACATTAGGGTAGTATAAACTCTTATCATAGAATACATGTACCCTACCATTTAATGGAGTACTATCTTTATGTACATCAGATATGGAGGACCAACACCATAGTATTATAGGGGAGTGCTGACTCCACATATAGTGGACCCACTCCCTATTTTCATGGGGATGTACCAACTCTTCCTTCATGAAAATATCTGGGAACCCACACACTAGTCCCTCAGTGATTTAAAACCCCCAAATGAATCTTTACAATGAAAAAGAACCCTCACCCACAATGCGGGGAGTCCGAAAATTACCAAAAATTCCAATTCCCACTCTAGTGTGCTTGTACCGAGAGGACTGACTATTCAAACCATTAGTCATTATATAAAAATCCCCAAAAATTCACATAGAGTTTCTTAAAAGGACGCTCTCTTCCCAATGGTCCCAACGCCACAGACAAATACTCAAACAAATTATCCATTAAAAAGTTTTTGGTATTTTCGCAAAAAATGGGCATGTTGGGTCTGAGGCCATTCTAACCTGAACCGGAATGAAACGGTCATGTCCGGGCCAAACTATTCTACCATGACCGAATGTCTCAGATCATTGGGTCATGGGTCCAGCACAACGGTCCACCCAGCATCCCAGTCCTCTTCAAGCTCGACCCACACTGGCAGGATATTTTTTGTCTAGCTAGGCCACGTAGTGGCCCGATCCCCTTCGTTCCAGCCAATGCCAGTGGGCTAGATCTACCCTACCCGGATATTGAATATCATTGCGTCCAATTAATACCACATATTAGGCACCTGGCTGGCCGCCTCCCCTATAAGTTGTACTGTGGACTGCATTCTCCCCACCCCCACGTCCTGGTCGGGGGTCTTCCAGCCTAACACATCGCCGTGTTGGCTCTGCTATTCCACACTACCATGACCCTCCTCGCAGTAGCCACTACTATAGTGGTTCTAGTGTAGTAATGCCAGGGGGTATTATGTGGGACCCTAGAGGCACTCTGGAGGTCTCGTTCATTGATCCGGAAAATGTTCTGGGATCCTAGGGTTGTGTTTTTCATTACTAGGTGTTCAAATCTTCATTTCGATCCACCATGGTGCAATGTCGTTCGAGGGGCGATATCTCCCACACCTCCTTGATATTTTTTCCATTTTATTTATCACACCTCTATTGTTCTATGTCGATTCCAGATCTAATACATTGGATTGTAGAAAAAAATGGTTTCCCAATTATTGACTATTCATCAACCAATGAAGAATGTAATGAACGTTGGGGGGATGCACATTAAGAAACATGAGGATCAAACCTCGGCCATTTTTTCATTCCATCCTAGACCTAATACATATTCTCTGGAAATGGATTATACTCCTCCTTTTCAAAATGAATCTTCTTTAGGATTCTATAATTTATCAATTTTTACACAAGACCATGTCCCCAATTAATGGTTGAAATGTTTTAACACATTTACACATTTTATCATCACTATTTTGTTTGGAAATTGCGTCACCACAGATCATTATTTATGAAAGTAGAATGGGTTTCTCCATCTCTACGTCACATCATTTCCATGGTGAAAAACATTAAAATAAAATAAAATAAACATTTTAGTTTTAGTTTATTCTCATTTATAATGAAAAATAATTGACATTTACTGTTAACCTTCGTTGGTCGTTGTTAGCGTCAATCTAAGGAAAATGCACCCTCATGATCTCAATGGTACTCTCGGATTTCAAATTTTAGTTTCCATTAATTATTTATATGGACTTGAAAATAAAATAATCTTTGTTTATAAATTTATTTATTATCACTTCCCTAAAACTAATTTCCATAGTTGGCCCATACCGGCCAATGTTTTTCTCCACCTAACGAAAGAACAACCTCATTAACTCAAATGTACTGTCATATTTCCTAAACTGTATCTCATTTTTATATATGATTTTTAATTTCAAATTTATTTGATTGACTTGGAAAATATTTATATATATGTACTCAATACTCAATACAAATATTTGATGTTAAGGAATAATAATTCCTGAATTAAATTTTTTATTCAACATATAATAATTTTTTTACCTGTAGTTTTTGGTGCTGCCAAAAATTATATATACCTACAATGCATCAATTAGTATCATGAAAAAATTCTATTAGAATAGCATTAAATTATTTTTTTATTTTTATTTTAAATCATCAAGTGAGATTTCTTAATGGTATTGGTATCATGTTCCATAAACATGATGTCTAATAAATAATCAATTCATTAATTAGTTATTTAGTTATAATTATCTATGACATTTTCAGAATGATATTATCCCTAGATGAATTTCATTCCATGATAATTTTTTAATTGAACCAGTTTTTATTTATTTACTTTTCAATATTAATAATGACTTATCCATTAATTTTGTAATGTTATTTAAATCCCATGTGTATTTATTTATATTGATTACAATATTTATTACTATATATGAGATGTTCTCATTGATATTACCACTTGATTCAATTTCATCATAATTTATTGATTATATGGAATATTTGTTAAATTATTAAATTTAAATATTGATTATGATTATTTTTTCATGAATAATTCATATATTCATAACCCTTTGGGGTATTTGGGTTCACTATAATTATTTTTCCTTTCCCCAGGTTTCCATGACGTTTACAATGACATATCTGAATAAATATTAGTGGAATCATGATATTTATAAATACATAGTGTAATTTTTTTATTCAAATATAATATAAGAATCATATATGTATTATGTTTATAAATACTACTATTCTAATCGGTCCATAAATATGTGATTCATTATATCATATGTCAATGTAATGATAAACTGTACCAACTCGAGGCTTCTAGCATTAGGGTATCTATAGTATGTTCCAATGATATCATCCAATTTATATCCCTAGATATCATATGATAATTTATTATGCCATCTCTGATATAAATTTTTTTATTATCACATGATAATTATTCTAAGATTTAATTATTCATGTTTTCATATGGAATGAATTTATAATGTTTTCAGTTTGTGATGGGTGGGACAGAAATAACATCATAAAAAAATGAATTACATTAACAATTATATCATGATTATTTTTGGGATGGTCATAGACCCTAAAATCTAAGGGAAACTGTCCTCTCTAGGACCGATGGACCAAAAATTTTATAATACATTAATGAAATGTGTAAAAACTTATATCTCACAAGCTAAAATGTTAGGGACTAGGGATAGATCCCAATAAATTAAGGGATTATGTAATCTATTTGATTATGTTCTTGTCTATACTCTTTCTCAATTAGAATAATTCTTAATTCATATATATATTCTAGATTCTTATTCGTATGTTCTAAATTTATGTTTCATTTTTAATGTTCATTGTTTACCCACTCATATATATTATGTATTGTTGAATTCAAATGGTGTATACTATGATTTACAATTTATTATCTAAGAATCTTTGTGTATGGTTATCTTATATTCTGTCAATTTACATTGATTATGTTCTCATACCAAAATATTCATCATAAACTCACTTAGTATGTTTTATTGTTTGATCTCATGGTTCCCATTTCTGAGAAACTATGATCACCTATTCTTACGATTCTATTCCCAAGGTTAGGATGGATAATAATATATATGATAGGCCTAATGGGTACCATGTGATAAAATAGGCTTTCAGATATATTGATGTATTTATTAAATATGTTAATTATTTATTTTTTCTCAAAAATCACTAGACAAAAACATTTTTTTGTAAATGATTTGATATGAAATATAAGGAATATTCATTCAAAATATTGAAATATTTTTGTATAAAATTATGGGGTTTCCTTGTAGTGGATTTTTTTGGATTTCATCTATTTTGGAATATGAACATCAATGATTAATTATGAACCTTACACATCATTTGATCAATTTTTTCTTATAAGACAATCTAGAAGGATAGGTATTGTGAGTTAATAGAGAAATTAATTTATATAAGTATAAAATGGGACATGAGTATAATGTTTTATTGTTTATTAATATTTAATTAAAACCTAGTGACCTAGCTAAATCTATTACTATAAAAAATTAAAATATAAATTACAGGGTTGGAACATAGACTATCTAACCCTAGGACCAAATTGTATAAACTGCCCTTTTGAATTATTCTTCTATAAATACTTGGTTTTTCTGGTAAACCATTCCTCAAACCCATGTAGCATTGCTATTCTTGTACACATATGGTTTCAGGGATTTCGTTTGGTTTAATAATGTATATAAAAAACTATAAAACGTACTTAATTTAATTAAAAAGGTGATTTTACCATTTTTATTCTCTCATGAATTTTACTGTAAGGTCCCAGGAATTCCATGTAATTATTTTAATTATATGGAATTATTATGAGTCTGAGAAAATTGACGGAGCATGATTTTGAGGCCCGGAGTGCCCTTAATGAATTTTAGAACATTTTTTGGGTGCGTTCAGTAAACACATAAGAGACATTTTAGAACATTTGAAATGTTTCTCATATTTAGAATATAAGTTCCCTATTAAATCTATAGTTTCGAGATTCACTTAAGGGAATTTTTACTTTAACCTTAGTAGGTCAGGGGAAAAAGTTATGTTTTTCACCTTTTTAAAAGAAATGAAATAAAATAATTTTGATATTTTTGTTCATATCCTCCAACAGACAAGTAAAGGGGGTGGTTCTGGTGATGTGTCATGCCAATAAATGGCTTGAGCTTCCAACATTAAATAATGAAATCATAGGGGAATTAAGAAGCTTAATAATTAATAAGGCCCGTTAAACTCCAATTTCATTACATACCCTCTAAAAGTCTTATATATACAGAGCTATGAGGAAGAAACCGGCACAACATTGCCAAGCAACGAAGTGCTGAAACATTTTCGCGACGCCGAACCCTTAGAATACGGAGTCGACCAAGTGGGAGGTGAAATAAGACATCGAACCATGAAATGAAGAGCGACATACGAGTGGAATTATTTGGAACCAGTTTTGGGAATGAAGAACCACATCCCAGCATTTTTCACGAGAGTATCTTCAATGATTGTAGGTAAGGTTTTATTCATTTATAATTTTTAATTGATTCCCTCTTACCCATTCTTTTAATTATACGATGAAGACAGGTCAACCGACAAATGGGTTGATATGTGATTCATTCGTTTTTTGGGAGGTTATTATGGCGTATCCTTGGGAGTCTTGGTTGGTTGATTAAAATAAGAAATTGTTAACCCCATTTTATTCTCCCTTTATTCTCGAGCTAATGCGGAGGGCATAGGCCTGACAAACCCGGCGCGAACCCTCTGCAACATTGTTACCCTTGTTCCATCTGTGGAAGAATGTCTTCATGGCGGGACCATCCGGATACGAAAGAGGCGATGTGACAACACACACTACAAAATGAGGCCATGACATGAAGACATTACGGTCATCAAAACGGCCATCACTAGCCAGCCACCAAGGTGGTGCGACACGTCGTCGCGCGCCGCCAGTGTGCATGGGGAGCAGCTTGTCAACCGCCGCAGTTAGAGTAGGTGGTCGGCTCATTGACCAGTCACAGATGGGATAGGCCGCTGAGCAGGAGGCCATGGTCATACTTGTAGGGAAAAAGGCGGAATCTGCGCCTTTGGTGGGTTTTACGGCGACCGGGGTTATACCATTGTGGCGCCACTGGTTAAATGGTTAAATGGCCTTTGGCCTTTCAAAATCATGGGGGACAGGCTCCCCTGATCCACCTGGAAGACGCACCATGACTCGTTCCCCTCACAAATTGGCCACACTCCATCGGGCCTAGCCAGCCTCTAGTGGTCCAGGCCACCTACCCAGCGGGTCGCCGCCCAGTGGGTCGGGCCGAACACCCTTGCGG
This sequence comes from Viscum album, assembly GCA_963277665.1. Lineage (NCBI taxonomy): Eukaryota > Viridiplantae > Streptophyta > Magnoliopsida > Santalales > Viscaceae > Viscum > Viscum album. The sequence continues at coordinate 1,340,547,257 of OY728136.1, forward strand.
ACCGGGCCGCACCCCACCATGGTCCTTACCGCCCTTGCGGGATGCCAAATTGAGATCTATCCATTTTTTAGGCTAGGCTAGACCTCATCCCAACAGGTCTATCCTGCCGCAGCCCATCCCAGGCTGATTCGGGTTGGGTAGGTCTGACCTAGTAGGACAGGACCCAGGCCAAACCGAGCCCAGAAACACTTAATGGGCCTTATCTCATGATTCTGATGTCCGTTTGACAAAATTTATACTATGTCAGTATCCTTGGAGTGAGAAATACATTTTTTACTTACTCCATGAGTGTTTTGAAGAAATGTGAAGTACGTCCGGGTTGGATCATACCTGAATCCAGTCAGGCCCTCGGCACTGAAATGCCAATAACGCACAGACCCGGTGTCCGATTGACACTTTGTCTATTGTTTTGGAACACCTACAACATTACATTCCATCAGGATACTTCTTGTGGGACTTTTTTCTGGTGGAAATACAATTTATGGCTTATAGAGCTGTTCTCCCAGTCGCACTATGTACAGAACCCCGCAACTGGATGAAACATGACTACTAATGATGTTTTCAACATGGAGTGACTCGAAGGCCCACGGTACGTGATGGGGTGGAGTGCTTCAGCAGGACATTGTGGGGAGTGTCCTCGGTATGCGATGGGGAAGAGAACCTCAACAATCTATAGTTAGTGGGAAGCACCACTATGTGATGTGGCAGTCCCACTGTACTCAATAGAGTAGTATTTCTCCAGAAGCTGAGTTGTTTGATGTTGTGACGTGGGATGATACCTGTTTATACCCTATAATATACATCGTTTGAACTCTGTATATGGAATTGTGCTTTGTGATTGAGATCATTCTTTGTGGTTTTCCTTTCTAGAGTTTGGAGAGTCCTTCGGGGGTCTCAGGGTCCCTACTGTGTATTATTACACTGACCCCTAAACAGGCTTCACCCGCAGCATGTTCTGTCTTGTTTAGATGATGAACAACTGTGCTGAGGTTTGATGGATCCAGGACTAGGCAGTATGAGGAGGAGACGGGTGGACGTGGTGTGATGAGGAGGTGATATGTAACAACCCTTTAGGTAGGATCCTTGGTGGATGACTCAGTAGCTATTTTCAATTTTTAGTTCTATTGTTCCATTCAGTTGTAATGTCCATTTCAGCTATAACTATAAAATAATTGTTTGTCTTGTATTCGACCCCCCTTTAACTTCAACACTTTTTATTTTACTCAGCAACTTACATCACATTTGTTTCTTGTTGTCTTCTCAGACCGTGTGTTTGTTCAAGTTTAAAGGAAATACCTTCCTGTTATAGGGAATATTCCTTTCGATGCTAGTCTCCAGCCGATGGACTATGGAAGACAGGCTTGGGGAATTCACAACATGGGTCCCGGGGGACGAGTCATGATAAGGTGGTATTATAGGATTTCAGTTCTACCGATAAACTACAACTCAGATATTTTATGTGTAGAAATACTGCTATGTGTTATGAGTGTGGTTTTCTATTTGGGGAAACCATTGTTGGTGTGGCAACAAACGTATCCATACACCAGGACCCCGAATTCTTATTTCCGACTCAGCGCACAAAAACAATGATTGCGTGTGTATAAGAAAGATTTATTTTTTGATCTCTTGACTCAGCTCAACATGTATAACATATTGACCATTTCACACCTGTCTTTTTTTCTGGAAGCATCCATATAGACAGCCAAGCAGGATTCCAGATATAGTACATTATTAAGTCCCACATGGACATGAGGGATCTTTGTAGGGCCCCATTGGGCATTATAATATTCAGGTGTTGTACCGTCATCACCAATACCCGTTGGAAAACCGTTGCCACCAGCCCCATGTAATCCACCCCGACCACAGGGAGCGGGAGGACATGATGATCTCAGCTCCAGGAAGTTGAGGCCTATGACCAAGAAGCTCTAGAAAATATTATAGGTAGTATATTTTTCTACTCCAACTTAGCTGAAGTACTTATAGACACAGGTGACAGTCACCCTTTTGATTCCACAACCCTCATTGGGGGTCGGAGACTCTGGTGGTGCCATTGGCTCGATTATTACGGCTAGGGACTCCCACAGGAGTGGATTTGACAATTACTCACTAGTGATGACATTGTGAGATTACTCTAGGAGGCAAGAGCTTCAACTGTGATCTTTTAATAGCTGCATTGATGCCTTATGATGTCATCATGGGTTTGTACTAGTTATCCACATTCCATGCTCAGATTGAATGTGTTAGGCTCAAATTGAGATGTGTCTACATGGATGGGACCATGTTTTACTTCCCTGGAGAGAAGGGAACCTTTGAAACATAGAATGAACTTACCCAGAGGAGAGTGCAGCTAATTACTCATCAGTTGCGTATCCCTACCCTCAGATCCACTGATGTTAATATTCTGAGCTATCCTATAGTTGTGGACCAGTATGATGATGTCTTTCCAGATGATGTTCTAGGACAACCTCCACGCAGATGGGTAGATTTTTATATCGACCAATACATTGAGATGAAACCAACATATACTCCAACATATCTGATGGATCCCATGGGGCTTCATGATTTATGGGTACAGTTATAGGACTTACAGTGAAAGGGGTTCATAAAACCCAGTGTTTCTCCATAGGGATCCCTGATTTTGTTTTCCAAGATGGAAGACGGGTTTTTGAGACTCTATGTGGACTTTCAATGCCTAAACTAAGATACAGTTAGGAACAAGTATCAAATTTTGAGTATTGATGATCTTTTTTATCAACTAAAGGGAGATTACTGGTTTTTTAAGATATTCCTCAAGTCAGGTTATCATCGGCTTAGGATACAAGAAAAGGATGTGTAGAAGATGGCCATCAGATGTCGGTGTGAACATTATGAGTTCTTCGCTATGCCCTTTGGTGTGAGAAATTTCCTATTAGTTTTCATGGGACTCATGAATATGATATTCTCTCCATAACTCGATCACTTCATGGTGGTGTTCATCGAGGATATCAGTATATACTCAGTGATGGAATAGGAGAATGCATATCATCTGCAGATAGTGATCGATACACTCCGTGAGCACTAACATTATTGTAAACTCTCAAAGTGCTTGTTATGGATACAAGAGGTCCACATTCAGGGACACGTTATCTCAGAGGCTGGAGTTGTTGTGGATACAATGAAGATAGAGTATTTTCTTACTACGGAGCCATGCAGGATCATGATAGAGGTGTGGAGTTTCCTAGGATTGGCTGGATACTAAAGGAGGATCATGGCTGGATTTTCCGGAGTTGTGGAACCATTTTCATAATTGAAAAAGAAGGGGTAGCTCTTCGTTTGGACAGAGAGATTCCAGCAGAATTTCCAGGGACTGAGGTAGAGACTAAAGAGTGCCCCCATCTTGAGGCTACCAGAATAGGGTGTTGGGTATGTAGTCTACAAAAACACATCTGGGACCAGACTTAGATGTGTCCGGATGTAGGAGTGAGCAGTGATCACTTATGGCATGCGACAATAGAGAAAAAATGAGCGTAACTATGCCACACAAAACCTTTAGTTGGTAATAGTGGTCTTCGCCTTGATGATGTGGTGACATTACTAGAGGTGTGAAGGTTTTACACTCTCTTATGATCACAAGAGTCTCAAGTATATCTTCTCTCACAAGGACCTGAACCTGAGACTGTGGCGGGGGATAGAGTTCCTCCATGACTATAACACTGAGATAGTATATACTCATGGGAAGGTAAATGTTGTAGCATATGCATTCAGTAGGAGTTCTAGTCTGTAGTTGCTGAGTGAGGTGACAGACCAGCTAGCCGCGTTGTAGATATACTTTGTGGATATAGATGGAGAAGTATACCTCTAGTCTATGAAAATCACTCACCACCCCATCAGTGAAACTGAGAGGCCCAACTTCTGAACATTGAATGTGAGGCACGATGTGCTCAGATATCCTCAGGGTAGGCTCCAGATGGATTTTCTGAAGTTGGAGAGAACCTCATTCTCTCCACAGGGTGTACTATAGTAACTTTTCCGCTACGAGAGAAGGTGTTCAGGTAGTTCTATACATCCCCTTTGGTGGTACATCTTGGTGTAGAAAAGATGTACCAGGACCTCCATAATCAGCACTGGCGGCCAGGGAAGATGAAGGGTGTAGTAGAGTTTGTTTCGCGATTCCCCACTTGTCAGCAAGTGAAGGCCGAGAATTATGTTTTAGTAGGCCTTGCTAAACCAATAGAGGTTCCAGAGTAGAAATTTTATGGGATCTCCATGGACATTGTGACAGGTCTTCCACGTATGTCCAGCAGACCTAATTCCATTTGAGTGATCGTTGACCGACTCACCATGTCAACCCACTTCCTACCTATCCGAGAGTGGGGATTAGTAGAGGGATTGGGACGCCTCTACATAAATGAGATTATGTGTCTTCATGGGATTCCATCAATGATCGTCTTTGATGGTGAATCATGTTTTATATCCTAGTTGTGGAAGGGATTTCAAGAGGCGTTTGAGAATCAGTTGCGTTTGAGTACCACCTTTCATCCTCAGATGGATGGTCAGACATAGGGGACCATTTATACGATGGAGGACATGCTACAAGCATGCGTACTAGATTTTGGATATAGTTGGGTGGATCACTTTACCTTGGTGGAGTTTTCATTACAACAATAGTTATCACTCCACCATTGGTATGGCACCATTCGAGGCCTTGTATGGTCGACCTTTTAGATAACCTCTATGATGGACAGACCCAGGGGAGTCAGCACTTATCGGTCAGTTGTTGGTACTTTCTACCACGGAGAAGATAAACACCATCCAGAAGAAGATGAAGACAGAACAAAGGAGACATATGTCATATGCAGATAGGATATAGAAATCCTTGGAGTTCCAGGTGGGGGACTGTATTTTCATGTGGGTGTCTCCTCGACAGGGACTACAATGATTTGGTCGAGGCAGTAAGTTTTCAAAAAGGTTTATCATGCCATTTTTTATACTTCAGAGGATATTAAAGGTGTCATACCACATGGCACTTCCACTGTATTTGGATAAGGTGCACCACATATTCCACGTATCCCTGCTGAGGAGATACGTGCACAAACCATCTCATGTCATTGACCATGGAGAGATGGACTTAGACGATGGGGCGATGTTTACGGAGGTTCCAATAGAGATTGAGGATCGATAGGAGTGGGTAAATTGTGGACGATCGATACCTCTGGTGCACATTCGCTGGAAGTATGGGAACCTCTAGCAGAGAACATGGGAGCGGGAGGCTCAGATTTACGCTCAGTATGCCCATTTGTTTTCCAAGTCTATATTGTGGATTACGTGGGAAAAAATCCCCAATGTGGGAGGATGTAAACACCTGGATTTTCCATGTAAATATATTTTAATTATATATAATTAGTAAGAGTCTACAAAAATTGATGGAGCATGATTCCGAGGCTCGGAGTTCCCAGAATGAAATTTGGAACATTTTTTGGGTACGTTCAGTAAACACATGAGCGACATTTTCTAAAGTTTTAACCATTGCGTGGAATAAAAATCTGATCGCACCATTCAATTCACAATACACGAATTCAATTATGTAATTCTTTACTTTGACAGTAGTTGTTCAAGAAAAAAATTTATGTTATGTGACTTTTTAAAATAAATGAAATGAAATATTTTTTTTTATTTTTTTTCATATCCTCTAACGGACAAGTAAAGAGGGTAGGTCCAGTGATGTGTCAAGCCAATAAATTTCTTGACTTTCCAACCCTATGTAATGATGTCATTGGGAAATTAGGAAGATTTAAAATTAATGAGTTCCATTAAACTCTACCATTGTTACCCCCCCCCTCTACTATATATATGGATCATGGGGGATGGTATCGGTACAGCTTCACCAAGAAACGAAGTGCCGAAGGTGCTCCGTGAAGCCAGACATTTAGAAGATAGTGCCGACCCTACGAGAGATAATAGATGACACCAAACTGTGAACTGAAGGGCATCATATTAGTGGAATCACTGGGAACCGGTTAAAGGAATGAAGAACACCAACCCACCTTCAAGAACGAGTGTTTCTCTGACGATTAAGGGTAGGGGTTTATTTTTTTATACTATTTAATTGATTCTCACTTTCCCATTATTGAAATTATACAAAGAACGTGGGTCAACCAACTAATGGGTTGATCTGTGATTCATTCAATTTGTGGGGGTTTTTTAGTAGTATATTTGTGGGGTTTGGTTTGTTGTTTAATACAGGACATTGTTAAACCCATTTTATTCTCCCTTTGATCTCAAGATATCACAAAGGGCATGAGACTGACTAACACGACACGAACCCTACACAACTTTTTTACACTTGTTCCATCTGTGGAAGACCGCCGGCATGCTTGTACCAACCTACTACGAAAGAGGTGACATGAAAAAGCATGCTGCAATAGGAGGATGTCGTACAATGTCGCGGCGGACAACGGAGCATCCGACACCGGCTGACTATGAAGGAGGTGTGGCGTGTTGTCGTGTTCCACTGTAGTGCAAGGGGTTGTGGCTCGTTAGTTGCGACAGTCGGAGAAAGCGGTCGGATCATCGACCGACCGTGGAAGGGATATGCGGTTCGCCGTCACGTGTCACCATTAAGGAAGAGACCACGACCGAAGTCACAACCAAAGAGATTGAACCCATGCCTCTGACGGGTTTTGCAACGAATGGATGGCACCCTTATGGTGTTTCCTCTTCGAAGGCCGAACGACCTTTGGTCATTCAAGATCTCAGGAAAGCGGCTCCCCTGAGCTGTCTGGCGGATGAACCGTGGGCCACGCCCATCGCTCTTAGGCCCAATAACACCCTGATATTTTATGAGATATATTCTTTTTAATTTCATTCATATCTTCTATTGTACGCTACACCATTATTATCTTGCGCTATACGCAATACCATATTATCTTGTAGTATATGCAACATTATTCATGGATTGTGTTACACACAATTCAATGTTCGTTTGATAGTAGTTATTCTGCACATCATTGAGTGTATATATATATATATATTCAATGTATAAATGAAATATTGTTGGCTTCTGTTATACACAACAACAAAGGAGTATTTCACTATACACAACCCTGACCTGGCTTTCATTACACGCAATCACGACCTTCCTCGATATCGTGTGTTGTACGCAATACCAGGTTTCACTAAACAACAATATATGGTTATAATATTATTAATAACTAGCCATTATGAATAGTATTAACTAAATTTTGAATTTTATGACATTATCATTCATATTACACATTTTTTACAACATGGTATGAGAACAAAATAAGTTTTTCGGGTAAAATAAGTATTTTGAAAAAATGCAGTTTTTCCACCTTTTGATGGCACACATACATTAAATTTAAGTTTTTACATGTTTATAAGTTCAATTTTAAGAAATAAACATCTTATTTTGAATCATTAAACAAAAATTTACATTGGATAATGTTTTGATATTTTTCTGACAACATTCTTATTTTGATGAATAGTAAAAACACCCTAATTTTTACTTAATAACAACTTTTTTCATCGAGATATTTCATATGGATAAATTATAACAGTAAATTGTTTTAAAGTATAAATAGAATATATTTTTACCATTTAATATAATTTATTTCATTATCGTTGATTTTACATTGAATTCCTAGGATAAATAAATTCAATCTTTTGCAATATTTTAAACAAAAACCCATTTTTTTCAACAACTGCATTAATTTTAAATTAATTACAGCAACTTATGGGTTTTGAATTTGGAAAAATGGATTCCGTATTTGGAATCAGTATGAAAAAATTATGTTAATAAGCTACTTTTTTTTTTGCCATTATGAATAGTAACTACGGTAAATTTTATTTTCCACATTTAAAGGTAAATTTGGTAATTAAGGGTAAAAATAATGTTATAAAATTACCCAAACAGTTGAATTAATATAATTGGATTTTTATATTTCTTTCTAATGCATATTTGGGTCGAAAAGTAATTCATTAGAACCCACATAGATGTGATTTAGAACATTAATTTATTTTATTTTAAGGAAAGTTAAATTTGTCTCACTCAAGCTTTAATAATTGCTTTATTTTTTATATAAGGTTATGCAGAATATAATTTCGATTATACATACTAATTTCAAAGATAATGTGTTTTTATTTAACATGGTAATTTACTTTAAAACTTTTAGAAATATGTAATTTCCTTAATAGCTTATAAATTAACGATGTAGAAATTATTTATTTAGCAAAAAATCAATAATATAGTTTTTATTAAAATAATAATACCTATCAAAAAAACAATAAACGTGACCAAAACGTATTGGTCGAGTGTATATATACCCTAAGCATACATGGGTATATTTTTGGACCATTTGGAGCCTTATAAAACAGATTAGGACATTAATATTATTTTATTTTAAATGATGTCAAAGATGTCGCCTTCATAATCTAATAAATATAACAATTTAAATGTTGTGGTATTAAGATAATAAATTCGAGTAAAAATATTATTATGAAATTTATAATATTTATCATCATAAAAGGATTTTATTTTTAATTTTTATGAAACTAATATGTATATTAAATTATTATACAAAAATGATGTAGTAATTATTTTATTAAGATATATATCAAATAAATGGTATTATAAATATTAAAATAAACATTATCTAAGTAATTAATGTTCTAAAAAAAATTTATAGATGAATATGACATGTTATGAATCTATTAAATTTTTTTTGAATATCTCCAAAGTGTGGATTTTATTTAAATTCAAATATATGAATAGTGTCAAAATTAACACTATTTTTATTTTATAAAAATAACATATTATTAAATTGTTTAAAAATATCATAAAAATTTAAAAATTATATATTTTAATTTATATGGTGTAAAATATCATTAATAACCCAATTATTGATAATTAAAAACACATAAATAATTATTTATAACAATTTAAAATTTAGAATATTATTACCATAAATAAGATTAAATAAATTAAATATGGATAAATCAAATTTATAAGGTTTAAAATAATTACCCAACATGTCTAAATTTGACTGGTAGATGATATTACAACCCTATATTACCTCATATCTTAATTTTAGTCACTCTAGAAGTTTTTATGTGGGGTTTGAGTTTATTATAAATTAATATTTTTGATGTTTCCAAAAGTGCCCATCACTTCCCTTATAAAAGGTCACCTCCTCCATCTCCTCTTCACAACAATGTGTGCTTTCATGCTCGGAAAAACCCTGCCGATTTCTGATCTCCACTTCCATAGAAACATTCAGGAAGTTCTGGTCTTCTTAAAAGACAAACTCTAGTCCCTTAAGAGGAAGCTTAAAGGAGGTGCGTCGAAGAAGAGATAATCTCTTCTACCAATTATTTCAAGTATCTTTCCTCTTAAACATATTATTCTTTAGTTGTTTAATTATAAATTAATAACATCAGTATCAATAATATACAGATATTTTATTATAAATATGAAAAAAAAACCCAATTTCACCTTCTATCCATCCTATGGAAAACGAAATCATCGTGCGTGCGTACGTACGGAATAACGTCTCCACGCCGCGGTGTAATCTATTTTCCACCACCACCTTACTTGGATGGGTATAATGGTATATAGAATAAATATATATGGATATTATAACATCATAATGATTTGGAGATATTATATCAACAACTCCAATTCCATTAAATACTTATGGGAATGATATCATCGCTCGTGCATACGTACGGATTACTATCTCCACGACGCGATGAGAATCATTTTCCATGTTAACCATTCAAGAATGATTATAAAGTATATATAATGTATAATAATGGTATATATTACATAATAATGTATCTTCATTTATGTGTATATATATATTCCATCTACTTACTTCTATTCAAGCCGATAAGGAAAGGAAACCAACATTCATGCGAACGTACAACCTACTATCTCAATGAATGGTGTGTTTAATTTTTTTTGCTAACTATTATATATATTAATATTGAATATATATGATATATCAATCATATTTTAAATTTTCTAAGTATGTAAATCATTATATAATTAATAATAATATCAAGAACTAGAAGTCCAAACATGTACGATAAATGAAACGATTTTACCCAAAACGCTGCTTTAACATGGAATTTACAAAAGAAAGGGTAATATACAGTCATAAGTGAACCATATATGATAACATAACAGTGTATATGACTCTGTAATAATTTAATTACCTTATTTAAATCATTATACAGGAGTTTCGGATACATACGATGCATATCGAACATATGGTAAGGGACAATTTTCCAATCTCATGTGTATCTGAGATTTCTTATACTTAAAAATTTACTGGGGTTATATTTTTCATCCATTTCCATAAAACTGTTTTCATAAAGTGATTAATATTATTCCATGTATTTTTAAAGTCATGTTTACCCCTCTTTGACTTCTACATTGTGTTATGGAATGAATCTTTCTTTTGTTTACCATACGAGGTACTTTTTGACTTTTCCGGAAAAAGTACAAGAAGAATGATTTTTTTAACTTATACGGCTTGAATGGATTTTTACGGTTTTATAACACCTTATTTTAATGATGCTTAATCTAAAATATTTCATTTCTATTTTCAACAAAATCCTTTTCTATTAAAATTTTTTGGCATTTTGTGAATAGAAAATTATTATGACGATGAAAGGATATTTTCCTCAAGTATTCATTTCAAGTGTTTTATCAAAACAATTTTCCATCTAAGATGACATTATCTCATATGTTTATGTTCCAAGTATAACGTCTCTATGATTTACATGGTTTCACTTTTCTTATGATGAAATGACATACATTTGTTTTATATGTATTATGTTATGATGGGATGATGTTTATGAAACCCATTTTATTCTTTGGGTTATGATTAATGATTTATATTTATGTTGTGGAACATGTAAGAATGATTTAAATATGAGATGGGTGGGACCGATATCTCCCTCAAATTAATTGGATAAAGATTTATATCTTTTGAGATAGAAATTTCTGGAACGCCATGTAAATCTGGTTCAGTGATACAGGACTAGAACGAGGAGTGAACTCGATTCAGAAATGGACTTTGTCCACTTAGATGTTCTTGGCAGGAATGCCTTGGATACTATGGAAATAATTTCACGTGCTTAATGTTTTCCACAATTACATGTTTTATTTCCATTCTATTTTATCATGATTAATGTGTCATTATGATCTATGCCTTACGTACTTCCTGGTTTTATGTCATTGCTCAAGATTTTGATGTTTAAACATTATGTTCATGTTTTTAAGTTCAAATGTATATGGTTTGTTTTATTTTCTCCTTTCTTACCATTACTGATCATTTGAGCTCACCCTTTATATGCTTTATTTTCCCCAGGATATAAAGAAAGATTTTAGGTAAGAAAACAAAAGTGGAAGATCTTTATGGGAGATGTTGAAGATCATTCACCATGATTAGAAGATTATGTTATGAGTTTCCAAAGACACTAAACTATTACAATCCATGAGTGTTCATTTTTTTATGTATTAATTATTCCGTAAAAGTAATGTAATGTCCATTTATGTCATGCTTTGGGTCTCTACAGTTGGTATTAGAGGAAATGTTTAGACAACCATTGGAAACTAGGATGTGAAAACCTTAGTGAAATCCCGAGATATATTTCTAATGCATGTCACGGGATGTCTTTATAGTTAATTATAAATATAGGTTATAGTCTTAGAATTACAGTATCGATGTTATAATTAAACCTAAAAAGTTAGATATTTAAGGTACTCCCATGTGATTATGATTTTTTCCTCTCACACTATTTTTTTTGGGATTTAGAAAATGGCTGGAAATAGGAATAATTCATGATAATGGAGGATATGATAGACAATGGAATGATATTCTTCATGAGAAACCAAACAAAATTGGATATGGAGGTCCACATATCGTTATTATGTATAATCAGAAATCTCATAATATGATCAATAATTTTAACTTTGGTAAGTTTCTCAACTCAGATAATAAGAGAAATATGTAGTTTCATGATTATTATAGAGGAAAGAAAGTTAAATTTCCCCCATGTAAATCATCTGGGAAGATGAATCATGGAGAATGATTCAAAGGAACTGGAAGATGCTTTGGGTGTGGAAAAGAAGGACACAAATCCAGTAATTGTAAAGGAAAATTTATAGATAACACCATGGACAAGGATAATGGTATTTCTATGACATCAACATCGGTTAAATGTTTTAAATATGGAATGTATAGGAATTATGAAAACCAATTCCCTAAGGAAAAGTCTCATGAATAGAATCATCATGGTCGTTTGGGTAGTATTTATATTGGTGATGATGAAGAGACTACAAATAATATGTGAGATGAAAGAATTGTTGATGATCGGTCAATGGTTTAAAAGGTAGTGGAATGATTGCATGTTTATCGAGAGTAAAGTTGTATAAGTAATCTCCTGGTAATATGGAATAAAGATACATCTAAGGATTGTTACACTATTGTTTTTCCTTATGTTATATAAAGTATATGTTCAATGGTACCGGTAACCATGAAAAGATATTCAGATATTTTGGAAAGCACCTAATATGTGAATAAATAATGGATAAGGATATAATGTAATGTTTTATAGTATTAATGAGCTCATGAATGATATAAGGACAATGTGATATCATGGTTTGAGTTTATAGAATTTATGGGATTTTGGTATGTGGAAAGATTACCTTTTGACATCATTCATGATTTCACTATGGTTCTATGATAATTTATGTTTCAAGAGAATACATGATTAAAGAATTCACATGTTTGGAATGTGATCAAAAAGATATATCTTATGATATATGGGTGATAAATGATGGTATTCACATGCTCGGCAGATGACATTTCAAGTAATTTTTTTATACTATGAGCTTGGAAAGAAATATTTTGGATAAGCCTAAAGATTGGAATGGATTATGTTGGACATAAGTTGGTATTATTTAAGGATGGAGCATTTTGCGATATTATTGATGGAATATTATAATAATGTAGTTTAAAAAATGATAACTTGTAGGATGTGCGACAACCCATCGCGTCGGACAAGGTTGTGGGAATCGAACCCACAACCAAAGTGTGACATGCCTTTATCACCTACCACTGGCCTACAATAAGTCCCTGGTTAGTATAAATTAGTTTTCATTTATTAAGTAGTATGATATATGAAGTATATGTCCATTTTTAGGAACCATATACAATTAATCTCACTATAGAAGGACTTATTTATATTTGATAACTTTTTCTAACCTTTTGTTTGAGACAGATGGAATGACCCATCATTCTATCACATGATCTTCTAACACTTCAAGAATGTCAAATTCAACTTCATTTCATTAAGATATGATGTAGAAATTGTTCAAGGCATGAACCACGGTGAGATTTTACCAAAATAAAGTAAGTATTTCTTCTAATTCAAATTCCTCAAATTTAGGGAAATGATCTTGAAAACCATAAATGTTGTCATAGTTTCCTCATATCCGATGAATCAAATGGTACTTTATATAATAAAAAATTTATGGCTTTGTGACTTTTGTCTTTATCATAGCCATTTCCTCTACCACTCTCCATCAGAACCTGATTGTAAGATTTCTATTCCATATCAATATTTTCACCTATGTTATCCTATGTGGAAACCCAGTGATTAGTTAATTTAGGTAACCGTTACGTTTCATACTTTAGTTTTTAAAGATATGTTTTGGTATTCCTTTTTACGATGTGGGTTTCTATGAAATAAAATCTCATGTAATAAACCATTTAAAACCGCGACGAATTTCGAGGGCGAAACTCATTTTAAGGGGGGTAGAATGTAACACCCTGAGATTTTCTGAGATATATTCCTTTTAATTTCGTAGATATCTTCTATTTTATATAAAACACCATATTATCTTGCAGTATATGAAACACTATTACCATGCAGTATACGAAACACTATTCTTGGATTGTGTTACACACAATTTCAAGTTCATTTGATAGTAGTTATTCTACAAAACATTGAGTATATATATATATTCAATGTATAAATAAAATATGGTTGGATTCTGTTATACACAAAAACAAAGGAGTCTTTCACTACACCCAACCCTGACTTGGCTTTCATTACATGAAATCACGACCTTCCTCGATAGCATGTGTTGTACGCAATACTGGGTTTCACTAAACAATGATATATGGTTATAATAATATTATGAACTAGTCATTATTAACATCATTAACTACATTTTTAATTTCATAAAATTATCATTCATCTTACAAATTTTCTAGAACATGGTATGAGAACAAAATAAATTTTTCGGGTAAAATAATAAATTTTAAAAAAATTCAGTTTTGCCTCCTTTTGATGGTGCACCCACATTAAATTTAGTTTTTTACCTGTTCATAAGTTTAATTTTACTAAATAAACTTCTTATTTTGAATCATGATATAAAAATTTACATTGGAGAAAGTTTTGATATTTTTTTGACAACGTTCTTATTTTGATGAATAGTAGATACACGCTAATTTTTACTTAAAAATAAATTTTTGCATCGAGATAAATTATATAGATAAATTATAATAGTAAAATGTTTTAAAGTATAAATAGAATATATTTTTACAATTTAATATAATTTATGTCATTATAATTGATTTTACATTGACTTCGTATGTTAAATAAATTCAATCTTTTGTAATGTTTTAATCAAAATCTATTTTCTCAACAATGGGATTAATTTTAAATTAATAACTAAAACATCTGTGTTTTGAATTTGTAAAAATGGATTCCATATTTGTAATCAGTAGGCAAAAATTTTGTTAATAAGCTACTTTTTCTTTTTGGGCAATATTAATAGTAACGACGGTAAATTTTATTTACCACATTTAATGGTAAATTAGGTAAATATGGATAAAAATAAAATTATAAAATTACTTTAACACTTCTCTTAATATAATTCGATGATTATATTTCGTTTTAAGGAATATTTGGGTCGAAATGGAATCCTTTGGAACCCACTTAGATGTGATTAAGAACTTTAATTTATTTTATTTTAAAGAAAGTGAAATATGTCTCACTCAAACATTAATAATTGGATTATTTTTTATATAAGTTTATACAAAATATAATTTCCATTATAAACACTCCTTTTAAATCTAAAATGTTTTTCTTTATCATGGTAATTTTTTTAAATTTTTTAGAGATATGTAATTACCTTAATAGCTTATACATTAATGATGTAGAAATTATTTATTTAGTGAAAAATTAATAATGTAGATTTTATTAAAATAATAATACCTATCAAAAAGACCATAAACATGACCAAACCATATTGGTCGGGTGTAGATATACCCTAGTCATCCAAGGGTATATTTTTGAACTCTTTGGAGACTCATAAAACGTATTAGGACATTTATATTATTTTATTTTAAATGATGTAAAAGATGTCACCTTCATAATTTAATAAATATAAAAACTTAACTGTTGGTATTTTAGATACTAAATTTGAGTATAATTATTATAATGAAATTTATTATATTTATCCTCATCGTAGTATTTTATTTTTAATTATTATTCAAATAATATGTATATTAAATGATTATAAAAAAATGTTTTAGTAATTATTTTATAAAGAGAAATATCAAATAAGTGGTTTTATAAATATTAAAATAAACATTATGTGTACTAATTAATGTTCTACGCAAATTTTCTAGATAAATATTACACATTAGGAATCTGTTAAACATTTTTTTCGATTATATCCTCAGTGTGGATTTTTTTTAAATTCAAATATAAGAATAGTGTCAAAATTAAAACTATTGTTATTTTATAAAAATAACATAATATTAAATTGTTTAAAAATCACATAAAAATTTAAAAATTATAAATTTAAATTTATATGTTATGAAATGTCATTAATTACCCAATTATGGATAATTCATAACACATAAATAATTATTTATAACAATTTAAAATTTAGAATATTATTACAACAAATAACATTAAATAAATTAAATAAGGATAAATGAAATTGATAAGGTTTAAAATAATTTCCCAACATGTCTAAATTTGATTGTTTGATGATATTACACCCCTTTCTTACCTCATATCATAATTTTAGTCTCTTTTTAAGTTTTTATGAGGGGTTTTAGTTTATTATAAATTAATATTTTTGAGGTTTCCAATAGTGACCCTCTCATCCCTTATAAAATTGAACCTACTCCCTATCCTCTTCACAACACTTTGAGCCGTCATGCTCAGATAAACCCTGACCATTTCTCTTCTCCACTTCCATAACAACATTGTAAAGGTTCTGTTCTTCTCAAAAAACCAACTCTAGTCCCTTAAGATGAAGCTTAAAGGAGGCACGTCGAAGAAGAGGTAATCTCTTCTACCGATTCTTTCAAATATCTTTCTTTATAAAATTCTTATTATATTGTTATTTAATTATAAATTAATAACATAAGTATCAATAATATACTTATATGTTATTATAAATATGAAGCAACCCCATTTCTCCTTCTATCCATCCTATGGAAAATGAAATCACCGCGTGTGCGTACGTATAGAATATTGTCTCCACACCGTGGTGTAATTTGTTTTTCCACCACCACCTTACCCAGATGGGTATAATGGTGTAAATAATAACTATATATGGATATTATGACATCATACTTATTCTGATATATCATATCAACCACTCCAATTCCATTCAATAATTATGGGAACGATATCATCGCTCGTGCGTACATACGGATTACAGTCTCCACGACGCGATGAGATTCATTCTCCATGTTAACCATTCAAGAATGATTATAATGTATATATAATGAATAATAATGGTATATATAACATAATAATGATACTTTATTTATTAATATATATTTCATCTACTTACTTCGATTCAAGTCGATAAGGAAAGGAAAACTGCATTCATGCATACATACAACCTACCGTCTCCATGAATGGTGTGTTTCATTTAATTTATCTACCTATTATATATATATATACTGAATATATATGATATATAAATCATGTTTTACATTCTTTAAGTAAGTAAATCATGATATATGTAATAATAATATCAAGAACATCAAGTCCAAACACGTACGATAAATGAATTGATTTTACCCAAAACACTGCTTTAACAT
The DNA here is from genome assembly GCA_963277665.1 of Viscum album. Lineage (NCBI taxonomy): Eukaryota > Viridiplantae > Streptophyta > Magnoliopsida > Santalales > Viscaceae > Viscum > Viscum album. The sequence continues at coordinate 1,340,564,404 of OY728136.1, forward strand.
GGAATTTACAAAAGAAATGGTAATATAAAGTCAAAAGTGGAGCATAAATGATTTCATAATAATGAATATGATTCTGTAATAAGTCATTGAAATTATTTAAATCATTATACAGGAGGTTTGGATACATATGAATAATATCATACTTAAGGTAATGGATAATTTTCCAATCTCATTTTTATCCGAGATTGCTTATACGTAAGTATTTACTGGGGTTATATTTTTCATCCATGTCAATAAAAATGTTTTCATAAAGTGTTTAATATTATTCCATGTATGGTTAAAGTCATGTTTACCTCTCTTTGTCTTCTACATTGTGTTATGGAAGTAATCTTTCTTTTTTTTACCATACGAGGTACTTTTTGACTTTTCCAGCAAAAGTACGAGAAGAATAATTTTTTTAACATATACGGACTGAATTTATTTTTACGTTTTTATAATGCCTTGTTATCATGAATCTTACTCTACAATATTTAATGACTATTTTCAACAAAATCCTTTTCTTTTAAAATTGCATGGCATTTTGTGAAAAGAAAATGATTTTGAAGAGGAAAGGATATTTTCCTCAAAAATTCATTTCAAGTGTTTTATCAAAACCATTTTCCATATAATATGACATTATTTCATATGTTTATGTTTCAAGTATATTGTCTTTATGATTTACATGGTTTCACTTTTCGTATGATGAAATGGTTTCTATTTGTTTTATATGGATTATGTTATGATGGGATGATGTTTATGAAACCCATTTTATTCTTTGGGTTATGATGAATGATTTATGTTTATGTTGTGGTACACGTAAGAATGATTTCATTATGAGATGTGTGGGACCTATATATCTCTCCAATGAATTGGTTAGAGATTTATATCTCATGAGATAGACATGGATGGAACGACAAGGTAATCTGGTTCAGTGATACAGTACTGGAACAAGGAGTGCACTCGATTGAGAAAGGAACTTTGTCTACTAAGATGGCCTTGGAAACAATGCCTTGGCTACTATGGAAATAATAACATCTGCTTAATATATGGCACAATTACATGTTTTATTCCCATGATATTTTATCATGATTAATGTTTCCTTAAGATCTATGACTTACATACTGCCTTGTTTTATGTCTTTTCTCATGACTTTTATGTTTAAACATTATATTCATGTTTTTAATTTTAAATGTATGTGGTTTATTTATTTTATCCATGATTATCCTTACTGATCATTTGTCCTCACCCTTTATATGTTTTATTTTCCCAAAGATATAAATAAAGGTTTTATGTAAGAAAACGGAAGGGTAAGATCTTTATGGGAGATTTTGAAGATGTTTCACCATGATTAGAATATTATGTTCCAAGTTTCCAAAGACTCTAATCTATTGAAATTCATTAGTGTTGGTTTTTGTTATGTTTTATGTATTCCCCAAAATTAATGTAATATACATGTTCATCAATCGTTGGGATTCTACAGGCCCCCCTCTAGAAGGCCTCCTGCCTAACTGGCTGCCGCCCAGATGGATGGTCCGTGCCACACGGTGGGCCGGGCCTTGCCCCACTACGGTTCGGTCCGCCCTTGTGTGCCGCCAGTTTGCATACCGGGATGCCCGTGCTGGCCACAACTTTTTTCGGTCAGGCCGAACATTGGGCTAGAGGGTCGAGTCCACCGCAGCCCCGGTCCCGACCTAGTCGGACTGGGCCCATGCTTGATTGGGCCCAAAAACTGTTTAAGGGCCTTATATCTAGAATAGGATTTTTGTTTGACAAACAATATACAATGTTAGGATCCTTAGAGTGAGATGGTCCTTTTGAATTACTCCATGTGAGTTTTGGAAAAACTTGGATTATGGTTGGGATGGATCGTAGCCAAATCCAACGAGGACCTCGGTGTTGAAATGCCATTATTGCACAGACCATGCATTTGATTGAAGCCCCATCTGTTGAATTGGAACAATTATGACATTTCGTACAATCAAGATAATTCTTGTAGGATTGTGTGATGGTGGAAATACAACTGATGGTTTGGGGAGCAGTTCTCCCAAGCGCACTACATACGGAACCTTGTGACTAGTTGAGACTTGAAGACTACTAATATTTTCGACTCTGAGTGACTTGAAGGAACACGGTACGTGATAGGGAGGGGTATCGTAGTAGCCCACTATGGGTAGGGACCATGGTATTTGATAGGGAGGTGTACCTCAGCAGGCCACCGTGGGGGAGCGACTCTCTATGACCCAACATACCCACTATACGTGATGGGGAGGAGTACCTCAGCGGTCCATGGTTAGTGGGAAGCTCTGCTGTATGATGCAGCATGCCCACTCTACTCGATGGAGGAGGAGTTTTCTAGCAGATGAGGTGTTCGACGTTGTGACTTGGGATGTTACCTATTACAACCCTAGAATATACCTAGTTTGTGCTATGTCTTTTTCTTTTTGCTTTGCGATTGAGATAATTCTATGTGGTTTTCATCTGTGATGTTTTGAGAGACCTTTGGGGGTCTCGGGGTCCCTAGTGGGTATTTTTATACTCTCCCCTGCATGGGAAGTGCCCGCACCATGTAGCATATTCTACTGATGAAAAGCAGCTGGGTTGAGGTTTGGGGGAGCTAGGACATGGATGTACGAGGAGGAGACGGGTGGATGTGGAGTGTAGAGGAGGCTATCTATACCTACCCTTCATGTAGGGTCCTCAGTGGATGTCTCAATAGCTATTTTCCCTTTTTCAGTTATATTGTTCTTTAAAGTTGTATTATTTCTTTCAGTTGTACTTATACATTTATATTTGGGCTGGTATTTTGAACTCCTTCACATTAAGCACTATTTTTAACTACAGTAGTTTACTTAATAGTTTCTTCTTTTTGTGTTCTCGGACCGTGGGGTTGTACAAGTTTAAAGTAAATGCCTTCCCGTTTTACGGAATACTACATTTGGTTCTAGTCTCTAGCCCCTGGCCTATGGAAGGCAGGCTTGGGGTTGTCACATCACGAGCACCGGGGGATGGGTCGTGATGTTAACCATTGGGAGATATTTTATTCTAATTTGTACTCCAGCACCCCTAAGTGATGTGCTTCAATACTTCCATTATTTTAGTTTTATGTAATGAATTTCTTCCCTTAATGTAGATAGTTAAATATGGTAAATTAATATAAGAATTAACCATTTATCTCTATCATTTCTTTCCCCCATTATTTCATTCACTATAATGTAAATGGGGACCAAGGGTTTTTTTCTTGAATTTTATATGGTGATTAATTTTTTTAGTGTTTTTATTTGTATTTTTATGGATTATTTTTACCATATGATTTTGATTATGACTATTGTAAATTAATGGAACAAATTTATCTAGGTTTCCTCCATGTATTAATCATTAATCATAAAACTATAAATAATTATTTATTTTAATTCACGTTATGATTAGCTTATCAATTTACTTATAGACATTAATATTTAATTCCATAATAACATGATTTCTTTCATCGTAACACATGTATTTATAATGTGTTTATCCTACATTATGGATAAAAAATATTTCATGCAACCAATAAGACTGATTGAAAAATTAAATACCTATGTTTCTCTATTTATTTAATATCAATGTCAAAAGGGATGTTTTAGTTGAAAAAAATTATCATGTTTTACATTAAATTAATTGTGTGTATGATATCTTTTATGGAGTATTTATATTCATTGATTATTTAAGAAAACTTATTATCATTATGTGATCTACTTTTAAAAAAGTATTTAATAAACCTTATTCAATAATAATGTTCCAAATTACCAATTGGAAATTTTATAAAAAGTTATAATAAAATTAAATTTGACATTAAAGTGTGAATTATTATTTATTTTTAGGTAACGATATAGAAATATCTCACTTATGGGAACATATTTTATATAGGGATTTCATTTTAAAAAAGTTATTTAGTCATGGATGCGATTTAGAGGTGTGAGTTTGATTTAAATATTTTTTATAGAATACATATATGCTCCATGTTTCATATTGATTACAAACCTATATTTCGTTCCATGGGAAACCATTTAGAAAATAGTTTCAATATAACTTATGGGTTCTAATTTTTATTTTATTTTTGTATCATAAAAAGGAGACTCAATAGTGAGATCAAATGTTTAAGTGTTGCAGTGATCGATTGGTTTGTGGAAATGGTTTCTATGGATTATAAGTTGTTAATAAGAAATTGTTTCTTGTTATTATGGATTTTATTTGTTATCTTAGTGGTATTGGAGGTATTTACTCCTGGGATTGACAACTCGCTTGTATTACATCATCCTTAAATATTAAGAAAGTGTCATTAAAAGTGGTTTTATTGTTAGTGGATGGGTAAAATGAGTTCCCCAATAAAATTCATGTCTTGGTGTTTTTTTACATATAGTGAAGTATGATCATCATATTCAGAATGTTGGTCTCTTCAATTGGATGTTCCTACATAGAAATGAGGATACATATTGATGGATTTTTTTTAAAATTATGCTTCAATATTAGGGTTGATGTTATACACCCTAGGGTATTTTTGATCACATAACGAGGTAGTATCAATCATTAATAATCAATTTGTTAAATGAAATGGATAGATTTTGGAGGCTATTTTGGGATGATTAAATTCATCTTCATTTGGTTCTAGAATCAATAGTCTATAGTTCAGATCATCAATATACCTCTCGATTTAAGAGGATAATATAATATTATTTTATTTCTATTTCATTCCATAACAATACTTTCTATTCATATATTGTTGTAAAAAATGAGTAGATTTTCTAAAAACAAGAGGGTATATTATGAATATGCCATCATGATATTAGATTTTCATGTGAGAAATAATTTTATTTGGTGCAGATTCAAAAACAAATATATCTAATAATCTAATGTATGTATGGTACCATTCATGATATTATCTTGGAATCCATTAATATAGATATTATGTATGACATAGGATACAAAGTCAATGAAACATTACGTTGATATTTTAAAAATAATGACAGTGTGGTAAGTGATACATGTGACTTTAAATACTGCTCATGACTATTAGAATTCATTATCTAATAAGATTAGAAATCCACATGAGTTATATAATAGAGATTAAATAATTAAAAATTATTATTGTTATTATAAGAATCATTTTTTTGATCATGGTTGTAGGTTATTAGCTTGTTTAATTGAGAATTTTTTTGGTTTTAGGGTGTGTTTGTGGGGAGTGATATTAATAGGCCCTTCAAATATAAATGGATCTAATTTTTAATTATTTTGAACAATTTTAGAATTAATTTTTTAATCTTAATGAATTATATTTTATGGATCAAGTTTAATTAGATATTAATATGGATATGAGATTTATAAATAAGTCTATAATAATTAAAGATCATTAGAGGAAGATGTTTTGTAGGTACTGTATTACATTTATTAGTGACTTTTATAGATGTGTTGGCCTAGAGGATTGTGTGAGATACTATAAATGCTAAATGATTTATCAATATTTTTTAAAACAATTCTTTTTAGATATTATGATAATTATTTTGTATTGATATTATGGGTGTTCCCTTCTATTTTGTATTGTGGTTTAAAGTTTTTATAGTGGTTATTTTTTTTTTGAGTAGTATTTAAGGGTCTATTTGGACATTATATTACTATTTATTCCTAATTACTGTTTTAATTTTCATGTGTCAGAATCATTTTAGATATATTTAATGTATTTTTATGAACCATTATTACCATCTAATTTTTGTAATGAGGATTTGAAAATTTTCATGTCAAACTAATTTGCTGATAATTTTACTAACACAAAAAACACAACATGAATGAATTAATTGAACCATAATTTATTATCTTCTGGTGAATAATGATTTTTATTTCTTATGGTTAGGATGATTTCACTGAGATTTATTGAATTATATTTTTATTATTTAGGTTGTTTTATTAAGAATGATTAAGTTTAATTATGTGTGACTCAGGTTAGTGAGGGAAGTATATTTTTCCATGTTTTTAATTTTATAGTATGATGTATTATAATTTTGATGAAATTCATTGCCATGGTTTTTTTTGGGATTAATATTTAATGGGGGTGTCAAAATGATTTACTATATTATTTAATTATATTGTGAATATTGGTTTTGAGTTAGGGAACTGTATGTAAGCATTAAACATTGAATAATAAAGATATCATCCTTTCCCTTGATAACTAAAATTTATCCATGATCTTTATGAATTTCATTTATTAATTTCATAATCAATATTTATAGATATTTCATGGTGATTCTCATAGATTACTTATATTTTTCTATGATTAGATCCATCATGTAATGATTTTTCTTCTTATTTTTTAAATATAAATTTGTGTATGTCCATGAATTATTTATATTTTCAAAATCATCATTGTAACACTAGGATTAATGTGGATCACCTTTTTTTATCATTGTTCATTTATTTGTGGGTTTTATGAATTATCATTATGAAATAAGAATACTTTATATTCATTGAACAAATAATCATACCTTAAATAATATTTCTAATCATATATCTAATAAAATGGTATAAATAATTTTTTTATTTTGTTTTAATAATATTTTTTGAAGAAAATTATAAAAGTTCAATGTGCAAATGTTAATAAGAATATTATGTAATCCATTTATGTGTTAATTGTTATTTTAATATAGTACTAATTAATGAATTTTTTAATTTTAATTTTGATAAATTTTGTTCAAAATTTATCCAATATATTCTATATACTATTATTTATGTTTTTTTAATATCAGTTTGTCAAATTATTTTATCGTTTTAGTAAATTTGAAACTATATACTGTTATTAACTAGAAGGGGTTGATTAGATACCATTATTTCCATTATTTATATATTATTTCCCATTTTAGTGGTATAATTTTTTTTGACTATGTGATTCCCATTATAGATTATTGATTTATTGGTGGATGATATAGATAGTATAAATAAATTAAATATATGAATATGATAAAAATGTTAAATCTAAAAATATATATTATAATTTATTAAAAAAATTAAAATTGATAAGAGGATATTGTTTTGTTTAAAGTATTATATTTATTTTTGGGGATAAGGAACATAATATTTCTGACTTATAAATTATTTTAATAGTCATTTGTTTATATTTTGTTTCTATTATTTTTATTTTTGAAATAATGACCGGCAACCTATGGTGGGTCTACTGTGGATATGGAGAATGATATGAATATATAATTCCATTGTGTTGGTGTAGTGATGTTATAGTAACATGTGTTTTAGATTACTAATAATATAGAATTAAGAATAAATAAATGAATATCTAAGTAATAATAGGTTATATATTTATATATTAATGGTTTTAGAAAATAATTAAAGTGTATGAACATAATTTTGATTAAAATTTTTAATGAAGTTGGTAATTCAATATGAGAAAATCCGGGTTATTTGCTTCTTGTATGGTAGTTTATAGGTCATGTATTTTTTGTTGAGTAGTATAAAGGTGATAGAAGATGGTGATTGGTAGTTGAAGTTACATTCTTTAAATTGGTGTCAACTTAATGATTAAATATTTTATTTTTCTTATGTGTAACATTATATCTACTATTATGTAGTTATTTATTATGAACCAACACCCAGGTTGAGTAACCTAACCTCCTCCCGTATACAGTTTTGTGTTCTATATATACCCTCATTCTCCAAAATATTGTAAATAAATAGATTTGAATAGTCCTGTTTCCTTACAATCTCTTCCTTTCGTTGTATAGGATTTGTTTACCTAAAGCTATGGTATGTAGTTATACGGAGTCTAGGGGATAATAAGGTAGTAATGAATTTTTTTATTGTTACATTAATGGTTTGGATGACCTATTGTTAATGTATTTTATTTTTGTATCATAATGTATATGTGTTATGTGTCTCTAAGATATGGTATTTGATAGTGTTTTTTGGTATGAGGTTATAGTTATGTGTTTTTGGGCATGTAACAACATATGATTTATTTTTTTCACATTAAATAAATCAAATATATTTTTATAAATGCAAGACTAAACTAAAAGCGTAATTAATTATTTCATTAATGGATTATGATGTAATAAAAATTGAAATACATTGTTTGATAACTAAATTGTACATAATTTTTAAATTTAATAGTGGAATGAAAATTAAAGTATATAAAATTACTATATGGTTGAAAATATTGATAGTTATACTATTGATGATAACAATAAGAAGAATAAAATATATTTCATAAAATGATAAAAATCAGAGAATATAATCTATTGTAGAGAATGAATTAGTTTAGAGTTGTACTTAAGGATATATATAGAAATACAATTGGACTATTTAATATATTTTAATTGGTTATATGGTTATTGTTTATATAGCCATTTTGATATATTATAATTGGATAAATAATCATTGGAAATACCAAAATAAAAAAGGTTTTTTATGTATAAATGTTAGTATAAAATAAAAAATAATGTATTTCATTCAAAATGAATAATTATAAAATAAATAGATTTAATAAATTATAAAAATTCATTATTATAAAAATACATATTTATATTCCTAACATAATATTCCTATAATTATAATATTTATTGATTTATTAGATATGTTTAAAAACAAATAAATATATTCTAATACAGAGGTTGTGATAAAATATATTATATAATGTATAATTAATGTGATGAAGTTAAAATCATTTAATATCATTGTTATTTATTAAAAAATATTTTCTTAATTATTGTGTAATATTTTATTAAATAAATTTACCACTTATAGTGGATGATTCTTAAAAAATGTAATGAATATGTGTTTAAAATTTAGAATAAAATTAATGTTATTAGTAATTGATTGGAAAAAAATAAAAAAATAATAAAATTTTAAAAATTTATTTATCTTGAAGATGGTATATATTTTTTATATATTTATAAAAAATATAAATTTATTAAATTTATAAACATAATAATATAATTTTTTTTCTATATTGGAAACATGAACATCGAAATTATGTATGACGAGCCTTCTATTTACAAGATGTTTTGGATCATTTAGAATATACACTATGTTATATTACAAGTATCGTACACTAAACCCATTTTATACAGTGAAAATATTGTATGAAAAAATTAATAAATAATTAATAATAATGGCTAAGATTGTAGACCATTAAATATTCATAAGGAAAATAAATAGTATTTGTTAATATTGAAAATTTTTATTTTCAATAAAATTAATTTTCATTTTATTATTTATTTTATTTTAAATGATAAATTTAACAATTTTAAAATTTAAATTTTAAAAATAAAATTCATTTTTTAATTCCTAAAAAAATTTCTTTGTGTATATTTTTGAGTTTTATTGAAATGGTTGTTCTTATTTAAAAAATATTGTTTTTTGAAAATTATACATTTTATTATTTCATAATTATTAATGATTAATACCCAAAAAATTTCTATAGTTAAAAGAAAAGTTCTATTATCCAACTCATCAAGTATCACCTTTCATTTCAGGATCCTAGATATATAGAAATCCTTGGTTTAGGGGTTTGGCCAAACATAGATTCCAGGATAGGAGACAACTTGGTACATTTCCCTGGGAGAGTGTTATTGAGTAAAAGACACAATAGATATAGCATAAGTTAGAATGTGGGAAAATTAGATAGAAGGATGACATGTTTAAGCTCATGGGTGGGCCATAGGTAGGAACTACCTTGTGAATGATGGTCATTAGGGGTCTTAGAATGAAATTATTTTCTATAATATTATCATTAAAAATGAAAATAATGTTATAAAATATTTATTTAAGGACTATGATTTTTCAACTTTACCTACTCATTGAACTCATAACTCTATATTTGATATTATCAAAACAAAATTAAAATCATACTTTTTTAAAATTTAGATTGGAATTTTCCACTTATTTGTCGTTGAGATGGTGAAATTCGGTATTGTCTTTCCTTGAATGCCTCTATGATTTTAATATTTTCATAAAAAATAAATTTATTTCATTAAAATATGTATCCATGTTAATTATTTTTAATAAAAAAAATTAAGATTAAAAACATTATATTTATAAAAACTTTTTTCATATGTTTTTAATGAGTTTATTTTAAAATTTACATTTCATACCTTTATATATTTAATAACATAAAATTATTTTAAATTTTTTAATTAGGTATAAAAATCAAATCTAATTTTTTTCATTTTTTAAATTAAAAATTGTTAAAATTAATTACCAAGGTAATAGTTAATTTATGTAGAAGGATAAAAGTTAAAAACCCTAAATGAATTGTATCATGAATACCTAGTATCAAAATGAATGGATGAGGGATGTTTTGAAAAAATATTTTCCCAATCCCCCGTTTTTTCAATTTCAAATCACTAACAATTTTATAGTGTCTTGATATTATTGATAAATTATGAATATATTAAAAGGATCCTCGTCACTCCTATTAGAAAAGAGAAACACATCATTTCTCCAACTATTCATGTAACCATCAATTTTCACCATGAAACAATATCATATTTTCTCTGCCTTGAACCTTCTCCCAAAAGAAAAATCCCCAAGTCACTCATAGTAATTATAAGTCCTTCATTTCCAAGGGAACATCCTATGAAAGATCATGTATTCTACCCATGTATTGTTTTCTTTTTATGATTTTCTTCTTAAAACAACTCATCCAAATACATGATTACCATAATAATTTGACTATATAAATATCACTATTATAACGTTGTTTTTATAGTATTTCTATATCCCTTAGTATTCTATTTACATCAACTTATAAAAATAATATTAAATTTTTTCTACCTGGTGTGGACAACATCCTCCATAGATCAACACCTTTTATTTCATTTCCAACCATCACGGAATATAACAATGTGGGTAATAATTAATAAATATTATATATATCCAATACATTTATTAGGTAATATTAATTTAAAATCCACCTTTTCCCCCTCTCATATCTTGAGGAATGGGAATACAACACATTAAAAGAGTGACTCTTTCATCCACAAAGAATCATTTTTCAATTTTCAACGATAATTTCATACAATATCTAAAAATTATAATTCATTGTTCAAAAAATGTAAATAAAAAAAATCATATCAGGATTTTTTTTATTAAAATTATATTACATAAAAATAATAAACTATGAAATCTTACTCACTAATAGAGGTAATGAATGTTCATGTTTGGGTTTATTTAATTAGCAATAAGAGCACTGATTTAAAATTTAATTATGTATGTATAATGATACATGAAAAATATAATTATTATATTATTATAATAAAATAATTATTGTAATTTTTTTCTTTATATATTATTTTAATTATTTATTTAATTATTAATGTAACAGTTTCATTACAATGTTTTCGAAATTAAACCAACCCTGATTAAAATTTCACAAAAACAAAAGGAGGAACTATATAACATATAGATATACTATGACTATAAATGTAAAATACTATAATAAATTTATAATGATAGGTACCTTATTAATGTGTCTAAAAAACTTAATTTTTTTATTTTTGATGTTAATCATGCCTGTTGAATTAATCTGGAACAATTTCTGTGGTTTTTCGTCAATTTACCTTTATTGAGACATAATTTATTTTTATAATCCCATTATTGTTTCAGTGTTATTTATACATCCCAATTTATATAATATTTCATGAAATTTAATTTATACAATATATTTGAATTTTAATTTTTTCTCCTCCCTTTCATTGTGGGTTTTCATTGAATTTTTACCCAGGTCATAAGGGTTTAATTTTAATATTTCCATTTTGAGGCCAAGCTTTCATATGCCTTATTAAATTTATGTAGTATGTAACTCATTTTTGAGATATTATAATGTTAATTAAATTTTATTAATGATAATTTATGTTTTGATCTAATCCATCTCGTTCATGGGGATTTTATTTATAGAATACAAAAGTTATAATTGGTTATCGGGACTCGAATCAATTTATTTAGTCAAAAGAAACATTCTTTGGGAATTAAAACTCATGATCGGTATATTATAAAATCTTATGACATTATAACGTATGTTCAAATTATTTTAATAAGAAATAATCATTCACAATAATGTATTCTTCTTTGATTATTTTACTTGAAAATGTTTTTTTAGAATGATACCATCTATTTCTGATGGGGTTCACATTAACTTCCATGTTTTTACATTAATATAAATCTCTTATACCTAGTGTAAAACAAAAATTGTTTTTATCTCCAATTATCCTTTTCCATATATTAAATTATTGAAAAATACACGAATATTCTTTGTTTTAATGATGTGGATTTTTTATATCGATATTTAAAAAATTTCAATTATATTTTCTGAGATTTCAAAATAATATTTTTTGATGATCCAATAAAAATTTTCTTCAAATAACTTATCATATCTATTAAAAAGAATCCACAAAAATATATTCTTTTTAAAATAATTTTTGTAATTTATTTTCCATTATTTAATTTAATTTTTATGTTTTAATTAATTATATTATATTATATTATATTTTTAAAAGAATATTTTTTCAAATTATATTCACTTCATTTTCTTGAAAACATTATATAAATTAAATGTTCCAATTATCAATTATTCTTTTAAATGTGAATTTATTCCAATTTATTTTTACTTATACGTATTTTAAAACCCATATGTATCATTATTGATGAATTATTTAGAACAACTTATGTCAGTTAAAAGAACTTGGATAATCTTTTCAGGTATGATTTTCTTTTTTCTCGTCTTTTTGAGGAAAAGATGAGTTTCTAGAAAATTTTAAATCACTTTCCATGTACTTTATGAGTACACGCTGTGTACTCGGTTACCACAGGTAGTTGTGTGCTGTTCGTGTAGAAGGTTTGCACACGTTCGTGTGTGGTGACTTGGAGGCCGCCTAATGTGGGGCTTGGTAAGGGTAAGTTCATGCCGTGTACCTCAGAAGTACATGCCATGTATTTTTATTTTTTATTAAATGTATTGGGGGTGCATCTGATGGACAGAACCATCTCATTCTTGGTATGGTTTGTCCGAGAGAGATTGTATGATTGTGATCTCTCCCCGAGCCCCCGATCGAGCATTCAATCACTGATTCAACCTTCATCGATTGTGTGTGGATCTCCTAAGTAATCTCTTCCTTCTTTGAGAGATTTGTTTCATGGTTCATCTTCCTTCAAGAGTTATCTATGGTTGAACGTTTTAGATGTCTTTTTTATCTATGTTTTTGATGGGTGATCCAAGGTTTGAGTTACACGTATAACGATCTCCCAAAATCGAGGTAGGTGGTTTGTTCCTTTCTGTAGAATGTCATTAAGTTATATGTGAAAAATCTCCCAATACCAATGACCAAGGTATTGTGTGTTTACTATTTTAGCCCTGTTATTTTCCTGATATGATTGTATGATTGAGTATAGATTAATTGGCGTGCAATAGCGTTAATTGCTATTTTTTGGAAGTTTTTGCCTATGGATGTTCTGTTTTTGACTGTTTGGTCATGTTAAGCCTGTTAGGATACCTTCTTTTTTTCCAATTCCAAGTATTGTAGCATGGTGTGATTATTTATCTGACATGATGTTTTGTTGTATATTATTATCCAAGTAGTTTTTGAGTTTTAATTTGGCCGATATGCATTGAGATAATTGTTGACATACACAGGTCTGTGGTAACCTGGAGTGTTAGATCATAAAGAGAATGGACGTAGGGGCTTTTTTAGAGTGACTGTCTTTACTATTATGATGCGAGACCATAAGGGTAATTAATGTAAATGTTTCTTCAGAGTTTCTATTGTTCCTTGACCTGGGCCAAAGTGGTATTGTGACGTAAGTGCTTCCCCAGACCACCTTTTAGTTACCGATACAAGAATATAAGAGAAATTGACGATGAGTGTTTCCTCAGAGAGTCTAGGCTTAAGCTAATCCAGAGGGGTTAGAATTTTTTTACATCCTAGAGGGATGCTTGTTCTTATTTGGTTGAACTTGAGGGGATAAGATGCGAGTACTCCCATATGGTTACTTATATTGATTAGTTGTAAATTGATATGTGGGTTTGAATGCATTTGAAATGTTGGAATGTTTACTGCTAAGTACTTCCTTGTTTACTTCTCTTTTTACTTATTACCTTCCATATATTCATTCACTATTAGGAACCAATATTTTGGTGGTAGACTAGTGGTATTTAGTCTCACACCATGTCTGGGTCATACATTTGGGCCCAAACAGATTATGTTGCTACATGTATATATAAGGGAATGTCCCTTGTAATTCAGGTACTTGACTGCTTTGGAGCTTAGGGAGCATGGGACCAAGCTATAACTTGTGATGCTGAAGAGTTGTTTATATTATTTTCATTGTTCTTTGGATTAGAATTTTATTCAGCATTGTGACTTGTTTGGCTGTTATCCTAGACATATGTATCATCTATCATTTTATATATGTGCTCCACTTTTTTCTTACTTTCAGTTTTCTACTATTTACTACTATATGGTATTATTACTACATCTTCTATTATGTATATTTTTTACATTTGATGTGTACTCTACCAATGTGGGCATAGATTTTCCACTATCACACCAAAGGCCCTCGCTACTAGTCGGCAGCCTCTGGAATTTGGGGAAATGTGTTTGATTCCATGTGACCAACTGGGTATTGCGCGCCCCTGGGTGGCATTCAGAACCGGGATGTTACAAAGTGGTATCAGAGGAATTTATTTCTTCTTGACATACTGTTTGGAGCCTATAGATATGGATAGGATAGATTAGGTACTTGGTAAAAAGTTATTCCCAACAGTATCTAACATCTGTACAGGGAAAATCCAATATACCTCCTCTATTTCAAATTTTCAGGTTTTTCAATTTTACAGTTTATTTGAATTTACCATTCGGTGATTCACATGATTTTTGTTGTTATCATTGATGTGAATCAGGTTCTACTTATATTTCCACCATATGAGATGAGGGTATTTCATTTCATGAATCATATAGGCACTTCCTAGAAATCACATGTCTTTTATTCTTGCTATGTCATTTAGGTTCCATTAGTGATTGGATGTTGTTTTGATAGATGTTGTTCCTGACATTCATGGTGTTGTGATAGATGCCTTGATAGAATACTTGCTTTTGATATGGGTATTACATTCTGTACGCTTTTGTATGAATGAACATCAAACTTTGGTTCTTTAGGTGTTATGGTCCCTTATGGATTGGAATTTTTTAGACCATTTCTTTGTTATTTCTTGTATATAACAATTATAAGATACCCAGATTTTATTTGCAGGGAGTATGGGCATTCACGAATCATAATTTGGAACTTTAATGTTTGTTTCATTGATTTTTTGGGTTCCAGAGTAGTTTCATAGGCTTACTCTCTGGAAAAAACAATAATACATGGCGTGTAATGTTAAAGACATGCCATGCGTGCTTCTGTTCGGGAAGAAACTATTTTTCATAAGTACAATTCGTTTTTTGTATGTAAACGTGGTGTAGTCTCTAAATGTGTCTCAGACTGTATGGGCAGGGACACAATGAATAAAGTCATTGGTAGGACACGGCATGTACTGGATGTACACTACGTGTTGGAGAACCATGTAACTGATCGTGTCATAAGCAACACGGGTCGGTTGTGTCTCTTCTAAAACAGGTCGCGTACCCATATATGTAATTAAAAACACGGGTCGGTAAAATCTTCCTAGTGCAAACTGTGTCCATACGGAACACACTATGTAGTGTGAGCTGTGTATCTGAACGTGTCTCTAACAACACGGGTCAGTGAAGCCCATCACGTACACACTGTGTCTTGAAAGATCACACCATGTAGTCTTGTTCTAGGAGAGCTGTGTGGCATAACCGTGTAGAAGGAATCTAGTATGGGAAATCGAAGTAAAGTACACACCATGTTTTTGGTCCCCACACCATGTGTTTGGGGTGTTACACGACCAGTTGCAGCAAGAGTACACGCCCAAGTGATAGGCTTAAGGGAACATGATGTGTCATCAGTATACACAACGTGTATCCATGTTTTGAAAAAACATGAGTGCCTTATTTAACATGTTACCTTATTGTTCCATTCTTACATTTATATTCTTCAGTCCTTGATAATCATAATCTAAGGTGTGTTCTTGACCTTGCAGAGTCATGCCTCCGAGAAATCCTCCGGTTGTATGCCATTTGCAAGATAGTGATCTGACACCAAACATAGTTGTTCAGAGAGTACCATTAGATCCTCTATTTGGGATAGTCGTGGAACCAATTGTTATAACATATACAGGCGCTAATGTATTGATTCGTGAGGGCTTCATGATTTTCATGAAGACCTTCCATAGTGCATCGTATCCTGCCCTTTCTATGGAAAAGTTGGCGTGGATTTTCCAGTAGCAGCATCCTCCCACCTTTACTGGGGAAGGAGGACCTCAGGCTGCAGAGTCATGGTTAGAGGCCATGTTGCCTATCTTCAATCATCAATAAATGCCTCCAGAGAGGATGGTGAGGCATGGTACGTACATGGTTCTGGATTCCTCCAAGAGATGGTGGGATGTGATCTCACAGGTAAGGAACGAGTAGTTTATGGATGAGGATGAGTTTCATTGTGCCTTCTATGACTACATCAATTCAGATACCTTGATGGGCGATTGGGCTAGAGAGTTCATGTGTCTCAAGATGGGAGTGTTATTCTATTTTTCATTGAGCTTCAATGCTTCAAGCCTATTCTAGAAGGTGATGAGTTATTCTTGGAATGGATGTTTGAGGATGGTCTTAGGAATGACATATGATCTTAGGTGAGCTTCATTAGGTAGAATTTGATATCTTATATAGTCAACCTGGATCTGATCATGGAATGTAATCTAAGGGAATCTAGAGCTGTGAGCCAGGGATGTTCAGCATCCAGAGTTTGTGCTTCTCTGGCCGAAAGAAGGAAGCAACACATGGAGACTACACGAGGAGACCCAAGTAAGCGGGATGCTTCTTTTTGTTTCCTTGTGGGGTGCTACCCGTGAGAGAAGAGAGGTAATATGAGGAAAAATTTCCTAAGTGACCCAGTGGAGAGCCGATCATGTGGAAAGATGCGTTAACATCATTGCTTCTATCATATCATCTCACCCGTAGTGGGTGACAGTGGTTCTTCTGTGACTCCACGTTCAGGAGAAGCACCAGTAGTTTCTCACAAGTCTGGGAACTGGAGTTCTTCATGCTGTTCAGGCTGAGGTAGAAGTCATGGTCATGGTACCCAGTCTTTATGATTTTATAAACAATAGGGTGGATCATCTCAGAGTGGTCAGGCATGGCCACAAGGCTGCAGTGTAGGTCATAATTTTATAGTAGAGCGGACCCAGTGGGAGCAGGATCCTGGACCCTCTATAGTCTGAGGTATGATCCTATTATCCTCAATTTTATCTTCTACTTTTTTGGATATAGGGGCTTCCCATACCTTTATATATGTTTCTTTTGTGGAGAGCCTTGGTCTCCGTATATTTTTATCTACTGATATCTTGAGGCTAGAAAACTTTTTGGGGACTAGAATGGCAAGTGTACATCAGTGTAAGGAGATCCATCTTGAGGTTGGTGCGTGTCACTTATTATGGGACCTCTATTTCCTAGATATTAACTACTATGATTTCATTCTCATAATGGACTGTTTAGTTCCCTTCCAAGATGTTTTCAATTTCTATAGTCGTAGGGTGGGTTTCACATCACCAGAGGGCAGATCTTTTCATCAAAATGGTGAATGGGATGTCTGGGCGAGAAGAGCAGGACCCAAGCATAATGGGTTGGGAGGATTTACTTCCCTGATCTCTAGTATATATTTGGATGACCAGGGGACTTCATAGATGGACTTTACTCAAGTGGTGGATCGTTTCAATGACATGTTTCTAAAGAAAATTTCATGTTTTCCTCCAGATCATGAAGTAGAATTCTCTATTGAGCATGTTTCAGGAGTCATACCGGTGTCCATTCCTCCTTATAGGATGGATACACTAGTGATACAAGAGCTCAAGAAGTAGTTGGAGGAGTTACAGGCTAAGAGTTTCATCCATCCCAGTACATCTCCTTGGGGGTTTCCTATACTGTTTGTGAAGAAGGCAAATGGTACCTTCATACTTGGGGTGGATTATCATTATTCGAACAAGTTTGATGGTCAATAGCTAATATCCCTTTCTAATTAATACTATTTTTTATCATATTCAAGGAGAACAGGTGTTCTTAAAGATTGAATTGAGGTCCAGTTATCATAATTTGTGTGTTAGACCATCTAATATACCTCTCACAACCTTCTAGAGCATGTATGGTCTACACGAGTATGTAGTTATGTCGTTCGGTCTCAAGAATGAACTTTCATTTTTCATGGAACTAATGAACTGAGTGATCCATCCATAATTGGATTCTTTTGTGGTGGTCTTCATGGATGATATCTTGGTGTACTCTCTCACTCGACACAACCATGACACCCATCTTGATATAGTTCTGTGTTCATTGAAAGAGGATTAGTTATATTATATGTTCTCAAAATGCCACTTTTAGATGCACAAGATTCACTTCTTGCGTCTTGTTATTTCAGAGACTGGAGTATCTGTAGACCCAGAGAAAGTTTGAGCAGTTGTTTCTTGGGATCAACTGAAGAATGTCATTAAGGTACAGAGTTTTCAAGGGTTGGTTGGATACTACAGATGTTTCATACAGAACTTTTCATGCTTAACAGCATGACTGGCGAGCCTTACTAAGAAGGATGAAAAGTTCATGTGCTCATATTATTTTGAGTCATCCTTTCAGGAGATGAAAGAGATGTTGAGTTCATCACCGATACAAGTATTTCCAGAGATGGGCATGAGATATACTGTTTATTATGATGCATCAGGTATTGGGCTTGGATCAGTTCTTATGAAGGAGGAAGGAGTTGTTGCATACAATTCTCAAAAGTTGGGGCCACATTAACATAATTACCTTACAAATGATCTCACGTAGTATTTAGTTTTACATTCATTACGATGTTGGAGACAAATTCATATGGGAGAGAATTGTGTGGTTTTCACTGACCACAAAATTCCCAAGTACATCTTCACTTAGCATGATAAGAATTTGAGACAGTGATGGTGGGTTGAGTACCTTTAGTACATTGAATGAGAGCATTCCAATAGCCCTGTTAAAGGAAACACTATAGCTAATTCGCTGAGTAGAAGGACTCAGATACAAGCAATTCAGGCGGTCACTAGTGAGTGGATTTTTTTGGATTTATTCTCTAAGATGCATTTGGATGTGCATTACAGGTGGGGGAAGATTTATATTTCTTATATAGATTTTACCTATACACTACTTGATCGAGTGTGAATGAGTCAGCTATCAGATTCTGAAGGCATAGTCCTATACAAAAGCATGTTAGGAGAGGACACAATTCCTTGATGGACCGTAGGCGAGGATGGGATTCTGCGTTTCTAGGGGTGCGTATGGATGCTAGTAGATATACGCGAGGAGCTGATTCATGACGTTCATTCCTCGGTTTGGGAAGTTCATCCTAGTGTCACCAAGATGAATCGTGATCTACGCCGTCAGTATTGGATGCAAGGTTTGAAGAGATAAGTTTCATGTTTCGTTGTGAAGTGTTCCACATGTCAGTAGGTGAAAGCGGAGAATCAGCAACCAGCATGGGCTTTCCAACAGTTACCCATTCCCATGTGGAAGTGGAATGATGTCCCGATGGTCTTCGAAAGAGGTTTCTCGAGGTTCCATCAAGATAATGATGCACTATGTTTTTTCATTGACTGACTCATGAATGTTTATCACATAATGCCAATTAAGTATGCCTTCAATATTGATGAGATGAAAAGGTTGTACATCTGAGATGATGTATGTTTACATAGGGTTCCAAAAAACATTGTTTCATACAGGGACACATGTTTTACTTCTCGGGTTTGAAAGGGGATTCATATAGATTAAGGTATATAGGTACTTTTTAGTACAAATTACCATCCCCAGATAGATGACCAATCTGAGCGTACGATTCAGGTGCTTGAGGACATTTTTCAAGCAAGAATCCAAGATTTTGGAGGTTCTTGGGAGAAACACATAAATCTTGTTGAACTTTCCGACAACAATAGATTTCAAACAACTATTCAGATAGAACTTTATGAGGCTTTGTACGGTAGGCCATTTCAATCACCCATATGTTGGATAGAGTTTGGAGGGGCTGCTATTCAGTGACCTCATTTTGTCCAGGAGGCCATGAAGAAGATAGAGTTGATTCAGAAGAGGATGGTTACTGTATAGTCACGACCAATGTTTTATTATGATCAGTGGAGACAACTTCTAGAGTTCATTGTCGGGGATCCATTTTTCCATCATGTCATGCAATGTTTTGGACAAAAGATGATTAGGATACATGGTAAGAATTCACTGAGATGCGTCAGACTGTTTTAGGTGTTGGGGAGAGTTGGAAGAATTACATATCAGTTTTAGGTACTTCAATTGTACTGGACAATGCATGATTTCATCCATGTTTCTCAGATCCGATGTTACTTCTCAGACCCGTCACATGTTTTTCAACCCAATGAGGTACACCATGAAGTGGACGTATCTTTCGAGGAGCACCAAATACAGATTATTGATCAAAGTACGAAGGTTCTTCATGGTTGGTTTGCTCCTTCGGTATGAGTTCTATGGACACACTAGGAAGTACATGACGAGACATGAGAGAGGAAGGTCGATGTACAATCACAGTGGCCGGATCTGTTCGGGGATTCTTCTTCTATGCCGCCTTGCTAGGGAAATTTGAGGATGAATTTCTTTAAGGGGGGAAGTTTGTAAGAACCAAGATCTTATTTTCATGTGTGTTTTTTTTTCTGTAGTTTTTTATGAAAAGAGGAGTTTTGGTAAAATTTTAAAGTACACGCTATGCTCTTTATGAGTACACGCCATGTACTTGGATACCGTGGGTTGCTGCGTGCTAGCCGTGAAG
This sequence comes from Viscum album, assembly GCA_963277665.1. Classification (NCBI taxonomy): domain Eukaryota; kingdom Viridiplantae; phylum Streptophyta; class Magnoliopsida; order Santalales; family Viscaceae; genus Viscum; species Viscum album. Next base: position 1,340,585,329 of record OY728136.1, read on the forward strand.
CGGCCTAACACACGGTCATGTGTGGTGACCAGGAGTCTGCTTAATTCAAGTCCAAGTAAGGGTAAGTACACGTCGTGTACCACAAAAGTACACCGTGTATTTTCTTTTTTATTAAACATACTAGGGTCATGTCTAAGGGATAAAACATTCTACTTCTAGGTTTGGTTCATCCGGGAGAGACCGTACGACCACGATCTCTCCCCGAGACCCCTATTGAGCATCTGATCTCCAATTCGACCATTGAATATTGTGTTGGGGTTGCCTTGGAACACTATTTCTTCTTCTATAGCCTCATTTACATGTTTTTACTCATTTAAGAGTTATCTTTATCTAAACATTTTAAATGTTTTTGTACATCTACGGTGTTCTCGAGTGATTCAAGGATTTAGTTTCACGTATAATGATCTACTAACACTGATGTAGGTGGTTTCAGTATTTTCATAGAATTTCATTGATTTTTATGTGAAAAATCACCCAATAACCATGAACAGGGTATTACGTGTTTACTTTTGTCGCCCTGTTATTTTCTTACTATGAATGTATGCTTGAGTAGAGGTAAATTGAATTTGAAAACAGTTAATTTGTGTTATTTGGAAGTGTTTTCCCATGAATGTACTATTTATGGCCATTTGGTCTTACTTAGCCTGATACGTTGCCTTGTTTATTTCTCATTCATAGTATTTTAGGATGGTGTGATTATTTATCTATCATGATTTTATGCTGTAGACTATTATCCAAGTAGTTCTTGACGTTTAATTAGGATGATAAGTTTTTCTGTACTTTTTTTTGACTTACACAGGGCCGTGAGAACCTGGTGTAGTTGACCACAAGGAGATTGGATGAAAGAGCTTCTCCATAGTGTTATTTTTTACTATTAAGATGCTAGACCATAGGGGGAATTGATGTAAGTGCTTCCTCAGACTGTCTGTAGTACCTCGACGCAAGACACTGGGGGAATGTGACGTAAGTGATTCCTCAGACTACCTTTTAGTAACCTATACGAGGCTATTGGGGAAATTGAAGGTGAGTGATTTCTTAGAGAGTCAATGCATAAGCTGAACCAGAGGGGTTGTACAATGTGTACTTCCCAAATGGTTTCTTGTTCTTATTTTTTTGATCAAGAGGGGTTAGGCAGTGAGTACTCCCAAAGGGTTACCTACTTTGAAAAGATGTTACTTTATATATGGATTTGAATGTAATTGAACTGTAGGAATGTTTACTACTGAGTACTTCCTTGTTTACTGCTATTTTTACTTATTTCCTTTCATATATTCACTAACGGTTAGGAAAATATCTTTTGGTGGTTTCTTACTAGGATTTAGTCTCACACGCTGATTGGGTCATGCATTTGGGACCATACAGATTATATTTTTGTATCTATAGTTGATGGAAAATGCCCTTATACATTAAGTACATGACAACATTAGAGCTGGAGAGAAAGGGACCAAGCTATGGCTTGCGATGGGGAGGAGTTGTTTACATTATTTTCATTTTACATTATTTTAGTATTGTATTAAGAAATGTGACTTTTTTGGATATTTTCCTAGATATATGTATCATGCATCATTTTATATATGAGCTCGAGTTGTTTCTTACTTTTAGTCATCTTCTCTTTACTTTTGTATGATATTATTACTACATCCGCTATTGTATATTGGTTTTACTTCTCGTGTGTACTCTGACAATGAGGGCATAGTTTCCCCACTATCTCACCAACGACCCTTGCTGCTAGTTGGTAGCCTCTAGAATTTGGGGAAAGTCTGTTGAGGCAATGTAACCAACCATGTACGGGGTGCCTCTGGGTGGATTCCAGATCTAGGACGCTACATTATTGTCTTAAAATTTCTTTGATATCCATTGAAAAAAATAATGTAAATTTTACATCAATTTTTAAATAGAAATTTTTAAATCCATTTAAATTTAAATATTTTGTTTAAAATCCATGGTTCATCTTTTATTATGTGATGTTTTGACAACCTTCATAATGATATTATGATATGATAAAATATATGAATTGATTATTTTTGATATACCATGGTTTTTAGTTCTATATATCTTATAATATCATGTAATTAGGTATTCATTGTCAAAAAATTTAATTCATAATGTTAATTTATACCATTTGAATGTTTTATATATATCATTTTTTATGGGATCTTTAATAATGATATTTATTTCAATTTTTTATTTTTGAAACCAATTATAATTCATTAATTTAAATATGATATGTTTAGGAAATATTTTATTATGACACACATATAAATAGATAATGACATGTGCGTATTAAATTCCAACCAATTTATTTGTTTTGGTTTATGTATCATGAGCCCAAAATTATACAGGTGGGGATTTAAACTAGTCCCAAAGGGAAACTACAAGATTTTTCCCAAGGAAATATTGTATATGGGATGATTTATGAAAATCTCAATAGGTTCAAAGAAGGATTTATTGCAATCCATATGGTGCCCATGAGGATTTAACCAAATAAATAGGTTAGATGTGAGGATTTATCCTAAATAAAATTTTTAAAATGGGAGGTTTTATACAATTCTCAAGGGTAAATGGGAGGATTATTCCAAGACCAGGATGGTAAATGGACTTTTTATTATAATTTTACTATGCTTATAGATTTTTCTGATTTCCATATTATTCTTCAACATTAATTAAATTTTCAGGAATCAATTCAATTCTATGATATTCTATTTCTTAATTATTTTGATTTATTTTAAATTAATTCCACACTTTTATGTAATTCTCAAATGGTATATAGTTATTTTGATGTGTTGGAGAAATTTCATAACATATATTCCTCCTTAATGAGGCATATAATATCTTATATTATTATAACCAGTTATATGATTATAATTTATTGTATTTTTACCATTTATGATGAAATTTATTTGTTTATCATGGTCTCTAATATGTTCACGACCAATTTCTCTATAAAATGTATTTTTCATTATTGGGTGCTTGATATCAACCCTTTCAAATGATTCTAATTACCATGTTATGAAGATAATTTTTTTATGAGAAATTTCTTGAAATGGGATTATAGGGGCATAATTTAATGGGGATATTTTCACAAGTATTATAAAATAATATATTTATTTATCTAATCTCTAAATCACAAATCCTATCATACCTTGATTTAAGAATCTTTTTGTGAGATATATTAATAAAAACATAGAATAAATGTATTATTTATGTATGTCTACCATGAATTTCTACAATATGTATCATAATAAAAATTTAATTAGTTTTTGATATTAGTATTTTTACAATTAGATATTATTTTACACAAATTTTATTAAAAGCATTGGAAAATATATATGGGATGAGTCTGAATATATTATTATATCCTGACATTTTTGTATAATATATTTATAGAGACAATTTTATTCCATAATTTTATGAAAAATATAATGATTTGTATATATATTTTAATGTTATTAACCATGTTTTTCAATGTTTTAAAAAAAATGGTAAATTTAGAATATGGAATTTTAATTTTTTAAAAATAATAAAAGAATGTGATTATGAATTTGAAAATTTTAGGTGTTTATAATTTTTGCTTACACTATATATGGACTACTAATCCCTTGGTTGGCCCTCAACTAGGCTTACAATGAACCACATAGCCAGTCCTAGAGGGATGTCTACTCACAGAGCCAACCAGGATATCTAGCTTTAATGATGGCAATGCAAAGGGAATTAAGTCATACACTAGCCTATTGGAGGTGAAATGTCATTGGTTTTTATTTTTCCCACAACCATGGAAGTGTTTGAAGCTTGGCAATGTCCATACGGTAGTGGAGGGAACACTTCACCGTGGACGGTGTAGTCCAACAGTGGTGGTAGGAGTCCTCTAATAGTAGTCTGATGTTATTATATGGTTAGATCCACCTGAAGAATTATAATCACTCGCCCAAAGAATTGGATTTTGGATTTGGTATCAGCACACAACTTAATTCACCATAGAGAAAGATGTGCTCAACCACAATCTTTTATGCTATACCAGACTATGCAACTCCACTCCTCTCTCTTCCATGCTACACCACTACACCTACACTATTGTTCCCCCCCTCTAAAATCCACCACAACTGTGTACTCATCATGACTATCCACCACTACTAATCACCATGAACCTCCCTAGACCACAATATTCACTTCATACAACTCTTAATAAGGATCATCATGCCACTAATAAGGATTTATGAGATGAAATATACTCCCCCACTCTCACCATTGATGCATCACCAATTTACATCACATAAAATAATCTCAATATCTAGAAAACTCCATAATTGGGCTACTTGAGCTCGAGCTTGGTGCCTTATCCCATTTTCATTCCTTTCTTCCACCACAGATCATATATAAATCTCATCTAACACCCATAAACCAAAATTCAATACTCCTTCTACCGTTGTGTATGCTCGATGATGATAGATGTGTCACTGCAAAGCTCTGTCATCATGCCTCACATCCATCCACCCTTGCAAATCGTGAGGATCACCTATGATCATCTTCTTCGAATCAACTGATCACCATGAAATAAATTTGAAAATTATTTGTCCATGTGAAGGTCGAATGATTCTTAAGAGATCACTGACATGATCCCACTCAACCTCATTAAACTAAGCCCTGCTGCCAACACTCACAACTATTAACTACCACTGATCCACTACCATCGAGTTCCAAATATCACTACCACCACCAATTCACCCAATATAACATTTAATAACGGTTCCATGACACCTTGAAAAACAAATGCAGGCTATAAATAGAGGACTCCTTCCATATGAAATATTTAAACACCTACCATCTATGGGTGTTTCATATTTCACACGCATGGGAGTTATAGGTGTGATCCCAAAGAGATATCTGGGTGTATTTTCCTTAATTAATGGATGTAAAGGGCCTATAAGTCAGTAAATATATTATTTTCCTTTCCATCTTCCAAATAAATAATTAAGATTTCACCCATAGTGAATACAAGGAAACACTACTAGCGAGGAGGAGAACCACTTGAAAACCTTCGTACGCCAAAATGATGGAGGAGTGTGGGAACAACCACAACACTTATTTTATCCCTTAAAAAAAATTTATACCTTCAACACATAACATTATAAAACTTATTAAATGAAATCTCCTTTCTTAGAGGGGTAGAATATATTTTTTTGGGTTGAAGGAAAGGGGGACCCCTTTTTGATGTTTGTGTATTTGAATTTTACCTATTAAAAAAGTAGTTTAATTTTAATTAAATAATATTGAATTTAATAAACTTTTAGGACATAAAGGGGCCTATATAACGTAAGATGGGGTTGAATAAGGGTATGGATATTCTTTTCTAAAATTTTCCTGGCCCACTAGATCTTGACCTCTTTATCACAAGGTCACATTTTTTCACTATGTGTTAATTATGATCACTATTTTTCTCCTTTATCTGTTGATGATGCATTGGATGAAATAAAGGTAAGCAAGAAGAAAGACACACTGATTTTTACTTGGATATCCCTTAATGGTCTATGTCTAAAGAGCATACAATGCCTATGTGCCACTTTACCAAATCCACAAAAGTGCACTGCCAATAATGTTCTTTCTAGATCACATCGTTTCCCTCGCTCACTGCCTTTACAGTGTTTAGGGTCATATCATGGCTTTCTAATGGATCAATCTCTTTTTCTCTCCCACTGGCTCACAACCGGTGAAAGGGATAACCTTCTTCCTCTTTCATTGATCTCTACACATGGAAGGGATCCGCTCATAGTTTATAGACCTTAGGTCTCTTAATTTTCATTAATACATGCTTCATAAACTGATTATAGACGCTCTCTTAAAGTCTAATTTTCATCCACATATGAATACCACTTTACCACACTTCTATTGGGAAACTCCAAATCACTCATGCAACCCTTGTTGTATCGTGTTGACAATATTAACACGTTCTATGAAAAATTACAATTTTGTCATGAAACACAACTTGCACGCAACTTCAATCTTATGCACAAATCAAATCTTATGTGGAACATTATCAACTTGTACACAACACAAAATCATTCGTGAAACTCCGTTTTCGTAAAATTTCCATGTGATTCAGGGCATGGATTCTCTCTAGGTGTTGAGCGATCTCGAATGAGGGGGTCACCTATTATTTATAGGCATTACCGACCACTGAGTGGAGGATTCACCATGTCACGAAGGATTTAAGTTGATAATGTAAACCACATATGATTTTTCATTGGGCACACAAGTTTCATTCATGCAACCTCATCATTCGCGCAGCTCCGAATATTTTTTTCACTTCTTGCCTTTTTCATTTTTCAATGTTGTGATCCCAAACCATGCCTTACACATAGGTGACCAATCCACATTAGATCTTGCACATAACAACCTTTTCCAAAAACATGTTTCCCCATTTTTACTGTTATGAGACCCAAAAAATTGGCAAACAATAGAAAAATGAGCCACCTTTGATCGGTTATTTTTTTACCACCTCCTGGTCATCCATTCCTTTGTAATCATTCTTTGTAAACATAAGTTTTCCAAAATATATTTCGAACTAGACATCTCACCACAGAAACCCTATTTATCAAAAAACAAAACATCCCTTTCAACATACACAAACACAACCAAAATTCTTCAATGTTACGTTGAGATATTTTTTCCCAACAATCTCCCTCTTTGGTTTTGTTGACATCTCTTCTCATATCCACTCTCTTCACTTTGAACCCGCACTGATGCTTCTTCCATCATCTATTATTATTCGCCTCTTACGATACTGATAGAGACCAAAGATTCACTGACAAGATTTTCTAATCCCATATAAGAAATGATCTCCATGAAAAAAAGTGTAATAGGAAAATTTCATCACTGAATCACTTCAGTTCTAACATAAATTGTCGATACCATACAGATTCCAATAAAATATTTTCATCATAAACCTCATTTTCCATGATATCAAAACATTGATCAATCACATCAGGCATCGTCAAATTTCATAATCTGTACTATATCATTTCTATCCCCTTATATTGATGCTCCACCTTTCAGCATCTCCCCTTGTCTTTGAATAAGAAATTTTCTCCCTTATGTATCCTTTTTTCTTCTTGTTGAGAAAGTCAATCATTCTCCACCTCTGTATTCAAACCCACAGATCCCCCCTTTGTGGTCTACAATAGAGTAGAGAACAAATATCATCACATTAGGGAATAACGCACCATTCCTAGGGGAGAGGGGGTACCATATTCACACTCTTTCATGTGACAAGAGTCGAATGGACACCTAGAGCTCGTCAATGCCTCACAAATGATTCATTGGTTAAAGTCGCTATCTGAATATCGGACACCTGTAGCATTGTAGGCACATACTCCAACATCTCTATACCTTGCTTCACATTCTCCATGATAAAATTATATTTGATATCAATGAGATTTGTCCTTCAGTGATGGACTGGATTTTTTCTAAGATTTATAGAACACGAATTAAAACATTCGATTCTGATTGGAGACATCACTCCAACACCCATATCATCATGTTTATTCTTCATTCCTAATAACCATGTGTAGGCTTGAGTGGCGGAAATATAATCATCTTATGCGATTATCAATGTAATGAAATCTTGCTTCTTCCTTATCCAAGAAATACACAAACCACCATGATATAAATAACCTCTGAATATTAATTTTCTATCATCTGCTAAACCGGACAAATTTTCATTAGTATATATCAACAACTCTATCAGATATTTTTCATAATAAATCAAACAGAAATAGAATATTCCTTTGATATAACTAATTATTCAGTTCACTATAACCATGAGGATTAACATGGAATTTCTTTGATATCACGTTGCTAGCCATGTGGAGGAAACAATATCAGGTCATGACGCTGTCAGCTACAGTAAACATCCAACAATATGCATGTATTCTATTATATTAACGTCCTTTCCATTACCATATTTTGATTAATATAATTGTTATAATAGATATTATAATCAACTTCACCATTCAAAAAACCAAGGTTCTTCAAATACTGATCAAGTCTTAAGAACCATGCTTTTAGTGCTTGTGTCAACCCATATAATTCTTTATTCAACTGCAAAAATGTATTCTCATATTCATGAATGAGAAAACCATCTGGATTCTCAATATAAACGATCTTCTCCAGAACCCCATTCAAAAATGAAAATTTTATATCCATCTAGAATACATTGAAATTCCATTACACTACCATGTCTAGGAATAATATGATTGTCTCTAACGTTGCAACTAGTGAAGATGTCTCATTAACATTAATACCCTTTATTTGGGAGTATCCAATGCACACCATCAATGACTTTTTTCGAATCACTATGCCATTATCATGCACCTTGTTAGGAAAACCCCATTTTTTCCCAATGACATTATTATCTACTGGCCTCGAAACAATATCCCACGTCTAATTCTTCTCAAATTGTACAAGATCTTTATTCATATCCTAAACACATTATTCTTCTTTAACATCTTCACTAAACCAATTAGACTCTTCATTTGATATGTATGATTCTTGTTGTAGAGTCCTCAACTTCAATTGCTGTACTAGCACTATCTAATTACCCAGCATTCCATTCAATACAATATCACCTTGGCTCTTAGACGTTTATGTTGATATAGATTTAACTTCCTTAGGGTCATTATCAGTATATGCTTCTGAAATTGCATTTTTTCACTTCAAATCCCCCTAATTCTCCTACCACATCATTACATTCAATATAAAATTTTTCACTGTGTCCTTGTTCAGTAAAATCTTTTCATTAAACTACATTTCTAATATTCTTGTTGAAAAATTGTTGATATTCTATCATGGATGAGTGTTTACGCTTGTCCCCCAATCATCCTTCATGAACATTAATATTCATCCTTTATATCCCACTAAGATCTTATATCTAATTTAGAGATAAAGGTCTCCATAATTGTTGTGGAACTCTTTTTGTTGTTGGGACCAATGTTTTTGACACATAATCATTCTCTTTATCCTATCTCAAATAGCCATTTAACATTATCTCATTTCATCAAATTCTACCAAATTCCATCTAATTCTGTGGTAACTTATTTCAATCTGTTGAAATTCTTGATCAAATAACATCACTTCTTTGCATCTTTTTATGCCACTTCCCCTTGGATCATATATACCATTGAACATGAATCACATTAATCATTTGTTAACATTATTTATAAACATAGGGAGTGGGGAATTTCTGGAATCTTCAAGATGAGTATTGTGGTTGATCATGATGGCTCAACCCTTTGATTAATTCTTCCAGAGAATTGCACTCAATCCTTTCTTGCATCAACTATCGTCCCAACTTCAACAGTTCTGGACATATGAGTAAGAATTAATTTCCTACATGCTGAGTCTTTATCTGATATATAGATTCCAAAATCATGGCCTTTCCCACACGTAGAGTTTTCAAACCACTGGTTTGCATTTAGTTCTTTAATGTTCCACCAATAAGACACTTCTCTTGATTCCATCTACATGTCGAAATCTATTGTTAGGACCACAAGGCTGAATACCCTGAGAGGGGGGGGGGTGAATCAGGGTATGACTAATTTAAAATTAAAGCCCGTTCTGATCTTGTTTCTCTGTTAAGAAAAACACTCTTCTCTCTCTCTTTCCTGTTGCACAATTTAAAAAGAAAGTAAAGCAAGCACATGACACATCAATTCTACTTGGTTCACCGCTAAGGGCTACGTCTAAGGAGCATACGCAGACAGGTTTCCGATCATACCAAATTCCACTATACTTCACTAGTTGTGGATTACAATGTTCGGGTACAGTCACTCTATCCCAAGCTCACTGCCTTTACAAGATTTAGGGTCATCTCACTGCTTTCCCAAAGGCCACTCCATGTTTCTCTCTCTCTGGATCACTGCTGATGGAGAGGATCACCTTCTTTCTCTTCCTTTGCTCACTGCTCTTGGAAGGAATCCACTAACAGTTTATAGACCAGTGGGTCTCTTAATTTTCATGATGGAATGAATCTTCCTCTGTACGTAGATGCTCTGTTGAAGCCCAATTTTCACCCGTAGATGAATATCTCTTTGCACTGAAGGAATCTGGCAATCTTCCAGCTTCCACGCAGCCTGAAAATCACTGCTGGAAGTAAACCTTACTTGGCGCGCAAGTCAATCTCGGTGTGCAAGTATCTACGTGAAAGTCAAAATGGGCATGCAAGTCCTCATCAGACACTTGCGTGACTCAAGCTTCCTCAACTCCAAACCTGCGCGACTCACTTCCATTTACGCCCAATCCAATATTGGCACGCAACTCTACACTGGCGCGCAGCTTCAAACACTAGCACACAACTATCACCCTGGCGTGCATGTCCCACCTCCGCGACCACACACACCACTTGTGCGACCACCCCACCTGCGTGACGGGAGCTCTAATTTCTCAAAGTGTTGAACTCCGGTGAAGAATGAAGAGGGGTGTTCCAGTATTTATAGGCAAATTGACCACCCTACGCGACGACGCGCAAGTCTCCCTTCGGCGTGCAAGTCTCAGCGAACAGCTCTCTGCCCCTCCAAGTCATTTGTGTGACCCACTTCCAAACATGCGTGAACCTCTTGCCTTTCCATATTTGGATCTTCTGATCTTGAAAAACCATAGGCGCCCAAGTTCTCAAACTTTCAAGGCATCGGCGCATAAGTATCTTTCACGGCGAGCAAGTCACTTGCGCGACACCACCAATACTTGCGCGAAACTTATATCTTTTCCATATTTTGATGATGTGATCATGAAAAACATATGGAACGCAAGTTTCTAAGCCTTCATGTACACGGCGTTCAAGTCCCTTTTCCAAAAACCACTTTTCTTCCTTTGTCAATTTTCAGGGCCAAAAATTTGGCAATCACTGGAAAACGGCGCCACCTTGTATCTGTTGTTTTTTACTGCCTCCAGATCATCCATTCGTTTTGTTGATGTTCTTGAATCAAACATTGATCGTTAACCACACTTCTTAAACTCTACATTCCACCATTAAATCCTCTTTGTTAACAAATTTTTAAGTCATCGTTTTTCTTTGTCAACAATCACTACTCAGATGTCCACATTGTCAACAAACACAATCACCTCAAAAATGCTTCAATGAGGCCTTGAGGTATTTTTTCACAAAATAAATCCACTAATCATGTAGTATTGCTTCTTCTTCTATGGAAGAACTCTTTCTATTGCATTCACTTCTCATTTTGTATCATGAAATGGGACTTTTCAAGGATATTATTCAGTCAAATTTCTTTTATCAATTGTTCGAGTCACACCAAATTTTGTTTTTTGGGGTTGATTATTCCACTAACCTTATATTCTTATTAATTACACATGGGGTAGTTCCTCCAATTTTTTTCCATGATTTTCCACATCCATTTAATGGGATTTTTTGTGAGTGAATCAGAGGAGGTGATTGATACTCCTTTCATTGAGCTTCATGTGATTTCCCTAAGACTATAAACCAATTTTTAGATTTACATTTATAAGAACCTGGTTTTTGTTATAAAAGACTTTGGAATATTCTTGATGTAATTCCAGAGCAGTGCCTTCAGACGGCGTGCGATTCCGAGTCCCGGTGTGGCCGGAATTAAATTTTCAGTGCGTTCATACTTGGAATGCCAAATAAATGGTATAACTCCTAAATGGAGATCCATATCAGATATTAGAGCGTATGGATGGGTCTGAAATGTGGTTTTTACCATAGAAGTGACATAAAATGAGTCGGCACGGGATGTTCAGACCCCTCGCTCGTTAGCAGTGTGTTAAATGGATAAATTAAATTAAAAATATTCATTTAATAGATCAAACTCAAGTATCTCATAAACGGTTTATCATATAGGAAAACTAAGGGTACCGTTGAGTCCAGAGCATGCTGTTTACCCTAGGAGGGGAGTAAAAGTTGCGGGCACGGCCCTGCTGTGAGAGATGTCACCCAGGGGAAAAACCATCATTTCGAAATGTCCACTTAGTGATTTTTATCATTGGATTTCATTCTGAATATCTTTTGAATGATGTCTCAGAATTGAAAACTGAGACATTTTTTGAGCTCGGAATGGGGAGTTTTTCCTAGGAATGAGATAAAATAGTCGGGCGCAGAGGTTGCGGAATCCGCGCCCATTGAGAGAGTTTCATTGATTTTTTATAAATTCGCTTGTGAGGAGACAACCTATTTTCTCTCTCCATCCCTATCCCTCTCTCTCTCTCTCTATCTCATGTTCTTCAGCATTCTTCGTGGTTCTTTGATGGATCGAGGAGCGATCTCCGCTGGAGCCTTGGCGGATCGGTGCAGGAGCGTTGTGGACGCGTCGCCAATGACAAACGTGCGATCTGAGGTACGATTTCTGCTAAATTTCAGAACCCTAATCAATTTCAATGATTCATTCAATTTCATTGTTTATTCTCTGAAATTCTTGAATCGGGACGATGGCTGAACAAACACGGCCATCATCTGAGCCCCATTTTAAAAACCGTTCTTGAGCGTTCTTTGTCCAAAATGTTGAATGCGTCAAATCTCGTCGGATCGACGAACAGAGGTGAGAACTGTGAAGTCCTCGTCCCGAGGAACCTGAAACCGCATTAGTTTATGAAATTGGGCCACTTGAGTGGTGGGAACGATAGTCGGATGACCCGGATCCGATGAGGGCGCTAGTCGATGCACGGGGGGGGGGGGGGGGGAGGGGGGCTCAACGGGGTCGCCGGTGTCCGCTAGGCGAGTGCAATAGGAGGAAAGTAGAGGCATTCAGTCATACGGGGTTGCAGGTGTCGGCCAGGCATCGAGCAACAGAGTCGGTGAGGGGCGACGGCGGCACGCGGTCGAGCGGAGGGGGCGGCTGCCGGTGCGGCGGAGTGCGGAGCCAGGCGCTGGGCGTGCAGCTTTTGCGGGAAGGCGAGGCCGGAGAGGGGAGCATGGGGAGGACAGCATCGGGCGGCATGGCAGTGCGCTGCTGGGGGGGGGCGCCGGCCCGTCACGGTCGAAGGAGGAGGCCACCGAGGCGCTGACCTCAGGGGAGGAACCCGCGGACAATGACCCACCAGATGCGGGTCTTGCTGGCGCTACATGAAGACCAGCCTTTTGGTTGGTATGTTGGGGAGAACCGGACCCAAGCGGTCTGGTGCGACGGGAGAAATCGGCGATGGTATGGACCGGGCCGGCCGGTCCGGGCTGGCCCACTTTGCCCCCCCTTTCATTCGGGGGGCCGTAATTTCCAAACGTCGCGTCCGTTTGATGCGCCGTCTGCGGCCGAGGAATCGTATCTACAAGGTGCCCTTTTTAAGATATGTCCCGGGGTTTTTGGGTTCTATTCCCAAAGCCGAGTGATCCGAAACACGTTAATTTAATAATAATAAATTATTATTAATGTTGTGAAGGACGTGGCTCGCGAGCCGAATGTCCGTTTGATGTACTGTCAGAAGCGTGATGGCTCTGGAGCTGTGACGGCCCTTTTAAAGTTGGTTCAGAACCTTTGCGGGTTGGTTTCGTTGCATGGTTCCATGAACCCCAAATGTGAGTAATTAATTAATTAATTAATTAATTAATTAATTGTTGCGTCGGACCTAACTCTTGTTTGGGATGTTCGATTGACGCACCGTCAGTGGAAGCATGATTCCAGTACTCGTGCGGACATTTTGAGATGCTTTCCAATGCGTTCGTGTTACAGACAAGGTGCGGACCCCACAGGGCCTAGTTCGCATGTTTTATGGTGAAACATCACTTTTTCACCCGACATCTTTTTGGGGTGTTTGAGTACTCGATCTAAGTGTTTTTCCGAGGTGATTGTGATGGTGCAATCCGCCAGCTTAAATTCGGGCCGAGGTGTGGGCCCCACGGAGTCCCTTTTGCGTATAATGCGGGGAGTTGTTGCTTCTACATCCGGAGTCTATTTTAGGTGCCGGCAGTGACATTGTGACCCTGGAATCGAGACGAGGTTGACCAGGGTGGTTTCTAGAGATGAAGCCAGAGTTGAGGCATGGGCCCCACGGGCCGTCTTTTGACTTGTGTGCAGCGTATTGCGAATTTTCCATTAGACGCCCGTTCGGGGAGAATGAATAGTCGTTTTGATGTATTTTTCTGAGAGCTTCACGATGGCGTAGTTCACCCAACCTGTTTCTGGATCGTGGTGTGGGTCCCACCAAGGCTGGCTACGGTGAATAGTACCCTTTTCACAGGGTGTCTGTTTTGGGCGATTGAGTAGCCAATATCGTGTGTTCTTCCGAGGGGATCAAATTGTTATGATCCGTTTGTTCTGTTTCAGGACATTGGTGTGGTCTCCACACGAACTGGCTATGGTGAATAGTTCCATATTCACCGGTTGACTGTTTTCGGTGAGTAAATGGTCTATCTAGCGTGTTTTTCCACGAGGATTGCAACGGTGTGATCCGTTCAGGCACGTGGAGCCTCGTTTGAGATCTTATTAAATGTGGAAAACATGAAAGGGTGTTGGATGGAGGTCCCATTGATGCACTCTGAACCAATGCACGATAGCGATGTTGGTAACACCCAGTGATGTCAGTTGCAGTGCTGAGTTATCGGGCCCATTTCTAGGTCTACCCTTCAGAAGGGTTGGGCAGTGGGTCGCCTGATGATTTATTCAGGGTCTACCCTCCAGTAGGGCAGTGTAGTGGGTCACCTATCGACGTGTTCCAGGTCTACCCTCCAGTAGGGCTGGGCAGTGGGTCACCTGTCGATGTGTTAGGGTCTACCCTCCAGCAGGGCTGTGTAGTGGGTCACATGTCGACTTCATTCTGGTCTACCATCCAGCAGAGACTGGGCAGTGGGTCGCCTGTTGATGTGTCCCGGGTCTACCCTCCAGCACGGTTGGGCAGTGGGTCACCTATCAACTTCTTTCGGGTATACCCTCTAGTATAACTAGGTAGTGGGTCGCCTGATGATGTATTAGGGTTTACGCTCTAGCAGGGATAGGTAGTGGGTCACCTGTTGGCATTTCAGACTCATGCTTTCTTATGAGGCTAGTCGGTGAATTTTCTCCATGACTACATGAGCGGGATCCTTGGTTGTATGGTTCAGTGATGTGACATCTTTGACGTGACCATTGGATATAAGACGACGAGGGGAGATTTGCCCACTGAGACGCATCCTTGTGACGCGACATAAATTCCGTGCGAGCGAGTCAGTGCCACCCAAAGCAGATAGTATTGAGGTGCGGTGATTGATCCCCTTTGACTTGTACCTCCTAGGTTGACATTCATGACGTTTGGGTTCAGTGATGGATTTACTTTGAACTTTTGGTGACTCTTCTTGGGCTAAGCATGGAGATAAAGATCCCTTTACCAACTCATTCGGGTTTCTCGTTGAGCATATATATACATCATATTGTTGTTCCAACTCCTTGGGTTCAGTTACTCTCCTTCTAGGAGGGGTGAAGACGCGTGGGGTATGCCACGTGCTTTCCATGTATAGATCCTCTTGGTTGGACGAGTTTACTCTCCTTCTATAGGCAGTGAAGACTCAACGAGAAGTTCGTCTTCTCACCGTCTCTAGCTCCTTGCGTCTAGATGATTCTGCTGCCTTTCTCTTGTTGGGTTGAGCTGCACTCTCTTTCTCTATTTTTAACTCTTACATTGTTCTCTGCTCGGTCTACTGCTCCCCATTTTAGTACCTCCCTTGTTTCTCCCTCGAGCATTCGGGGCATCCTACTGAGTGTTCATATACTCACCCCTACTTGGGCTTTACCCGCACTTGGTGGCCCCTTGCAGACGATGGACAGGTCGATCGAGACTACGAAGGAGCGTAGAGGACACATGAGCTTTGGCTACGTTCGGTGGCCATAGTAGGTCCTCCTGGGTGTGTGACTCACCAGTGGTTTACCTTTGTTTTACCTATTGCTGAGTTGTGGCACCTTTCTGGATGGGAGCGTGTTTTGCCCCTTTTGGTATTTAGTTTACATGTCAGTACTTTACTTGTACAGGTTAGAGGTTGATGCATGTATGTTGGTTACCCTTTTTGTAATAGTGATGTACCTTGCTTTCTTTTCCCTGCACTATTGCTTTGAGTTGGTTGCGTGTGTGTGTACAGTTTCTTTGGTAAAGGCCTCCCATAGTTTATTGTGCCTTCGGTGCTAGTCGCCAGCCCCTGTCCAATAGAGGCGGGCTTGGGGTAGTTGCGGCTCGAGCCTCGGTAAAGGTCGGGTCGTGACAATGTGGCATCAGAGGTGGTTCGTTCCTTGGGACGTTGTTCGGATGTCCCTAAAAAGGAATTGGTTGGGATTTAGTGCAACAATGTTAACATGTCCTGAGAGCATCTCTCAGGCCAGGGAGTCCTATGATGGTGCAGCAGCCGACATATCCATTTACCAGGACCATGATAACCTGTTTGTCGACTCGGCATGCTGATACACTTGTTGCAGGGAAAAATTGGATGGTGCATCGCATAAGATTGAGTCTTTGAATGTCCTTCTTGAGTCATCTCCCCATCGTTGTTAATATATATATGATCATTTGAATGCGGTTCTCCTTGATCGGGTTCAGGATGTCTCCATGATGATAGCCAGCTAGGATACTAGCTTCGGTTCGCTATGAATATTTTGTGAGCGAGTAGGCCAAAGTTAAAGATCCATCATACGATTACCCAGTCTCTAGGAGGAAAGGTAATAGCACCTCCACCTGTTGAGTAGTGGATAGTACCTGCAGCGAGGGCCGATGACAAGCGCATGTTGGGGATTCTACATGAGTTCCAGTGTCGGAGACCACTGAGGTTCCATGGTGAGCCATACGCCCATGCAGTGGAGGGTTGGCTAGAGTCGGTGGTCCACCTCTTAAAGCATGTTTGGACACTGACAAGTTAGAAGGTGGCTTTGACATGTAGTCGTTTTCCACCCCATAGTTTAGCATGGTCGAGCCACGGTTACTCAGATACTCGATGAGTCGTCACTTTCATGAGGCAACATTGAGCAGCTGTTTCGTGAGGAGTTTTACCACTCCTTCTTACGCTCCATTTGGATCCAGGAGCTCCTGCAGTTTCCGCAGGGAGGGATGACAGTGCCTGTGTACGAGACAAGTTTCGCAGACCATGCACATTTTTACCCGGATGTGGTCCGTGACGGAAACTTCTGAGCACAGAATTTTTAATCAGATCTCTGTAGAGGAGATTTGTGATGGCGTAATGCCCTTGTGCACCCTCACCCATCTCAGGGTACTGGAGTAGGCACTGGTGACAGATAAATTCCTAGTAGAGGGACGTTGATTGGTGGGGCCTCAACGCTGAAGGTTTCCCCTTTATGAGACTCAAGCACATGGTTGGGGACAACATAGAGCACAGAGATAGCCCAAGGAGGACTATTACTATGTTTGTGAGGTTCAGGATCACGTGGAATGAGACTACTCAACCAAATGTGCTGATTCTTCTAGATAGTTGGTAGATGCATGCCACGACCAAGGCGGTGTCGTGATAAGAGAACTCCCAGGTGAGGGCAGGGTGGTCCCCAGGGATGCGGTTTTGGAAGAAAGAAGGAAGAACTGTGGTTGGAGGACGATGTTTCGAAGTCCATCCACCACAACTTGGCAGCCCATGTCAGGCTCAGGGAGCTAACGGATGGGCAGCGGGTGGGTGTGTGATGTCTTTACTTACAATCCTATAGCGCAAGATATGATGATAGGTACACTCTGCGTCTTTTTCTACTTTTCGCAGTATTACTTGTTAGACACTATGCAAGGTACTATTTCCTTTAACTTCTTGCTCAAGGGGTTACCGAGGGTAACGCGGGGCGTTGGTTTAACCCTGTGTTGGTGCTGGTGGTGATAGTTTTTCTCGAAGAATGTGGAGACAGAATCTTCAGGGAGAGCACATTGTGGTTTGATCAGACCACCAGTTTCTCAGGTGCGTCCCCACACAGAGAGACTTGAACTGGAGACGATGGTGCTGGCTGGAGTATCTGCAGGAGGGTACATCTTGTCTGTAGTTGATAAAGCCGGCTCCTTTGTTGGTTGAGCATGTAATACAGTCTTGGTCTTGATGCACCAACTATGAAAACTTGTGTGACCAGATATCCTTGGGTGATTCACCAGATGGGTATTCTGAAGGAGGGAATCGCCAGGCCATGTTCCAGGTGCGAGCGGTGATTCCAGTCACGACGTGCGATGTAGGGGTTCATCCGTGGAGGTGAGATACCCCTGAGGGCCTTCAGGTCATTTGAGACCATGTGAAGGGATGACGAGGTTGTTTACCGCCTTGACCTGACCCCCAAAGTCGGGTGTTGGTGGAAGACATCTCCCGCAAGGCCTACTTGAGGCGATGTGTGCGTTCTCCTGTGCACATCATCAACAAGGGAAAACCTCACTTGAACAGATCAAATCCTTTGGTCTGTGTGAGGTGGCACAGAACTATGGGAGAGTTCTTCTGGGTACTGGAGAGCCAGGTGTGGGATTAGTTCACTGAGTTTTCCCTTGTTTTTCTTTTCGTGGATGAAAATATTAAAGGGGGAATGATGAAAGAACCCGGTTTTTTATAAATAACTTTGAAAAATTCTTGAAGTTATTCCAAAGCTGCTCCGTCATACGATAGGCGATTCTGAGCCCCGGTGTGGCCATAATTCAATTTTCAGTGCGTTCACATAGAGAATTCCAAATAAATGGGATAACTCTTAAATGGAGATTCAGATCAGAAATCCGAGTGTATGGATGGGTCTGAAATGGTGTGTTTACCCTAGGAGAAACATAAAATGAGTCGACGCGGGACGTTCGGACCCCTTGCTCGTTAGCGGTGTGATACATGGATAAATTAAATTAAAATTATTCATTTAATAGCTCAAACTCAAGTATCTCAAAAACTGTTTTTCAGATGTGAAAACTGAGGGCACCGTTGAGTTCGGAGCATGTCGTTTACCCTTGGAGGGGTGTAAAAGTTGCGGGTGCGGGCCTGCTGTGAGTGATGTCACCCAGGGGAAAAACCGTCTTTTCGAAATGTCCACTTAGGGATTTTTATCACCGGATTTCTTTCTGAATAACTTTCGAACGATGTCTGGGAATTGAAAACCGAGAATTCTGTTGAGCTCAGAATGGGGAGTTTTTCCTAGGAGTGAGATAAAATAGGCGGGCACAGAGGTTGTGGAATCCGTGCCCGTTGGGAGAGATTCAGTGAATTTTTATAAATTCTCTTGAGAGGAGAAAACCTATCTCTCTCTCTCTCTCTATCTATCTAATGTTCTTCGGCGTTCTTCGTCGTTCTTAGAGGGATCGAGGAGCGATCTCTGCTAGAGCCTTGGCGAATTAGAGCGGGAGCGTTGTAGACGCATCGCCAAAGACGAACGAGCAATCCGAGGTAGGATTTTTACTAAATTTCTACGCCCTTGTCAATTTCAATGTTTCTTTCAATTTCATTATTTATTCTCTGCAATTCTTGAATCAGGACGATGGCCGAATGAACACGACCATCATCCGAGCCCCGTTCTAAAACCCGTTCTTGATCATTCTTCATCCAAAACTTTGAACGCGTCAAATATCGTCAGATCGAAGAACGGAGGTGAGCTCTACGAATTCTTCATGCCGAGGAACCCAAACACGCATTCGGTTTTGAAATTGGGCCACCGGAGTGGTGGCGACGACCGTCTGAAGACCCGGCTCTGGCGAGGGAGGTGACTGGAGCTCGGGGGGGCGCAGAGAGAGGAGGATGTCAGAGGGGTTCAGTCAAACGGGGTTGTGGTTGTCGGCCGGGCGTCGAGCAGCGGAGTCAGTGAGGGGGGACGAAGACTCGTTGTCAAGCGGAGGAGGCGGCTGGCGGTGCGGCGGAGCGTGGAGCCACGCGCTGGACGTGGAGCTTCTGTGGGAAGGCGAGGCTGTAGAGGGGAGCACGAGGCGATGCTGCATCAGGGGGCGCAGCGGTGCACTGCTGGTGGGCACCGGCCCGTCGTGGTCAGAGGAGGAGGCCCCCGAGGTGCTGACCATGGGGGAGGAACCAGCATACATGGACCCGCCAGATGCGAGTCCCGCTGGCGCTACATGAAGACCGGACTTTTGGCCGGTCTGCTTGGGAGAACCTGACCCAAGGGGTTTGGTGCGACGGGAGAAAGCCACGGCTAGTGGGCCGCGGTGGTCTGGACCGGGCCGGTGGTCCGGACTAGGTCGGTCAGTCCGGACCGTCCCACTTTGGGCCCCCTTGCATTCGAGGGGCTGTAATTTCCAAACGGCGCGTCTGTTTGACGCGCCGTCTGCGGCTGCAGAATTGTATCGGCAAGACGCCATTTTTATGATAAGTCCCCGGGGTTTTGGGTTCTGTGAAAAAAATAGAGTAATCTGAAATGTTTTAATTTAATAATAATATATTATTACTAAAGTTGTGACTATAAGGCCCCAGCCTTATACCTTACTTAATCTTGAGTTATTACAAGAGTACACATTGAGGATCTTTTCGGGTTTAGAGTTTTAGAGAATTAGATCATAAAACATTCATTACATTCCACATATAAACAAAGTGGTTACATAAAGATAGTATTCTTCATTCCCATCAATGGAAACATATTTAAAATAAACATGGATTCTTTCTTGACACTTCCTTGAAACTATCATCATATCATGTACCTTTCACTTGACCTATGAAAAACATTTCAAAAAAACTTGGGATGAGCATAAAAAGCTCAGTAAGGGATATATAAATATGGAAAGGAAACATGGGTACATATATAAATAAGGATGAGATCATAATATACCCATAAAACATAATCACTTTAACATACCTCATCAAATCATGAATAAATCATAGAAATCATAAGACATAAAGGTGACTTGAGGCATTCATAACATTCTTACATAGGGAGTAACCCTCTTGGTTACGTTTGGAATACCCATCACAGTATATTCCCTAAATCTCTTCGGAGAAACCTTAACGTTTCACTCCTTCGTGTTAACCAATGCATTGGAGAGCTATATCGGTCTTACCCACCCTTAGTTTATCACGGAACCACCCGTCTTCATAATAATTCCCAAGAACCTCTACATAATAATATCACATAAAACATTCATAAAGGAAACATAACATTTCCACATAACAATCATAAGATATCAATACAACACATTGATATAAAAACATTATGAAAACAATTTTCAATACCAAAATTAAAGAAAAGTAAAACATGGTATTTATTTTTCTTTTAAAAATAAGGTATGGCTTGTAGAGGAAGTCGAAACTCAAATAATGGTCACGACGACGGAGAAGTCGTCGTCGCCACATATGTACGACAAAAACATTCAATTTTGTCGTTTAGTAAATGCTTCATATAAAAAATATTTCTTTTGAATAAACGTAAAATTCAAAGGGGTATATACACCATATAAAAAAAATTTGTATAAAAAAAATATGCCTCAATGAAAGGAGATTGAGACGAAGTCCCATACCTCGAGTCCGACTTGACTCGATCGTTCTTTAATGTCCTGAATAATAAACTTGAGTTAATTTCTACTTTCTTAAGAACCGTTTTCAAGTTCATTATTCCTTTTATATCACTTATTTCCATGTCATGAACACTATGTAATTATTTAAGTTAATAACGGTCATTTTAACGATTATTGGTACTTGAGTAAAAAATAATCCCTTTATAATTACATGTTGTTCATGTATCCATTATATCCAGAATGGTATTCATGATTTAGATATCATATATTTCATATATATCCAGTACATGCATGAATTTATAATATTACATAATCATTTAGAGGTAAGAAATGAAATGCACCGTTGATGGAGACGGTAAGCCGTACGTATGCATGAACGCTACTTTCATTTCTTTTTCGTATTTTATAGAATGGAATCATAATTATATAAAGGTATATTATAATTCCATTATAATATCATATATAATATCATAGTTCCATCCTTTATACATCCCACATATGGTATTTAACGAATCAAATCACTTTGAGGGGGCGGTAGTCCGCACTTCCTTAAATAAAGACATCGCGTTTACCCATAATGGAAAACATAAAGGTATGACCAAGAAGAAAAATAAAGAAGCTTAAAGAAAACATAAACATATTATATATCATATATAAATATAGTGACATCTTAATTGCCACCTTTGAAGGTGTTAAAAGAATGTTGAACAATCATCGTTTCGGAAGGCATAAATTCACCATCCACGGAAACAGTATGTTCATTAACCATTAGATGTAGGTGTGTGTAAGTGTAGCTCGAATACATATTATAAAAACATACTAGTATATTGAGGATACTGTATTTGTTACAAAAGAAAAGAATAAAAAGGGTTTATGGGGTTGGAGAAGCAAATTAAAACAAAAGGACTCAAAAGAAGACATTACCTTAAAATCGGGTATCTACCTTTGGTTTGAGCTCAAAGGCTTCCTTGGGAACACTTCTTCCCAAAGTGAGGCTTCAAGGAGTAATATAGGGAAGTGGAGAGACAAAATGGGTAGGTGTTGGCCGAGCCAAAGGCTTTGGGAGTGTGGGTAAGGAGGTAGAGGTGGGGGCCTTTTATAAGAGGAGAGGAGGGGCACTCTTGGAAAGTAAAGAAGTCTTACTTTATTTGAAAATTAGTTTCGGATTTAAATGGTTAAAAATTGATATAATTAGAGTTTAAGGTGATAAGGGTTCGAACTCCACTCATCCAAATGGTTTTGTCCATGTTTAGGTTTTAGAATTTACATTATCCTTCCATTTTATTTAAATCGTTAAATAATGAGGTCATCGCTACATCATCATGATGTCATTAATAATTTAATTTATTTAATGTCTAAATTTTTTAAAAAAACTACTATGATGTAGGAAATATTTTTATATTTCCAATGAATATTTATAATCAAATATTTGACTTGTATAACCCCATTTAAAAATTGTTTTCGTAAAACATATTATGTTTGTGTCATTTTTACATTAACATTAAATAAATAGTTATTTATGTCATTTCCCAACCAAAGTGGCTCCATGGGGTCCCCAAGTTGACCTATGGCTTGTATTGGTCGGCCATGACACAACCAATTAGGGTAGGACATGTGGGAAGCTCATCTCATATTATTAAAGCATTATTTTTACCATAACCTACACTAATTACCTCTAATCGCGATTAAAAACATAAAAGTTACTATTCACCAAAAAAATATTTTAATCTCATTGAACCACATTTTACATCTTAATGAAAACCATGTATGTCGGATTTTTGAAATTCAAAACACAATGATGGAAAAATTTCATTTAAATAGAAAAATCAGTTTTTATAAGTACCACTTAGTGGTTTCACTATTCATCAAAAATTGAAGTTTTTCAGAAAATTACCAAAAATTCACCCTAAGCTATATTAGATATTCCGAATTCAAAAATGAAGTCTATTTTAAAAAATTAAAAAAATATAAGTCACATTAATTAATTTAATAATTAATTCCCACTGTCATGAAAAATAGCGTGTTTTTATGAAATAATAAGTATCAAAAGATTGACACCAGTTTGAGTCCAATTTCAAAGTGAAATTGATTCCAATGACCACCATTGGATTAAATGGTAAAAATATATTCTAATTCCACTTCAAAACCAATTCAAAAGATAATCTAATCATATAAATAAATTATATTAAAAAGCAGTTTTGATGTAAAATGCAGTATTTTTCACTATTCATTAAAAAAATGAACATTGTCAGAAAAATACCAAAAATTTATCCATTGTAAAAGAAAATGTCCCAATAATAATGAATATGTTTATTTTGACAAATATAGATTATAAAATTGTAAAAATATTGATTTAAAAAGGGTTTGCCATCAAAAGGCAGTAAAACAATCTTTTAAGAATATTAGTGTATTCCATGCTTAAGATTGGATTTATTTTCATTTTAAGCCTCTAAAACACTATATAATTCATGAATAGACATAGAAAAAAAAATCTATTATTCATTACTTACTTGGGATGTTACATCCTTCCCCCCTTTAGAAAATTGTGTCCCCGAAATTTATTTACTTATCAAATAAATGGGGGTACTTATCCCTCATTGCATTTTCAGATTCCCGTGTTGCCTCTTCAATCATGTGGTTTTTCCACAAAACCTTTACCTGGTGAATCATCTTATTTCGTAACACTTTCTCCCTGTGGTCATGAATCTGGACTGGTTGTTCCTCATAAAATAGGTTCTCTTCCAGCTGAACTACCTCTGGACTCAAAACATGAGATGGATCTGGCATATACTTTCTCAACATCGAAACGTGAAAAACATTGTGTACCTGAGATAAACTCGGAGGTAAAGCCACTCGGAAAGCAACTGATCCAACTC
The DNA here is from genome assembly GCA_963277665.1 of Viscum album. Taxonomy (NCBI): domain Eukaryota; kingdom Viridiplantae; phylum Streptophyta; class Magnoliopsida; order Santalales; family Viscaceae; genus Viscum; species Viscum album. Next base: position 1,340,609,571 of record OY728136.1, read on the forward strand.
TCTCCAGAATTTCATATGGTCCAATAAACCTTGGACTCAGCTTTCCTTTCTTACCAAATCGCATCACACTTTTCCATGGTGATACTTTGAGAAAAACATGATCACCTACCTCAAAAGATAGATCCTTCCTCCTGTTATCTGCATAACTCTTCTGCCTACTCTGAGATGTTCTCATGTGTTTCTATATCAGCTGAACTTTTTCTACCAACTCTTCTACCAATTCTGGTCCCATCAACTTCCTTTCACCCACTTCATCCCAGAAAGCTGGAGTTCGACACTGCTTCCCATATAATGCCCGAAATGGTTCCATTTGTATACTGGAATGAAAACTATTATTATATGAAAATTCAATCAAAGAAAGATGTTGGTCCCAACTTCCCTGATAATCCATAGAGAAAGAACGTAGCATATCCTCCAAGGTCTGAATTGTTCGTTCTGACTGCCCATCTGATTGAGGATGAAAAGTTGTACTATAATTTAATTCAGTACCCAACGACTTCTGAAGGCCTTTCCAAAAGATAGAAGTGAACCTGGGATCACGATCAGATACAATGGAGAGGGTAACTCCATGTAACCTGACTATATCTTTAAGATACAAACGATAAAGTAGATCTAGGGAAAAAGTTTCTCGTATAGCAAGGAAATGAGCATATTTAGTCAAGCGATCAACAATAACCTAGATTGCATTATTACCTCGAGATGTCTTTAGTAATCCCACAACAAAGTCCATGGATGTGTTTTCCCATTTCCACTCTGGCACTGGTAATGGCTGAAGAATCCCTTTTGGTAATTGCCGCTCTGTTTTAACCTGTTGACAAGTCAAACACTTCACAGTAAAATCAGCAATATCTCTTTTCATTCCATCCCACCAGTAATACTCCCACAGATCTCTATTCATCTTAGTACTGCCTGGATGAACTGAAAACGGAGAACTATGAGCTTCACATAACAACTCTCTCTTCAACTGTGAATCACAAGGCACACACAATCTCTTCCCAAATCTCAAAACACAATAATTATCAATGTTGAATTCAGGCAACTTACCTTTCTGAACCAGCTCTACCTTTTTCTGCAACTCATTGTCTTGCTTCTGTGCTTGCTTGATTCAATCTGATAGAGATGATCTCACTGATACCTGAAACAAAACAAAAGATCTTCCCACTCCAACAACATCTATGCCAAAGTTCATCAAATCCTTAACCAAAGGATCACGTTCCAAACGCAACATTTCCAATGAAGCATTACTTTTTCGACTCAAAGCATCAGCCACTTTATTAGCTTTTCCCGGATGGTAATGAATTGTACAATCATAATCCTAGATTAATTCTAGGCATCTCCTATGTCTCATGTTTAAATCTTTCTGAGTGAATATATACTTTATACTTTTGTGATTGGTGTATATTTCACACTTTACTCCATACAAATTATGCCTCCAAATTTTTAAAGAAAAAACAACAGCAGCTAATTCCAAATCATGTGTAGGGTAATTTACCTCATGAGTTTTCAACTGTCGTGAAGCATAAGCAATTACCTGATCATTATGCATTAGGACGCAACCAAGTCCTTTCAATGAAGAATCACTGTATATAACAAACTCACTATTCCTGGAAGGTAGTGCCAAAACTGGAGTATTCACCAATCTTCTTTTCAATTCCTAAAAACAATCATCACATTCTTTTGTCCAGATAAACTTAACACCCTTCCGAGTTAGCTTAGTCATTGGACTAGATAATATTGAAAAATTTCTAACAAACCTTCGGATATAGCCTGCCAAACCAAAGAAGCTACAAATCTCAGTTACATTTGTGGGTCTTGGCCATTCTTCCACAACTTTTGTTTTTGCATGATCATCAGTTATTCCATCTTTAGAAACAATATGACCAAGGAAATAAGTTTGTTGCAACCAAAACTAACACTTTCTGAATTTTCCATACAGTTTCTTTTCTTTTAAGATTTGCAAGATAACCCTTAAATGTATTTCATGATCCTCTTTACTTTTAGAAAACACCAAAATATCATCAATGAAAACCACCACAAACTTATCCAAAAACTCATGGAAAATTCTATTCATTAAGTCCATGAATACAGCTCGTGCATTGGTTAGCCCAAAAGACATTACTACAAATTCATAATGGCCATATCTTGTACGAAACACAGTCTGCGGAATATATTCCTCCTTTACCTTCAGCTGATGGTACCCCGATCTCAAGTCAATCTTTGAAAAAAAACTGAGCTCCCTGGAGCTGATCAAACAAATCATCGATATGAGGCAAAGGATATTTGTTCTTAACAGTGATATTATTCAAGGCCCTATAATCAATGCAAAGTATCATCGAACCATCTTTCTTTTTAACAAATAAAACAGGAGCACCCCATGGTTATGTGCTAGGTCGAATGAAACCTTTCTATAATAATTCTAGCAATTGCTCCTTCAACTCTAAAAGTTTAGTTTGTGCCATTCGATAAGGGGGTTTTGAAATTGGCTTAGCATCAAGAACTAAGTCAACAGTAAATTCAACTTCCCGATCTGGTATTATTCCAGGCAACTCATCAGGAAAAACATCAGGATACTCATTTACCACTGGCACATCATTAATCTGAACAGTTCCTTTATTTTCAATGATGTGTGCAAGGTAACATTTATTTCCATCTTTTACAAGTTTCTTGGCCTCTTGATAAGTTATCAACAGTAAAGGTTTATTCTTGTACACAAACTGAAAGTCTTTCTGAAAAGAAACTTCTTTATCTCTACATTCAATCTTAGCATGGTAAATAGAGAGAAAATCCATACCCAGGATAACATCAAACTCTAATTGAGGTAGAACAATAAGGCTTGCAAGTAGGTTCTTTCCACAGATAAGGATAGGAAGATTATTATAAATTCTTTTTTGCCTTAACATTTCCCCCAGGTATTTTTACCAAAATTTCAGGAGTCATTTCTTGAGATGGTATTCCCATTTTACTAGAAAAGGTTTCAGAGATGAAAGAATGTGTAGACCCCGAATCAAACAACACACTGGCATAATCTGAAAAAACAAACAATGTACCTGATACAACTTCATTTGATGGCCCGACGTCTGCCGAAGTAGTTGCAAAAGATTTCACCACCCCTTTCTGCTTGTAGTTTAACTTCTTCCCATCACTCAAGCTCTTTGTCGAACACTCGTTTGCATAGTGACCCATCTCATTGCACTTATAACATTTCACTAACTGTAAATCAAATTTGGTCTTACCTTGACCTTGATCCTTTTCAATGAAATCACGAGCCTTATGTCCCATCTTACCACATCCGTAGCACTTTCCAGAATTCAGAAGACATTCCCCAGCATGCCTTTTGCCACATTTATAACAAACTGGAAACTTAGTTTTCTTACCATCAGACTTTTTTGAAAAATTCTTACCTTTCTCCTGCAACCTCGGTCTCTTCTTCTGTTGGTTGTTATAGAACACTTGATCATCGGCAAACTCCATTTCCACATTCTCAGCACATCGAACAAGATTTTCATATTTTTTAAACTCACGAGATTCTAGTGCCCTTCGATATTTTGGCTTTAATCCTGAGTAAAAATTATTGATTTTACTATCATGGTCTCGGATAAAATTTGGAGCATACCATGCCAATCGAGTGAACCTTTCTTCATAGGTAGCCATTGAGTCTTCCTATTGCCTCAATTACAAGAATTGATTTTCCATCCTAAGTCGAACAGCCTTAGGAAAATACTTATCAAGAAACATACCTTTGAATTTATCCCAGTTGAGAGAATCAATCTCATCAGCGTCCCTGATATTTTTAACCATCGTCCACCACTGATCTGCCTCACCCTCCAAACGGTTAATAGCAAGACTAACCATTTGATTTTCTGAGCACCCCATGACATCGAAAATATTCTCCATTGCTTTAATCCACCCTTCAGTTAGCACAGGGTCAGATGATCCTCTGAATGATGGGGGATGTTGCCTCATGAAATGTTCCACCACTGACATGTTCCTCTGCGGTTGGTCTGGCTAATCTCGTGCATGGATACCACCACCATTTATAGCCTGAGTCAACTGTACCATCACTGCAACAAACTGTTCAGTTCCAATTCCGTCCATCTCGGGATGCTGATTCGGAAGGTTATTTCCTTCTGCATGCCTTCCTAGCACTACTTCCCTGTTTCCTCTACGGAAACCCATTCTGAACAAACATGTCTTAAATGAAGCAACATGGTAATCTTCAAATGCTATATAATTTCAAAAAAAATATTTTTGGATAATCATTTAATAGAATTATAACTCCTAAAGTTATCTAAACCGACCTCTGATACCAACTATAAGTCCCCATCCTTAAACCTTACTTAATCTTGAGTTATTACAAGATTACACATTGAGGATCTTTTCGGGATTAGAGTTTTAGAGAATTAGATCATAAAACTTGCATTACATTCCACATATAAACAAAGTGGTTACATAAAGATAGTATTCTTCATTCCCAGCAATGGAAAAATATTTAAAATAAACATGCATTCTTTCTTGAAACTTCCTTGAAACTATCATCATATCATGTACCTTTCCCTTGACCTGTGAAAAACATTTCAAAAAAACTTGGGATGAGCATAAAAGGCTCAGTAAGGGATATAAAAATATCGAAAGGAAATATGGGTACATATATACATAAGGATGAGATCATACTTTACCCATAAAACATAATCACTTTAACATACCTCATCAAATCATGAATAAATCATAGAAATCATAAGACATAACGGTAACTTGAGTCATTCATAACATTCTTACGTAGGGAGTAACCCTCTTGGTTACGTTTGGAATACCCATCACAGTATATTCCCTAAATCTCTTCAGAGAAACCTTAACGTTTCACTCCTTCACGTTACCCAATGCATTGGAGAGCTATATCGGGCTCACCCACCCTTAGTTTATCACGGAACCACCCGTCTTCATAATAATTTCCAAGAACCTCAACATAATCGTATCACATAAAACATGCATAAAGGAAACATAACATTTCCACATAACAATAACAAGATATCAATACAACACATTGATATAAAAACATTATGAAAACCATTTTCAATACCAAAATAAAAGAAAAGTAAAACATGGTATTTATTTTTCTTTTAAAAAGAAGGTATGGCTTGTAGAGGAAGCTGAAACTCAAATAATGGTCACGACGGCGGAGAAGTCGTCGTCGCCGCATACGTACGAAAAAAACATTCCCTTTTGTCGTTTAGTAAATTCTTTGTATAAAAAAGATTCCTTTTGAATAAACGTAATCGTCAAAGGGGTTTATACACCATATAAAAAAAGTTGTGTATAAAACAAAATATGCCTCAATGAAAGGAGATTGAGACGAAGTCCCATACCTCAGGTCCGACTTGACTCGATCATTCTTTAATGTCCTGAATAATAAACTTGAGTTAATTTCTACTTTTTTAAGAACCTTTTTCAAGTTCATTATTCCTTTTATATCACTTATTTCCATGTCATGAACACTATGTAATTATTTAAGTTAATAACGGTCGTTTTAACGATCATTGGGACTTGAGTAAAAAATAAGCCCTTTATAATTACATGTTGTTCATGTATCCATTATATCCAGAATGGTATTAATGATGTAGATATCATATATGTCATATATATCCAGCACATGAATGCATTTATAATATTACATAATCATTTAGAGGTAAGAAATGAAATGCACCGTTCATGGAGACGGTAAGCCGTACGTACGCATGAACGCTACTTTCATTTCTATTTTGTATTTTATAGAATGGAATCATAATGATATAAAGGTATAATATTATTCCAGTATAATATCATATATAATATCATAGTTCCATCCTTTATACGTCCCACATATGGTATTTAACGAATCAAATCACTTTGAAGGGGCAGTAGTCCGCACATCCTTAAATGAAGATATCACGTTTACCCATAATGGAAACCATAAAGGTATGACCAAAAAGAAAAATACAGAAGCTTAAAGAAAACATAAACATATTATATATCATATATAAATATAGTGACATCTTAATGGCCACCTTTGAAGGTGTTAAACGAATGTTGAACAATCATCGTTTCGGGAGGCATAAATTCACCATCCACGGAAACAGTATGTTCATTAACCATTAGATGTAGGTGTGTGTAAGTGTAGCTCGAATACATATTATAACAACATCCTAGTATATTGAGGATACTGTATTTGTTACAAAAGAAAATAATAAAAAGGGTTTAGGGGGTTGGAGAAGAAAAATAAAACAAAAGGACTCAAAAGAAGACATTACCTTAAAATCGGGTAACTCCCATTGGTTTGAGCTCAAAGGCTTCCTTGGGAAGACTTCTTCCCAAAGTGAGGCTTCAAGGAGTAAGAGAGGGATGTGGAGAGACAAAATGGGCAGCGGTTGGCCGAGCCAAAGGCTTTGGGAGTGTGGGTAAGGAGGTAGAGGTGGGGGCCTTTTATAAGAGTAGAGGAGGGGCACTCTTGGAATGTAAAGAAATATTACTTTATTTGAAAATGAGTTTCAGATTTAAATGGTCCCACATTGATATAATTATAGGATAAGGTGATAAGGGTTCGAAATCCACTCATCCAATTGGTTTTGGCCATGTGTAGGTTTTATATTTTACATTATCTTTCTATTTTATTTAAATCGTTAAATAATGAGGTCATCGCTGCATCATTATGATGTCATAATTAATTTAATTTATTTAATGTCTAAAAAATTCTAAAAAAAATTCTATGATGTAGGAAATCTTTTTAGCTTTTCAATGAATATTTATAATAAAACACTGACTTGTATAACCCCATTTAAAAATTGTTTTCCTAAAACATATTATGTTTGTGTCATTTTTACTTTTACATTAAATAAAAAGTTATTTATGTCATTTCCCAACCAAAGTGGCTCCATGAGGTCCCCAAGTTGACCCATGGCTTTTATTTGTCTGCCATGACACAACCAATGAGTGTAGGAAATGTGTCAAGCTCATCTCATATTATTAAAGCATTATTTTTATCTTAAACTACAATAATTACCTCTAATCGCGATTAAAAACATAAAAGTTACTATTCACCAAAAAATTATTTTAATCTCATTGAACCACATTTTACTTCTTAATTAAAACCATGTATGTCGGATTTTTTAAATTCAAAACACAAGGATAGAAAAATTTATTTTAAACGGAAAATTCAGTTTTTATAAGTACCACTTAGTGGTTTAACTATTCATCAAAAATTGAAGTTTTTCAGAAAATTACCAAAAATTCACCCTAAGCTATATTTGATATTCCGAATTCAAAAATGAAGTATATTTTACAAAATTTAAAACTTATAAGTCACATTAATTAATTTAATAATTAATTCCCGCTGTCATGACAAATATCGTTTTTTTATGAAACAATAAGTATCAATAGATTGACTCCAGTTTAAGTCCAATTTCAAAGTGAAATTGATTCCAATGACCACCATTGGATTGAATGGTAAAAATATATTCTAATTCCACTTCAATACCAATTCAAAAGATAATCTAATCATATAAATAAATAAGATTAAAAAACACTTTTGATGTAAAAAGCAGTATTTTTCACTATTCATTAAAAAATGAACATTGTCAGAAAAATACCAAAAATTTATCCAATGTAAAATTCAATGTCCCAATCATAATGAATATGTTTATTTTGAAAAATATATATTATAAAATTTTCAAAATATTGATTTAAAAAGGGTTTTCCATCAAAAGGCAGTAAAACAATCTTTTAAGAATATTAGTGTATTCCATGCTTAAGATTGGATTTATTTTCATTTTAAGTCTCTAAAACACTATATAATTAATTAGTAGACATAGATATAAATATCTATTATTCATTACTTACTTGGGATGTTACATCGATGGAGGTGGATTGTGAGCCGGACATCTGTTGGACGTGCCGTCAGAGGCGCGGTGGCTCCGGAGCTGTGAAGGTCCTTTTAAAGTTGGCTTGGAACCTTTGCAGGTTGGTTTCGTTGTTCGGTGGCATGAAACGCCAAATGTGAGTAATTAATTAATTAATTAAATAATTAATTTTTGCGTCGGACCTAACTCCTATTTTGGATGTCTTATTGACGCGCCGTCTGTGGCAGCATGATTGTAGTCCTCGTGCAGACTTTTTGAGATGCTTTCTGAAGCGTTTGGGTTGGAGAAAATGTGCAGTCCCTACAGGGCCTAGTTCGCATGTTTTACGGTGAAACGTCACTTTTTTCACCCGACATCTGTTTGGGGTGTCTGAGTACTCGTTTATGAGTGTTTTTTCGAGGGAATTGCGATGGTGCAATCCGCCCGCTTATATTCAGGCTGAGGTGTGCGCCCCACAGAGTCCTGTTTGCGTATAACTCCAGGAGTTGCGGCTTCTGCATCCAGAGTCCGTTTTAGGTGCCGACAGCAACACTGTGACCCTGGCATTGAGACGAGGTTGACAAGGGTGGTCTCAGGCGATGAAGCTGGAGTTGAGGCGTGGGCCCCACAAGCCGCCTTTTGAGCTGTGTGCAGCTTATTGCGTTGTTTCCATCAGACGTCCGTTCGGGGCGAATGAATAGTCATTTGGATGTGTTTTTCCGATAGCTTCACGATGGCGCAATTCACCCGACCTTTTTCAGGATCGTGGTGTGGGTCCTACCCGGGCTGGCTACGATGAATAGTACCCTTTTCAGTGGGTGTCCATTTTGGTTGATTGAGTAGCCAATCCCGTGTGTTTTTCAGAGGGGATCACAGTGGGGTGATCCGTTGGTTCTGTTTTGGGACCTTAGTGTGGGCCCCACCCAGACTGGCTACGATGAATAGTGATGTATTCACTGGTTGACCGTTTCAGGTGAGTAAATGGTATATCTCGTGTGTTTTTTCATGAGGATTGTAACGGTGTCATCCATTTAGGCATGTGGAGCCTCATTTTAGATCTTATTAAATGTGGAAACATGAAAGGGTGTTGGATGGAGGTCCCTTTGATGCACTCCGAACCAATGCACGGTAGCGATGTTGGTAAAAACCGGTGATGTTAGTTGCAGTGTTGAGTTATCAGACCCATTTCCAGGTCTACCCTCCAACAGGGCTGGGTAGTGGGTTGCCTGAAGATTTATTCCGGGTCTACCCTCCAGTAGGGCTAGGCAGTGGGTCACATGTCGATGTGTACCGAGTCTACCCTCCAGCTGGGCTGGGCAGTGGGTCACCTGTCAATGTGTTCTGGGTCTACCCTCCCACAGGGATGGGAAGTGGGTCACTTGTCAACTTCTTCCGGGTCTACCCTCCAGCAAAGACTGGGCAGTGGGTCGCCTGTCGTCGTGTCCCGGTTCTACCCTCCAACAGGGCTGGGCAGTGGGTCACCTGTCGACTTCTTCCGGGTATACCCTCTAGTAGGGCTGGCCAGTGGGTCGCCTGATGATGTATTAGGCATTACCCTCCAGAAGGGCTAGGCACTGGTCACCTATTGGAATTTCATACTCAGGCCTTCTTATAAGGCTAGTCAGTGAATTTTCTATGTGACTACCGGAGTAGGACCCTTGGTTGTACTAGTCAGTGATGTGACAGCTTTGATGTGACCTTATGATATACGAGGAAGAGGGATGATTTTCCCACTGAGACGCGTCCTTGTGACGTGAAATAAAATTCATGCGGGCGAGTCAGTGACGCACAAAGAGGATAGTATCGAGGTGCAGTGATTGAGTCCCTTTGACTTGTACCTCCTACGTTTACATGCATGACGTTTGGGTTCAGTGATGGATGTCCATTGAAATGTTGGTGACTCTTCTTGGGCTGATCTTGGAGATAGAGATCCCCTTACCCACTCATTCGGGTTTCTCGTTGAGCATATATATACATCCTATTGTTGTTCCAACTCATTGGGTTCGGTTACTCTCTTTCTGGGTGGGGGAGAAGATGTGTGGGGTATTCCATGTGCTTTCTGTGTCTAGATCCTCTTGGTTGGACGAGTCTACTCTCTTGCTATAGGGAGTGAAGACTCGATGAGAAGTTCGTCTTTGCCCCATCTCTAGCTCCTTGTGTCTGGACTAGTCTGCTGCCTTTCTCTTATTGGGTTGAGCTGCACTCTCTTTCTCTCTTTTTCACTCTTTCAATGTTATCTTCTCTGTCTACTGCTCCCCATTTTAGTACCTCCCTTGTTGCTTCCTCAATCCTTTGGGGAATTCTACTGAGTGTTTTTATACTCACCCCTGCATGGGATTTGACCGCACTTGCTGTGCCCTTATTGACAACGAAAATGTCAGTCGAGACTATGGAGGAGCGTAGAGGACACAAGAGCTTGGGCTGAGTTCGGTGGCCGTAGCAGGACTTCCTGGGTGTGAGACTCACCAGCAGTTTACCTTTGTTTTACCTGTTACTAGGTTGTGGCACCTTTCTCAATTGGTGCATTTTTTTCTCCTTTTACAGTTTAGTTTACTTGTCATCACTTTACCTTTACTGGTTAGAGGTCGATGCACGTATGTTGGTTACCCTTTTTGTAGAAGTGTTGTACCCTGCTTTCTTTTCACTACACTTTTTATTTGATTTGGCTGCGTGTGTGTGTACAGTTTCTTAGGCAAAGGCCTCCCCTGGTTTATTGCGCCTTCTGCGCTAGTCGCCAGCCCCTGGCCTATGGTGGTGGGCTTCAGGTAGTTGTGGCTCGAGCCTCGCTATGGGTCAGGTCGTGAAAACATTTTTTATTCTAGTATAATATTTTTCATTGTACAATGCATGTGTGGGGGATCTCCTTCTGGGTTACTTTTCCTTCTCCACTTCTTTTTTCCTACATTGTTTATCCAAATTCCCAATATTAGAACAAATAAAACATCTTGCACGGGAGGCATACCTCGTTTCATTTATTTCTCAGCTGTGATGTTGTTGTATTTTGATATCTTCTTCTAAAATTGATCTCATAATCTTCTTGACACATACTCATGGAGTGTCCCATTCTCCAATAATATAAGAAGTTCGTGGATACACTCTTTTAGGAGACTCTTATTTCAGATTTCTCATGATGCTTCATCTTATTCTCAGATATAGAAATGCTTCTATCTTCATTATAAGAAATGTATTGTATAGACTCATAAAAAGGCATGATGTGTGACCATGAATTCCATAGAAATAGAACATTTTGTCACTACTTAATATAAATGTCCTCTTAGGTCTGTCTCCAGCACCTACAATATTTTTTCCTTTTCTAGAATTGTTTATGGCTCTCAATCTATCATGCACTGGAGGGGATTCATCAAATCCAGTGCCATTTTTTTAGAAAGTGTAGACATTAAGATAAGAAAATATTTACTTGTTTCTCCACATAAAGTTCATATTTCCTTTTCATTTCATCATCAGTAGCCATTGGATAATCAAATATTATGTGTTATTCATCCTTTAACATTACAATTCCTTTATAAATGGATTTCTCCACTTCTTCCTTTTCTAATTAATGAACTTCTCCCATTTTTTTAATATTTATATCCCTTGATTCAATTTTAGAATTTTTTTCAATCGTATATACTTATACATATATATCTCATCTTCCAATTCATGTCTATACATATCCACCATATCACATTTCTCCTTTACATTAAATTTATCCATAGAAATGAAATCAGAATAGAATGAATCCTCTTGTGGTAACCAATTATTATTATGAACTATTTCAAATAACTGTGTAGAAAGACCATTATTTCATGAATTTATATTCTTAATTTCTTCTGAGTTATGATTCTTTCCGTTGACACCAGCATCGATTTTTTCACTCTTTATAGACAACTTTTTCTATTCTTCCACATGGGAATCATTATTCTACCTCGTATTAGTAGCCACATCAATAAGCCTTTTGTTTAAGCCTCTTATCCTTTTTTCCTTAATTTCCAATACTTGGATTCTGATATGTTTAAATTTAATTTCATCATCCAATTTATAATATAATTATTTTGTCTAATGGAAATGTTTCAATTTATGAATTATGGGAGTTTCATCATCATTTTTAGTTCAAACATCAGTTGGAATATCATTTTCATCACTCATTCCTTCAAAGTCATTAATTGAGTTAGTATTTTCACAGTATGATTTATCCAAATCATTATTATATTCACTACTTGATTCCTTTAATAGAATCAAACTCTTTCCATTGACACTTCCACGCTAGAGAATATCAGAAGACCACTACTTCTTATTTAAAGTTATTACCTATTCCATGGAACACCATTTTAAGAGAAGAGTGAATATTAATCATGAGAAATTGAATAATCAATGTCAAAGAAAAAATATGATAAAAGAAACCTTCCCTTTGATACCCATTTTTAGGACAAAAGGGGATTATATACCCAGAGAGGGGGGGATTTATGGAATGGAAATTATTTTCTATATTCTTTTTTCCCTATTAGATCTCGACCCCTTTTTCATAAGGGTCACATTGTTTTCACTTGTGTGTTTATTATGATCACTTCTTTCCCTATATATCTAATGATGATGCTTTGGTTGTAGGGGAGGGAAGAAAGCAAGAATACACAATGATTTTTACATGGTTCACCCTCACTGGGCTACTTCAAGGAGTATATAATGATGATGTTTGTTTATACCTAATGCACTAAATCTCATTACAAATAATGTTTGGGATAGAACACTTATACGCCTAGGCTCACTACCTTTATAATGTTTAGGGTAAGCTCACTACTTTCCCAAGGGTCACTCCCTATTTTCATTCACTGGATCACTCCCGGTAAAATAGATAACCTTCTACAACTCTATTTTATCAATACACTTAGAAGGGATCCAATCACAGTTTATAGACCTGTTGGTCTTTTAATTTTCATGAATTCATGCATCTTCAACTGTTGATTTATTTTAAGTAAAAGACAAACTTTCATCCACATTTGAATAAAACTATACCATAGTACTACGGCGCCAATGAAAATATTTCTTGAAACCCTTACTATGTCATGAACACAACTTGAATTCCTTCTACGCATGATTCCACTTTTTCACAAAACACCACTTACGCAAAACATCAACATTATGATCAACCTAAAATCATACGTGAAACATTTTTTTCATGCGTTCAACTAAAAATATTTCGTGCAACTTCCTTTTCTTAAAATTGTTACACGATCTAGATCTTGGATTCTCTATAGGGGGTGAGCTATCTTGAATGAGGGGGTCACATCTTATTTATAGGAACCCATCGGGGAAGATTCAAAATTTCACTCAAGATTCTCTTAGAGCGCACAAAACCCCACTAGACTTCACATTGGGAATAAAATTTTATTTCACGCAACTCCGAATCTTTCGCGTACTTCATGCCTTTTCCATTAATTGATGTAGTAAACCCAAACCATTCCTTCCTCTCAATTTTCAAAACAACATTAGATATTTAATGAATCATACTTTTCAAAAAACATGTATCCCTATTTATCAACAAACTAACCAACCTTATCAACAAACCCAAACAACACAAATTTTGTTCGATGTTACCTTGAGGGAATTTTTTCCAATATTATCATTGATTTTAAATTAAAAATGATTATGTGCTATTTAATTCTGAAATGTTTAATTTCTTTGATTTATTAATTTATTCTATATTTTATGTATACTATATTGTGAAAATTAGTTGATTTTAAAATTAAATTAGATGAGTGATTTTGTGATTACTAAAAATTTGTGGAAATAGAGATGGCCTCATTTTAAGATTTGGGGAATATCAATACTTTATTTTTTATTTCTTAAATAATTTATTAAATAACCATTAAGAATCAATTTTTTCATTTTGTTGAAAAAATCCCACTTTAGGGTATGTGGAAACCAACATACAAACCACATAAAACACATTATTAAAAATCCATAATTCAAAATTCAACCATCAAATGAAAAAATCAGCAACTCCACATGAACATTCTAAGAAAACCCAATTTTAAAATTTAAATGATTCAACTGAAATCCAGAAATACAGTTCGATATACCCATCATGACCCATCACCTATTTCAAATTTCAAAAGGCACCATCATCACACCTCAAGACTACAACCTCTCAATGTGTACCCTAACATAAAATAACCCACATCCAAAGTGGTTCACCAGAAACTGGCATTCCGGAAACCGTCATCGTCACCAAAAACATGCACCAGGCCATCACATACCACCATAAAAGAAGAACACTATCAAAGTATATCGAAATAGAATTCCTTTCCTGGAGAAAAATATTCAACGCCAAATCAGGCTATTATGGTTGTCGACATGAAATCACATGCATCACCATTTTGGAGTCTTCATCATTAGTCGCCATTCTGTTGACCACCCACGACAGAGGCCACAGCCACACCCTACATCAATCATCTAGAGAGGTCAATGACAAACAAAAAACTGCAAGAAAAAAAGAAGGCCCAAAAATAGAACATGAAACACGGGAAACCCTAAAGATAGCTAAGAAAGAGACCATGAAGAAGATCGAGGATGACACCCGAAAAGGAACCTCAAAGACTGCAATCCAAATGGCCTAAAACATTGTGTACCCATTGGTTATACTCTGACCTGGAGAGTGGTGGTGGAACCCTATGTCAGATCAGGTTTGGGTAGCTGAGGATGACAGACTGACTCCTGTAATGTCTAGAAACCCATCCTCCACCGAACCACTATTCCAAAATCTCTAGTTTAACTCCATACCATCCCCGACCCGGAGAGTCATGAAGGAATAAGAGACTAGAGCATGTTAGGGTGATGGAGGGAATCCAAATCACATACCTTCTCTAGAAGAACAAGAAAACTGCCTAGAAATGGTGGAGAGATCCAGAGGAGAGGAAACCCTAGAGAAACAGTACTCCTCAGAGTGGAGCTGAGGAGAGTAGATGAGGACCAAAGATGAAGAACAGAGATAAGAGCTAATTGTAGAGGAATGTGATGGAAACCGTATAGTAAAAGAGAAAAATTCTTAGAGACCACACCATGTAGAGAGCGCGGAGAGCACTCCATTGAATTTCCATTTGGATTTCCACATTTTGAGAAATTTAAATCAAAGAGTTATAAGGGAAATGATTGTTAATCCATTCAATAAATTAATTTAATAAAAAAACAGATTCATTTTAAAAAAGTGACAAAATTTTATAAAGGGAAAACCTAACCTGAATCTAATCATCATTTTATCATATGAATTTAAAAAACTCCATATTCATTTATATTCTATTTTTCAATATTTTTCTTTTATTCAATTTCACATCTGTAACAATTATTTTAGAAAACTACTCTCTATGAATGAATTTTTTACCTCTAATACTAGACCATTAGGAGAAATAAATTTCTTTTCTCACACCCCGCCATAGGTGTGCTTCAAAACTGGAACTAGTTCTGTAGAGGTAGTGTTAATCCGACCTCAAAATTTCCAAAAATAGGTCCTCTAATGTGGAAAAACTTCAATTTGATATGGAGATAGAAATAACACTATTAACTAGGCTTAAGAGTCTTAATCATGAAAATAACTTTTAAGATATTAATTTGGAAGATTCATGTATTCATTATGAATCACCAATCATGGTAATCAATCCACAACGTATCATAAGGGAGCTTTAATACCTAATATTTTCCAACCAAAAAATCCGTTCAATCATACATGGAGAACAAAATGATTACTAGTTACATTTCGACGTGATTCTTGTTCTACCAAAATTACATGGCCTTGTAGGTGAAGACCCCACTCAAAACATTCATGACTTTGACATTGTTTGTGAAAGTTTCAATCCAAGAAGAGTATTTATGGACAAATTCAAATCAATAGAGTTCCACTATTAAATTAATGGGACTTCTATATACAAGTTGTATATTATACAACCCATGGAGATCCTTGACTAGGATGATCTCCATGAAAAAATCATGGATCGATTCATCCCAACCTGCCCATGCATAGTAATTAGAAAATATATGTATTCCACTCAGAAATCTACTTGTGGGAATATTTTCAGGTACTTGGAATGATTCAAGAATATTTGTGCAAGTCACCTGCATAAAATAGTATAATAGAACCACTTTATTATCTTCTTGTACCTGGGATTGATATATAATCATAGGAGCCTTATGGATTAATCATTTAGGGGATATTGGATTTTTAAAACAACCACAAAATCCCAAAATCGCATTGATAAGATACCTAAACATTCATAATAATAAATAAAAAGATAATTCATTGAGGTATTCATGAGGTATAAGCTTATGATTCATTTCTTTTCCTCAAAACTAAAATTGACGAATTAACAAGCCTAGTGTGATATATAACCTTAAATAAAGTGGGTGAGAAACCATCTCTGCTATAGGTGTGTGGATAATTCACATCACCTAAAAATATCACTGATCAATATAATGAGATACATTGTATATAATTTTTTTAATCTTCATTCCATAAAATATAATTTCCATTTAATCTATAATGGAGAGTAGGGAATTCCCAATAGAAATTTTAGCTCAAAAAACCAAATCAGAACCCATGATTTCCTAATACTACAGCTTTCTAGTAGAAATATCAAAACCTAGAACCATTCCAACAAACATAAAAAATATCCCTTCTTGTAACAACAATCCTTACAACCCCCACCATTAGAAGGGTTTAATTTTGAAAATCTAGCATCTAGTTCACTGTTAGATGAGAACCAACAACTATAATATGAGCATTAAGGGATCGATAAAAATTTAAAAGGATTATCATACTTGTTAAAGTCTATATTGTATGCTATTTATAAGAATATAAAAATTATTACATACCATAACGTTTGAAATTACAATGATAAATTTATTGAAATTACAAAAAAAGTCGGAAAGTTCTTCCACCACCTAAGCAATGTATTTTAGATTATTGTTAAAAAAACATGAAGATCAACCCATCCACTGAAAATAGTGGTCCTAGAAGTATTCTAAAATGAAACAATGGGATAAAATTTACAAAAATTTACCATTCACATCCACATTAGCTTGATTTTCAAATCTTGAAGAAGATAAGATTCAAAGAGAGGTCCAGGAATCCGTCTAGAATGTTAAATCCAATATTCCTTTACTAAAAGAAATCCTCCAAAAACCAACTAATGAGAAGTTACTAAATGGAATTTGATCAAAGGGAAATAATCATGATGGTGATGAAATAATTATCCTTGTAAATAGTATCTCAACCATGGGCACACCACATTTTCCAAAAAAAAATGATCTGATCCATGGGAATTTTCTCTTCCACACACTATGCATTCTATGGAATTTTTTTATGCTTGGGGTGGTCATGGTGATTCCATTAATTTCATTTCTAAATCCATCATTATATATTTTAAAATAGTGGAACTGAATCCCAGAAGAGTGGGTTTTTATCTTGGAATTTGATCGATTGTTTTCCCATATGAAGTTGTGAAGGATGTGCTAGTATGAGTTGATAAACTATTTTTTTAGCAAACCTTTACATACTCATCCTGGAAGAAGATAGTGTATCATGAAATTAACCCATTACATTGGGGATACAATTCCTAAAGATGTTATAATGCATCATCAATTTTCATTATGATACCCTCACCATGGAGCTGGGAGAGAGCAAGATAAACATCAATATTATCAACTTTAAATGGAACCCTTCAAACAATCATTCCCTCTGGAATGTTCCATTAAAAAGTTATTAATCCCATAAAAGTCACAGGTATGATTAAATAATTATTAGACATATGATATCAAC
Source organism: Viscum album (assembly GCA_963277665.1). Lineage (NCBI taxonomy): Eukaryota > Viridiplantae > Streptophyta > Magnoliopsida > Santalales > Viscaceae > Viscum > Viscum album. Next base: position 1,340,627,244 of record OY728136.1, read on the forward strand.
ATGCTATTTAAAACACATGGGAAGGAGAGAGAACTCATAAATTCAAAAATTCTTCATTTATACCTCAGAAAGGGTAATCCTCAAAATAAGATGACAATATACTAGAAGAAACTGATATTATATCCTTTAACAAGGAAATTAAATCTTTTGAAATGGGAAATTTGAATTCAGTATCATTCCTAGAACAACCCTTGAATGTTTAATTAAAACCAAAACCATGTGATTTAAAATATTTGTATCTATTATAGGGAGAGAATTTTATAGTGATCATTGCTAATAATCTATTTAGAACCGATGATAAAACTAGGAATGACCATCAAAAAAGAAATGTTCTATCCATGGGATGGAGTCAAGGATATATTATCCTTATCAAGACCAAGATTTTAACACATAGATTCATTTTACAATAGGACTCTAAAACTATTAGGCCGCCCTATACAATACATAACCCCACCATTAAGAATGTTTGGAAAAAATAAATTGATAAACTATGGGAATATAACTGTATTTACCCAATTTTTTACTCCTAATTGGTTATCACATCCCTGTGGTTCCCTAGAAAATACACGTGACTATTTTTGATAATGATAATAATTATTTAATTCCAATAAAAGACCTAAACAGTTGGAGGGTATGTAGTTATTTTTAAAAATTGGTACCTAGTCACCTGAAAACACGACTCTCCAATCCCATTCATTGATCCAATGATAGAATGGATATTAGGTAGAAGACACTATTTCTTTATTTTATAGTTTTTCTAATTATTTTCATGTACTAATTTTTTTATAAGGCCAAGATATGCTAACCTTTATCTATCATATCCAATCCTCATAATACCATATGATGCCTTTCAGATTATTCAATGCCCGAATTACAATTTAGTGATGTATGGCCTGTATTTTCTCATGACATGTTTAGGACTTACTAGAGGTATTTCTTGGTGAATTTACTATTTCTGGAGAATCATTTGTTCATTTATTCTGTAATCTTGAGTGTTTTTTATAAAATATGGTTTGATCGAAATATAGTTTTGAAATTGAAAAGTGTAACTATATGGTTGAAAAAGGAATATGTCTAGGACATATAATTACACAAAAATACGTTGTGGATGATTAATATAAAATTTATGTGACCAATTCATTTCCATTCCCCACCTAAAAAAACACATAAAATAATTTTTGGGGTTTGGTGGATTTTATAGAAGATTAATTGAAGATTTTAGTATGATTTCACTTCCAATTTAATGATAATTCTTAAAAGAGGATTAATTAGTTTTGAATGATAATTTCAAGGATTCTTTTAATTAAATTAATGATAATGTTATTTTCCCACAAATATTGAATAAATAATATTGTGAACATCTATTTGAGTTGCTTTGTGATGCATCAAACCAAGCTATATGAGTAGTTTATTCCCAAATAATTGATGTAAAAACCCAATTCATAACCTATGCTTCAAGAAACATATATTCCATGTATATTAATTAAACAACCATAGAAATAGTGTTTCTTAATATTTTATTTTTATTCACCAAATTTAGGTAATATTTTCTAGGAACTAAAGTAGTTACGTTCACTGATCATGATCCAATTAAATTCTTTATGATGAATGATGATGCCAAAATGAGACTGGTGAGATGGATAATACTCATAGAGGAATGTAATTTAAATATTTATGACAAAATGGGATATGAAAAACAAGTGTTATATCACCTCAGTAGGCTACCCAATACTTTTGAAATAGAAATTCAAGGGCTAATCCCACTCAATGAGCCCATACCCAAAGAGCTACTCTACATCATAGAAGGTGAAGTACCATGGTATGATAAAATAATAAATTATTTGGAAACATATAATGTACTTTATTACCCTTAATCACATTATAATAAGATTTTCAAGGATTAATATAGATTTTATATGTGGGTGGATGCATCTCATGAGAAAATTTACACTAAAGAAATCATAAAAAGATTATCATCGACATGTAAAATAGAATCTGTTATTTATTTATTTTTGATAAAATTTGTTGTGGGGGGAACTACGAGTCTCATATAACATCTAGAAAAGTATCTAAATGTAGAATATATTGGCCGACCATGTATAAAGATTATCATGATTACTAGAAAAATGTGAAAAGTGTCAATTTTCTATAAATATTTTAAAGAGATAACAGATTCCCCCAAAACCCATAAATTATTGGAAAATATTTTAATTTTGGGTAATGGATTTCAAGGGATCCATTCCCATATATTTTGGGAAATATTATATTTTAGTTTTTATTGATTATGCCACATGATTGGTTGATGCCAAGACACTATGACTGATGATGAAAATGATTTGCATGATTTTTTCATGGACAACATATTTTGTAGGTTAGGAATTCCAAGATCCATAATCTATAACTAAGGGACATATTCATATAATTAAATAATGGAGGACATGCTTAAAAATTATGTTTTTCACCAAAAAATGTCAACAACTTACCATCCCAAAAAATGGCCATGATGAAGTGTCCAACCAAGAGATTAATGGTATTTTGAAGAAAATCATCAAACTAAACAAAAAATATTTTATAAAATGGATTGAAGACCCTTTATGGTCATACTTGACATCATATAATACACCTTTAGCTATGATCCACTACCAGCTGATTTATGGAAAATGATTCCATCTGCTAAAGGAATTGGATATCCATGTATACAAGGATTCTAAAATTTGAATTAAATTTAGAGAGTTCTAGAAACAAGAGTAAAAATTATTTACTAGATATGGAAGAAATAAGAAGTTGAAATTTTTAAAAATCAAGAATTTACAATGAACGAAACCGGGTGGCACATGAAAAACTAGTTAAACCAAATACCATTCATCTTGGAGACCATATTCTTCCCTACAACTCTATACAAATTTTAATTCCATCTGTGCTTCATTTTAGGTCCGAAGGAAATTTTTCTTGTTACTAATTCCTATGGTTTGGGTGCCATTCTGGTCAATAAAAATAGGATGGAATCCCATTCATGATAAATGAGGAAATGATGAAAATTTTCAATGTATTTTAACCTCAAGTACCAGTGGAGGATCACAAATATCTACAACCCATCTATAAATTTATTATTATGATGTGTGGTTGATCTGATGATCTTAAGAAAAGGCACTTCCAGTAGGCAACCTATGTTATACTATTTTCTTAGGATTTAGTAATCAGTTACCTCAGACATCACCCCTTTGAGCATTAATGGAACGGTTCATTGAAAAATATGAGTTTTTTTATTTTAAATGACCATAATAGAAGAAACCATAGGCAATCCCGAATAGTGTATAAATATGACCAAATAATTATTTAAAAAGGATGTTCACAACAATTTTTTATCTTTTACAATCCATACATTCTTGCATGAATGCATGTTTTGATATTTAAAATGAAAAATTGAAAGTAGACTCATGAATTCTAGTATATCATGATTTTATATTGAATACATGATTTTCTTAGGAATCATGTGATAATACGTTTTATATTTTAATTTGAAGTAAATTTAATGAGTAAAATTAATAATTAAATCATTAAAATGAAGCACAAATATTAAAATGAGTACTCATTATTTGAGGGTAGTTATTGATACCTGTAAATTAAATATCCAAACCTATTTTCTTGCTATAAATTACTGAATTTTATGTAAATTTATTTGTTATTATTAAAAATTCATTGAGTGATTTCCAAATAACGTATTTAAATTACTGAGAGAATTTTATACTAGTTATATCTTATTTATTCTTGATCATGTTTATTAAATGATCTTGGAACATGAAACCTTCTAGAACATGAATATAAACTTATAAATTCTACAAATGTGTATAAAGAACATTTATATTGATTGAGGTATCCTTTTAAAATACTATATCCTTTAATAATAGCTTTACATCAACCCATGTTTGTCGCTTTGAAACCATGATTGACTTATTATGGTTGAGACACATTTTTAAAAAAATTTATACATTACAATCATACTCTTAATATTTACATGAATTTTTTAAGTTTATGTATGGTGGTGAAAGGTGTCACGGTAAAAGGGGTGATTTACATTGTAAGGAAAATTGGTGGGGGTTCTATTTTATAAAATTGAGAATGGTTATTGAATCATTAATTATACATAATTTCCAACTGATTTAATAAAAAAGAAAAATGAATAATCGAACCATAATAATGTGAAAAATGGGTTGTGGTTTGGGAAAACTAAAAAACAAAGTTACTAGAGCTATAATTTTTATCATTTTTGGTTAGGTTATGGATGTTAGGTTAACTCTAATAAAATCATTCAAAAAAATTGAAAAGGTCATTTGAAAAAGTAAAAATCGGGGTTCAAAGGTAGATAGATTTTCAAAAAGGTTCACAAATCATTCATTATGATTAAATTCAACATGGAATTTACATTCATATTCTATTGAAATTTGAATTTTTACAAATAAAATTGGGGAAGGTTATGGAACTGTTACTTTTAATATCATTCTTTATTATTAAAGAGATAAAACATCTATTGATCCATAATTTAAAACACCAATTGCTGTTAACCTTAACCCTATGATATATTTGAACCATAATTGAAATCCAGTATGATATCATGGGTCTTTTATCTTGAAAAATGGAGAAATTAGTTCATTTACAAGTTTACCGATGATGATAATGTATTCATGATATGAGAATAAATATACATAAATTTAATAATTAGTGATGATTGAGAAGTTATAGAAGATAAGTAGAAAACGATTAAAAATGATAAATAATGGTAAATTGTGGAACTTTATTGAAGGAAAATATAAATAATATTATTTAAGAAAATATCAAATGTAAGATGCTTGATTTTATTGTTTCATTGAAAATTGAGAAGTTAAATTTATATTTTATGTGAATATTTTAAATTTTTATTTGTAATTGATAATTTTTTGATTTAATTACATTGAAATTTTAATATTGATAAAATTTGTGACCTCATTAATTTAATGTTGATATTTTATGCATGAGGGAAATAATTATTAATGTGTGGGGGTATTTGACTAATGGAAATTTTATTTATATTTTTTAAAAAAACAATGTTTTTTTATCTTTACGAATGTAAATATACAAGTTATTAATGTATGAGTAAAATATTTAAAATTTATAATGTGGAATTGAAATTTTTCAAAAATTATAAAAAAAAATTGTTTTTGAATTTGACAGATTATTTTATATTATTTTTTTAACTATTCTTAATTATTTCGAACTCTTTTTATGAAATTTTCTAAAACATAGGTCAATCCATATGTAGTCCCTCAACTCTGAAGGCCATGAACCAATTAGTTAGGACAACGGGTGTTGAAATCCCAAAGTTTCTCATTTTCCCACAACCATGGAATCATGTTCACATGGGTATTGTTCGTGTGGTAGTGGGAAGAACACTTCTACGTGGATGAGGTGGTCCAGCAACAATGGTAGGATTCATATGGCTCCAGTTTGGCTTCATTATAGGGTTCGATCTTCGATAATACTTATATTAGATCTCCCTATGACTGGGAATTTCTATTTGGGTATATTTCACCTTCGTGCTATGACTCTTCACTCTTCTCTCCGCTATGCTCTACCACTACGCCTCCGTTCCTATTCACTCATTCACAAATCTAACATAGATATAGACTCATCATTTCATGCTCCTTCAACTTATCACCAAGAACCTCCCTTGACTAGCTACTAAACCTTAGTAATCTTTGAAAATGTCACATCCTACCACTATTAAGGCTGGAAGAGATGATGATTTCCCCCCACATGTGTCATCATAGTTTCTATAAATGGCGTTGCTGGAAAAAACTACAACATCCAGAAACCTCTGTGCCAATGCCACCAGAGCTCAATCCTGGTTCTTTATTTGAATGATTCACCTTTATTCAATCACATATCTCCATTAAAGTCTTGGTCTACACCCATTATCTCACATTTTGGAAACCTCTATTCAATGTGATGTCCTGATAAGAATAGGTGTCCCATTGTATAGCACCTTCTCTATGTCATGCCTTCATCCCTCACTAAAACTCCCAAGGATCTCTTAATGTCATATTATTTACCTCAAATAATCATAGTGATAAAAAATTGAGTCTCATATGTTTATATTAATACTATATGATTTGGAGGAGATCACCACCACCATTGCTCAACCCTACATGCCGCTGAGATCTACTACCATAACTCTCTACTGCTACCTGCCCTTGATCCGCTGCCACAAAGTGACACACATCCACTCCAGATTCCATTCCTCCCATAAAACAGAAAATGATTATTCTATTACACATTGAAATAAATAATTAGGATCCCCTTATTGGACTCCTTCAACACCAAATATTAATTCAACCGCCATCACATGGTGTTTCATATTTCACACCTGTGTGTCTCATAGATGTGATCTAAAAGGGAGATCTATTGGGGGAGCTTTGTCTTGATTGAATGGGGTAGAGGGCCTCTCCCAAGGATTATATAAATGATTCCCTGTCCCCAAAAAAATAAATCATTCAGACTATACTATAGATAAGGGATGGAAACACAACCATGGAAGGGGACATGCCCCTAAAAACCTCCGTACACCAATAATATATAAGAGGAGTACATGCACTGCCACTCCACTTTTATTCCCTCCTCCTTAATTATTATATTTGTGTTTTTTAATTCTTATCCTTCTTGAATTATATTCCCTTTCATGGAGTGGTAGACTCCATTGTGATTTGGTGAATTGAAGGGGGTCCCTTTTGTGTTGTTTGAGTTTTTGAGTTTTATCTAAACTATAAATTCATTTCTTTTTAGTTAAATTATTTTAAATTTAATAAAAATTGAATTTAAATTAAATGTGAATATTTTTTATTTAATTATTTGTTATGAAATTCATTTTTACGATGATTTTCTGCATTTCCATTTTTTTGTATTATTCTTATCATTTTATTTAAAAATAAATTAAGTTAGTGATTTAGTTATTAATAAACATGTGAGGAATAAAAGACTAACTGATTTGAATATTTATGAAATTTAAATATTATAATTTTTATTTCCTAAAAAAATTAAATATTATGAATTGGTATTTCCACACAATAATAAATATAAAATAATTATGAATATGATAAATTATTTTAACATTATTCCAAATGTTATTTTAATTGAAAAAAATTCATTATCTACATGAAAACATTGAAAAATGGGAAATTCAAAACTATTTTCAATAATCAATTTATTATATTGATTTAAAAAACTCCATGGTCCTTTTATTTCATGGATTTAAGTCTTGTTCTATTATTTTATTTCAAATACATGAAAATTAGATTATAAAAATTCTCTCTGGATATGAATTTTGGTAGCCACTAATACTATACCATAGGGGAAATAAATTTCTTTTTCCACACCACATGATAGGTATGATCCATATACATTATATGTTTTTATTCTTTAATAACTATTCTTTTATTATACTATATGTGCATTTATGATTTTTCATATATTTTTTATAGTAAAAACAATATGGTGAGTTTTATATAAACTCAATCATTACCTAGAAAAAGGCATAGAGACCTAACATCAAAAATGGTATGACAATCCCATGGGAAATGATTTTTATAACCACATTATAATTATAATAAATTAAAAATGAATTATTATGTAAATTAAGTTGGATAAAAATTATAATATAATCACATCTAATGAATCCTATATTGAACAAAGAGTAATTTAGGTTGAACTAAACGATAATTTGATTATTTCTAAGAGAATCACATTTCATGTTATATTTTTTCAAAATTCCCATATGATATCAATATTGATATCTCATGATAAACGATTTTTTCCTAAAAAAACATTATAACGGAGAATCAAAGAAAATATTGGGTGGGAGAGAAAATATATTAATGAATAATGATATATGATAGAACCTGAAATTGAGAAGAAATTGGTTATTCACACCCATCACTCTTGATTTATGGATAATAAAATGAGTCATTCTAAACATATGACCTCACCTATTAATATTGTTATTTAATTTCACTGAACAACATTTTTAAAGATAATAAATGATAAAATATTTAACATTGTATATAACGAAAATTAGGATATAAACATCCAAGGAATATATTATACTATTAATAAATTTTTTTATTTCTTAGTAGTATTTCTTATCTAGATAATTATTTTTTAAGTAGGATGAAGAATATGATCAATGAAAAAGAGGTGATGAATTTCCATTACATTATGTGATTATTGATTGGCTGTTATTCAAAACAATTCTCTACCCAAATAGCTTACAAGGATAAAAAACATTACCAACCTCATAATCCATGGAAATAATGAAAATCATATTTTATCCATACTATTGAATTTATATCATGAAAAGTAAGGTTAAAAGTAAACAATATACTTATGATTTGGTGATATCTAATTGAATCTTGTTTAATACACACTAGTTAGAATATAAAGTTCATTTACTGTATAATACAAAAACCATATTTATTTGATAGTATCATCTATTTTTATTGTATCATATTTTTATTTTTATGGGAATTTTATTTAGGTAAATCTTATAAATTATTCCTTTATGGTAATTTAATATGATTTCGAGAATTTAATAACACTCTTTACGTGTATTCCATATCATCTGTGAGACTAATGTACTAAAAATTTATATTTAAAATCAATTTATTATGATTTATCATTTTACGTCAATCATTGGGAACTCCTGGTATAATTATTCCATTATAAGAGTTATAATACAAATTGTGAAATGATTTCTAAATTCAATGGTTAAAAAAACTCAAATTCTTGATATGAATCATATGAAAAATTAAACTAGTTTTATAATCTATCCAAAATTATTATGTTTTCACTAAATTGGATATTAACTCTAAATTTATAAAATTCTTATTGATTACCTCATCAATAATTGTTAGTATGTTTTAATTAATATTTTAGGAATGTGATTGCATTATGGGTGTGGGTGAAATCTATAAAACTAATATGTTATATAGTATAAAATACATACTATGGATTGTAATATGTGAAACATACCACACCTAACTAGAAAAACAACATAATTGGATAAATATAATTATAAATTATTAATATTGACTAGAATGAAATATCATTACATATTTGAATGGAAAGTAATTAGTTGGAGTAAATATTGAAAAGATTATTTCCAATTAAATCCATATATTATGTAATATGTATATTAACATAAAAGATACCATTAAAAATTTAGTAATATAAATTTCATAAAATATATTTCATTTTTTAATTTCTCACATCTAAATTAACATAATACAAAATATTGATGAATCTAAATCTAATATATTGTACTTTCTTTTGTTACAAATGGTGTTCACATTCCAATATGCCACCCATAATGAAAATCTCATCGTGGTGGAGGGGTCAATGATTATTTCCTCCAATAATCCAGATATAACATATGTTCTATGGTTCATAGAGTGACCCCCAATCACTTTGGATTCATTATGAAATCATAAATGCATGTTCATGTTCTCACAAGACCACCAAATCACATCTAGGTTCAATACATTAAGTATTATTACTAATCATATCCCCATATTCACATTATTGATAAAAAATCACCATATGTGATTCATTTAATGATGAAATAAGGAATTACCATTATTATCCTCAACCCTTAAAATGGATTTAACATCCTCAATGCATAAGTAATCCCATTATCTGAACAAAATCGTTGATAGAACATTGTGTGCATCAATCTCAACACCAGCTTTAGTATTATTCCTCCAATATCTAAGTTAACTCACAGTCCATGACTAAACTCTTACATAGGTAACCATCATATGTATCAAAATATCTAGGGCCTCCTTCTAGGTTCATAATTGACATCTTATATAAATCATAACTCATGTGAAACCCCCATTTAACATGTCAAAACTAATATAAAAACTCACATTCCCACCCATTCACTCCAAAATTATTAAATTTATTCCATATATAAGGAATCACTTTTCTAAGTCATCACCATGTATCTTGGAATAGATCCCCATTAGGAATATACGTATGTGATGAACCCCTCTAGAATTATGATCGTGGTCATCACTCGGACTCATCATACGGGACTCATCCCATCGAGGATACATGATCATATATCATTATATATATATAATTACATCACTACATGATTATGTATACCTTGTATCCATATATATAAGGTTATATTAAATAATATTACACCAATTTTATATATAAGAAAATATATTTTATACACTATATTTAACCAATCCTATATAATAATAAACTAATATGGATTTATCCTACCAGGATATAAGGCCTATATCTACATAATAGGTCAATTTAACATCATTTTTATAAGGGACAATGAAATCATCAACATATATGAATATATCACCACATGATCTGTATGAATAGTCAATAGATGTGTATAATTACATTGACAAGTAAAATTATTTGACATCATATTATTTGTTATTTACAATTAAAATTCCAAAATCCAATTTCTTCATGAATATAAATCACAAAAGTAGATGAATTAAATGTATATAATATGTTATTACTATAATTCATGTATGATGCTCTCTAAAATATAGTATAAGAAAAAAATAATTTATATATTATAAATTTCAAAACAAAAATATGTCACAATAGTTCAAATCATAAAACGATAACAGAGAAAATGAAAAAAAGAAACCCATTATCCCTAGTAGCATGTACTTTCAATAAAAAAGTGATTATGTCGTACAATTTTTTGGCATATTAGAAGCTCTGATGCAATAATATAAAACTTTTCCAATATCACCATTTATAGTTATAAAAAAACACTGATAGAAATTAGTAATATCTCATTTATAGAGTCCACAAATTAGTTTCCCACATTAAGTCTCCACCAAAACTATTTATCCCCACTACATATGTTAGAGGTTACTGATGAAAAACAAGGGTCTTGGGTGGTTCAATGGGGGAGACTATACCCTATCATTAGTGTTTAACAAGGTCCCAAAATTTCCAAATAACATCAATAAATAATATTCAATGTGTGAATAATAAATAAAATAGAAAAATTCTATATCTAATGAAATATATTACACATAATCAAGATTATAAAATTATGAAGTGACTAATTGTCTTTCAAAAAATTAAAAATAGAATATAAAAAACCTAAAAAGTTGATATAATATGATACCTAAGTCTAATAAAAAATCTCTCCATATCCCATCAATGATCTCTATATCCATCTTAAATCATTGGGAATCTATGCTAAATGACCCTTTATTAAGTTATATCTATTCGGATTCCCATGTTCCATGGCAGCCCGAGTAGGGTGTGAGTAATAAATCATATAGAAGCACTGATGAAATCAAAATCACAAAAAGTATGTATCGTGTAAATCATGTGATATTTTTAGGGTAATAAATAAATTATGAATAAATGTTAATACATTATTATCATATACCGTTAGGTTGTAACATGAAACCCAGGTTCAGCTATATTGGCTTTATCCCATTTAAGAGTGTCTTTTTTTAATTGACATTTATCCTCTAGGAGATACAACTTCTACACTACGAATTCATGAACAATCATCTAGTTTGTGTAAGTATAAAATCATATGATATCATAGTTATCCCAAAAAATATTATGTAACTTCATCTGAACCTATGAATACTCACAGTATCCTATCATATCAGGTAAAATAGAATGATTGTATGCACCTTTGGAACTCATATTAAATCAATACTAATGATGTATCACATGCATTCTAGGAATATTGTGTAACCAATATATTATACATCCTTGTCCTTGGAATTATTAGAATATAATACCCATAAAAAAGATTATTTATAAATCCTAGGAATCATCATGGATATAAAATCACATTTCTATATCCCAATAATCAATAGGTCTCTCGTATAACATCATTAGTCTTCCCAATGGTTCATATGAAACCCAGGAACCTCTCCTCTCACTAGGATACATGAAAAATCATAGGTATCATATAAGACCTCATATAGTCTCACTCCTGATGTAAGAATCCTTATTATCTCATAACATAACAGTTTGGGGGATTTTCCCCCATATCCTTCTATGACACATATATGGGGTCCAATATCAACCGGGAGGTATCACTAAATGTGGTTTCCTATATAAACAAGATATTATCTTTTCATATAATAATAATGAAAATAATAAAATATGGGATCAACATATATGAAACTCATCACACACATTAAATGTTAGTCCCAAATATGGACAACCTATCCTTGTCCATATAGACGTACCAAACAAACAATAACAAAATTTGGGTTCTAAGATGAAACATTAAATCAATAACATTGTTATCTCGATAGTTCACCTCTATAGGGTCGTCATGACATCAGTTCACCCACAAAATACACCAATTTCACACCTTAACACAAGAAAATTATATGGGTTCCTCAATATCAATATCAAAACTCATTCTCTTTTGATCCCTTAAAGGGTATTAAACCACTCTATATTATAATTATTAAATATTAACTTCTCTAGACTTATATGATAATGCCTTCTAGAAACACTCTGTAGAGTTATCCTAACACCCATCTCACATCCAGAGCCACAATAAATTTTCCTTCACCCAACATATTATAATTTAATCGAAATTATACATGTCATGACTTGTCCCAGTGGGGCCCGCACTGTGACTCCCCAAGCCCGCCTCCAATAGGCCAAGGGATGGTGACTAGAATTGATTTGGTATATTACTAACAAGGTTGGCATTAACTAAGTACATGTACATGCGCACCCATCTGCAATCCCAAAATGCAGAAATGTAAAAACCTTTAAGGATCAATATGCATGAATACAAGTAAATCCAACAAACAGGGTATGAAGGAAAGAATTATATTTAATGTAAACTAGTCCAGAATACAATACCACCAAAAAATGAGTATGAAAACTACAATGATAAACCTGTAAACACAAAGAGGTACTGGGACTACTGCTCGTAGCCAGAGGAACACCTCAACCTATGGGGAATCTCAAAAATCATGGTCATGTCCTAGTCCACACTGGACACTGTCAAATGAATTCTCATCTGTACAAGACACGACACGTGCGGGAAAATCCCCTGCATGGGTGACTATAAAAATACCCCCGAAGACCAAAAAGTAATAAAAAAGAAAAGGCATAGTTATATTTAAACATTATATGTCTAGTTACCAAATAATAGGAGAACACAATCCAGATATTATATGATCCCAAACACATAGTCTAGGGACAAGTCACGCAATATCATAACCCCACTTGGGATTTAGTTCAAAGATTCCATGAAGCACTAGTTTCGGGATAACTCACTCCACGAGTCTGATAGCTCTGATGACATCCATCCAAAAAATACAGTTCATCGAGAAATTCCATGTCAGATAGATACATTCATTATAGGAGAACACACTTTTGAGTGGTGAAAGATCACGATACACAGATGAGGATCACATCCAGGGCCTTGGCAGATACCGCGACTCATCTGGATTCACCTGATAGATAGAGTATTGACGCCCGATAGAGTTGGTCATGTTAATTCCTGACTCTACATAGGGTCATGAATGGATAGAGGATCTCGCTCTGTGCCTATTAGAGGGATCCCAAACTCCATCTTATAATTTATTAATGAAGGTAACATATATCTACAAAAGGAAATGATTCCTGACTTACAGGGGAACGAGAAATATGGGCACTACCCCAATCAAACCATTCCAATGATACATTGAACAAGAGGATCAAGCCATGTACAAAAAATTAATCAGTGTGCAGAAGTATCGCATGACGTGTCTTCTGTCCGCGGGTACTTCCCATGTACAATGGACCATGTCCCAAGGCTGGTTGTGTAAAACAAAACTACACAACATGTAAAAATGATCACATAGCATGTCAAGGTACCTGGGGTCCGCTACGTGTACGCTGGCCATGTGGTCGTTCACGGCCTCGACCCGTGAAATCCAACCCATGTAATCGGCACATGGGGTGACCCATGTAACTAGGATTGCGTGGTTGTGTGGTAGAGTAAACGACTATGTACTCCACCTCGTGTTAGTGTGTCCCCTGAATACACTCCAAGTCCCACATAGCCGCCTCTTCCATGCTACATACAGAGTTCACGTCGTTTCTCTATGCCGTGTAGTTCTTCATGTGTCCGTGTAATTTATCATAACCCACGCCAAGATTCGGTATGTTCCAACATGACTTGTGATTAGGTTCACACATCCTCTGATAAATGTCTGTCACATGAAACCCTAGCCGCCACTGAGCCGACCCACATGGCTTGTTCTTCAGAATACACGCCGTGTCTTCTAGAAATTTACAGTGTCACGAAACTCCTACATCACACCTTCTGAGCTGCCCCATTCTTCGATCCGGTTGTCCAATCACCATGGAACACAAGGGTGTTGGTCTCCCCGACACCATGAAGCTGATTCCATTTTTTAGGCCTCAGATTGGTCCCGAAAACATGTAATGATCCACCCGTGCAAAGAACGCTCGAAGAACTGTCTTTCCCGTTCTGATCTGATTCATCTTCCACTATCATCTATTCACATCTGCAAGGTCCTTAAGATGTCAAATCTTTATTTGGGATCATTGTGTCACAAGATGGGTGTGCAACGATCCGTTCTTCATCTCCCCACAAGGAATGCGAAGAATGCAGAGAAAAGGGAAGAAATCCATTAATCCAAAATGACGAATGAACCACCACTGTCATTTCTCATGGAATTGATATGCTCCCATTAGATGGATTAAAAAGGTAGAATCAAAATGAAAATCCAACAATAATCACAAATAAAATTCCAGAATCAAACCCTGAAAGAAACTAAAAATAACAGGCTCCAGCAAGAATGCACAATCCGCGAATCAAATTTTTGTGGATGATAAACATTCATCCATAAATCCTAAAATGAGGAAAGAAGAAATTTAAATAGAAATCCCTAAATCCAGAAAGGATTGATCCCTAACGAAGTGGTCATGCTACCGTCATCACCGAGATCCTTCAACTTTGCTAGCACAACGATTTACAGCTTCAATTAATTGTCGTTTTTCACTGAGATTTCTCTCTAAAGATTCAAGGATTATCTAGAGTTTCTCTATACCTTTTTTGAATGATAAATGTTCGATTAACACAATAAAAGTAGGGAACATGTTTTAGTGTTCTATTAAGTTTTTTCGTTGTCGCTATGCTGTGACATTAATGATTCAACATAGCTGTTTCAGAGTGATTATGGAAAGTCAATAGTTATTAAAACATCTACCCCTTCATTGTGCTTTAGAAAATGTTTCCAAACAAAAAGAAATTAAACATTGCAATTTATTTTTTTTACTTTTCTATAAAAGACCGAAAATAAACTTTTTTCATCAACCCACACCTGTCATGTTTAGACGTGTTCTTAGGTAAATTCATCGTCTCTGATGCAATGTTGCCCTCAGATATATTATTGGGGCATCCATTCGGAAACTGCCGTTACCACACACATAATTTGATTAAAGTTATATAAAATTTTTTCAAACCACCATTCCGGCACACTGGGCCTCGGAATGATGTGTCGTCTCAGCACCTCGTATTGTAATAATTCCATATAAAATTTAAAAATAATATACAGATAATCCGAGACATTATATTCTCCCCACCTTGGAGATTTACAACTCTAAAAATTCAAAACAAGGCTACTTAAAAAGATCTGGGTACTAGGCACAGATCTGGGCCTCCAGATCCCACACACTCTCTTAAAGATTCCCATGCTGCCAAGAAACACTAACCAATGGAATTGATCACCCATGGAGGATTCTCTCATGTCGATCCTCAATCTCCACCAGGAACTCAGCAAAGATCACTCCATACTCGAGGTCCAGTTCGCCCCAGTAGATGACATGTGATTGGTCAAGCACATACTTCCTCAACTGCGACACGTGGAATACATCATATGCCCGATGAAACTCTGGTGGTTGGGCTAGTCAATATGCCACCTCTCCATCTATGTGTATTATCAGGATAGGTCTGATGATCCTTGGAGATATATTTCAACCCCAACCAAATCTCTGTAACCCTCATCGAGGTGAGACCCAAGGAAAGATGTGGTCCCCCTCCTCGAAATCCAGAGGTCTCCATCATTTGTCAGCATAAGACCTCATCTAGAAATGTGCAGTCTTCATTCATTCCTGGATGATATGCACCATCTCATGGGTGGCTCACAGAAACTCTGGACCCATGAGTGCAGACTCCCGAGGGCCATTCCCACAAAGTGGTTACTAGAAGTTCTCCCATACAAATCCCTGATAGTTTCCATACCAACGGTAGAGTGGTAGCTGTTGTTGTAGGAAAATTACACTATTGGTAGGTGGTCCTCCCCACTGTGACAAAAGTCCAATATACATGCCCACAACATATCCTCCATATCCTAAATGGTCTTCTTCATATAACCATCATTCTGGGGATGGAACATCGTGCTGCAGTGTAGCTGAGTCCCAAAAGCTTCCAGCAATCCCTTCCATAACCAGAATGTGAAGTGGGTATCTCGATCAGAAACTATTGTCAAAGGGAATCCACGTAGCCGATCTATATCCTACATGCAGAGGCATACCAAACTCTCTACGGAACTCTGCTCCCTGATATCTATGAAGTGGGATGAATTGGTGAGTCTGTCAATGATCAACCAGATGGAATCATGCCCCTTGGGCGTCTGTGGTAATCCTGTCACGAATTCCATCGATATTCCATCCCATTTCCACTCTAGGACATCAAGGGGTAAGCTAATCCCACTTGAACCTAGTGCTCAGCCTTCACCTGTTGGCATGTAAGGCAATGGGAAATGAACTATTCTACTACCTTCTTCATGCCTAACCACCCGAACTATTGTTTGAGATCCTAGTAAATTTTTTCCACTCTAGGATGTACCGCTAGGGGGAGATGTATGGAACTCTCTTAGAACATCTTTTTGCTAAACAACTAGTACACAAATACGTCCTATGAAAATAATTATGTGATCACTACCTTGCGAATATCCATTAGAATCATGTCTTGTGGATAACTGAGCACGTAAAACCTCACAGTTGACATCCCAAAGCTGCACCACCCTAACTCGCAGTAAGAGCAGGGGGGGGGACAACTATCAACTATATGTAAGATGCATCCTCTCCATCCACCAAGGATAACTGCTACATAACTAACTACTTTGTCACATAGCATAACAACTATGGGATCGCCCACCTACTAAGAGCAACTGCTGCCTTGTTCCCCTTACAAAGAGTATAGATGATCTCAGAATCATAATCATGGATGAAATCTTTCCAACACCACTACATTAGATTCAGATCGCTTTGAGAGAATATGTACTTGATGGACTTGTGGTTAGAGTAGACGATGATTCACTCGCCCCTATGATAGTGTCCCCACATCTTCTACATAAAGACTACAACTGCCAATTCAAGATCTTGGGTCGCATAGTTATGCTAATGTGGCCTAAGCTAGTATGGACAATAAGTAATAAGTTCGTGTCTCTGAATCAGGAATAAGTGAAGCTAGGACCCTGATGCATCGAAGAAAACCACGTACTCAACACCCTCCACCGGTAATCTCATGTTTGGTGCTCTCGTAAAAATTTGTCTCAACCACTTGAAAATCATCTGGCATTTCTTCGTCCATATGAAGGGTTTCCCCTTCCTGGTTAAGGCTATAATTGATTCCGATAATCGGTAGAAGTTAGGAATGAATCTCTAGTAATATCCTACCAATCAATGTAATCTATGCACCTCTGTCAAGATATGAGGTGGATCACACGCTTAGACTGCCTCTTCCTTGGGTGGGACCACAGCTACACGATCTTCTGGGATGACAAGTCCCAGAAAGTGGACATCCTGAATCCAGAATTGGTACATCGATAGCATCCCATAATGCTGGGGCTCTCGGAGTATGTCTATAACCATCCGATGGTGTATCACATGCTCCTCCTCTAATGAAAAGTATAAATGGATTTCATCGATGAATTCCACTAAAAATTGGTCTATGTATGGCTTGATGATCCGATTCATCAGTCCCATGAACCATGTGGGGGCTTTTGTCACGCCAAAAAGCATCACCAATTACTCATAGTGACCATAGAGGCATTTAAAAGTCGTATTCGGTATATCATCATCCCATACTCGTAACTGGTGATAACCTGATCGAAGTTCAACCTTAGAGAACCGTAGTGCCCCTCTTAGATGATCGAAGAGGTCTTAGATTCTAGGTAGTGGATAATTGTTCTTCACTGTTACCTGATTCAGGCACTTCTAATCCTCGCATAATCTCATACTCCCATCTAAATTCTTGGAAAACAAGACTAGGGCTGCCTAGGGTGAAATGCTGGGCTCATGAAACCATTTCTCTACAAATCCTCCAACTGCACCCTCATCTCACAAAGCTCTATAGTAGCCATCCGATATTATATTGAGGAAATTTGTGCCGTCTCGGGGTGTTTGTCGATGTAGAAGTCGATTTCTCAATAGGGAGGTAGTCCTGGAAGATCTTTTGGAAAATATTCCTTGTACTATTCCACAACTATTGGGAATTGAGAGATCATAACATCTACGACTCCGAGGGAAAAGTTAGCCAACTCATGAGTGATCAGATGCACCATCATATGCATGAGCCCACCCTATGCTGCCTACATCGCCTTTTCTCCGACAAAAGAAAACCTCATACCATTACTGCAGGCACACCACACTCTTCGCCTAAAACTGTCAATCTGGGCACGGACCAAAGATAACCAATCAATACCGAGAATTACGTCGTATGGCCTCAATGATAAGACTAAGAGGTTCCAACCGAAACTCTCACCTCTAAGGGTAAGATCACACTATCTGCAAAGGTGGATGATCATCGAGTCCCCTCCCTTAGGTGTCTCCATGCATAAGGATCTATTCAACGACACTACCTGAATCTTACATTTTAGCACATGACATGTTGTGATGAAGGGATTATAGGAACCTATGTCTATATGTATGGATGTTACGTTAGAGAAGATACATATAGTACCTCAGATAATCCCTACAGCCCCCGGGTCATATGCCTTGACCACAGGCAGCAGTCCCCACCCATGTCCCCCAGCTTCTTGAGCCTGGTGAGGACATCTTGGGGGAAATGGTGGAAGTAAGTCGAAGCTTATGCCACTACCATAAGCACTCCTTGCTCCCCTTCCACGTTCGCTTCCTGGTGAGTCTATATGATCCACTCTCTATTGCTACATCGGCGGTCCATTCACCGCTTACCTGTCAATTTCTCGGTGGGTCGTACATTCCCTAGAAAGATATCCCCTTCCGTCGCACGAGTAACAACGCTTCTCCCTAGGATGACTGTATCCATTCTGAGATCCATGAATTGTCAACTCCCAGTCCTTGGTCCTCCTCTATCCTCTACCATATCCTGATCCTTGTGTCAGACGTCGGATCCCTACGGCCGAGGTCTCCATACATGTCTGCCTACTGTTGACTGTCGTCGGCTGTCTCTACTCTGCCACGAAGCTCTCGATCACCAAGTCCCACTAGAGCACTCCAGAAAAAGTCAAAATAAATAGAGGAATGATACTAGCTCATATATCTCATCATCTTCCTCGATCGATGATCTGAGCTCCGAAGTACTGATCTCTAACCATATCCATCGAGTACTTGGTGAGGGTGGTGAACCTCGATGAGTAGTTAGCCACTGTCAAACTACCCTACTAGAGCTAAAGAATCTCTTAGATGTGAACTAGTCTCAGCATAATTGTAGATAACCTCTCATTTAATATTCACTCAAAATTAGTCAATGAATGAGTCTCCTCATCGTGAGTCTGTGTGGTAATACTCTACCACCATCCAGCCAAACCCTAAAGAATACCCACTCCTAGGATCACCATATGGTCTGCTGGTGTCCTCATTAGATGGAATACTCTAGTCGCCATCTCAAGCCAGTCCTCAGCCACCTAGGGGTCGGGCTCACCTCGAAACCTGAGGGGTCTCTATCATTGGATCTCATGGAATGTGCGCAGCCTGCTCCCCTCGTCAGTCGGTACTACAGGTACCACTGGCTGCTCAACTGGTGGTGTTATTGCAGGTACGCCACCTAGAGGAAACACATAGGGAAATGATCCTCATATGGAATCCTTGTCACTGAGGGGGTCATCCTCATGATCGTGGAGCTGAGTCCTAGCATGTATGCGTCGTGGAGGCATCCTGTAAGGAAACCATATGTACTGTGAGTATATCTGGATAGCTGACTCAAATGTCATTGAAAACACAACCCATTCCAATAGGATTCATGTACCATTATTTCACTTCCCCGCAACTAGGGTTTCCATATACCTAGATGAAAAGCAAGTTACCATATTCCTCGTGAATGGATATGTCGGCCGCTGAAACCAACACTAGTGTCTCTCCCCTAAAAGATGAGCTTGAAACACTTAACATTGTATCCCCAAACCAATATCATAGAATCTTGGTCCTATGGTCAAACTGACCTCCTTTGATACCACTCTGTCACGACTCGTCATATTGGGGCCCATGCCGGGACTCCCCAAACCCTCCTCTAATAGGCCAGGGGCTAGTGACTAACACCAAGTAGGCATATTACTGACATGGGAGGCATTTCCAATGTACCTATACACATGCTCCCATCTCCATGACCAAAATGCTGAAATTTAAAGAACTATAAGAAACTGAATGCATGAATACAACTAAACCCAACCAATAGAGAATGATGGAAAGTAATGTACTGATTGTAAACTGGGCCAGAATACTGGCCCACCAAAAAACAAGAGTCTAAAAACTACAAAGTCCATCCTGTAAACACAAAAAGGAATTGTGATTGCAGCTTGTAGCCGTAGGAACAACTCGTCCAATGGGGAAACTCAGAAATCTAGGTCACGTCATGGTCCACCCAGGAATCTGTAATAAGTATACTCTTCTGCACAAGACAAGACACGTGCAGAAAAATCCCACTCATTGGTGAGTATAACAATACTCAGTAGAGGACCCCGAAGAACACCAAGAAATGCAAAAAGTAATATCCATGTCCGATCTACACAGTAAATGTCTAATAAAAAATAATAGGAGAATGAAATCAAGATATACTAATATCCCAAACCAGTAGTTGAGGGACAAGTCACACAACAACATACCCCCACTAGGGATTCAGTTCAAAGGTTTCACGAAGCACTTGCTCTGGGAGAACTCACTCCACGAGTCTGATAGCTCTGATAGCATCCGTCTGAGTTGTATCGTTCGACGAGAAAAGCCAAAAGTTATAGATACACTCACTATGGTAGAACACATTACTAAGTGGGGAATGATCACAATACATAGATGAGGATCACTACTAGGGCCTTGGTGAATACCATGAATCATCCGAATTAACATGATAGGTAGAGTATAAATTCCTAATGGATTTGTTCTTGTCGATTCTTGATTCTACCTAGGGTCATGAATGGATAGAGGATCTCACTCTGGGCCTCTCATAGGGATGTTTGACTCTATCTTATAATGTACTGCAGAAAGGATCAAACTCTTGTAGATGAAAATGATTCCTTACCATTAGGGGAACAAGATTAAGGGGGAACTAGCGCAATTGAAACATGCCCAATATATGGTGGACATGTGGATAAATCCATGTACAAAAAAAATACCCAACATGAAGAAGTGTCGCACACCGTGTATTATGACCCCGGGTACTGCCTGTGTACAATGGCCCGTGTCACAAGGCCGACTGGGTAAAGTGAAACTACACTGCGTGTAAAAATGATCACATGTCGTGTCAAGGTATCTAGGGTTCGCTCTATGTACGCTGGCCATATACCAGTACACGACCTCAACTCATGTATGCCAACCCGTGTAATTTGTACACAGGTGTCCCACATTACTGACCTTTACTGGATGTGAGGTGGATTACAATGCCGTGTACTCCAATTGTTGTCCATGTATCCCCCAAATACATTCAGAGTCCCGCGTAGCCGCCTCTTCCATGCTGCGTAGATAGTACACATCATGTTATGAAGCCGTGTAGTTCTACTCATGTCTGTGTAATTTCCCAAAACACATGCCGAGCTTTGGGAAGGTCTAACACGTCGTGTGACTGGGGTCACCCACCATGTCATACCATTATAACACCCTAAACCATATCTTCCACTATGACATTCCACAAGGTGTGTTATTTTGGAAACATTCCATGTATTCTAGAAATTTCCACAATCACGAACCTCTGCAATGGTGCCTCCAGAACTGTTGCGTTCATCGATCCGGTTGTCCAATCACCTTGGATCTCAAGGGTTTTGGTCACCCCAACACAGCAAAGATGATTTTGTTGTTTTGGGCATCCGATATGTCTTGAAAATGCGTAATGATCCACCCACGAGAAGAACACTTGAAAAATAGTATATCTCAATCCGGTCCAATTCGTCGTTTTCTATCGTCATCGCACCTCCACTAGGTCATTGTGATGTCGGATAATCAATTTTAGATTGGTGCATTGGAATATGGGTGTGTAATGATCTGTTGTTCATCTCCCCAAAAAGAACATGAAGAACGTGGAGAAATGTAGCAGAAATCCAATAAACCAAAATAAGGAACGAATGCCCACCGTAGTTCATCACGGCATTGATCTGCTCCTGTTAGATGGATTAAACCGGGCGAATCAAAATGACAATCCAATAATAATAACTATTAAAATTCCAGAATCAATCCTTGAATGAAACGAAAAATATCACCCTCCCTCAAGAATGCACGATCTACGAATTAACATGTTAGTGTTTGATCCACGTTCATCATTAAATCCAAAAACAGGGAATGAAGAAATTTAAATAAAAATCCCTACCTCAAGAAGGGATTGATCGCTGACGAAGGTGTCATGCCGCCCTCATCACTAAGATCCTTCAACTTCAATGGAGTAGTGATTCAAAACATTGATTCATCGGCATTCGTCACTGAGAGTTCACTCCAAAGAATAAATTAATCTCCAATGTTTCTCTCCACCTTCATCCAACGAGCAACGTTCAATTAACCCAATAAATGGTGGGAACATTTATTAGAATTCTTTTATACCAAGTCGCTGTCGCAATGCTATGACATTAATTGTTCTGCATTGATGTTTTAGAGCGATTATGGCATGACATTAATTATTGAAATAGTTATCCTGTCATTGGGATGAAAATATTGTTACCATATAAAAATAAAAACAAGTTATCAGTTTATTTTATATTACTTTACAAAAAATGTCTGAAAATAATCTTTTTCCCTTGACCCATGCCAGTCGAGGTTAGACCCGTTCTTAGGTAAAGTAGTCATCCCGAATATAATGGTGCCCTTGTGTTTTTAATCTGGGCATCAATTTGGAAACTACCTCAATCGTGCACAAATTCCGACTCATTTAACTTAAAAAATGTTCAAACCACCATTACGACTCATTGGGACTTGAAATGATGTTTCGTCTCCGTTCCTCGTCTCATAATAAATCCATATGATATTTAAAGTTAATATATAGAAAATAAGAGACATTAAAATACACGTAAAAGTTTTAACATAAAAAAATTGGAAGAAACACTTTCCCAACTCTCATCATGAAATAATTTAAGGCTATAAGGAATGTCGCAGTACTCTTAGGCACATTATAAAGACAACTACTAAAAATGTTTTACTCATCCTTTCACAAAGGGTCTTAGAATCTTATCTCTTTCCTACTACATTAACATAATTTGTTAAATCACCTCCCATCATGAACTATATGTCTCATTAACCCATTTTTAATTAAATAATCTACTCTAATCAAATGAAACCGAAGCTATAACCCATGTTTTAATTGTGTAAAATTTCACTGACATAAATCACTAGGAATTTTTATTTTAATTCATAATATATAAAATTTATAATTGTTAATCACCTTCAATAGTGAGACATTCTGTCAAATATCACATGAATAAATGTATAAAAAATTTGGGTATTCTTATGGATAGTATACCTCAATTGAATACATTTCCTTTTAATTCAATTCTGCGTTTCAATGACCCATGACCTTTTATGTCAACTATTCCACCATCTGGTAACTTGGGGTCCTATATTATGAAAAATTATAAAAATATCCTTATTATAATAACATATATTGAATAATTATTTAATTTAATTATGGATAATATCATAATACCCCATCAAAGTATAACAGTACTAAAATCATCGACAACAGTGAGTGTCCCATTCCTAACCAAATCATCAACCAAGGAAATGAAAAATTCCCTACTATTAAACACAAATTGATTAAATTTTGAATTTAGATTAGTAAAAAATCATATAAACACCCATCATGTGACATACCAATATTGAAATAGTGTGTTGAATTTTTTATTCTTCATTTCTAGGAATACAAAAGCTAATATAAGATAATTTTCCCATCATAATTTCTTCATTATAGAATACTTTTTTCAATCATTGTAAATTAATATAAATAGAAAAACCTTTATATTACTAAAACAATAGATTAGAAATAATATAGGAATAGGATGCTAATTATAAAAAATTATTTCTTAGTAATTCAAAATAAATATCCCCATTCGGAGGGTGATCATGAAGAAGAAGGTTTTTTGAGAGTTGGTCGGAACATGATCACAAGTGCTGAGAAAAAGTGAGAATATACCGAAAAGAATATAATGTCTGGTGATTTTAGTATTTTATTTCAATAAATAAATAATTCATTAATAAAATTTTTTACATGAAAACATAAATTAATTGAACAATATAATAGTATATATCCTATGAGAAGTAGTCAATGAAAAAATGGGTAAATATAAATGTATCTGAATTATGAAAAATATATATAAAAAATAGAGGTAATTTTTTTCAACTTAATTCATAATGTTCAATTTTATTAATATAAAATGATATCAATTTATGTGTAAAAATATATCTTTTAAAAAAATTATTATTATTGAAGTACTAAAAATATTATTATAGTTAAATAATTATTTTAATGCAATAAATTGATAATATATGCATTAAAAATCTTTATAATTTTTCTAATAATTAATATTATAATACTAATAAATTTATTTTATTCTTATGATATACATGAATAATAAAAATTTTACATGTGCATTTATTGAAATGAATTTTACCTCATATTAAAATTAAATTTTATTTTACGTTATGAATTTATGTAATCATCATTATCTTATTATGAAATTAGTTTAAATTTATTTTTATTCTTGAAGTTATATTTTCTAGATAAAGAGTATTTAATATGGTAAAATATTTATTTTTTAGGAATAATATATTTTCTATATATTGTGAATTTAGATTGAAATTATTGATTTTAAAATAAATAAATTAATATATTGTTTAAAATTATATAAAATGAAATTAATTTCAATTTATTTTCTAATGAAGGTTAAATATTATTATGATTATTTAATTATTATTAATACATCTTCCAATTTTGTCTCAACACGTTATATTATTTAATTAACAAGTAATTTCTTACATATCTATAACCTGAATTTTATTAGAGAGAGTAATAATTTTTATTCAATAAATTCAATTTTTTTAATGATAATTATCGTATATTATTATTTTATAAAAAATTACCATTGTAAAATTATAATCATGAAAAATAAGTGTTAATATTTGAAAATTAGAGGGGTATGACTTTTTCTATATCAAATTGAATCATATACCCCATAGAATATAATCATTAGGTTCTAAATTAATACATAAACATCTCACAATTATTTTCCATAATAACTCATATAACCATCATTATGTTCCATTATTATTTTTTAACTAACCATCATTTCAGATAATTTTTCCCTCTTATTCACATACAAAAGAAGATTAATACATCCAACATCATTCCATAGCTCTAGTTAAAAATTCCAATGATACATATCCAAATTTACACCATCTAGATACCTTATACACATTGGTTTGACACCATCCTCAACAAATCTCATTATGTGTATCATTTACAATGGAATCATTAGTAGAATATAACAAATCCTAACAAAATAATTACTTATCATTTTACAATAATTCATTATCGTTCTCATCCACCCGCCACCAATGAATTAATATTTTTTAAATTTCATTAGTAGAAATAATTTATTGAAATGTTATTATATTGATTGATAACTAATTATCAATTACCCTCACATTCAATATGAACAATGAAATTTCTTCTAATATATGTGTATAGACTTCCAACCCCATGAATGAAACATTTATTTTTTTTACATCACCTATAATCAATCAATGTTATATAAAAGGAATTTTTGAATTTATTTATTATTTATCTAATGATTTCTTTCCTATAAATATTAATTTAAAAATCTATAATTAAAAAATATAATAAAAAATATATATAAAACTAATTTTCAAAAAAAAATATGAAGAAGAAATGTAGTTTTTTTAACTGTCAAAAGATGTTTCATTTACCAAAATTTTATAAATATTTCCAATTATAATTTATCACCAAAATAAAATCTAAATAATGCAATAATTTTTTTTTTGATAATGATATTATAAAAAATAATATGTAACATAGTCAAACTCACACAGATATTGTAGCATATTATTTTTGGGTTAGTTTAACCACCCAAAAGAATGATGATATAAATTCCTAACCTAGATTGATTTAGAAAATTAATATTATTTGTTTATAATTAAATAATTATTTATCATTCATATATTGTAATATAAATATATATCTCATTATCTATGAAAACGAAATCGTTTTGTTATAAATTACAAAAAAAAACACATAGCCAAATTTGTTGACACAAATAATAAATAAAATAGATTGTAAATGATATTATAAAGTTATAAATATTTACAAAGAATCATTTCTATATGTTTTTTGGTTATGTAAGAAAAAAATTTCTGACAAGAGTCAACAGCATCATGATTACTGAACATGTCTAATGCGATCACGATTACATACACCTAATATTGAAAATAGATAATAACTGACCTGATAACTTGTAGAAAATAATTTAAAAAAATATTATATATTATATATTTGAATAATGTTATAAAATAGTATATTATGATAATTATTTTTCTCATAAATATTCATAGTGTGAATTTGACTAAGTTGGGAAACAAGGTATGGGTTTATTATATCAAATTTTTACATAATTAGACATATATCTTATTATACATAATGAAATAATAGTAATAGTGTATGTACTGCATATATAAATAAATTTATCCTGATACTATCAAAAAAATTATTATAAGTTAAATTTTATATTCTATTTAATTAAATATAATTGATTTAAATGTTAATTTACATATAAATTTTTTCTTGACTAAAATTATTTCTCATTGAGTCACAAATTATCTTTATCCTTATGATATAATAAGTTTCCATTATCCAAAAAATTAATTTAATTTAAGGTATTTTATCTAGATATGTTGTGAAGTTACTTATTTTAATATTTATTATCTTTTTTTTTGGAAATTACATTTCAAATAAAATGATTAAATTGTAATGAAATAACTCTCTTTTTTACAACATATGTTTTCCCCTTAAGCATATACACTTTATCCCTATGGTGCAAATAATATTTTATATATTATATTTTTGAATAGTATTTTTATATAATTTCACTGACAGTCATTATATACATATTTATTTTAAATGAGTACATCTTATTATGATTTTTAATGTAATTATGAATGTATTTAATCCATGATTCCATTTTAAAAGGATATAAAACCCATTTTATTACCATTTTATTTTGGTTATATCATGACTTATTAAATTGATATAGAACTAAAATTTATGAATGATGTTGGATGGTGTTCTGCGTGTCAACCAATTCATTATAGAAATTATTAAATCTTATGATATATATATATATATTTGTGTGTGTTTGGTGGTAATCAAGTGGTTCACATTCCCATGTACAAGTGTGTGTATTATAAATTTTAGTTTTATGAACATAAAATTAAGATATCCCATAATAATGTCACGATTTTTATATAAGTATTGGAACTAATGTTTTACAATACTAAATTTTGTGATAAATTTGAATGAAGTTATAGTCTAAGGATTATTCTCATTATTATATTACTCAATCAGAGATCAGGTTTATTTACCCATGTTTCCACACTAATTTGAATAATATGTTATGTTTTTTAGGATAAATTTCATGAGGTAAGATATATGAAAATATGGGAATATTTTTCTTCCTTATTTTTATTATAGAAAATCATAAATTTTATTCTCACTTTTTATCCTATATTGTCTTCACTTAGGTTTACACATACGTGGAAGTTGAGCTAATTATTTCATATGATTCTATTTCCCAAAGGTATGAAGATGAATGTAATATATAATAATTATCAAGGGGATTCACATGTGGATCAATTATAAAGAAATTTTTATAGGGGATAAAAAATATTTCTTATGTATAATGTTTTCGGAGAAACTAAATCAACAGTTCTATAGTATTTATGATTATTTGTGTGATAAAATGATTATTGATATAAAACTGTGAATTACATGGGCTTTTTCATATGTTTAATAAATATTTTTCAAATTATATTTTAGTTATTTTGTATGATTAATATAGTAGTTTGAATATTAGACTATAGAACATTATTGATGTCCCTATAAATATGTTTGAGGGATATTTCTATGTATTTTATAATTGCTATTTGATTATGATGTTTATAGATTATTTTTTTATGAGGAATTAAATCAATATATATATACTCGAAAGGGTATGTTGATGTACCATGTATGCATGATGGGTTAATCACCTCAAAATGGTTGTTTTATTATTGACTTGATCTTCAATCTGGTTCTTGACGATTGGTATAAAGAAATCACAATTATCTTGACAATACCAAGAGATATTACTTGGTTATTTAAATAATCCATAAAACCAAATGTTACCTATAATAATAGATTAGAATTTTATTATGTGTTTATTTTGAGAACTTATTAAGAAAATGGGAATGGATTATTAAGTGAATGAGTGAGAGTAACCAGATTAGTCAATTCTAAAATAGTTGAACTGAATGTATTATAAGTTAAAATAGTGGTTTCATTAGAGAAGAAATATTTATATTGATGTATTTGTATTAATAATTTGGGTAATATTATAAACATTTTGGTTTTACTATTTTAAGAAATATGATCACAAAAATGATGGTGAAAAATGTTTGTAACATTAAATAGTTGTGTTTTACAAATAAAGAAAGTAGAATACTTTTTTTAGGACTCTTCGTATATAATTAATATTATAGAATAGGTGTGTATCCTATTTGTTATATTGTTAGTGACATTTAAATCATTAAAAAAAATAAATATTGATGATCATTGATATTTTTAAGTGAGTGATATTTAATAATGATATTTTAGTTTATTAGAATGTAATGGAGATTATCTGAATCGTTTAATGATTGTTTTTCATTATTGGTTTTAATATATATAAAATTTCTAACAATATCCTTGAAGTATGATTTTCTAAAAATTTAACTTCTGTGGATAATTGTTGGATAAGAAATTATTTAGGTATGGAAAACATTTATATCTAGTACGTTTTTAATATTAATGAAATAAATGGTTTATTTATTTAGATAAATGTGACTTACAAGTATTGTTATAGTTATAAATTATTTTTAATTTAATAGACTAGTAGTCCATATTTTTTTTACTTTATTCCACATATGGGATAATGATATATATTGACTATTATGTGATTTTAGGAACTATTTTTTTTGTTGATTTGATACAATATTTTGTGGAATATATTATTTATTTTTGGTTTAACGACATGGATAATCAAATTATTTTCATTAAGATATGATATAATGAAGATTTGATTAGGGTGAATACATTGTTGGGAAAATGATTGTATCTATTAATAATCTCAATTATTTAATGATAATTAACATGATCCAACATATGAGCATCAGATAAATGTTATATTACAATGTATATCTCGAATCATAAATATTTTAAGAATACCCACCACTAAAATCCCCATTGAGTAATAAAAAAAAGTACAAATTTTCACTATGTTTTTTTAAATGAGTATTATAATATTTTCGTATTTTACATTAGAAATTAATTACAAAAAATTGAAAGGCGTTATGTGACCATTGACATATATTTTTTGAATCAACATGTAAGTATATATGTTGCTGAATTATGATGTATAAGTAAAAATAATTGTAAATGTAATTTTTATCAAATTTTGTGATAAAATTTTATTATAATGATAATAAAAACAAAATTTTATTATCCAAAACATGTTATATTAAATAATATACTTTTTCATTAACTATGAATTTTATTCTGGTAAAATTGGTTAAAAGTAATGTTTTCATAATATACAATTTAATATAAGTTAACATGCACCCAATATTTATTACAAGGCATTTAATAAATTTATTTTATTTCATATAAGATACATGTTTCCTAAAATTAGATTTTCTCCCTTATATTAAAATTAAATTTTATAACATTTATTAATTTAATTAAAAAGCATTATTTTTTATTTGTAATTAAAATTTTCAAATGTGGTAATTTGGTAAAATTCTATATTCGGAATAAAATTAAGTAACTAAGATAAATATTAGTTAATAATGTAAAATAGTTTTTTTTCTAAGAAAGATAAAATTTTAAACAATGTCACATAAAGATTATTTGATACAAATGTACATAAATAATTTAATATTTTGTTTATATATATATTTTAACAATTTTTTAACGTGTCATAAATGAAAAATAATATTAAGAATACATAATGATTAAAATGATTTTTTATAGAAATATATATTATCATGAAAATAAATTATTTAATTTGAAATTTAATATTATAATAATTATAAATTCAATTAAAATAAATGGATTATAAATAAATTTTAATAATAGTCAATACTGTTATGAAGCATTATCATATATTTTTTGTTATAAAATATTTACTACGATGTAATTTTAATCTATACTAATAACCATATAATGGAAATATAATGTTGGTCTAATTTTACAAATTCAATTTGATACAAATACCTAATAAAATAAATTTTCTAGGTTTTAATTTCATGCATATATTTCTCAAAAAAATTATACCCAACAACCCACCTTACGCTGACTCGGTTCAATTTTTTTCCCTTACTATAACACCACTAGATTTTATATAATATATTTTTCCAAATTAATTTAATCATTTTGATATTTTTCAATACAATCAACACCAAATTTATCATATGATAAAAGAAACGCTGAGTTTAAATGAAATATAATATGTTATTAAAAACTTATTATTTAAAATGCATTTTATCTTCAATTTAAAGGAATAAAAGTTATAAATCGGATTTAAATATATATTAAAAATATATGGGTGACAAACATATTTGAAAATAATTATTTATTGAAAAATTAATTAAAAATGAATACAAAAACTATATAAAAATTCATTATTTTTTAAAAAAACATTTTTTATTAAAAAACATTTTTTACCGCTCTAAATTAAACAGAACCTATTTGGTGAATGTTTTTAATGGAATTTATATTTTAATACATTTAATTAACTAACTAACATTAATATTATTTACATTATTGACATGGGATAAAAATAAGTCAATTTTTACATTTAAGAAATATCATTTTTCTAAAATGACGTTTTCCATCTTTTTATCACTTATTCAAAACTAATTTTTCTAAATTTTAGAATTTATTTCAATGAAGTTATAGTAATTTTTTAATCAACAAGTTGAAATTATCTTAGTTTTAGTTTTTTGGGAATTTTTGGGAATTTTTATTTTTTATAAATAGTGGAATGTTATTAATTTTAAAATAATATTTCCTTTTATTTTACTGATTTTTTAAAGATAAATTATATTATAAATTGTATTATATATAAAACATAGTTCAACTATATAACTATTACTCTTATTTATGTCATTGGAATCATTTTAATATTTAATGTTGATATAAAAACCCACTAATCATTTGAATATTTTCTATATGAAAATCCACATTCTTGTCATGAATGTGGGATTTATTTTATATCTAAATTTTCCACTTATGTGAATGGAATTTGCAAAATATTATTTAATATTAGTAATTAAAATCACATAAATTATATAATAAATTCAAATTATATTTCTACTATAATAAATAGTAAAAGAAGTTAAAAATTACAGTGGTAATGGTAAAAATAGGTTCACTGAGGGATATAGATATAAATTTAATGGATAAAATGACATATTTTTTCTAAAATATATTCTCTAGCCATATTTAAACCATATAATGTATAATTCTCAATAATAATTCATTTTGGATCCTTTTTACAAGTGAAAAATGTGAGTACACTTTTTCATTTCATAAAATTAAAATGGGCCACTCACCTCACCTATAAAATGACACTTTATCCCCACTACTCTTAAATCCATAAAACCCTTTTCGTTGTACCAATACCTAACCAAATACTATCCTAAATTCCTTCCTATAATTCTATAATTATAATATTCTGAATAAATCCAATAAAGTAATGATTTTGGGGAAGTAACTAAGTATATATCCCAATGAATTGGTAACAATATTTATCAATCATTTTAATTTTATTTATTACTCAAACTCCTTCAATTTTTATTAATTCATTATGATATAATAACATCAATATCTTCCATATACTTATATATATTTTATGTTATGATAATTACCTATAATAATCTCAACTTTTATAAAAGTAGATTCGAAATCTTCATTCGTGTGTATGGAAGACTACCACCTCACCAAGCAATGTGATTTGTCTAAAACTAATGATTTAGATGGAATATAATAAGGATATATTTAATGAATATATGGGACATAAATGACATAATTATTATATTAACTACATATATGACATTTTTTAAATAAATTAATCTTTTTATATATTACATACCCACTCACTGAATGATGAGAACATCGTTCATATCTGTGTGAACTAACGCCTATATGAAACCCTCTGAATAACAATTTTCATCACCACAAAAATGTATGATATATATATAATATATAATTATGATATTATGATATTTATCGGAATGTAAAATATTATTTACCACATGTTGGAAAAAAATTTCCTTTTTGTAACTTATTGGTTTTTTGGGATTGATTGTGTTTGTTGAAAAATAATGTTTCAATGGCCAGTTATAGTGCTCAAGAGATATTGTTGAAATACTATGTTCAAAAAGATCAGAGACTAATGAATAGATTCTATACAGGTAGTACAAAAAACATGAATACATGTTGGAAATATTTTCAAGTGTTTCGAAATATTTTGTGTCCAAAATCTAGAGAGTGGAGAAATGTGTTTTAGGAAAATAATGTTGTTTGCAAGAATGAATGCGAATTTCAATATTACAAGCTAGTGAAGTTTGAAAATTGTCTCATGAAAATGCTTCAATGGAATGTGTTCCATAAATTATATGGAATTTCTTAAAATATGAACGTGTGTGGTATAGGATGATTTATGAAAAACTGTGAAATAAATATGAATTGATCAGTAAAAAAAGAGTTACACACACAATGTGATGTCAAATCAAGAGCTTACAAACTCAGGGAATTATTATGCACACAATGTAAGAAACGTTTTGATTTTTCTTGTAGGTTCATCTCGGACTATAATGTGATGGCTACCCCCTCATTTTAGTAGCTCAACCATTAATTAAATATATGCTATGAATCAAATAATAAGTTTCACACAAGGAAGTAAATTGTGTGTGAGGATAGTTGTGTGAAGTAATGAATAAAGTATTTTTTATGCGCAAAACAGAAAGGATTTAGAATGATGAAGGGTGTTTTTCCAAATTATAAGTGTTTCCCACATGATATGAATTCATCAACTGAGTTAAATGTTGCTGGAAAGAAGATAATTTTTTGCTCAAGACATCCAAATGTTGCAAAAAAGACTATGTGTGAACCAGAAGGGATTTCCATGTAAATCATTGGTAATGTGATATTTATTAATTGGATGAAACTATGAAATCAACAAATAATCTATATACAATTGAGTATGTATCCATTATTGATATTTAAGGTACCGACATGTCCATAATATAAGTTTGAATCATTTCTTGAGTCATGCGAAAACGAAGAGAATGCAGGTGATACTATCCACTAGCAGTGATCCATAGAAGGAGAGATTGAGGATTTTACCCTTGGGAATCAGTGATCTATACCTAATCATTGTAAATGTTGCATTCCTAGGAATATAAGTCATCTAGCCCGAACCACTTCTTGGTAGTGATCCTTAATGGATTAGGTATATTTTTACATTATCATTGTATGCTCCTTGGATATAGCCCAGTGAGGGTGAACCATGTAAAATTATTGTTTCATGTGCATGCTTTCATTTATATTCATACGTTGCAATGGGAATGGAGAGAAGTATATTTTGTTTAATAATGTATCATGAACCAAGGGTTCGGTGGGTTTAATATGTCATACACTGATTTACCCCCCTCCCACTCTTAGGGGATTTAACCAAGATGGTCTAACAATTGGTATTAAAGAAATGTTAAATTTTAGTGTTTTTATTAAAGGGATTACAATGGTTGTTTTAAACTGCACGAGGTTCTAATATTTTATCGAAAAAAACTTAAATTATGGAAGAATCATATGTGACAGTATTTTCTATTTTTATGTATGGATTTAGATATAGTAGAAACACATGGAATTTTGGCCTATGTGGACCATGATGCTTTATTTTATTTTATAGAAATTAATTGGAAAATGATACCAGAAGAATCAATTAACTAGGAGGAGCCTTATCCAATGAAATATATAAAAAGGTGATGTAATTTAATTTAACTAATTCCATTTCATAAATATTGTTAAATATCAATTAATGCGATGCAAATGTTTGAGAAGAAAAACTATAGGTTATAATTAATAAATATAGGGATCTAAGAATGAACCCCAATGATTATATTGATGCATTCTATGAATGGGTGATGGTTTTGGTGGATGATATGACTCGTATTGGAGAAATTATTGAATATGTTATTATTTTAAAGTTCATATTGAGAATAATTCCACCTCTATTGAATCTAATAGTTTATATTTTGGAAGATATAGATCCATAAGAGTTGACATGGGATAGCTTACACAATACACTTGTTGCGTAAAAGATGAGAAATGAGGATATTGAGTCTAAGAAAAAAATGAATTCAAATTAATTGGAATTATCTCCATGACGAAGCTAACTATTTAATGTGTATTGGAAGAATAAGAGATGGATAAGGTAATTTCATTACATTCCAAAAAATCTTTATATAGGAAAAGCAAACATGAAAGGGAAACTACCACTTGCCTTCTTTCAATTTCAATAACATGGTCATATTATAGCATGTTTTCCTAATATGCTTCAAGATGATGATGGCGATGAGGTGGAAATTACCTTAAAGAAGTCATCAGCATATGTGAATATCTAGAAAAAGGATAAGACATATTTCATCAAACTAATAATCTTCTTTCATAAGAAAATTATAGTTTAGATGAATATGAGTTTTAAGAGGTGGATAACTAAAAATATTTTAGAGAAAACGATATGGGGGTAGATTATGTATATCATAAAACATGAATAAAGCAACATTAGTGAAGAAGAGTTTGACAGAAGAGTGGATATGTAGGCTAAATTGGACGTTTCTCTTGAAGGGACATATATTTCGAGATCCAAAAGGAAGTAATCTGACAAATTGGTTAGTGATACCAAAATCTATATGTAGTAGAAGGAAAATAATAATTCATCACTAATAGAATAAATTTGGAATATCAAGTCTTCATTTTCATAGGAATCAGAAATGGTTAGTGGTAATGAATTTAACGTTTATAAATAGAAAAGGGTGATCAATGTTTTTAATAACATAAAAAAACAAATCAAATCGATTGAAGAACTTGAATAGGATGTCATCGTACTATGATGAAATGTTAGGGATCAAGTGGAATGTTATCAGGTTATATGATCAATCATGTGATATAAATGGGTGAAGTGGAGCATAGAGGTCTAGAATAATAGAATAAATAGTCAAGTTTAAATGATAAGGTTGGTGTGGGGGATTGATCACAAAAAATTGTGATGATTATTGCCAGAAAGAAAGCACCTAATCCGTGATTGAAGATTGATTTATATATATTGATGAACATGTATACTCAGATATCCCAATGGAAAACTAGTGGTGTATAGGTGAAATGTAGGAATTCCCCCTGCATAATATTTTATTTTTTTGGGAGGATGGTACACTCAAAAAATGTGTGTTTTATTTTCAAGAGATACTAATGGAATGATGACAGAAAGGCTTCCAAAAAATTATCAATAATCAATGATATCATTCGAGGTTCATTGTTTTTGGTGTATAATATTTTTACAAATGGATATATATTGTACATCATCTATGCAGAGTAATACATCAACTGAAAACCAAATAGTTCGTAAGTAGCGGTTAAATGAATCAATAGGTGTGCTGAAAATGAAAAATCTATTTTCAACTCTTCAATATAAATATGTTCCATCACACTTAGGTGAAGGTCAATATATTTAATATATTTGAATTATGAAGTCAAAAAGATGGATCAAAAAAGAAAATACCTAAGACGGAAGTGGTAGGAGAAATTTTCATTAAAGCATCAGATCATTCTTGTGTATAGATCATTGATAGTTGATACACATCCCATTTGATAGGTAATAAAGATCTTTTTATAGGTATAAAATATGAAAAGAATAGTGTTTCCAAATTTGGAAATGATGGAATCCTACATATTAATGTCTTGAAAATATCCATGTTTGGGAGTAAAGAAATAAGGTTTGCAAATGTCTTAGTCATTGAATGTTATAGTCACAATATACATAGTTTCAGTCAACTATTTGACAAGAGAGATGTTATACGATTTCCCAAGAATATATGTATCATTAATGGAAGATATGGGGTTGTTTTTAAACAATGAAAAAGTAGAGGGGAATCATTACCTTATAATTGGAGAAGAAGATATGTTTTTTTATCCCAAGAGGAGGAAAAAAAGTCATGTCATAAAAATCATGGCCATGTATTCCAACCATTCTCAGTATATCCAGTGAAATGTGAGGCAGCTCGGTATCTCCCTAAGATTTAATATGATCGTACTCATATGTGCAATACATGAAAGCAACAGAAGATTGTTATAAATAATTAGAAGTAAAAAAGAAAAAAAGTTAAATAGAGTTATTGAATTACTGGTTAGAGATGTATTTAGACCTATCTCACATAGATCCATTGATAGGAAGATGGATGGAGATATTTTCATTGATGATTTCAATACGTTGGTGTGGGTATTTGCCATTTCCCATAAGTATGATGTGTTTAGTTGCATAAAATATTATCAGAGGTAATATAAAAGGATTCACGAACAAAATATTATGATGTTTCATACCGATAATAGTATATAATTTCCAAATTGTAATGTTTAATATTATCATGAGAAACATAGAATATGGAAACATGTTTTATCAGTATGAAATCCAAAAAAATGAAGTTGTTGAGAGGAGAAATCAGATCATCAAAAAAATTTACAAAACAATGCTTATTAAAAAGGACATAGAAGATAAATTATGGAAGAAAGTAGTATTTACAACAGTCCACATATATACTAGGGATCTATTGTTTCCAAATGAAGAAAATAATTCATACGATATGTGGTATAGAGAGAATCCAACATTGAAATACATTCAAATATTTTGATGTAAATTTTTTAATCTCAATATGCATAAAAAAATGAAATATGAATCACATGGAGATGATGGACTATTTCTGGGATATTCATGAAAAATAAAGTCTTTTAAATTTTTCAATAGGAGGATTGTAAGGTTTGTCAATTGAAATTACGTCACTATATTAGAGAATGAGCTGAATCATCAATAACATAGTGACCAACAACATGATGAAAGTTATGATGAGGTATAAACCATGGGGGGATTCGATGTGGATAGTGATAATTTAGAAAAAAAACATTGATGATCAATAGGGGAATGAAAAATCTATATCTACATGAAATTTGAATAGTCTGTCAAAAATTGATAGATAGAACATCATTGTTGGTTAGGTAGTTCCAGTTCAAACATGAAAGAATGAAGTTTTTATATAATGTATTATTCTAATAATATGTATATCCTAAATATTTTAAGGAAGTTGTTTTCAATAAAAACTGGAATTAGGAAATTAATGAATAGTTTTATCAAATTGAGAAGAATCAGACATGGTAAAAAGTTTCAATACTAGTAGATAAGAATGACATTAGGATGAAATGATTATTTCATGATTATTTTAATAATGATGGTACTATGTTTCAAAAAAAAGGAATGAATCCTATAAAAATGGAACTACCAAATATGAGGTATCAGTGTTAATGAATATTTTTCACCAGTTGTGTGGCTAGAGAAATTCAGATTATTCTTGGCCATAATAGTGAAATTAAACTTCAATGATTTCTAGATATACATCACGTCAGCTTTTTTAATGGGGTTATGAATGAAGTTTATATTGAGAAACAAAATTTTTATCTCATTTTTGATGATGAGAAAAAAATCATCTGATAAAATCATTATGTGGGTTTAAGAGAGCAAAAAGATCATGATTTTTCAAGGATCAATCAATATTTTAAGGAACCCTTTTTTATCATGGTGGAGTTGACTACAAAATATATGTCAATAATGATATTAACCAAAGTAAGATGGTGTTGGTGTTTGTTAAACACATAATATTTTGTGGATCAGATTAATCATTGTAAAAACAGTTCGATGAATTCATGAAAATTGAATTTGAGTTGTCAATGAATTGTGAAAAAAAGTTTTCCTTTGGTCTATAGGTGACACAAGGTTAGAACAAAACAATAATTAAAAAAATATAAATATATGACTGTGGATTTGAGATTATTTGGAGTTGATATTTCCATGAGGATGACCACTCTGGTGGGTACCCAAATGAAATAATAATGGTATGGTGAAAGAAATGTAGTTAATGTAACAAAATATATGAAACTCATTGTCAGTCTGTTTAACTTGATAGTGAAAAGACCTAATATTTTTGACACATGAAAAGTGTCATTGTATCAAATAAATACCAAGTAATGAAACATGATTTCTATGAAATGGATACTTTGGTATGTCATGGGAATGATGTATTTATGTTTATTATACAATGAAAATTATTAGCGAGAGTTATTGAGATATATAGATGTAGACTATGCCGGTTTAGAACATGATAGAACATTATTTTTTGATGGGGAATTTTATCTTAGTTGATTTTCTATTTATAGTATAATAAAGAAACAAGATTGCATTTTGTTTAGATCCACATAAGCTGAATATATTTTAGCTACATAAGCATTCATATAGTTAATGATGATGAAAAAGTAGCTTTATGATATGGGGGTTTACTTGATGTGTCCTATAAAAATCCATTATTATTATTCAAGTGTTATAAATCTTAGAGAATATCAATTCCTTCACTATAGGACAAATACAATTGAATTCAAATATCATTTTATCAAGAAGATGGTGGATAAAGGGATTTAGAAGATGGATTATGTGCCTATAGAACTATATGATATATATATTACGATGAAGGAATTTCCCAAATAATAATTTTAACAACATCTACAAGCATTGGCAGTTTAGTTTACTCCATACACATGAAAAAAATGTGAATTTGGTTCTCCTTCTCCCTATGATATGGTATGTTTTCCCTAATGTGAGGTGACCTTTGGTTTAATTGAAAAGGGCAGAGACATTTTGGATATTAAAGAGTGAGAATTTCGTAAAAAATACAAAGGGAGAAGCATATATGGGGAGTAGTGGTGTAGGACATGTTTTAACTTTTTAATGTTTTCATGTTTTTGAAAAAAAATGTCAATGCTTCTGTGACTGAATAAGAATTGGGAATTTAGATGAAACAATTCATGGTTATCTGAAATTATGTTGGACATAATAATGCATTAAAAATCATGATATCTAAAGAAGTAAAGTATGGGGAGATTTAAATATGAAGACGATAATGGTGATTGATCAAAGGACATATACCATAATAGATATAGTTTGTGATGAAATTAGCTGAGTGGTTTTAGGAATGAATTGGTTAATTGATGAATGTTTCATGTTACTCTTGTTTCTCATACTGAGAATGGATTTGGTAGTCTTAAAGTGTGTGTTGATGGAATCATTGATCTCTATATTTTCCTCATGAAGATAATGGTGATAAATGATTGAAGAATCATTAATGGGGTATCAAAATGTGATGATTTTTCAGCAAAAACAAAGGGTGAGATTGTTGGGGAAATTCCATCAAGGTAACATTGTGGTGTTTTTGAGTTGATTATGTTTGTTAAAAAACTAGGTTCCATGGTAAATTATGGTGTTCCAAATATATTTTTGATAAATATTATTGAGAAATATCCATGTTAAAGGAATAAAATATTTGCAGGTGCTATAAAAAGTGAGTATATAAGGTTCTGTCATTTTTCAATGTTTTCCTACTTTTTAGGTGAAAAATTAAGAGAAAGGATAAAGTAGTTTTTGGAAGATAATGTTGTGTTCAATAATTAAGGTGAATTGATATATTACATGTAAGTAACATTTCATAATTATCTCATCAAAATATGGAAATGGAATGTGTTGTGAAAAATATCATAAATTTCATAAAAGATGGACTTATGTGAAAAAGGGAGTGTTATATGAACCAATGAAAAAAAGATGAATATCTCAACATAAAACATATTTATGTTCCTAATTATTTTTCAAGTAGATAGCTTCTGTGCATTAGGAAATCATAAGAGCATAAAGAAAAAAACGTAAGGATTTTTCGTGCAGGGTAAGTAGGATCATTATATTAACAGATACCCCATTTTTTTATCTCAAACTGTAGATAAAATCAAGGATATAAATCACATAATAATTTGTTCACAAGTGAGTAAATATTCATTTAAGGATATTTTTATGAGAAAAATGAATAAATTATTTGTTTTGAAAAAAAAGTTACTAGAGTCTGAATGACCTAGGAAGATACGCGCAAAGAATAAGAGTTGCATACAAGATGGACTTCCACGACAAAGATAAATTCTGTTCACAATGTGATAATGTTTAATGTAATACATCCAAAAGTTTAGTGAAAGAATAAGTGTGATCCATAAGGTATTACCCATTAAATATATGGTAATGTGATATTCATCAATTAGATGAAAGTGGGACTTCAATAGAGCATCTTACTACAACTAAGGATGTATTCACTATTAATATGGAAGAGACCAAAAATTACATAAACTGAGTTTTCTCCACTGTAGAGTAGTGAGAAAAATATGTAGGAGAAGGTGATCCTATCTAGTAAAAATGATCCATAGATGGAGAGATTGAGGGTGTGACCCATGGGGAAGTAGTACGTTTCCCCTAAACATAGTAAAGGAAATTAGTCTTAGTATAGAATAAATCTAAACCAAACCTTTTTTAGTAGTAGGCTTTAGTGTATTTGGTCTATTGGCACATTATTTTGGTATACATCTTGAATGTATCCTATTTAGGGTTAAACAAGTAAAATTTATTTCTCTCGTTAATGCTTTCATTTTTATTAATACATCACTATGGGAAAGAACGATAAGAGAGTTTTGTTTTATAATGAAACGGGATCTGAAGGGGAAGTTGTTTTTATCTATGATACCCCAATTCACCCCTGGGTATTTTACCTATTTGTGCTATCATATCCCTTCTATAATGACCGTTGAATAATGTAAATGGTTCATATTCATATATACAAACTACCGTCTCTATGATCATAAATTATTTATTTTTCCAAAACCATAATTCATCATTGCTATTAAAAAAATAATTGATGAATAAATATAACAATTATATCATAATTAATGAACCATTAACAATTTTAGAAGACCAAAAAAACCAATCAAATCATTTAAGAACAATAAACCAGTTATTATCGGAAACATGTCTTTATTAATGAATTGTTAATAAATGGGTAACAAATGGTCATAAGTAAGTCATATATGGAATAATATATATATATTGGGTTATCTAATATATTTTTAGTAAAATTATATTCTTTATAAATGAGGTTAAATCATTTATAAAGAAAGTCGATACATATGGTAATAGATTTATACTATCTCTATTATTTCTAGGAGACAAAATAAATTCACAACAGATTTTTTTTGTGATGTGTAAATATATCCATTTAAAATGTAATATCAGGAATATACCTCATTTAATAATATTTACGGTTTCATTTGATGTTATTTTTTATTCTGGCATATGATTCAAAATATTACAAAAGCGATAAGAGAAATCTATCTCATTGTTTTCTTATGTGACACACATGCCATATTCACCACCTATCTTATTTATGAGGTGTATATAATTCTCATGATTGTAATTTCTATTGATTCACTTGAAAATTATGGGGATATACTGTCAATTTTTGTATCTCTCTTTCATGGGGATTATTTATCAATTGCTACAAATCTTGTATTGGATTTTTGTTACAATCTCTCTATTTTTTAAGATTTATTATTATTATGTCTTAAAATGTGATATATAATGATCTACTTACCATGTATTATGTTTAAAATTATGAAATCATAATAACTAAATATATCATCATACAATAGATTAATTTTTACAATAATTGTTAATTAAATTTACATTGATAATTTTTTAATGAAACAACATCTTTATTTATCTCTTTAGTAGAAAACACATTTTATTCAAAAACCATGTCTATTATATAAAATTACATAATGTTTTTCATAATATATAAAATTATTTTTTTCATATATTGTATCCCATATTTTATGTTTTAGAAAATGTTTTTCATGGAATCATTATGTAATTTTTTTAAAAATACCATTTTCATATTACTCAAAAAGTAAAAGGAAACTTTATTTTAACTTGAAAGACATGAACATAATTTTTAATCATCATGAATATTAATTTATTTGAATATTATGTTAAATGTTTTCATGTTCATTTTAAATGAAAATTATTTTGAAATTGTAGTATGATTATTAATTTTTAAAAAATTAATTACAATGAAATGTAATTATCCTTATAAAATGTTCAATATCATCATTCAAAATAATTATCTTTATAAGATGAGACTAATAGATGTATAATATGATGTTATTATAATATAACCCAAGGATACCATTTATATTATTTATCTTAATGTTTAATCATGACATTATGTTTTGGAAACACATTTCTCTTCAAGGGGTTATACCATGATAAAAAATCTTATGAAGCTGGCTTCTTTTTATATGGGTTATACCATGATAAAATTCACATTAAACCCACTTTCTATCCCATGGGATATGCTATGATGAAATGAACACAAAACATATCTATTATCAACAATTTATTATATTATGAAATATTAATGAATCCCATTTCATTTCATTATTCACGAAATGATAAATGTTGTATGGCCCTTAAGTACACGTATGCATGAATTTCAATATGTGAATGTGGTTATGTTATAATTAGGAACGATCATAACATTATAATCAAGGAATTTGGATCAATTATTACCAAATATGTGAGGGACTAATATATTCCTTTAATTCAGTATGTAAATATTGAAATATAATTAATTAATATTTTCGGCATGAACCTGATTACATGTTCGAAATGTTTTTGGTTAACCTAATTACATATTAAAATTATTATTATTGAACATAATTGCATGTTCATAGTTTTATGTGTATAAATATATTCTTTGTCTATGATGTAATATTTGGAGATGGTTAAATGTCTGTGTGTTTATGAGGGGTCCTAATTTTATGTCTATAAATTAATGACTGAACCTATCCCTATTTATACATCTTAAATATTTTTAAAATTTTTGTTTATTCCAAAAACCTATGTCTTATTATAATTTTATGCTCTCATGGATTGTATTATTTTATTCCCTTATGATTATTATCTTATTAATTACCTTCCATAGTACCATCAATCAATATTTTGATCTTTGATGGGCTGGGTATGGATTTAAAATGTCATTATCATTTTCTCGTAGACATATGATCATGTTATGCTTATATATCTAACATTTTAACCCATACTAATCATATGAGACCACCCTTATCTTATGAAAACATTCCTTATATTAGAAGAATGGTTTTATATATGATATGTTTTTGAAGATTACTATTGAGGATGATCTATATTGGAAATTATGATGATCTTTTAGAAAATTCATAGATGGTTAACCTAGTCTCCAATTACATTATACAATTATGGTCCCCAAACATGTGACTGTGTAATTTATTTAATATTCATCTAAAATATATATAATAAATATGATTGTGAATCTTTATTCTTGGTTGCAGTAATAATGGGAAATATTTAGTTAACCATTGGAAAGTAGGATGATATAACATTATAGTGATCCCTAGGGTTAATTCTAAGGATATGTCTAGAGATGTCCCTATGGATATGTATACATATGATTAAAATATAGTAAAATGTATTGGAATTTTGGTAAAGGATAGAAAAAGTTATTCAATTTATATAAATTACTTTTTTGGATAATAGAAGTTCATGTGTCTCCAGCATAGAGGTACATAGGGGTAATAAATCTGAAAAGGTAGCA
Organism: Viscum album; assembly: GCA_963277665.1. Classification (NCBI taxonomy): domain Eukaryota; kingdom Viridiplantae; phylum Streptophyta; class Magnoliopsida; order Santalales; family Viscaceae; genus Viscum; species Viscum album. The sequence goes on from OY728136.1 coordinate 1,340,671,896, forward strand.
TTATACTGGACCCGATCATCACCTAATGCATTACAAGGGGAATTGTTGTATACCTGGTTTGACACTCCATATGAATTAGGAATTTAAAAAAATTATTATGAATCATCTAGAAGAATTTAAATAGATGTAGAGTATGAATTACATGAGATAAACAAAATGTTTTGTAGATTAAAAATAAAATATCTTATTTTTGAAACCCTATATATTATTTATCATTAATATAAACTTCCACAATATGATTATTATTTCCTAAACAATGTATTTTTGATTTTATCACTACATATAACTATAATGAACTTTGTTAATGCTGAAAGATGGAAAATTCATTGATTTCCCTAATGAGAAACTGAATGTTATGAGAGAAAAAATTAAAAACCTCATTGCCTAGATTCCCCCAACATTCATCATCTCTAACTCATGCTAAAATATGAAAAGATAAAATGAGGGAACCATGTTCTATTTATTTATGATTAAGGAAACAGAAACCTTCATTTAGTTTTTCAACAGATTTCCTATTTACGGAGTAATTGACCTGCTCCAAAGAAAAAGAAATTTTCTATTTCAATTTTACATATCATCAAAAATTTGTTTTTGATGTCTTCTATTTTGGACAGTGAGGAATATTATTGATGGAATATTATAAATAATATGAGTTAATTAGTTCAAATTAACTACAAAAAGTGGGATGAGTTAAAATGTTTATTTTAAAATGTGTATGTTTCTAATCATTATACAAAAATAGAGAAGTAATTCCTATAGTATGACTTGAAGGATATTGAATCTATTGGTATTTATGAAGAAAATGTTACAAAAATTATGATGTTATATGTGGGTATTATAATTCATACTGAATGTATGTTTTAATGATTATTCATTGAATTAAATCGAAATATTTGAAGGCTGTTATCCATAAGAAACTTTTTACACTATTAAAAAAAATATGTGAACTAAAAGTATAAATGGAAGTATTAAACCTTCATGGTTCTACTGATAAGAAAAAAGAATATGGGGTTCTATTAAATTATTATTATATGTCACATGAAGGATAGAAAACCCTTATTACTACTAATTTCTAACACTATGGGAATGATGACATAGGTGAGTACCAGAAAGAGGGAAGATATTGTTTCATGTGTGGTAACCATGTCCATCATGAAAACATTGTACATGTAGATAAGAGGGATAAGTAAATGAAATTAATAGAGAGATAGATCAATATAATTCCACCCACGATTCAATTTTTTATGTGAAAATATTTTTGGAATAATGCGAATCAATGCCCCAATTCAAGGGATAATGTGGTTTACATTCCACAACAACCTCTAAAGTAAATGGTAAAAAGGTAAATATTATTCTATCATAATAGATGACGTGAATAATGATAATTATGGAACACGTATCCTAACCACCTTATTTCTGAATTATATTTTTAATTTAGTGTAAAATATCCAAATTAAAATCATATTGTTCACACATTAGTGAAATTTAATGTGATTATCTCCCACAACATGGATTCTAGAATAATGAAATAACATTTTATATATTGTTAGTAAAATTATTAACTGAATATTCCACTGATAATGTTTTTGAATAATATTTTTTTAAATATTCTTTATGATTTTTTTTATTTCATGCTACAATTATTTTAACTTATTTTACATAAAAAATTTGGTTTAAATGAAACCTGTCATACTATTAGTATAGTATTATTTTAAATTATTTTTATCGCATAGCTGTTAGAATGGAGGTAATAAATATATGTGGGTAAATTATGACAATATATGGATATAATTTGTATATAAATTGAATTATTCAATTAATAGTTAAATAAAAAACTAAAAACTTTTTAAAAACAATGAAAAATATTATCTATTAAACTATTTTTATGAAAACAAACACATTTAACTCCATAAATAAAAAAAATAACCTCTGGTGAATGATATTAATTAAACTCATTTCATATTATTCAAATAAACTATATAGAATTTATATTATGTGTTTTCTATAAAAGAGATAAGAATAAATTCAATTTTACATGTACAAATATTTTTTTCCTAAAAAATAGTATTTCTCCTTTTTTCACAGTAATTATAATACTAATATTTGGAAAATTTATAAAATTTATATTTTAAAAAAATATTTTAAGGTTTGAAGGAATATTTTCATAATTATTTTATGTATAATTTTTTACTAATTATATGTAAAGTATAATTTATCACAAATAGTAAAAAATACTAAATTTTAATTAAAAAATTATTTTTAGTTAAAATTATTTATATAGTAAAATTATATGTAAAAATTTTTAAAAATAAAAATTAGTTCAATTATATTTTTATCAATACAATTTCGGTTAGTGAAATACTTTTTACGTTGAATTTTGACAGAATTCCCTTGTAATGTTTTCAACGTGTTCTCTTTTAAAACCAATATTTTCATCACTTTTGAGGGATAAATTTTAAATTATTTTTTTCAACTTATGTGAATGGGTTTTGAAAATATAGGTTTCATATTTGGAACAATAATTATTAATATTTTCTAAAAGGTTAAACATAAATATTGATGATAATGAATATTAAAAATAGAAAAAAAATCATGGTTATGGTAAAATGGGTTTACCGGTTGTTTAAACTAAAGAGAAAAGGGATAAAATGGTATAAAAACAAGTATAAAATCTATTTTATAATAATTATCATTCCTTATAATATGTAAGTATACAGATTAAACAAATATTAATTCTTTCTAAAAAATAAAAACATGCATATACCATTTCCATTTTAAAAAATTACAATTGTGCAACTCACCTCCCTTATAAAAGGACACCCCCTATCTACACAGCTCTTCACACCGTAAAACCATTTCAGTTATTCCAATAACTTCTAAAATAAACTAAAAACATACATCCTCTCATCTTATGATGAATTGTTTTGTTATAAATGTATCCTAGGAAGGATTTTGGTGCAAACCTTAAGAAGATATCTAAAGAGGATGTAATTTTTCTATGAGCATTTCTATTTTATTTATTCCTCTACATAGTTGCATTATTATTAAACCATTATGATATAATAACCTAAATATAATCCATATATTTATATATTTTTATGTTAAGGGAATTAACTAACAGTCTCCAGATCCAACAAATGGATTGTGAAATCATCATTTCCATGTACGTCAGACTATAGTCCTGTGAAGCGCGTAGATTATTTTCTCACTAACACATTACATGGAAGATAATAATGATAATTTTAACAAATATATGTGATTTAAATGAAAAAATTATGATATTTATTACATTATTAAAATTATAATATGATAATGTATCATTTTATTTCTTACATTTTCCTACACTAAAACATGACAACGTTGTTCGTTTACATGTAGACTATCACCATCATGAAATGATGCATGTCTCTATTTTATTAACAAAAACACATGGATAATATGTATAATTATAATAGATTAAATTATATGAAATTTATGATATTATTATAAATATTTATAAATAAAATATCACTTACCACCTTTCCATATTAGTTATTTAAAAAAGGAAATGTAACTCATCTGTGCATATGTCTAATCATCTTTGTGACTATAAGGTAGTTAATTTCCAAAATCCATATTTAATTATCAGTTATACAACTATAATTTATATATAAATATTATTATTAGTTTGTCATTGTTAATCTAGAGGTTATGGAATAATGATCAGTGTAAGAGGATGAAAAATAAAAACTGCAATCATTTACAAATAAACAAAGCTGTTATTAAACGAAATGTGACTTTAATAATGAATTGGTAATAAACTTGTAATAAGTTATCATTATAAAATTTTATGTGTATAATATATAAAAATTTGGGGATAAAAAATATTTTTATAATAAATTAATAATTATTATATGGGAGTTTCCTATGAAAATTATGGAATTCAAGACTTATGGTTATGGATTTATTGTATATCTTTGTTTTTGGGATTAAAATGAAAATTTACCACTAGTTTATATTATGTGGAATATATATTAATGAATATACTCTTTATAATTATATTTAATCATTCATTTGAGGTTATTATTTATTAGGTATTAAGATTTAAAAGATAACTAATGTAGTAAGGGATATATATCTCACTTTTTACTTATTTGAAACATATTAAATATTTACCCCCAATTTATTTTATGTCATGTAAATACTTACAATGAATGTATTTTATTATTTTTTTCATAATAATTTTGGGTATTACATATCCATTTTATTATATATCTTTAATGGGGATTATGTTTCAAATATTTCCATTGTGGTAATGGATTGATGTTACAATTTCATTGTTTATCATGATATGTTTATGATTAAGTATCTAGGTTAAAATATTATGACATATCTATCAAAAATTATGATAAGTTTTATTAATATATGCATATTCACAATATTTTCTAGTATGAGTAACCTTTTTCCACTAATTGGTATTTATAATAACTGATAAAATGTTTTTATGAAAAATCATATTAATTTATCAATTCAAGAAAAAAACTATTTTCTTCTAAATCCATATTTTCTAAAAATACTTTTAAAATATTTTTAAAATTATTAAAATTATTCACTGATGAATTAGTTACTAATGTTTGAGTTTTTTTAAAAAAAATAAATATTCTTGCTGTTTTAAAAACGATGCATGTTCTTTATCGAAAATCTAAAATGAATGTATAATTTAAAATGTAATGGCTGAAAATAAATTTCTACAATAATTATTATTGGTTTTTAGAGTATTAAATTATATTTTTTCATGGTTTTTTAAATATAATTTTTTTTCGAAAAATATTATATTTTTTTATATTATACTTTTAAATTTAATGAAAAATTTTTTTCGTTATGATATGTTCTATTTGATATTTCAAAATCAATATACATCTTTGATGAAACTATTTGATATAAAATATAATTTTATGGGGGTATGATCAAAGGATACAAATATTATTATTTAAAAAAATGTTTTATCATGACTAGTTTTTATGTGACTCATTTCACTTCTATTGGTTATAAACTGATAAAAATATTATGAAGCCCACTTCATTTTTCATGAATTATAAAATGAAATTTATTTTAATGAAACCCTCATATTAGAATTGAATATGATATAACGAAATGAGGAAATTATTATGAATCATGTATCATTTATAAAGTTTATTATATGATGATTTTTTTAAACCCATTTCATTTTATGGTTTATGATATGATAAAGGTTTTATGATGTTATAGATAACATATGTATTAAATTAATTATGTGATTATGGTTAAATTATTATGAAATAAGGTGGTTAAATTATAATCAATGATTTTTTGTGTAAGGACCCGGACCCAAATAGTCACCCGAAGAGTGCTAAACGGGTCGGGTCCTACTACCATTGGTTCACCTCCCCAATCACCGAAGGCTGTCGACTAGAAGAGAGGGTCTTATAGGTACAGTGGGGAGGCTATACCCTCTCGGAGGATAATAATAATGGTAATTTTCCAAGTAAAATAATAAATATGCAGCGGAATAAATGACTCAGAAGACTCAAACCAGACCCACAGAGCAGAAAGACATTCAATTTAAATAAACAGCGGAAGAAATAGATATTAACAACAAAAGCGGATATAAACATTGCAGCAATTTTATCACTTGTAACTACTACTAAACAATAAAACATGCATCCAAAGCAGATCATACATATTTGAATATAAAAAAGGGTCCAATAACAAACCAATTGTAGCTACCAAACAAGTAAGCTTGTAGATACAGAAAAGAAAAAAAATAGAGTAACTCTAGCTAGGTATGACCTTAATGTCCATACCCTCTCTATGCAATAACTAACGTAGCTGAGCTCTTAAAACTGGCCTCTTTCTAGCACATAAATCCAAAAAGTTTGCACGCGTCCCAAACGGACCATGCTGGGTGTGAGATAAATCTCAGTAGGATACCACCCAACATTGCGTACCTAATATAAGTGTTTAAGAATGCATGCATTTATAAGAAAAGTATTAAACAATATGATGAAAATATATCAAAAACTCCACTGGTGCTCAGTATTCACCATGGAGTGTCACATTCTTCGGCCAACGTCAGAATCTATTTCATGCAACCCGACACCATGTGCACCCTGACATTGTGTATCTCATGTACCAACATCCTCAAGGAACGCCCATCAGTAGTAACCCAGAGGAATAACGATGTCTATCGTCATATAAGTACTGGAGGGATAGCAATGTCTTCCCTCAAATCAAATAATGTACCCGGAGGGACAGCGATGGATGCCCTCAAATAACGGCGAGCCTCTCCCCCCAACCCGATATCCTCAATGTTATCCCTTGAATTCTCCTCACCTACCATGTGGCTTCATACGGCTAGAAACCCCAACCAAAAGTACCTGAATCGAAACTAGAGGGGGCCTCTACCTACACAAGTGATCAAAAACACATCATCATGGAGTCTCACTGTGTGCACACTACTCAATGTCTGGGTGAGCATTAATCATCAAAATAGTACCCAAGCCACAATGTCTCTGAAACCTCATGTCCATGCGTACATGTCGCTCATGTTTGATGGAATCGTTATCCCAATAACCTAGTCCATGAACATCCTGGAAGCCATCTTGCCTCAAAATGATGTCCACGATGGCCAATCCCGTGGTCCGAAACACCCAACGTTACCAGGTCCAAGCCCAAACTATGAACACCATCACTCAAGAATATCTGGGACCTACCCAACACCACCCAAAGTGTACAACATATGAAATTCAGAAATTGCATATGTAACATATTTCAAAAGAAAACATAAACAGGAAAAATATTCTAAATAGTTGAATTTCCCTAACCCAACGGCTAACAATCAACCGCACCGAGTTCTTGAATGCACCTAACAAATTAATATCAATTTCAAAAAACTAAACTAAATATTTTAAAACATTATTATTCAAATATAACCATTTTAGCATCCCCTGACCAAAATTCCTTGATGAGTAACAGCCCCTCGCCCGGACCTACTCAAGAAAAATAGGTAACATGCCATACCCAAAGGCATCCCACAGGGCAGGAAATCAATTCAATATGTAATAGCATATAATATAGGTCCCACTCAAAATACCTGAATACGCGTCGAAGGTCTCACCACCCAAATGACCAAAAAAACACAAAAAAGAGGTATGTACAACCTACCTTAGACTTGTACAATGTTACTATAAGGCCCCATCCTTAAACGTTACTTAAACTTGAGTTATTACAAGATTACACATTGAGGATCTTTTCAGGTTTAGAGTTTTAGAGAATTAGATCATGAAACTTGCATTACATTCCACATTTAAACAAGGTGGTTACATAAAATACAATATTCATTCTTCCCATAAATGGAAACCTATTTAAAAAAACACGGATTCATTCTTGACACATCCTTGACACTATTGTCACATCATGTACCTTTCCCTTGACCTGTGAAAAGCATTTCAAAAACTTGGGATGAGCATAAAAAGCTCAGTAAGGGTTATAGAAATATGGAAAGGAAAAATGAGTTCATATATTCATAAGAATGAAATCATACTTTACCCATAAAACATAGGCATATCAAATCATGAATAAATCATAGAAAACATAAGACATAAAGGTAACTTGAGGCATTCATAACATTCTTACGTAGGGAGTAACCCTCTTGGTTACGTTTGGAATACCCATCACAATATATTCCCTAAATCTCTTCGGATAAACTTTAACATTTCACTCCTTCGCGTTACCCAATGCATTGGAGAGCTATATCGGGCTCACTCGCCCTTTGGTTATCACGGAACCACCCTTTCTTCATAACAATGCCCAAGAACCATAACATAATCGTATCACATAAACAAGAATAAAGGAAACATAACATTTCCACATTTCAATCACAATATAACATTTTAGGATATTGAAATAATGAATCCATTCAAAAAGAAACCATTTCCAAAACCATTTAAAACATTTAATAAAGAGATTTTTGAATCAAAGTGTCCCATACCACCTTGAAGCTTTTAACATTTTAAACCATTAATATCCATATAAATAAATCCTTAAAACCATTTTGAAAACATGGATATTAATAAGAACAAATAATTGAAACATTTAAAACGATATTTTGGTTAAAGGGGTTTTACCAAAATTAGAGACACTTGAATACAATAATCGAGGAATAACATTTAGTCAGAACATTATAATATCATGAGAATAAAAGGATTCATGATATAATACTCCAAAGGACAATATATACACCATATAAGAGTGAATTGGTTCATAACAACAATGAACCCTCAATAGAAATGTCAAATGTGATGAAATCCCTTATAAAGAAGGTATCCATAAATTAAGGACAAATAAATATCAGAAATATGTGTGACAAATATATATACACCAAATATAAGTGGATATTAAGTGTAAAATAATAAAAGGTCATTCAGACATATTCAATGGATGACATATTCAATGACTACAAGTTGAACCCAAAGAAATCGAAATTGGGTTAAAAAGTTCCCTTGACAGCCTAACGGCATCACATCAAAATGAGTTGATGAGAGATAAAAAGTGTATCTCATCACATGGACATAAAATTTACATCAATAAGGATATATTAGAACATATCCCAACATAACAATATGTAAATTAAAAGACCCAACAATATAAGTCTTTTTAAAAAAGAGGAGGGTGAAATGTTCCCTTACCGACTTGGGTATCTTTCAAAACATACACCCCATGAAAGAAGGACAATAGATCATTGATGTAAATACTCATAAACAAAAGTATATTACACAAAGAGTAGAATAATGGGCAGTAAATACACCACTCAATGGAATATGTGGTAAATGTAGCATAAATCGCACGGGAATAAAAGTGAGATGAAAAATCCCTTACGAAAATTCGGCAGCCTAACGGCGCCACTCAAAACTTTCAAAATGGATTGATGAGAGAGAATAGGGTCTATCATCACATGAACATAAAAATTAAAGTAAATGTAATATAAAATCACATCCCAATCATAAGAAATATGAGCTTAAAATAAATGACATAAAAGAGTGTACTTAAAAAGAAAGAGAGTTGTAGGATCCCTTACCTCGGGTCTGACTTGACTCGATCATTCTTTAATCTCCTGAATAATAAACTTGAGTTAATTTCTAATTCCTTAAGAACCATTTTCAAGTTCATTATTACTTTTTTACCACTTATTACCATGTCATAAACATTATGTAATCATTTAAGTTAATAATATTTGTTTTGCCGATATTTGGTTTTTAAGTCGAAAGTGGACTTCTTACAATTACATGTTGTTCGTGTGGACAAATGTTTATTATATCCAGAATTGTATTCATTATGTAGATATCATATATGTCATATATATCCAGTACATGCATGCATTTATATCATTACATAATCATTTAGAGGTAAGAAATGAAATGCACCGTTCATGGAGACGGTAAGCCGTACGTAAGCATGAACGCTACATCCATTTCTATTTCGTATTTTATAGAAAGGAATAATAATGATATAAAGGTATATTATAATTCCTGTATAATATCATACATAATATCATATTTCCATCTTTTATACATTCCACATATGGTATTTAACGAATCAAATCACTTTGAGGGGGCGGTATTCGGCACTTCCTTAAATGAAGATATCACGTATACCCATAATGGAAGCCATAAAGATAAGACAAAAATGAAAAATACATAAGCATAAATAAAAAATAAACATATTATATATCATATATAAAAATAGTGACATCATAATGGCCACCTTTGAAGGTGTTAAATGAGTATTGAACAATCATCGTTTCAGGAGGCAGAATTTCACCATCCACGGAAACCGTATGTTCTTTAACCATTTGTTGTAGTTGTGTGAGAGTGTAGCTCGAATAAATCTTATAAAAACATCCTAGTATATTGAATATACTGGTTTTGTTACAAAAGAAGTAAATAAAAAGAGTTTAGGGGGTTGGAGAAGCATAATAAAACAAATGAACATGAGAGAATGAATTACCTTTAAAAGTGTAACTCCTTTTGATTTGAGCCTAAAGGCTTCCTTTGAAAGGATTCTGCCCAAAAGGAATCCTCTAGGATGAGGAGAGGGATGTGGAGAGAGTAAATGGGCAGGGGTTGGCCGAGCCAAAGGCTTGAGGAGTGTGTTAAATGAGGTAGAGGTCGGGGCCTTTTATAAGAGGAGAGGAGGGGTACTTTTGGAAAGTAGAGAAATATTACTTTATTTGAAAATATGTTTCTGTTTAAAAAGGTCCCACATTGATATAATTCGTGGATAAGGTGATAAGGCTTCGAAATCCACTCATACAATAAGTTTTGGACATGTGTAGTTCATATATTTTACATTATCTTTCCATTTTATTTAAATCGTCAAATAATGATGTCATCGCTGCATCATTATTATGTCATAAATAATTTAATTTATTTAATGTCTAAATATTATAAAAAATACTATGATGTAGGAAATCTTTTTAGCTTTCCAATGAATATTTATAATCAAAAGGATGACTTGTATAACCCAACTTAAAAATTGTTTTAGTAAAACATATCAGGTTTGTGTCAATTTTACTTTTACATTAAATAAAATGTTATTTATGTCATTTCCCAACCAAAGTGGATCCATGGGGTCCCCATGTTGACACATGGCTTGTATTAATCGGCCATGATACAACCAATGAGGGTATGACATGTGTCAAGCTCATCTTATTTTATTAAAGCAGTATTTTTACCTTAAACTACACTAATTACCACTAATCGCGATTAAAAACGTAATAAGTTCCTATTCACCAAAAAATTATTTTAATCTCATTGAACCACATTTTACTTCTTAATGACAACCATGTATGTCGGATTTTTTAAAATAAAAACACAATGATGGCAAAATTTCATTTAAACGGAAAATTAGTTTTTATAAGTACCACTTAGTGGTTTCACTGTTCATCAAAAATTGAAGTTTTTCAGAAAAATCCCAAAAATTCACCCTAAGCTATATTTGATATTCTGAATTCAAAAATGAAGCCCGTTTTACAAAATTCAAAACATATAAGTCACATTAATTAATTTAATAATTAATTCCCGCTGTCATGACAAATAGCGTGTTTTATGAAACAATAAGTATCAAAAGATTGACACTAGTTTAAGTCTGATTTCAAAGTGAAATTGATTCCAACGACCACTATTGGATTTAATGGTAAAAATATTTTCTAATTTCACTTTAAAACCAATTAAAAATATAATCTAATCATATAAAAAAATTAGATTAAAAAGTGGTTTTGAATTAAAATACAACATTTTACAATATTCATTAAAAAATGAACTTTATCGGAAAGATACCAAAAATATACACAAAGTAAATTTTGATGTCCCAATTCTTAATAAGAGTTTTATTTGGTCCAAAAGAATGTTTAAGAGTGAAAAAAACTATATTTAATGACGGTTCTCCATCAAAAGGTGATAAGTGAACCTTTAGTGAAAACTAGGGCATATACGCCTAAAATTGAATTCTTTCCGTATTTTAAGCCTTTATCTTTTATTGTATAAATGTAAAAATATTTAAGAACATATATAATCATATTTTAGTTATTTCTATCCATTCATGCCATTGCAATGGCTACATGTTAACTACCATTTAAAATAATATTATTTTATTATTAGAGTGCAACGTAAGATTCCCAAGAAACTCGTTGTTTCGTGTTGGGTACGCCATCGAGCATAGCGTCCCCTTTAAAGTCATATTAATATTTTATTCACAAATATGGATAAATATGAAAATTTCATATTCCTTATTTACCTGGGGTGTTACATCCTTCCCCCCTTTTGGTAATTGCGTCCTCGCAATTTTAAAATTGCGCTTGGAAACATCCTTGAATGTCCCACATCGGAACAAGAGTCTGTAAAACAATCACTTTAAAATAAAGAAAGATAAGCACAGAGGTCACTCGAGTTAACCCATAATAGGATTCTAAGTATGAAAATATGGACATGGAGGGGAAAACATAGGGTCATGTTCCTATGGAGAGTGATAGAAAACATGTTTAGGAGAAAGTTAACTATAAGAAAATCAGAAACTTGTGATGGGTTAAATGGTGTTGGGTTCCCCAGTAGGAAAAGTTAATAGACAACATTTTTGTTTTAAGTTACATTTTATTGAGGAATTTATTCATAAGGAAGCATAATCACTTATCATGTTGACTTTCATCTTTTACTAGATTCTTTAGTCAAACTCATATTTTTTCTAAAAGAAGAGTATTTAGGGAGACTTGTTCGCATTAAGAGTACTACAATCAACTTCTAGAGAATCACCTAATCCCCAAAATAGAACTATATACATCCCAGGTATTTAGGATTTAACCAAAACCAAAACCAAAAAGGTTAGTACAAGATCAGATAATCCAGAAAAGGATAACCCCTTATAAAAAGAAAATCTATTCTTAATCTCCAAAATTTGTCCAACAAAACCCAAAGTTCAACGAGGACCATCCGATAAACAATTTTTCCATAAAATTCTTCAAAGTAAACCAATATAAGATTGAAACCCAAATATTTGAAGGATTTAGTCACATAGTCTTCCAAGTTAAATCGTAACATTTATCTCCAAACAACATCAGTTTCTCCTAAAGTCTCACATTGAAAAGTAATTATCCTAATCACATATCCTCCAAAATCAACTTACTCTTAATTCATAAAATCATATAACTAAAAAGAATCAGTCAAACTAACCAGGTACTTCACGTAGTCCAGTGGTAGGCGTTAAATACCAGTCGCACTTTGGTTGTAGGTTTGATTCCCGCAGCATTGTCCGACGCGACGGGTTGTCACACGGTCTGCGTGTTGTCCTTTTTCCAAAACTATATAATTCTAAAATCATTACCCAAAAAGGGATAAAATCATCAAAAATAACCATAAAATAATTTAACCTCAATTTTATCTCATGCCTTTCTCTTCAATCATAACATATGGTAACCCATAATTACCTCAAAAGTAAGGATCATATAAACCCAAATGGTTCTTTATAACTATGTCCACAAAAGAAAAGATAACTATTACTTGAATAAAATTTGCCTATATTAAACATCAGGGTTACACATAATATAAAAAGTCTTCTAATGTAACCCCATCTTCAAAAGAGACTTAATACTCTTAAGAATTTCACCCTAACTCTTGAAGCCCTTATATGTTGACATCTTACTCATTCAACATTCTTCATGATCCATTATCCATTCCTTTACAACTTATTCCGAAATACATCTTTCCTACAAACAAAATCATGAATCATATCCTAAGATTTCAAAATAAGAAAACAATAGTCATGAAATAGTACATACCTTTGATTGGTCATTGTCAGTTTCTTCATCCTCAATCGGAATGGCATTAGGTATTGGTAAACAAATATGGGTACGCTCTTGGTGACCCAATTCACGAAACTTCTTCATAGGACATGTGTTTTCATAATGACCATGCACACCACATTTAAAACATTCAATTGATACCTCAGAAAGAACTTCTTTCCCTTTCCCCGAGTCAACTGGATGCTTCCTTTTTCCATGGCAGGTTCTTGCTTTATGACCTTCATTTCCACATCTATAGCATATTTCTGCCCCTTTGAAACATTTTCCTAGGTGTTTCTTTCCACATCTTTGACACATAGGTTTTTGAACACACTTACCTTTATGATTATTAACTGTAATTCCGTAGGGATTTGTTTCTTGCATATATGATGCCTTAGAGAAATCTCCAAGGTTTAGGTGGTCAATAATGACTCCATATAGTTGGTTGAGGATAATCAAAAGAGTTCTCATTGCAGTTCCCATATCATTCAGTTGCTTGCTCAAAAAACTGTCACAGTTTCCTTCACATCCACTGTTACTTTGGTGCCTGCTAGATCCAGCCATTTACTAAAACCAAAAAGGTCAGTGTGAGTATATCAACAAAACCATCATTTACTAATGAGTAAGATAGACAATAAGATATACTTACTCATTCACTTTATCTAAAACTAAGACTCTTTCTGAAATCCTAACCATTATGGTAATTGTCAATTATGCTTAAAGAATACCCTAACCTCTAAAGTTATCTAAACCTCCCTTTGATACCAACTATAAGGCCCCAGCCTTAAACCTTACTTAAAATTGAGTTATTACAAGATTACACATTGAGGATCTTTTTAGGTTTAGAGTTTTAGAGAATTAGATCATGAAACTTGCATTACATTCCACATTTAAACAAGGTGGTTACATAAAAGACAATATTCATTCTTCCCATAAATGGAAACCTATTTAAAAAAAACACGGATTCTTTCTTGACACATCCTTGACACTATCGTCACATCATGTACCTTTCCCTTGACCTGTGAAAAGCATTTCAAAAACTTGGTATGAGCATAAAAATCTCAGTAAGGGTTATAAAAATATGGAAAGGAAACATGAGTTCATATATACAAAATAATGAAATGATACTTTACCCATAAAACATAGGCATATCAAATCATGAATAAATCATAGAAAACAGAAGACATAAAGGTAACTTGAGGCATTCATAACATTCTTACGTAGGGAGTAACCCTCTTGGTTACGTTTGGAATACCCATCATAGTATATTCCCTAAATCTCTTCGGAGAAACCTTAACGTTTCACTCCTTTGCGTTACCCAATGCATTGGAGAGCTATATCGGGCTCACCCGCCCTTAGATTATCACGGAACCACCCGTTCTTCATAACAATGCCCAATAACCATAACATAATCATATAACATAAACATGAATAAAGGAAACATAACATTTCCACATTTCAATCACAATATAACATTTTAGGATATTGAAATAATGAATACATTAAAAAAAACCATTTCCAAAACCATTTAAAACATTTAATAAAGAGATTTTTGAATCAAAGTGTCCCATACCACCTTGAATCTTTTAGAATTTTAAACCATTAATATCCATATAAATAAATCCTTAAAACCATTTTGAAAACATGGATATTAATAAGAACAAATAATTAAAACATTTAAAACGATATTTTGGTTAAAGGGGTTTTACCAAAATTAGAGACACTTGAATACAATAATCGAGGAATAACATTTAGTCAGAACTTTATAATATCATGAGAATAAAAGGATTCATGATATAATACTCCAAAGGACAGTATATACACCATATAAGAGTGAATTGGTGCATAACAACAATGAACCCTCAATAGAAATGTCAAATGTGATGAAGTCCCTTATAAAGAAGGTATCCTTAAATTAAGGACAAATAAATCTCAAAAATATGTGTGAAAAATATATATACACCCAATATAAGTGGATATTATGTGTAAAAAAATAAAAGGTCATTCACACATATTCAATGTATGACATATTCAATGACTACAAGTTGAACCCAAAGAAATCGAAATTGGGTTAAAAAGTTCCCTTGACAGCCTAACGGCATCACATCAAAATGAGTTGATGAGAGATAAAAAGTGTATCTCATCACTTGGACATAAAATTTACATCAATAAGGATATATTAGAACATATCCCAACATAACAATATGTAAATTAAAATACCAAACAAAAGAAGTCTTTTTAAAAAAGAGGAGGGTGAAAGGTTCCCTTACCGACTTGGGTATCTTTCAAAACATACACCCCATGAAAGAAGGACAATAGATCATTGATGTAAATACTCATAAACAAAATTATATTACAAAAATAGTAGAATAATGGGCAGTACATACACCACTCAATGTAATTTGTGGTAAATGTAGCATAAATCGCACGGGAATAAAAGTGAGATGAAAAATCCCTTACGAAAATTCGGCAGCCTAACGGTGCCACTCAAAACTTCCAAAATGGATTGATGAGAGAGAATAGGGTCTCTCATCACATGAAAATAAAAATTACAGTAAATGTAATATAAAAGAACATACCAATCATAAGAAATATGAGCTTAAAATAGATGACATAAAAGAGTGTACTTAAAAAGAAAGAGAGTTGTAGGATCCCTTACCTCGGGTCCGACTTGACTCGATCGTTCTTTAATCTCCTTAATAATAAACTTCAGTTAATTTCTAATTCCTTAAGAACCTTTTTAAAGTTAATTATTAATTTTATACCACTTATTACCATGTCATAAACATTATGTAATCATTTAAGTTAATAATATTTGTTTTGCCGATATTTGGTTCTTATGTCGAAAGTGGACTTCTTACAATTACATGTTGTTCGTGTGGACAAATGTTTATTATATCCAGAATTGTATTCATTATGTAGATATCATATATGTCATATATATCCATTACATGCATGCATTTATAACATTACACAATCATTTAGAGGTAATAAATGAAATGCACCGTTCATGGAGACGGTAAGCTGTACGTACGCATGAACGCTACTTTCATTTCTATTTCGTATTTTATAGAATGGAATAATAATGATATAAAGGTATATTATAATTCCTGTATAATATCATACATAATATTATATTTCCATCTTTTATACATTCCACATATGGTATTTAACGAATCAAATCACTTTGAGGGGGCGGTATTCCGCACTTCCTTAAATGAAGATATCGCGTATACCCATAATGGAAGCCATAAAGGTAATACAAAAATGAAAAATACAGAAGCATAAATAAAACATAAACATATTATATATCATATATAAAAATAGTGACATCATAATGGCCACCTTTGAAGGTGTTAAATGAGTATTGAACAATCATCGTTTCGGGAGGCAGAATTTCACCATCCACGGAAACCGTATGTTCTTTAACCATTTGATGTAGTTGTGTGAGAGTGTAGCTAGAATAAATCTTATAAAAACATCCTAGTATATTGAAGATACTGGTGTTGTTACAAAAGAAGTAAATAAAAAGAGTTTAGGGGTTGGATAAGCATAATAAAACAAATGAACATGAGAGAATGAATTACCTTTAAAAGTGTAACTCCTTTTGATTTGAGCCTAAAGGCTTCCTTTAAAAGGATTCTGCCCAAAGGGAATCCTCTAGGATGAGGAGAGGGATGTGGAGAGAGTAAATGGGCAGGGTTTGGCCGAGCCAAAGGCTTGAGGAGTGTGTTAAATGAGGTAGAGGTGGGGGCCTTTTATAAGAGGAGAGGAGGGTACTTTTGGAAAGTAAAGAAATATTACTTTATTTGAAAATGTGTTTCGATTTCAAAAGGTCCCACATTGATATATTTCGTTGATATGGAGATAAGTCTTAGAAATCCACTCATCCAATAAGTTTTGGACATGTGTAGTTCATAGATTTTACATTATCTTTCCATTTTATTTAAATCGTCAAATAATGATGTCATCACTGCATCATTATTATGTCATAAATAATTTAATTTATTTAATGTCTAAAAATTATAAAAAAATACTATGATGTAGGAAATCTTTTTAGATTTACAATTAATATTTATAATCAAAAATATGACTTGTATAACCCCACTTAAAAATTGTATTAGTAAAACATATCATGTTTGTGTCAATTTTACTTTTACATTAAATAAAATGTTATTTATGTCATTTCCCAACCATAGTGGATCCATGGGGTCCCCAAGTTGATCCATGGCTTGTATTGGTCGGCCATGATACAACCAATGAGGGTAAGACATGTGTCAAGCTTATCTCATTTTATTAAATCATTATATTTACATTAAACTACACTAATTACCACTAATCGCGATTAAAAACTTAATAAGTTACTATTCACCAAAAAATTATTTTAATCTCATTGAACCACATTTTACTTCTTAATGATAACCATGTATGTCGGATTTTTGAAAATAAAAATACAATGATGGCATAATTTCATTTAAACGGAAAATTAGTTTTTATAAGTACCACTTAGTGGTTTCACTATTCATCAAAAATTGAAGTTTTTCAGAAAAATCCCAAAAATTCACCCTAAGCTATATTTGTTATTCTGAATTCAAAAATGAAGTCCGTTTTACAAAATTAAAAAAATATAAGTCACATTAGTTAATTTAATAATTAATTCCCGCTGTCATGACAAATAGCGTGTTTTATGAAACAATAAGTATCAAAAGATTGACACTAGTTTAAGTCTGATTTCAAAGTGAAATTGATTCCAACGACCACTATTGGATGTAATGGTAAAAATATTTTCTAATTTCACATTAAAACCAATTCAAAATATAATCTAATCATATAAATAAATTATATTAAAAATTGGTTTTGAATTAAAATACAACATTTTACACTATTCATTAAAAAATTGAACTTTATCGGAAAGATATCAAAAATTTACACAATGTAAATTTTGATTTCCTGATTTTTAATAAGAGTTTTATTTGGTACAAAAGAATGTTTAAGAGTGAACAAAACTATATTTAATGACGGTTCTCCATCAAAAGGTGATAAGTGAACCTTTAGGGAAAACTAGGGCATATACGCCTAAAATTGAATTCTTTCCATATTTTAGGACTTTATCTTTTTTTGTATAAATGTAAAAATATTTAAGAACATATATAATCATATTTTAGTTATTTCTATCCATTCCCGCCATTGCAACGGCTACATGTTAACTACCATTTAAAATAATATTACTTTATTATTAGAGTGCAACCTAAGATTCCCAAGAAACTCGTTGTTGCGTGTTGGGTACGCCATCAAGCATAGTGTCCCCTTTAAAGTCATATTAATTTTTTATTCACAAATATGGATAAATATGAAAATGTCATATTCCTTATTTACCTGGGGTGTTACAGTTACTCCACTGATAACAGCCTTTAATTAGGTCTAAAACAAAACATATCTTTAAAATAATCAAAACTTATCAAGACCCTTAACTTGTTCTACAGTAGAAATCAAACAAAATGGATCAAGGATAATCAAGGCCTTACTGAGAGGGTTCCAATACATATGTTGGTGTTTGAATACGACGTCAGGAGAAGGATCAAGTAGAGAATGAAGTCTCGGCTGACTTATTTGCGAAACCCGACGGAAAAACATTTTTCCGCCTCAAAACGATACTATTGCCCACTTCAATGAAAAAAACTACACGACGTTTACTTTAGGACTACATGCCATGTATATCATTTAACAGTTCCTTTGGTAGTAGGAATACCACTGTCATACTTTCCAGAACCTGCCGACATGAGTACATGGCGTGTACCAAGGGTTACACGACATGTATTTGGTTTTCCTACCCTCCCTCGCCTACTTACTTGCACGCCATGTATATCCCTCATACAAGGATAGAAACACGATGTGTCCACAGAGAACACGACGTGAATCTGGTTTAAATTATTCTCCCTGGCCAACAAGCCTACACTCCATATATGGACTCTATAAGGTCAAGGGTACACTATGTGTCAAAAACTACACGCCGTGTAGTATGAAATTTCTACACGGTCATAACACGACATGTCCTCGGTGAGCACACAGAAAATCACTTTCCAATATATACATGGTGTGTACTTAAATTACATGGCATGTAGTCTGAAAATTTCTCGAAAATGCCCAATTTCTCATTTTTTCTTAAGGAAAAGTCAAAAAATAAAATAGGGTTGTATTTTGACCCATTCAAAAAACCCAGGTTCTTAAAATCTCCCCACCTTAATATAGCTCGTCCCCAAGCTATCAAATAAAACCAGAAGATGTAACTGAACATACCACCCTGATAAAAGTAACCCAAAGTTCACCAAGCTTAAAGGTCCTGGAGAAATTTTTCAAGGGGCTCCCCACCTTAGGAATCACCTAACTCAGTCTCAACACGACAAAACTCAAAATAAACATGCTTTACTATAATGTTTTTCAAATGCATAGTCCTTCCGTGACACATCGTCACCCCTACCCCTCATTGGTGCTCTTGTGTCTTTCCCGACATGCATAATATCCGGCATCGCATCGGTGTCTGCCTCCATGAGGTCCTACATTGCATGGATGCTAAGAAATGAACATGGGGCCTAGCACCTCAAGTAACCTGCATCCTTGATGTCTCGATTCCCAAGGCACCTCAAGTAACCCACATCCTTGATGCCCCGATTCCCATGTCACCTCAAGTAACCCACATCATCGATGCCCCTAATGCCCAAGGCACCTCAAGTAACCCGCATCCTCGATGCCCCTGATTTTAAGCCTCTCAAACATATATATAAATATATCACACACCCGATATGGTTCCAATACCGTTGACTAGCATCTAGTCAGTCCACATAGATCCTATGTACCAAATGAACTAATAACAGACACGCCTCTACAGGTCAGGCCAAAAGGAAACATTTAAATCATAGCCACACTCGTAGTGTACCTATAACATTCATTTACATACCAGCCTACTCAGCCTCTGGCAGCTCTACAACGTCCACGTGGCCTGAGGTATGGATGCTTGATGCCTGACCTCTATATGGTGCTACTCTTACCACTATCCACTAACCCATAAGCAGGATCCCAATGTCTCTATCAAGTCCCCCATTACAGCGGATCATCGGCTACCCTCTCTAGGTACTGAACCTGAACCAACTACAGATGCCACCGTCTATCCTTGTCTCTTACTACCGGCTGTCTGAGAAGGCTGCCTGCAAAACCTCTCTATATTACTGACTTTTCCACAAGCCTGACACTCTTTTGGAGGCTTATCACACTGGGTGTGAACAAGCCCTTGTTGTCCAAACTGAACGAAAACTACTGACAAACTACCACGAGGTGGTATAGCTGAATCCTTGGCCTAAATTTCCTATAGAACTCATATCGTCCTCACATACTACTGTCTGAACCCTCACTTGAAGCTTTCATGCAACCAACTTGAGGCATGTCCTGCTGGTTTCCCTCCGTTGTGAGCGCCTGATTCACCGCCTCTCAAAAAGAACCCATCCTGAAAAAGCAGCAGGTGCTGCGACTAGAACTCCCACACCTGATATACTACAGATGGATCAGTACCCTATGCGCCTATGTCGATCCCCTACAAGACACGCACTCGGCTAGCTTGGAGCTGCTCATTGAGCCATGGTCCAAACGCTGGAAAACCCGACTGATGTCCAGCCTGCAATAAATCCTAAACCTCATCATGTCCCTGAGCCTGTACATGCGGCTCCTGCTCTGCCTGCACTAGATCCTGAACTTGATCCTGCATCTGTAGCATTGTACCATCTTCTGTCTGACGGTCCTTCAAAGTCACCCAAAAAAAACACGCTCAATACCGTAAATGGTCAGACTACCCATATATATATATTCAACAGTGATAAGAATGATGTAAATGGAATAACATAGCTTCAAACCTTATTCTCCCACACAGCAACCATGCCCCATGGCATCTCGACCTCATGGACTCCTTACCCGCCCCTCATAGAGCCAAGTACCAAAAGTACCTCGGGCCATGCCCGTCCAGGAAACTAATGTTTCCTCAAACCAACGTCCGAGTCACCCAATCCTGGTGATCAAAATCACCTCAGCTAATGTACATGTCTGCTTTTATAAGAAACGAATCCAAATATCATGCCACATGAAATTCTAAATATATACCAAGCATGGAATACACATTTCGACAACCAACAATTCTATCAAGAATTTATCTTATTCACATTTCAAAGCATATAATGCATTGAAATTGTTTTTTTTTCACATGGTATTATCACCTCACAAAGCATACGTGTAGTTATGAAATTGAAATACCATAAAAAATTGTCTATCAAAAGCCACAAAAATAATCCTTTCCATACTGAGCCAAGGTCTAATTCTCCCTTACCACACCGGGTCAAGGTTCAAATATCACAATTAGTAACATCACACACCAAGTGATCCACCGATATAGAAATCATATAAACTATAATCTAAGAAAAAAGAAAACAGAAATTCCCACCCAATGTAACTGGGTCCATCCCTCATACCTAGGGCTGCAGACAGCCAAGCACAAGCTAGAAACCTAGTTGTAGTAACAAATTATCTCTAGTCTACCATATCCCTAATTGTAAAACTAGCAGAAATAAAGGAGAGGTATAAGTCTCAATTAGTATCCAATAAATCAATGCTACTAAATCTCTATCAAGTACTCCTCTGATACCACTTTGTACTGTCTCAGACCCAAAAAGCCACCCGAACAATGATTAACAGGTCGGGTGCTACTACCTTAGGCACACCTCCCCGAATTCCAAAGGCTGCCAACTAGCAGCGAGGGTCTTATAGGTGTATTGGGGAGGCTATACCCTCTCAGAGGATAATAATAATGGTACTGGTCCATGTATGACAATGAAGATGCAGTGGAATAAATAACTAAGCAGACTCGATCCAGACCTACAGAGCGGAATAACATTCAATATCAATAAATAGAAAAAGAAATAAATATAAACAACAGATGTGAATATAAACACTACAACATGATGATCACTTGTAACTACTACTGAACAATAAAACATGCATCCATAGAAGGTCATACAAATATATAAATAAAAATTGTACCAATGGATAACCAACTGTATCTACAAAAGAAGTAATCATGCTGATATTGAAAATAAAATAAAATAGAGTAACTCCAGCTAGGTAAGACCTGAAAGTCCATACCATATCCATGCAACAACTAACACAGCCCAAATCCTAATGCTCTCATCTTTCCTATACTTAAATCCAAAAAGTCTGCATGCATCTCGAAGGGCCCATGCAAGGTGTGAGAAAAATATAAGTAGGATACCACCCAACGGTGCATACCTAATATAAGTGTTTAAGAATGCATGAATGTATAATAAAATTAGTAAAAAATGATGTAAAAATAACAAAAACTCTACTTGTGATCAGCAGCCACCAAGGAGTGTCACCTACTTCGGCCAATGCCAGAATCTCTGTCTTCCAACCTGGCGCCATGTGCCCCCTGACACCGCGCGTCTCATGTACCAACGTCCTGAAGGCATGCCCAATAATAGTAACCTGTATGAATAGTGATTTCTATCCTCATATATGTACTGGAGGGACATCTATTTTTTCCCTCCAATCAAATAAATTACCTGGAGGGACATCGTTGTCTTCTCTCAAATAACGACGAGCATCTGCCCCCAACCAGATAGTTGTAATGTAGTCCCCTGAATGCTCCTCACATTCCATGCGGCTTCCTAAGGCAAGCACCCCCAATCAATAGTACCTAAATAGAATCTAATGGGGGCCTATACCTACATGAGAGGTCAAAAACAACTCATCATAGTTTCTCTCTGTGTGCACACTACTCAATGTCTGGGTGAGCAGTAATCACCAAAATATTACACAAGCTACAACATCTCTAACACCTCGTGTCCCTGTGACCATGTCACTCAAGTCTGATGGAATCACCATCATAACAACATGGGTCATTCTAAACCTGACAGTCATCCTGCCTAAAACCGAAATTTAAGACCTCCAATCCATTAGTCAGAACCACACAGCCTAACCCGGACCAAGCCCAACCTATGATCAGCATCACTTAAGAATATCCCGGCCATTCCCAACACCACCCAAAGGGTCAAACATATGCAATTCAGCGGTTTCATATGTAACATATCTAAACAGAAAACATAAAAAGGAAAAACATTCTAAACAGTTGAATTACACTAACCCAACAGTTAACAATCAACATCACTGAGGTCTTGAATTCCTTTAACAAATTTATATCATGTTCAATAAACTGAACTCAACAGTTTAAGACATTATAATTCAAATATAACCATTTTGGAATCCCGGGCCAAAATGCCCTGATGATCAAGGTCCCCTCGCCCGACCTCGCTCAAGAAAAACAAGTAACAGGGCATACCCAATGGAATCCCATAGGTCAAGCAATCAATTCATTATGTAATAGCATATTTAACGGATCCCTCTCTAAATACCCGAAAATGCAGCAAAGGCCGCACCACCCAAATGACCACAATGACACAAAAAGAGGTATGCACCACCTACCTATGATTCGTACGATGCTACTCCTTCGATAACAACCTCCAATTAGTTCTAAAATGTTGTACATCTATAAAAGAATAAACACTGCTCAAACCCCTATAACTCATTATATAATAGAAATCAAACAAAACGACTCAAGGAGAAATGAGGCCTTACCGAGGGGGTTCCAACACATCTTTCCGTGTTCAATTACAACTTTAGAAAAAGGATCAGGATGAGAGTGAAGTCTCGACCAGCTTATTTGCGAGACCTGGTGGAAAACAAGGTTACGCTTTAAAATGAGGCTACTGTCCGTTTTAACAAAAAAAAATACATGGCATGTACTTTAGGACTACACGCCGTGTATATCATTTAACAGTTCATATGGTGGCTGTAATTCTACTGAATTAATTTCCAGAACATGCTGACATGAGTACACGGCGTTTACCTAGGGGTACACGACATTTACATGGTTTTCCTTCCCTTCCTCACTTACTTACCCACACACCTTGTATATCCCTCACACATGAATGGACTACACGAAGTGTCTATGGAGCACAAAACGTGGATTTGGTTTAAATGATTCTCCCCGGCCAACAACCATACATGCCATATATGGCCTCCATAAGGTCAAGGGTACACGGTGTGTCGAAAACTACACGCCGTATAGTAATAAATTTCTACACGGTCATCACACGACATGTACTCGGTGATCACACGGCCAGTCACTCACCTAACATATACCAGACGTGTACTTAATGTACACAGCATGTAGTTTGAAAATTTCAAGAAACTGCCCAATTTCTCTTGTTTTCTAAGGGACAAGTAAAAAATTCAAATAGGGTCAGGATTTCGACCCCTTCTAAAAACCCAAGTCCTTATATTTTGTTACATTATAGCCAATTAGGGGTGGGTTATCTATCTACATCCAATTCATTGTGTAATTATGGATAACTCATGAGTGCATTTGTTATGTGTAAACATGAATACAAGTTCACAATGTTATGATTCTACCAGATTACATCTTCATGATGTAATGTGTAAACCTCATTACATGTTTATACTGTTATATGTGGAACTTTATTTTATGTACATAATGTTATACATGGTCCTAGTAGAATGTCTATATGTGTATTCTTGTATTTGATATCATTCCCTTAACATAATGAGTGAATATATGTCTATTTTTACATCTTCAGAACATTATAATATAATGTGTATGTTATAAACCTATGTATTATTCCAGTGATATTATCTCATGGAATGTGTTAATTTATTAACTAATGATTCATGTCATATTAAATTTAAATCCTTATTCCACGACTCACAGTTACGAACTTTGATATATGGTTTTTAAATGTTACTCTCATGTTATCATACACTTTTGTTAATGTTATTATTATGTATCTCTATTATTTTCCATTATTGA
This sequence comes from Viscum album, assembly GCA_963277665.1. NCBI lineage: Eukaryota > Viridiplantae > Streptophyta > Magnoliopsida > Santalales > Viscaceae > Viscum > Viscum album. The sequence continues at coordinate 1,340,697,185 of OY728136.1, forward strand.
GAATATATCCTCACAATTTCTTATGTTACCTTTCCCTAGTTTATGAAAAATGGTTTTATGTAGGGTATGTTTTTTAAGAGTACTATAGTGGATGATATTTAAGGATGATTTTCAAGATCATTTTTAAATATAGATGATTATGTAACTAGTATATAAAGACAATTAATTATTATTTCCCTCATGTGTGTGTTTGAGTCATGTATTTTTTATTCTTATAATATTATATAATATATTTTTATGAGTATATTGGGTCTTTTTACTTATCTAACAATTACTTTTAATGATTTTTTAATTTTAAAAAAGTTTAACGATCCCAATTCCTCCCAGTTCAATCCCCACCTCTATTTCTAGGGACCCATGTGAATCAACCAAATGTAATTATTCTAGAAATAAAATATATTTTTGTAATACTACATACTCAACAATGTGATTCATGTGATTCATTTTTAATTTATTTTTAATAGAAGCTCAAAATTCTCAACAAAATTATGAATTAAACATTAGCGTAATTTATTAATCATTCTCATCCACCATTATCCAAAACATTTTTTTTAAAATTTATGTAATGTAAAATAATAATAATTCTAATTAAATTTATTTATATTTAAGGTATAACTATTATCAATTACTAGCCTATTCAATCAAAAAATTGAAATTGTTACACCAACTTGTGTGTGGACTTCAACTTCCACTAATAAAAAAATTACAATTTCATCACCACTTGCCTTGGATAGTCTAATAATTTTTTTAAATGAATATATATTTTATTTATTTCCTAATTGAAATTATATTATAATAATTTTTTAATTATAAAATTAATATTATCAATAAAATAATATTGTAAAATAAACCCCATGAAACAAACTTACAAAGAATAAAATTGGTTCATCTATAATGGAAAACGTATTTTCAATTTACTATAATATAATGAATATTTAAATTTATTATTCATCCCCATTATAATATATTAATATTGTCATTTTAATTTTTATATGATGAAGTTATTAATAAATTATATCACCTAAGGCCCTACTCCCACAAAGTTCACAGCACGTTTATGTGGGCTACTCTTAACAACATATAAGATCAATGATATAAGTTTATAAAAATGATGGGATTTTAAATATAATGTGGAATATTAATAAGTAATTTTTTTTTGGAATGGTAATATAATCATTTAATTCATTATTTATAAAAAAATTACTTTCTTTTAAAATTTCCAAAATAATCTCATCATTGAATTCTTATCATAAATAATATCTACATAAATATGAAATAAAAATATAAAATTATAAATAATTTAAAACAATAAATTATAGTTTATTTGATGATATTAGAATGATGAAATGTTATGTTATAATGATAAAAAACACCCTAATTATAATGCAACTTTAAAACAATTAATATAACTCGCACCTGATATTCAAAATTTATAATTTAAATTAGATATACCAAGAGAGAATAATTAAAAATGAAATTTATATTTTTTTATATATATTAATATAGATCTATAATATGATATTATGATATATATTTTTTATTAAAAGATATTAGTGTACATTTAACTTACCAATGAAACAAGTTAAATGTGTTTTGTCTTAAATATTCACCAAATGAGACAAATTTCATATTATACACAATGTTTTATTTTAAATTATTTAATTAATTTCATTTTATTGTTTTACATCATGATTATCTCATTATTTATGGTAATATATATTCAATTTCAATCTATCAATCATTAATGAGTTTAAATTAAATTTTACTTGAGAAGTAATATTTATCATAACTCAAATTAATTATCTATTAGTAATAAATTTACCATATGATTAAGATATTACAATACCATTTTTCCTCTCAATTTGTTTTCACAATGGTATATATATTTTTGGGTAGGCTACTTAATTTCATCTATATCTTATTTCTTGATGGAAAACCATCTGAAATAATAAATTTCTGCTAGAAAAAATAAACCCCATCATTCTAAAGGATCACTTCATACAAGTAAAAAATTTAGTTTCTCCCAAAGACGACAATTACTTTTTTTTGAAAAATAATATTTATTACATTCTAGGATCGTCATAATTTTCATTAACTTTTTTCCAATGTAAATTATATTGAACATTTATTATGTATATTTTCGACCAATGTATATCAAAATGTTGTAAATGGGTTTCCATCCTTCCAAAATATAATGTTTTATCTTCCCCAAAATGTTTTATAAATATAGTCATTATGTAATTTTAATTAATCCATTATTCATGATATCATAATATTTTATATTTAAATATATATATATATATATTATTAATACCAAAAAAATTAATTGACTTTTTAGAAGAAATTGGCCACTTTGTTACAGAAACTATTTTTATAAAAATAAGAAATGAAATTTACTATTAAAACCTTTCCAATAGAATGCATTTCCAATTATTTTGAATATAAATACTCATGATACATGTTATTACAGAATAAATTATTTTTTTTATTGATGATTTTATTTAAATGATTTTTTGTTGATAAAGGGTCATTTTTTTCGTGATTTTCAATGTATAATATTAATATTTTTTAACTTTCTTTCTCATCTAATGATGAATTCCTTAAAAGTTTTTCTATAATTAAGAAAATCTATTTCACTATTTGATAAATGATTCATCATTTACTTTTTAATACATATTTTTAGTTAGTTTATAATTGTGTAACATTAGATAATTCATTTCCTTAATGAGTAAAAAAATTATTAGTCATTTTATTGTTTTGTGTTCACATATATTTCATTAATCGATTGATTGGGGAAATTATTGACATTACCATATTCCATTTATCTATATGGTGAAAATAACATTTTTCATATTTAAATTTTTAAATAGTATTTATCAATGATGTTATTGATAATCATTTAATAATAATGTATATTCCACCATTATGTCATATTATTAATACTGAAGAAATTATGAATGTTTTACTAACATGGTTCCATTAGAGGAGTATTTGAAACCAGTTTTGAATCTATGGTTTATATGACAACCCTTCTTTTTATTACACATTAACCCTTGATTTATTTCATAATATTTCACGTAATACAACCCAAAATATCTATAAGTATACCATGTTTGAGAATTAGGTGCATTACATAATATATTAAAACATGAAATACAACATCTATAATGAAAACCTCATGGAAAGGTTTAATATATTTCTTCGTACTTAAAAATGGATGGTATGAATTGCATATAAACATAAGAAAGGGGTGAGCTATAAATACCAATAAGGGAATTATCAGGGAATAACATGAAGAGGATAACAACTTTTAAAACATAGGTATATCAATGAGGCATAAAAAGGGTTGGAATTATTAACATGAATAATGATACATGATATATCTTGATAATCATAACATCGTAAACGTTGAAAGAACATAAAATATTTCATCAGAAACAATTATACGGCTAAACCGACCATGACATCATTGTGAAAAATGTCCCATAAATTAATAAGGTTCACTATAGGTCTCAAAAAGTCATATCATGATACTAAACAATACCCAATGCATTTGTGGTGCTATCTAGGTGCACCCATAATATTTGTTTCATACTCGAGCTTAAATGTGCCACATAGATCATACAACATGGTTTCATTGATCGTCATAATTTTTTCCACAATAACAGATTGTTAAATACAAATATTTATATACCAAATATAAAATTATATGTTCATAAATTTGAATACCCTTGATAATAAATCGGTATGGTATTAACTACACAATCATTTTTTCATGGAAAATTGTTATCATATTTCAGAAGCATAAACATGTCACATAGAAATTCATCAAATTAGATGATGAAAGGGAAATGGTTATATCATAATTTTGAGATAAAATTTAATATAATAGGTACATGGAATTAAATTTCCCAACATGAGGAATCGGATTTAAAATGCATATGATTATGAATAAACATTAATAAAGAGGAGAATATAAATAACCCTTACAAAATATCAGCACGACAATTGGTGTATATAAGGGTTCATTGGGGGGGAAAGGGGAGTGAAAGGGGATATCATAATTTATAAATCAAATGGGAATTAAGGGGTTATGGATGAACATATCCCAATATATGAAAATAGAATTTAAAAGAAATAACATAAAATGAGTGCTTGATAAAAAGGACAGTGGAGGATTCCTTATATGAGTGTGTGACACCAAAGTCTTATAAGGGGCTTATTTAGAGATTTTAGGAGGCTTTATAATACTTTAGGTAGTGTAGGGGAGAGTTTTTTCATGATCCTAGTATTTTGAGTGAATATAAATGGAATCATTGGTGGTTTTATATAGCAAAAGAAGAAGATTTCTTAATTATTTAAATGTTGGACTCAACATTTTAAAGTATACCCAACCCATAAATAATCGCATGTTTTTTTTACATGGTTTCAAAAAAATGGGAGTGGTTTTAATTATTTTATATGAAAATGGTATGAACTCAATAAAATAATTCCCTTTCATATGTGGAGGTGATTCACACTCTTAATGAATAGATTTTAAAACCATAAAATAAATAATATGTTTGGTAGTAATCGTAATGGATATAAAAAATAAATAAAATAAACGTAAATAACATTATTTTAAAGGGAAATGTATATTTGTCCATGATTCCATTTATGTTATATATTATATCACTTTTGGGTCATTATGATGTCATAATGCACAGAGTATATTTATATGGTTTTTATTTTTTACCCAAAAATATTTCTATCTTATAAAATAACGAAAACCCCACAAATGGATAATTAATAAAATATGATTCCAAAAAAATATTCATTTAATGTAAATAATTTTAATATAATTTAATATTCCCTTTAAAAATAATTATCTATATTTATTGAGTAATATTGGGTTTTTTGACAGTTACTATATTCAAAAAATTATAAAAATTACAGTTGGTTATATGATCATTTATATTTGGAAAACAATATTTAATAATAATATTTTAATAAAATATTATTTATTTCAGAAAAACATTAATTTCCTAAATTCATTTATTTTATTTTCACTTTATCAAATAAACAATTTGTTCTTTATTGTATCAAAATAAATGTCATTTAAAAATCAAAATAATATGATGAATATATATTTATTATTCAATAAAAAATAATGTGAATATTCATATTTCTTGGGAATTGATACATTTCCTTTTAATACATATGCATACACCATTAGTGTGAGGTGCACAATGGTGGGAATTTCTTGGTGTGATTCGGTGAACATGGTTTGGGACGTGATTTCAATGTGCTTGAACATATACACAAATGATTTCACTCATCCTTAAGTTTTTGGATTCAATCTTGGTCTTGGTCAAGGGAAAATCCTAGAGACTCTATCTCTATTTGATGCTCTGATAAATGGTATTAATAAGTTATAATCCTACTAGTTGAGTCCATCACTTCTTTTGTCTATGTCAATTGGATTGTTAAACCCTTATATTTATACTAATCACATGATCACATATCAACAGCTATATTATCAGTGGTAACGATACAAAATAGTATTATAAACTCAATAAGATATAATAATAAAAAATAAGTACGCCCATTTTTTAACCATATTACATTATTATAAATTAAATTAAATGAAAAGGGGGATATTATTTAAAACAGTATGGGTTTGGTACAATAATCCCCCTTTTAGAAATTTTACCCTCAAAATTTCTATTTCCCCCCTTAAAATAGATGAGGGTAACTCTGGTTCATCGGTTCCTTCAATTCCCACATTGATTAATCAAACTTTTGTTTTCTCTATAGCAATTTGACAAGGTGCATTATTTTATTTCATAAAGCTTTTCCCCTATGATCTAATATTTCCACCCATTGCTCTTCATAAGAAATTTTACTCATAAATACTTAGAACTCTATCTTGAATACATGTGATGGGTATGGTATAAACTTCTTCAATTGTTATGCATGCAATACATCATGTACTTGAGATAGGTTTTGGGGGAGTGCAAGTAGATCGACCGACATTCTGATGCGATCAAGGTTCTTGAAAGAGATAATGTACCTTGGACTGAGTTTTACATTATTACCAAATTTCATTCCATTCTTTCATAGAGATAGGTAGAGGAATACCATGTCTATAGTATCAATCTCTAGGTATTATTCATGATTTTCATCATATATCATTTTTCAACGCTGAAAACCCATGATGTGCAGATGAATGGTCTTCACCTTTCCCACCATTTCCTTAACCATTTTAGGACCTAAGAGTATTAGTTCCCTAACATGATCCCAAAATGCAGTTATTCTCTACCACTCCCATAAAATGCTTTAAATGGAGCAATTAAGATTCTCGTGTAAAAACTATTATTATAAGATAACTTGACCAGTGTAAGATGTTTTCCCCATCCTCCATTAATGTCAATTGAGAATGCTCTCAACATAATCTCAGGTGTTTGGATTGCCTTCTCATATTGTCCATTAGTTTAAGGATGATAAGGTGTACTGAATATTGGTTCAGTGTTTAGATCATATTGGGGACTATTCTAAAACATAGAGGTGATTCTTGGATCCCTAAAGGATAAGATCAATAGTGGTAATCCATACAACCTCACCACTTTTCTGATGGATATCATTACAAGTAGATCCAGTGAGAAGTCCTCTTGAATCACAATAAAATTTGATGTATTTTTAATAAGGTCCACAAAAACCCAGATAGCATTGTTTCCTTTAGATTTCTTTTGTAGTCTGGTAAAAAATTCTATGATGATGTTTTCCCATTTCTAAGTATTTATGGGTAATGGTTGAATCATCCCCTTAGATGTATTCTTTTCAGTCTTAAAGTTATAACATTCCAATCACATTTATGTAATTCTAAAAATATCATTATTCATTTTATCCCAACAATAATGATCTTATAGATCTTGATAAATCATTTTTTCCTTGGTGAATGAAGAAATTAGAACTATGTGAGCCATCCAATAGCTCATTCTCTTACTCCGTAATTGATGGAACACATATTCTTGTAACTTTATTAATAATTACTTCTTTATTAAAATTGAATTAAAGGGATTACACTTTTTTTATAGTTTCCACATTATTATTAATTCCCACATCATGTTTTAGAGCATCATTTAACCTTTCACGAAGTTATGGTTGATAAATAATTTGTGAAATGATTGATGATGTTCATTATTTTATGATCCATTTGTTCATCCTCTTCAATTATAAGAAGATTTTATCCTTCTCAATTCTCATAACTGATGAAATTGTTGAAACCATTATACATAGGGCATATTCCAATTTATTCTATTTACCAAGATAGTAGTTAATTTATAATTAAATGTCCTTGATCATCTCAACCCATCTTCATGGGTGCATATTAATCTCTTTATATGTGAATATATATTTTATAATTTTTTGATCCTCATATATTTCACACATATCCAGAAAGGGATAATTCTACCATATTTTCAAAGATAAGATCACAAAATCTATCTCCAGATCATGTGTTGGATAATTTTTTATGTTATCTTTAAAACTACCATGAAGTATAGGAAATGACATTTTCATTTATCATCAACACACATCCCAATCCCATCTTCAAATAATCAATAAATATTAGGAAATGTTCTCCACTTTATGGTAGTGTGAGCATAGGGGAAGCGATAACCGCTTTTCAAAAAATTTAATATTTATTCACATTCATCATTCAAATAAATCATGACTCCCTTATGAGTTAGCATGGAAAGAGGGTTTGAAAATAATAATAAATTTCTCACAAATTAGTAATAATATATAGCTAACCAATGGTAACTATTGATATATAGTATAGATATTTTCATTTGACATTCCTTAATTTGTTTTGTATTTGAAGGATCCACATATATCCGATTGATTGAGATGATATTTTCCATGAATGAGACTTCCAAAAACATGAACTTACACTTGTTTTACATTGAATAATGATTCTCTATTTGTAAGGTATTTAAAAACGTGTTCAGAAAATATTTATACTCCACCTTGGTTTTAGAGTATATTAGAATATCATATATAAGGACTACCAAACATTTATCAGGGTAATCCATAAAGGCTATATTCATCAATTCAATTAATGTTGTTGGAGCATTAGTGAGTCTGAATGGAATTAATATGAATTCATAGTACTAATACCATATAAAACAAATATTTTTGATATCCTATTTATTTAACCTAACATGGTAATATCCCAAACATAGATCCACCATAGAGACGTATTTTGATACACATGATTGATCGAAAAATTAATCCATCCATGGAAAATGATACGTGTTCATTATCATGATATTTTTGAGCTCATAGTAATCATTGTAAAGGCGAACTGACCTATCATTCTTCTTGATGAAGAAGATTGGCGCACCCCATGATGAAGCACTTAGGTGTATAAACCCTTTATCAATATTATCTTGTGGTTATTTATTTATCTCCTAATATTCCAAAACAACAATCTTATATTGAGTCTCAAATATTGGAAACACCCCAGGTATAATATTGATTAAAATTTTAACCTCTTAGGTTGAAAAAAATATGAAATTTCTTAAGAAACACATAATTGTATTCTCTCAAAATAGGCATGTCTTCTCGTTTTACCCTTTACATAAATTCAATCACTTGAGATAGATATGCTTACTCATTGGGAAATAATATCAATGATTTGATAAATAAGATTCATCCTATTTCTTGAACTAGTACAGAATTGGGGGACAATTCACTATATAGAGAGTGAATTCGTTCTCATGGAAAAATTTGTTGTCTCTATATTGGGAAAGTCAATACATTCCAATAATTCCATCAAATTACACCAAATGTAGTATGAAAATGTATTATGGGATGTTTAGCGCACAAATTATGATTGGGAAGGAGTTATATACTTGGGATGTAATAATTTCCGCATTTTTTATTTTCAGTGATAACTCTATATTTATGCCTTGTGGCAGTCTTTATATAGTTCTACTAAACTCTCATGATATGAAGGAATTCATAGAACCTTAATCAAAAAGTATGTTCACTATTATTTAATGAATAAAAAGAATACATGTCACCACTTTATTGTTGGGATACACTTCAGTGGTTTTGATGGAAAAAGATCACACATACTTCCATGGAGTTTTTTGTTGTTTTTGAAAAACCTTATCTAAGGGAATTGATTTTCTATGTTATCTAGTTACTTGTATTTGAAACAATGAACAATGCACAGAGCATTTAATGGAGAATTATTTCCGCTATCGCCTTAGAGGGTTTCTTCTGTTGGAAGACATTATCCATTCATCCTTCCTACCCACACCTAAATCGTCTCTTGATCCCTTCTTGGAAATTTTCAAGGTCTTTCTTTCCACACATTTGAACAGTTCGATATTAGAATTTATTGAAACAATAATATTTCTACATTGGAAATCTATAAACAAAATCCACTTGAAGCTTCTTATCCCTATAATACCCTTCAAATTATCTAATCTCCAACTCTATATTGAGGTCACAATTGAAAATTTCATCATATCTATCAACACCATAGATCACCAAGGATTTTCGTAGAGTAGGTATTGTCCCACTAAGGAAGCAGACAGCCTTGAATTCACGAGTAATGAGAAACCCAGAGGTGTATATTGCAAGTATTATGATGTTTTTCTCAAATTCCCTGAAACATTCATCATTTTTTGCATGAGTGAATGGAAATCCCTTTTAATTTTGAGATGGATAGTGTGAGAAAAATATTTATTGAAAATAATATTATCTAATTCCTTCTACTCCATTTCTTTGATCTATTCCTCAGGATTTGTATTCTTGATAAATATTATCCACTAATCAGCTTCTCCCATGATATGATAAATATCTATAATAACCTTAATTATTTTGAATACTTAATGTATAGATAAGATCTTCTGAGTGGAGTTGATCCATTGTTCTGTGATTAATGGATCATATGATCCATTGAAAGTTGGAGGTCATTTTCTCATAAAGAGCTTGATTATGACTTGTTCTCTCATGGGGGGGGGGGGGGTGGATGCTCCTTTTGATCCATGTTTGTATTCATAACCAGAGTCAACTGATCAAGTATCATCATGGAGTTCATGATTCTTGCTCCTATTAGTTTTGGAATCTTGTTGGGGCAGTCATCACGTAACCGAAAACATTGATTTTTACCTGATTCCACCATTTTCTGATCATTGGAGAGAATAAAAGGAAAACTATTTGTGATTATTTTGAAACTATTAATCTCATAAAAGGGAATCCAATAAAATTAATGTGATAAATTATAAATAAAATTTATTTCCTTAAAAATATGAATTTTAAATATTCTATCTATGTTATCCACGATATATTTCCAAACATGTATTCTTATCAAATTTTGTTCTATTCCATTAATAATTGTTAGTAATGAAAGTATAAATTTACCGAATCATATCTACCAAGAGTGTCAAACCATTCACATGGTAAGGCCCATTGTCGTGTTCCATGATAGCCCATGTTAGGCTCGAAACACCTTGTTGGTGTTGTTTCTCCAAGGTACATCTGTGCCAGAATCGTTTCCGCTAGTTGTATCCTGACAAGGAATTTTTTTAAAAACACTAACTTTATACAAAAAAAAATTTCGGGATGTTTTCTTATACTTTTTACAATCCCTAATTATTTCACTATATTTCTATTATACTAATCCCCAAAATTACTAAACATTTCCTCTGATTCCAATTATAACAACTATTCTCTTTATTACTCATTAATAATTGATTTATTTCATAATATTACACATAATAAATCCCAAAAGATCACGAATTTCAGTGCCCTTAAGAATTAGATAAATTACATAACATCTAAAAACATTAGGTGTAGAATCTTAAATAAAAACCTTATAAACATGTTCATAATATGTATTCGTACTAAAAACCGCATGGGATAACCAGGGGACAAACATAAGAAAGTGGTGAGCTATAAAGGCCAATGATGCAATAAACAAGGAAAAAATGAAAAGGATAATACATGTTAAAAATTAGGAAAATCAATGAGGATTAAAATATTATGAATCTTAAACATGATCAAAAATACATTATATATTGTGTTAATCATAACATGTAGAATGTGGACACAACAAAAAACACTACATCATAAACATATTCCAGGATGAACCCACCAGAACATCATGGTGGAAAAAGAACCGTAATGTTATCTGGTTCACTACCTATCCCATCATGACATATCATGGTACTAAACATTCCAGAATTCATTAGAGTGCTATCTGGGTGCACCCACCAAATTAATTTCACAATAATGCTTAAGTGTTCCACATAGATCTTACATGGATTCATTTGTCGTCATAATTTATTCCATGATCATTGGGTGTGGAATATTCATATGTAATTCCCCAATAAAAAATTATATTTACACAAATGTGAATAACCTTGATAGGAAAATTGTATTTTATTCAATACACTATTGTTTTCGCCAATAAACTTTTCGTGACATTTCGACACCATAACAACTTCACATAAAAATTTATAAACTGGGTTGATGAAATATAAATGGGTTTATTATTATTTATATATAAAATTTAATGTAATAGGTACATATAATGACATTTCCTAACATTATTAATGGGAAATAAAAGTCATACGAAATTGAAGAAATATTAAAAATGAAGGGAATGGTAATAACCCTAACAAAATTTCATTATGGTAACAGGTGTACATGAGGGTTCATAAGAGGTAAAAATGAGTTTGAAATGGGATCTAATCATATTTAAATCATATTTTCAGTAAATGGGGGTATGGAAGAGCATATCCCAAAACATTCAGATTGATATTAATATAGGAGGTGAGTCACACTCTTAATGAAAATATTTTACAACCTTAAAATATATTATATGTTTGAAAAGATTTATAATGTCTTTACAAAATAGATAAATTAAAATTAAAATCATATTTTTAATGTAAAATATATATTTATTTGTGTATTCCATTTATTGTAATTAGTTCATCACTTTGTGCCATTATGAGGCCATAATACACAATGTATATTTATATGATATTTAATTTGTACCGGAAAATTTGACTGTCTCATAAAATTATGAAACATTAACCATTGGATATTTAAGAGATTTGGATTCCAAAAATAATATTCATTTTAACTAAATAATTTTATAAATATTTGAATTTTCATTTTGAATATAATAACTCATTTTATTTAGAAATTCCGGGTTTTTGACAAAAAGTGTTTTCCAACACTTATAAAAAATACATTTCATAATATGATAATTAATAACTGAAAAAAATTACTTAAAAATAATATATTATTAAAATATTATTTATTTAAAAAAATCTATTATTTTCATGAATTCATTAACTGAATTTTAATATTAACAAAAAATATAATTTGTGGTTTATTGTATCAAAATAAAAAATATTTAAAAAGTAACAATAATAGGATGAAACAACATTCATTATTATATATAATAAAATTTAAATATGAATATTTCTATAGTATTGATACATATCCAATAAATACACCTACATACGCCCTATGAGTAAGATGTGTGATGGTGGGACTTTAATGGGGCAGTTTGGTGAATATGGTTTGTGTCATGATCTCGATGAGCTACAACTTATCTTGTAAAATATTTCCCTCATGATTAATTTGTTTTATATCATCTTAGTGTTGATCAAGGAAAAATCCACAAGAAGTTGTCTCCCTTTGAATCTTTTAATAAACGGGCTTTATAGTGTACGATGTTACTTGTTTTGGTCATCACTTCTTTTGTTTGTGTCAATTGGATTGTAAATACCCTATATTTATACTAATCCCATGATCACAACTCAATGTATATATTATGAATGATAATGATACATAATTTTATTTTAAATAAAATTTTATATAATAAGATGAATTATGTGCATGAGTTTTCTATAACTATGTTACACTATAATACATTTAATTAAATCAAAAGAGAAATAATATCTATAATAGTTCGGGTCATTATAGTTTCATTATAATATGATGATTGATTTGTTTTATAAGGTAGTGATATAAATGTTTATTGATTAGTTTGGTCCGAAATCCCTATCCATTAAAATGGTTAAAATATTAAAGATCATGATATAGGTATATATGGCCACAATAATGTTGGTAACAAGAATGGGTGTATATGTGTGACCGAAAAAAAAAGATAGATTCAATAGTATAATAATGTTACCTTAGCATAATCAGTTCACTTTTCAATGAATCATGAATATAATTTTTCTTTCTTCTATTTTTTTGTGACCTATATGAATTATTTCTTCGTTTAATCCTTATTTTCATTCATATCTTATGGTCTCTTGGTTCATGTTTAATGACTCTTGTTCCCACAGTCATTTGACTCACATATTATGTTATTCTAATAATTTTTCCATGATGTATAATATATTATTTGATTATAATATTTTTATATGTATCCTGATTATATACATATGATCATATTGTCCTCACATGTCATCTTTTATTGTTATCTCATATGTTAACACTTATAGGGAATTAGAGTTGACAATATTATTCTTTTTCCCATTCCTTATGTTTTGAGGGTGATTATAACATCTAAAAGGTTATAAATGAATCATATGTGAATGAATTATATGTTAAACATCTAAAGGGATGCATGATATGTTTATTATGTCGAATTTACTCAAATACACTAAACCATATGTTCTTCAATTTGTGAGATTCTTTACCAAAAAGAATATTTGTTAATATAAATTAATGAAATAATTTTCTTCCTTTAGCATGGATTTCCTAAAATCCCTCAATGGAAAATGGTATTTTATTCATTTATAATTAAATATAGTAATTAACATGCGTTTGACTAGTTTTTAGATATACCATGATCCAACATTTTAGTTAGAACTATCCATGTAGTCCACCCTCAAATCGTTCGACCAAGAAGTTATCCAATTAATTCTATAACTATGAAAAATAACTATAAATATAAATTGTCTATTTTATTCTATCCCTGTAACCATGTTCCAACCATGAACCTATCCCATATTTCAATTTACCAAGTTCAGTTTTCACTAAATTCTATATGGTTCTCCCAGAAACATATTCTAACCATGAAAAAGATATTAGAATGTAAAAAATTAATTGGAAATATTCCCCAATATATGATATTTTAATAGTTCACACTAAATCATTTAACCCAAATTGTGCATATTTGGAAAAATCTCCAAAAAAACATCATGTATCACTTAAGCCTCCTAATACTCAGATGATCTCTTAAGGAACCTATATATCCTTGATCTATAAACAAATAATTATCTGTATAATTTTAAAAATCTATGAATTCTAATATATATAATAAATCATCAAATGCCACCTTGCTAGAATATAAATATGTATTACCAGTAAAATTCATGACCCACCATGAAAAGTGGTGTTGAGGATCAAATGAATTATAAAATTTTATAAATTTTACCTCAAGCATAAATATGTAGATTATGAACATTGAGTTCATAAAAATTTCTAGGTGACTAAATACCCTCTTAATGTACTTTATTTAGGATTATAATCCATAGAATCCATCTCACCATTACACCAACCCATATTGAGGTACATAATTTTTTTATTTATTTTATGTATATATAATGATTAGTTTTTGTTCTAGTAATTTTGGAGTGGTTTTGGAATGTTTTGGAGTAATATAAGAAGTCTCATGGTTTGAGAATGGTCGGTACAAACCATGCTCCCAATCCAAGAAATCATGTGGCTTATGGTAACAGGAAAAAGAGATATAAAAGTTTGGTTCATGGTTTTGGTAAACCATATTGATTTATATGCAAACCTTTCATTTTTGGATAGAGCGGAAAATCACGATTGTTTCCCAGTTTTCTTAATAATGCGATCTCACCATGGGTTGTGTTTTATTAAGAAAGTTACACAAAATATTTGGGACATGGTATGCTAAAAAAACAACACATATAGTGAGTTATACTAGTGGACATCTATCAAAATAGGATTTAATCAAAATCTTATACTAAATAATTATTTCCCCCTATTACTCTAATAATTCAATTCCCATTTTCTCCAAAAGCATGAGGGTGATCCTATTTAGCCCCAGAGTGATCCTTAGTTAAATCAGAGTGTGTTGGAGTATTGTATTAATTATTATGTTCTTTTTATCCATTTTATTATAGGATCCATGGTCCCTATCTCTATCTCTCTTGAAACCATAGATATTGTCTATTATTGATATATCGCTCAGTTATAAAAGGTTTTATGGTGAAATATTATTGAATATAGTTGATTAAATGTTTGTTGTTTTCAAATATTGATGTTTTGTTGTATCATTCATCTTTTTCACTGACATTTGTGAGGTATGTGGATTATCTATCAACACCACATGATTTAAAACGTGAAGGATTACTTTTAATTTAATTATTTTCTAGAAATTAATGTGAAAACCTTGTGTTATTTTTTATAGAAATCCTATTTTTTTTATTTTCATGGAAATTGTATACTATGATGGGGTTTTTTAAAACGTTTTTGTTTATAAATCTAAAATAGTGATTTTACTATTATGGTCTTGTTGGTTTCATGGAAATTAATTCGAGAAATTCTTTATATGATGGAAATTTTTTTATGTGAAATTATTTTCATGGAATTGTTTTGGTAAATGTCTTGGTTTGATGTTGTAATAATCGATTGTACATGATTTGAATGGGATGTATAATTTTTTTTAAGTACGAACATAAAAGTGGAGGAGTATTGATATGAATTTCCATTGTGAATGGAATCCCTATGTGTGATTCTGTGTTTGTTTACTTGATAAAAGGATATCCCAAACCTAATGAGAAATGTATTTCCAATGTGTTGTTGATTCGTTCATTGAAAATAAGTTTTTTTGAATTTATAAGAAAATTTTTAAATATATTTTAACTGTTATTTTATAAATGGTAATTAAATATTTTCCTAATACTTCCTAATACTATTATTAGGGATGTCATTAGAGAAATCCATTGGGGTTTATACTCACCTCTTGCTTGGGAATTTCATTGTTTTTTCAAATGTCACATATCAATTCAAAGGTAATGGAAATTTATATAAGTTATTTACTGATTCATCTTTCTATTTTGGCATGTCATATAGAGGTAGATCTTTGGAGAGTTTGGGGTGTCACTGGTTGCTGTCACTTTGGAGTTTTAGGATTATAGCCTTTTTGGTCCTTCTGAGTATGACTATTATTTTCTTCTTTTAGTTAGATATTTTGGTTGGTTTTGTTATTGTTTAGTTTTTTTCATACAAATTCATCATATATATATATATTGGTTATATTATTTAGGTTTTGGGTTTTTATTTTTCAATTAGTAAATCATCAACCAAATGTTCTTAACGCCAATGGCATTTATTTCTATCCTTTGGTGGCATAGTGATATCACCTTTGTCAAAAAGAACTACAAATAACTCTTTATAAGATAATGATTGATGGTATGGATATTATAAATTTTATTATAATGTTAAATACTTAATGGATGAAATTGTATCAGTCTTGGTGGGTCCAAATATATTTATTGAGATAAATATTATTGTGTTTGCAATCCTAAACATAACAAATAGTGTCAATTTCATTTAATAATTGAGTTGTAAATATTATTGGTCAATCTCTAGTGCTGTTATAAAAGATTATTATTGTAAGAACCTGAAATTCATAGAATAAAATGGAACAACTAACCTCTTTATACAAAAATTATTATTACCAGGGTGTTTGGTACATGATTTTTTAGGAAACTTTGTGGTGAGTTGTAACCTAATCATCATGGGATTATCTGATTTTAATTTCAGAAAATTAATTAGTATTATCAATTTACAATAGTAATTCCTTTCTAATTTTTAGTAAAATATATTATTAAATGGAAAATGTGTACCTTTTGAAAATGAAAAAATTGTTTTCTGGAATTACATAGTTTTAATTATTTCATAAATGGTTTAAATATTGAAAATAGTCAAATTGAGGAAATTTACATTATAATATGTCTAAATGAAGTAAATTAAAATTGATAACCATTATTATTATAATGGGTGATATTAAACCATGTTTTTTTCTTTCTTATAAAAAATGGAACAAGTATGGCATCGTAAAAACCAACTGAAAGATGGTGATAAAAATTTAATTTTGATAGTTCCACATGTGGACCAAATAATAGTATCAAGATATACAAAACATTTCCATTCCATGGATAAGGGTAATAATATTTTTAAACCAATGAAATTGAACCATTTGGTTCAGTTTCAAATGAAAAGACCACCCATATTTCTACGTGATTCTAATCCACTAAATGTATATGTTTGGTTAAATAGTATGGATCAAATATTCAATTTCCTTAGGACATTGGTAGATATGAAAGTGGAAATGAAGATGTATATACTCATAGATTTGGCATTCCAATAGAGGAAATTAGTTTTTCATTATCAATTTGTCCAAGGAATGTAATGGGGTTAACGAATTATTAATCATGAAATTCTATCCTCATACCTTTCATATTTCTAGAATAATAGATGTCTTATCATTGAAGAAGGAAAATATCTTAGTAAGAGAGTATGAGGATAGATTTTTTTAGTCCACTTTTCACTAGAAGTTTCTACAATTGAATCATTGATAGAATGAATTATTCATTTTTGGCTAAAACTAGAAATTACATTAATTATTTCTATTATCTAAATTATAGATTATACATAATTGGTTAGTAGATAGATGAATATATGATGTGACATGTAAGGAAACAAAATAGAGGTTGTATGTTTATTACTATGAGAACATGTGGGATCATTAATGTTTGGAATATGTGGATATGGAAAGCTACTTCATAAGTGGATGGAAAACTCATAATTAGACCATGGGATCTATAAATCTTCCACGTCAATCCCTAAAAGGGGCTTGTTTTCCTTAGGGTTCACTATAGAAACTAAAAAAAGATTTTATGGATCAACCGAGAGTATATCAAAACTACAACAATATGGTCCATGTATAGTGCAATTGTCGTGGTGCTCTATGGTTGGGTGCTAATGGTTCATATCATACTAATCATTTATAATATTCATTGAAGAGAAAATTATATAAGAATAATTATCATCATCAAAATAGATCATTCCAAGGTTATTCATGGAACACCATAACTCCTCAACTAGGAAAACTGTAAAATTTTAATAATGGGAATATTACAATTAGTTAGAAATTGTATGGAGATAAGAAAATGATCTTTGATGATGAAAATAGACATTCAATGCTTAGAGGTATAATAATTTTGAATTATACCCATTATGAAGCATTTTTTGATATTGGAATTCCATGTATATTTATTTTTTCACTTGTTTTTTATAATTGGGGTTTCCATTTTGAGTTGATTACTTCTATTTTAAAAGTACAAACATCTCATATACAAAGCGATTTTGTATCATTTATGCGTAATTATTATTCCATAACTATCTATGGTGATTGATTTATTTGGGTTTTCCTTATACATAAGAAGGATTTAAATTGATTTATTTTTCGTTTGGGATTGTTAACATCATAAAAATCCAACATTATCTGTTATACATTAATGGTTAGTTTCAAATATTGGGATGGACATAAGAATCTACCTATAGGCCATTGGAGTGTAAAAACTACTAAAGAAATAATTTTGGCCCTGTTTATTGGAACTAACTTTTATCATTTGGTAGTTCTTAAATTCTAATATGTGGATGATATTTGGAATGGTTATCTTTTGACAATTTTTTTAATTTTGTTGATGTTTTCCCTAATAATTTTATTGAATTTTCACTCTAAAGATATGTGGAGTTTAGCATTGTTTTCTTACTAGGGTCTAAACCTATCTCAATTCCATATTATTTAGTGGGACCAATGGAATTAATGGAATTTAATGTTCATTTATAATATTTGTTAAAAATGTTTCATTCACATGAGTACATCTATGTGGGAAATAATGGTTATGTTTGTAAATAATTTCAATGGACCACTTTGTATTTTCTCAGATTATTGTAAGCAACACGGATTTATGTAAAACAATTGGTAAAATATTCCATGCATTGATGATATTTTCAATCTGCTAAGGTGAGCCTAATGATTCTCCAAAATTTAATTTATATTTACGATATCACCAATTGGGAGTTCTAAAAGACTATATTCCAAAAAAAATTCTTGATGTATATATGGCCTTTTTAAAAATTAGGTTATTCCTTTCAGTCTTATGACTACACCATATACCTTTATTGAACTGATTAATTGATCATTTAGAGATATATGGATTCATTTTTATGATAATTTTAGGATACAGTGGTTTATTCTCTAACAATATAGGATCATGGGAAACACATAGAGATTGTCATGAGAATCCTGTGTGAACACTATATATATTCCAATTTATCAAAGTGTAATTTTCGGATGTAGTATGTACAATCAATAGCCATTTCCTTTCTAAAAACCAATTTTCTATAAATTTGGAAAATATAGATGTTTTTAACTCTTATAAATCACCAAATAAAGTATTTTGAGATATGTATTTTTCATAGATTAATAGGATTCTGTAGATTTTTTGTATGTATTTGTTAACTTTTGGAATTAAAAATGACATCTTTAATGATAAAAGAAATTAATTTTCAATTGAATGAGAAATTTAAAAATTTATTTAACGAATTTTATTTTAGACATACATCAGTACATATCCCCAAGTTTCTAGATTCAGTAATGGTCTATAAAACCTATTATTATGAATAGGGATCTAGATTGGAATTTGTTTTTATGTAGGGAGATCATTTAGTATATTTTGGTTCATTAATGTTAAGGTTTAATGATAAGAACCACACAATAAATGATATAGAATTATTTGATTTAGTTTATTCATTACTAAAATGGAATTATTTCCCCTTTGGCAATAAATTCACACTTTTTACAAATAATAATAGTTTGAATCACATTATCTCACCAAGATATTTAAATTAAATACATCACACATTGATGGAGTATTTTTAGACTTTTTCATTCAAATTGGTGTGTACGTCGGGTAAAAGAAAAGCTATGTCAAAATTATTGAGTTGGAATTCAATAGTGTATTTTGAAAAGGAATCCTTAAACTAGTGGAAACTAATTTCAATCGTATATGATATAAATCAAGATAGCTCAGAACATGATAGGGTTTTAGTTTTTATCCCAATTACATTTGTTCCTAACTTGGTTAAATATGATAGATTTTATCCGAATTCTAATTATGATTTTGTTAATATATGGTAAAAACATAATGGTGTGGAGACAATTGAGGGTTTCAATCTGCATTGAAGGTCATCATTGCAGTTTGTAGATCAGATAGTCATACCACTGGATTTTTAGTAATGACATCATAGTTCCTAACACCATTATTGATGGTTCAATCACTATTGGATTTAAAAAATATACAATTCAATTAAAGTGTAGTTTTGATGGGTTGGAATGAAATGATTTTTTGGGATATTTTATTAGAATGCCTTGACTATTACCTGGTTAAGGCATAGTGTTAATGACCATAATATATGTAGTAGTCCTTATTAATTCCCATGTTTAAATGTGAGAAGATGACCATGGATTTTGCAACAAGTCACCCAAGGATGGTTAGGAACCAAGATTCTCTATGGGTGATACTAGTTCAACATATGGATTTAGATAATTTAATCGCTATTCATGTAACTAATTCCTTGGATTTATTTCCTAAAATTTACATTCAGGTAATTATAAAGATTCATTGCACTTTCGTTTTGATTGTGTCGAACATAGAATCCTATTTTAAATCTCATATTTAAAATACTTGCAGCATAACCTTTGAAAATAGTTCACAATATGTAGGTTTGTCATCCTCAAACTGATGGAAAATAAAAACGTACAATCAATTTTTTTGAATTAATTATTAAGGCTTGTGTGATGGATTTTGGTGGTTCATGGGAATAAAATTAACAGTTATTGGATTTACCTTACAATAATATTTAACATTTCTCATTACATATATATACTTTTAAATAAATTCATGATTATCCTTGTCTTACTCCACATTTTTTGGTGGAAATATGTGATACTACATTGATTGGATTAATCCTTACACGAGATACAACAGAGAAGTTTATGTTTATCATTAAGAGAATTGGGATCATTTATAGTTGTTAGAAATCATATAGGGGTTATTTTTTATGATCACGGTGATTTGAGGTGAGAGATCATTAATTAATGAGAATCTCTCTTCGGCATTGGAATCATTATTTTCATATGAACATAAATTTAGATCCATGATAATTATTCTATTTTGGGATAGTATAATGAGTTTGTTTTGGAGAATATCATGCTGGGTTTTCACCATTGTTCATTTAAATTTAAAATTTGTTTTATGTGTCTTAGTTAAATAAGTAAAAACTTATTATAATCTATTTTATTTAATGGGATATTGTTTACCTTGATCAATATGGTAGTATGATTCACGTGCCAATAAGTAAATGTGGATAGGAAATGGAAGATATTGTGTGGGAAAATCTCCCGGCCACTATGGGTTTTAGGGAAACATGATCAGGTATTTTAAGAATGTGGGAGAACAATACTATAATTATTGGGAAATATGTCAAACAACTCTTAGAGAAAAATCGTTTTCTACTTTCCTAATATTGAAAAATTTAAGAGAATACAGCACCCCTATTTTGCGGTAATTAAACATATATTTATGTATTGTAGGTATATATATTGATCATGATTTGTTTCTAGATGATCCTAGGGTTTTTGGCATGGTATGGAGTCTATTATTTATGTTCGTTGTAGAGTGTGGTTTTGAAAAATTGTTTTTTGAGACATAAATTCTATTTCTCACTTTTCTATTACTTTATAATTGAAATTCACAAACCCCTTCTAAAAACTCATTTAATAAATTTTTACGTCCCTTATGTTTTAGAATGTTTTTTTATAAAACATATTCTTTTATCATACATATAATAAGATTAATGAATAACAATAATAAACTTATAATTCTTCATTATGATTATCTTGATGAGTATGTGTTTGATAAACATCGTATTCACCCTTATTAAATCATATGTTATACTTATATCGTAGCTATCATAATTTCCAAGTCTTAATCGTTGTATTGAAATAAACATTTAAAACATTAGACAAATTCTCATAAGGATTTTCTAAATGAATGTTTATGATTTTCAATCGGACTGAGTTAATGTTTATAATCGTATTCATAAGAATTATTTATAGTGTAAGGAATATTGTTTACACTGTTATGATATAAAAGAATATGATGATGGAAATTTGATTATTTTTTATAGGTATAAGCTATCATGTTCCATGTGTCCATGTCATTGATACCAAATCAGAGAAAATATGACTATTGGGAAGGAAATATGACTATTTGGAAGATGCATATAAATACATAGTCAGAAAAAGAGTTTGATGCATGAAGTGTCTTCTACATAGATAATGATTGATCTCATTCACTCTTGAACTCATTTGAATATATCATAGTTTAAATAACGTATTCATTGTCTTTAGTAATTATTTAAAGAGTGTGTCCTTAAGGAAACCTTGTTTGGCAACATCCTTAATATTTTTTTTTGTGAATTATGATTGTTTGTATGATTTTTGTGATTATGATCGTGGGATACTCGAGAATGGAATATGGAGAATCTCAAAATTTTAGTTAAGGTCTCATAGAGATAGTGAGGGAGAGAATTCATTCAATCATATTGAGTGCTTCCAGGGCAATGTATATTGATTAGACAATCATATTGAAGGCTTTCAAATATAATGAAAGATAATATTTATTATAAGTACAAAATAAGTGATACCTTTTTCCAAGGTTATTAGATACCTTACCTGTAAAGATAAAAGAGGTTTCCCTTTTTGATAATATATGTAAGTAATTTTTAATTATATTACTATTGTATTTTCTTTATTGGTGACGATCTCACTGCATTTATGTAAAATAAATTTAAACATAGTACTCATCATTATTTACATATTGTTTTACTGTAATTACTAAGATTAGAATTTTTAAACTCTGATTAATTAGATATTTAGTGACTCGGACATTTTACACAGATTAAATTGAATTGAATATTTTTACAATTCTATAACTCTAATATATTGAAATCAATCTTCATTAAAATACTTTATTAATCAGACTAAGGGCCAAGTCAATATATGATAGATTCAGTTAAAGAGGTTTTTGAAATTATTTAGTATAAACTCATTTAAAATAAATTTTTAAAATAAAAAATCACCCCACCACATGTAATATATCAATAAAAAATGTATTATTTAAATCCTAATACAAATATAACTCATATTGATATCCAAAATTTGGTATCAAAGTAGGATTCAACTACTCATATACTTTATGAGATTTTTACTTTCATTACTACTGAATGTTGTTGATGTTTTGTTATAGACATTTTGTTAATAAACAACTGATACACTAGAATGTATTGTGGAAAAATAATATCATTGTTTTATTTATATTATGAATAAATTTAGGATCCATAGATAATATATATCCAAACAAACCTCCTATTTTTTATGATGCTTACTATGATAACTGGGCATATATGATGAAGAATATTTTAATCAACATTGGGGTTGATAAATTTTTTAATTTAACTGGATATTATTATATTTTTAATAACGATGTTAAATATTTTAGTCAAATATTTTCTTTTGAACCTCAATGAAAAGTAGTATTTACAGTCAAATATTATCTTTTGACGCTCTCAACAATGTTTGGAAAAATCTAAATGTATCCCATTTTGGGACATCAATGGTTGTAGAAACTAGACATTCTATGATTATAGTAAACTATCAATAATTCTATTTTCTTATAGATTAATCAATTGAAAATATACATCAAAAGTTTATTAATATTATAAATAGTTTAAAAGTTATTAGTGATATGTGTTTTCATGATAATATTCTTGTTGTGACGATAATTTATATAATTCAAAATGAGTGGGAATCAATGAAAACTATTATTGATGAAACTATAAATTTAAATAATCGTACTCCTGATGATCTTATTGGAACCATTATGAAATATGAGGGAATATTAAAAGTAGATTCTATTTAATCTGAAAGGTAAAATGGAGGTGTTTCCTTTTCCACAACTACCATACATCCTAATGTTAATTTCGATGAAAAAATAGTTAAATCTTCAAAAAAGAAGAATGTCATTGCTCAATATGTTTTAATTACTTATGAACATTCTGAAAATAAATTGGAAAATCTTACTAAAATGAGGAATAAGATTTTTGAAAGGATGGAATTTCTATATAATTATAAGAATGATCATAAGGGTAGAAGTGAAAGGAAATATTATGTTATATTGTATAAATGAATGAAATCTCATTATATCATTCTAGATTGTCGAACGGTAGATAATAAAGATAGAAATGTTAGAAATTCACAAACAAATGCATATAAATTTTACAAATCTAAGGGTTATAATCAATAATAAGGAATATAATAAGTTGAAACCTATGTACATGTAGCTATAATTAAAGCTATTTATAATTTATTATCCTTTACAACATTAATTAATTTCAAAATAGTTCAAATGGATGTAAAGTTTTTTTTATTGATGGATATGTTCAGGATGAATTTTTTTTGATCAAAACCCTGGTATTGAAAATAAAAAAATATTGAATATGTTTTTAAAAATTCCAAAGAATTATAATGACATAAACAATTCCCTAAATCATGTTATGATAGGTTAACAATATGTTTATTTAAAAAAAACTTTGTTAAGGTTATGGTAGATCTAAAAAAAATTATAAAATAAGTAAATAAAAATATTATAATTATACCAATCAATATTGATGAAATTATATTCAGATCAACTCAACAATAGATAATAGATTCCTTTATGGATCATATGAAATCTGAGTTTGAGTAGAGTATGATAGGTGAGTTGACATATATTCTTTGATTTCAAATCACCAATAACCTAGAAGGAACATTTATATCTCAACATAAGTATATAAAATATCATTTTATGAAATTTGGATACGATAATACTAATAGTATTAATACTATTATATTTACCTCTAATACACTTGATCATGATGTCGATTGGAAACCAGTTGATCGAAATACATTTAGAGTTATGATAAGAGGTTTATATTACATAAATTCTAGTCATCTAGATTTGTTGTTTTATATATTTTTCTTTGTAAGATACTATTCTAATCCAAAATAATCTCATTTATATGTGATAAAAGGAATTTTTTGTTATCCTATGTAACAATGAATTTAAGACATTTTTATTCTTCTAGAATTTTTTTTGACCTAAATGTTTTTTCAAATTGTGACTTTGGTGGTTGTTGTATGGATAGTAAATGTACTTCAAAAACCTATCATTTCTATGGAGATTCATTAGTTTCATGGTCATGTATGAAAAATTAATCAGTAAAACATTCCAAATCTGAATATGGATATGTTGTATATGTAGGTCGTTATGCTTAAGTCTTGTGGATGCAACAAACATTCACAAACTATTGAATGATATTTACATAATCTCAAACACTACGAAATAATACTAGTGACTCTTCCTAGGGAAAAAACTAAGAACATCCCAACTATTCTAAACAGATAGATATAGGAATTAAATTTCTTATAGATTACCCACTAAAATGAGATATTATTTTACAATACATTGAATTGAATGGTCAACTTATTGATATCTTCACAACACCTTCACCATCTAATGTAGTTGGATACATTATATTGAAGATACTAATGATTAATCTAAAGTAATCATTCACATGTACTTCTTATTATTCCCATATTTTTATATAAATATAATCATTTTCATTGGGGGATTATATATGTTTTTTGTTTTTAGATCACCATTATTTTAAAAAAAATCTAGTTTTCTTTAAAAAAGCGTGTAATTTCTTTTTTTCTTCTAAGAATTAAAATATTTTTCATATTCATATTTTTTTAATGTTTTTGAATATAAAGAACATCATGTTATTTTTTTATCACAAAACTGATAAATTTAAAAAAAAACATATGTATTATTATTTCATATAAAACGAATTTATTATTTTGTATATTTAATTTTTTTTAAATATATTGTAATCAAAACTTTTTTAATCACTATAGTTTAAAAAATCATAAAAATAAGAAATCATACAGATGGTTTCTTTCACTATGAAAGGTATTTATCTATTCTATTAATTTTATTACACTATTTCACTTTTGTTAGTTTATAATTTTTGTTCAAATATTCATATATTTATAAAAACAATTTTTAATAGAATTTAATAAATAATACGCACCATCAATAACATAATTTATTTTAAAAAACATTGAGATTTAAAATTTATTAAATCTTTAGTTAGATGATTATCTGTCGTCATATCATAATTTTTGTTCATATTAACCATTGAAAATGATGTGTAATTAGAATGGTTATCCCAAATACTATATAAGGAGGTCCACCCAAAGTGTCTCACATCTGTTATCTTAGACTGCCCCCTAACTTCCTACACATTAAAAAGTATCTTGTCTGAAAAGAGTTTATTTATGAACAATACAGTATTTTTAATTCCCAGATTTATGGAATCTGGTAAATATTACAATAACTGGTTTTTATTTACTTAATAGTTTATTGAAAATTATTTTTGTTAATAATATGATTTTACATTTAATAAAATTTGGGAATTCCAAGTATTGGAATAATTCTATGAAAAATAGTTAAATAGGCACATTAATTTAACTTATATGGATCATGTTCTTGATTATTATATTTCAGTTAACATTTTTGAGGAGGAAGAAAAAGAATAAATATAGTCTTTGATATATGGATTAGAATATAAGATATCCTACAATAATAACGAAATATTAATACGAATTCATTTGAAGAGGATGTGTTTTTTCTTTTACAAGAGTTTCCTGATGATCTTGGTAAGTTCAATAGTTTGAAAAGAGAAGATTATTTATTTGAACATTATGAATAAGTAATAAAGGTGACACACCCAACTATGAATAATATAGTTTTATCCCATTGAATTCAAGTATTTCTAATACCAATGTGAGTTGATCGATGCATGATAAAGGTCACATATTTTTTTATTAGATATTATAGTCAAAATAATGAAGATAGATCTTGTTGGATTAAACATTTTCAAAATTGATAAAATCAATACTGGTTAAATAAAATCTATTATCGTCATGTTTTTTTCATTGATTACCAAATTTATGATAGTATGTATGATTGTTTCAATATTGTAAATAAATAAAATCATATGATATGGAAAACATGTATTATAAGAGATGATACGATGAATTGAATGAGAATTATCATTGATGAAAAGACAATGAAATTTGTTGAGAAGTTTGAAAATCCCAATTCAGAAGTTGGACCGTAATGGAAATATGAGATATGTGAAAAAAAAATATGATTGAGTCATCAACCCTAAATATGAAAAAGAATCAAAAGAAAGTCCCTGATAATGTTTTTTATGAGTGGATGAAAATAATTATGATAATATGCATGGAGAACCACATAGTAGGCTTGACTCAGTATAGTCCAGAGTAATAAGAATCTGTGTTGTCGATGCTTTTCTAGAAAAATAAATGATGAAAAAAAGTTGATAAATGTTTTACTTTGTGAAAATATTTTTAAAGTGATAAAAGGGAATCCTGGAAGGAAGATTTAACTTCATCTCATACAGATTAGAGGAAATTGAAATAAGAGTTAGTTTTTAAGGGAATCATATATTTCCAAGAATATATCTCATTTGTAGAAAGTAATGAAAATGTTAAAGTTATTTATAAATAATCGATACCTATAGATTAATAAAATCCATCAGAACCTATACCAGCTGGAAAAGGAGACAAAAGAAAAGAAAGTCAGTTCCAAGAAGAGTTTGATAAATCGCGTTATAAAGAAATTGAAGGTAATGATAAAGCTGGTAAAGTAGAAAAATATGGAATTGATAAAAGTGAATTTGATCTAGTTGAATATTGTGTTGAATATTAAGAAGAATATATTGAGAATGAGGAAGATGGTAGAAATAAAGAGAATGATAGAGATAATGAAGAAGAAGTGGTAGAACAAAATGTGAAAACCTACTCTTGAAAATAATTTGATTCATCGTCATTAGATTTACCATCTAGATCCAATAATGAAGAAAATTCTAAAATTTCTAGAAAAAAATTATCTTAACAAGAGGCACAATCATCATCCAAGAATGAAACTAATCAAATTTCAATGATAATATTTGATGATAAATTAAAATATGATAAGGATTCAATGATCCATTAATTTTAAAAAGATAAGGAAGTTGACGAAAATGTTCATAATCTTGTATAAAAACTGATTTCAAATATATAAAAAATGAAAAGAAGTAGAAATTGGAACCAGACATTTCAATCTTCCTGATATTGAGAAAAAGGAATCATATTCAGTTACCACCTTAAATGATAATGGAGTTGATTACATAATTAAATATTTGAAGAGACTTGATGTTATAATTCTTCATTTTATAAGACATGATGTGTGATGGAAAATTATTAATGAAAATATAGGTCAAATATCGAAATCATCGAAGATGTTAATATGTAATTTGGATTGAATAAAACAAAAAAAATTACAAGAATGTTATTAGGAGCAAAAAAAATCATAAAATACGGTTTCAAAATGGTCCCATAAAATTGATAATGATATCAAGATACATGATGATAATTATGAATATGTTAAGAATAATATGAATGATTTCTTAGATGGATTCAGTCCGTTGTCTAAAGACTTCCCTGATATGGTAAATTTTTTGGAACTATTCAAAGAAACTATTGATAATTATACTAAGGAGGTAAAAAATCTAAATGGGAAGTTATGATTAATGTTTTTTGGGTTATAAAAATTAGTTCATATAGATGAAATCATTTTTCAAAACATTAATGAACAATTATTGAAATTGTTTCTTTTTAAAATCTTATTGTGATTTAATTTATAAAAAAATTTATATAATAATTATGAAGGAATGACATTTTCATGAAAATATGAATTTTTTAATGTTTTCCAATTATTATTGGTTGAATTATCATTTATACCTTCTATTGTTGAGTATCTAATTCATTATATTTTTTAGTAATTTTTATCTATCATTTTTATGAAACATTAAATCCTTCTCCATTCCTATGTAAATATCTCAAATGGTGAAAATTTTTTATTAAGGGGGATATCTTTATGGAGATCATTTTTATACAAAGATGGATATTTCTTGTCAAAAGAATATATCTTATCAATGGGAGAAAATTTGATCAATGTTGAAAAGGTCATATTAAGGGGGAGAATATGATCCTTATGGGGAGATTGTATCCTAAGGGTGAGTAAATTGTATTCAACATTACATTCTGAAACGTATTTAGATGACTTATAAACTCAGGGGGAGTTAAGACTAAATGTCTTACTCTAGATATGATATACTTAAGAGGAAAAAGACTATAAGATTTTAACTTTTTTTTTCATTTTGTTTTTTGGGTTTGTGATTTTTTAAAAAGGGGGATATTGTTGAGTAATAAATTATATTTATCACTATTCCATTCCCTTAGTTTTTGATATCACAAAAACCTAATAAAAATGATTTACTAAATTTTTATATTCGAATTATTATAGAATGTTTGGTATAAATAAATTTATTTTACCATACATAGAATAAGTTCCAATGAATAAGGAGAATAAAATTATAATTCTTCCTTAAAATTTACATAATTAGTATGGGTACGATGAAAATCAAATTCACCCTTATCAAATCAGATGTTTGACATTCTTTCATAACAATCATAATGACAAATTCATAATCATTAGATGGGCATCATCACTGATAAATATCAAACTAATACTCATAAGAATAATCCAAATGAAAATTTTAAGGATGTCTATCAAATTGAATTATAGTTTATAATCAAATTCAAAAGAATTATTTTTTTATAAGGAATACATTTTATACTACAATGGTATAAATTAATATGACACTAAAAACTTTGTTTTTCTAGAGAGTAATGAGATATATAATTCTAAGTGTCCATGTTGTTTCTAAAAACTCTGATAAAATATGAAATATGGGAAGGAAATATGATTGTTTGGAAGATTCCTTAAAATACTGGGTTATTTAAAGAGTTTGGACTTTGATATAGCTGTTATGGAGCTTTTGGTTGATCACATTTGATCAATATTTCATTTAATGATTTCATAGACTGAGAAACATGTTCCTAGTCATTTGTAATTTTTTATAGGCTGTATTCTCACGAAACAATTGCTATATTGTCTCCTTAAGATTGTTTGATAATTGTAATTTTCAATGAAATTGTTTTGATTGAAATTTTGGGGTTCTAGGTAAATAAAGATGGATAATCTGATCATATTGATCGAGGGCTCGTGGGTGTAGTTGGATGGAGAATTTGATCCATCGAATCAATGGATTTTTTTTCTAAGAAGATAGATGTGATCTTATTATCAAGGGATTTTCTTAATAAGGTATAACGTACTTTCATAAAAGTATATAACAAGGGATAACATTAACTAAGTTTACTTGATACCTATCTCTTAAAGATAAAAGATGTTTATTTTTTAATAATAGCTATCATTAATTATTACATTGTTTTACTATTTAATTGGTTTTTTCGTTACATGTAACTATTCTAATTAATTTATATATAAGAATTTTACAAATCTTATTCATCTTTCTATATTGATTTTTCATCGTAATTACTATTATTATGATTTTCATATGATGATTAATTAGATCTGTATTGACTTCAATATTTTACACTAGTTAATTTGTATTAACTCTAATCACGATTATATAACTATAATTGATCTAAATAAATCACAATTATGATACTTTGTTAGTTGGACTAAGAGAGAAGTCTGAATAGAATAGTTTTCTAAAATAGGTTAATGAAATTATTTAGTTTAAACTATTTCAAAAAAATGTTTTTAAAACCAAAATTCAACCCCCCAGCGCTTATAATTTATACACAATGGGCATATTTATTATACCCAAATATCAATATAACTAATAATGATATTAATCATCATGATCCCAATTCATGAAACTATTCGTATTTTGGTAAGAGATACAATAACACTATAATGTTGGTGCACTATTTTTCCATACCATTAGGATGTGTTAGAGAATCCATGAATTTCTAGACATAATGGAAATGAATGGTTGGAATATGGTTTGTTTAAACACGTGAGATATCCAAGTGAGGTGTTAGATTCAGGTAGTATCATAGTATAGTTGGTGAACGGTCTACCAAAAATTATAGCCATGTATAAGTTGTTAATAATTTATTAACGGTCATGTCAAAAAAATTTACCCTACATGGGAATCACAAAATACATGAGTATAGAAAAAACAAGGGATATTGAGATTCATTATATACAATCAAAAAAACAACAATAATCTCAATATCACAATAATAATATACTAAAACAAATGAAGCATTCCCCCACCCCATTCTATTTCATATGAAATGGTAATTATATATGTTATGACAGGTGTACAATCTTCCCAAGGGATAAAAATAGTAACCCATCCCTCAAGATACAAAAAAAATAAATGAAATAATTTCCACTAGGAAAATAAGATATTCACATAAACTAGAAGAACAAAAAAGGGGTAGGCATAAAAGGGGGAACATCTTCCAGGGATCTTAAATAAACT
Organism: Viscum album; assembly: GCA_963277665.1. Classification (NCBI taxonomy): domain Eukaryota; kingdom Viridiplantae; phylum Streptophyta; class Magnoliopsida; order Santalales; family Viscaceae; genus Viscum; species Viscum album. Next base: position 1,340,728,910 of record OY728136.1, read on the forward strand.
AAAAAATAGGGTTCTATGACATCAAGGAAAGAATGACATGGTCACTTGTGTCCTAGGATAATGAAATATCAAAGAATGATGAAAATATAATCTATTTTTTAATAATATGATTTAAAACAAGTATATTAGATATGGTACAGATTGGATTATAAGATTGAATTTCATTAAGTCCATGCGCTACAATAATTTTAATGGTGTCTATAAATTTTTGAAAACTAATAAATTATTAATCCCATTTGAAACATCTTTAAAACCATAATTAATTCCATAAATGCATTATTAATCATAAATGATGTCAAAATGGAAAAATTTTAGCCTTTGGAAAAATTGTTAATACTTTTCATGAGTCAACACCATAAATGTTTTACCCAAAAAATTTCTTATTGTTATACATGTCATTCCTCTATATATGTCTGACAACTTGAGATGTAATTCCACTAGAATTCTTTTCTACTAGATTTTTGTTTATTATATATATATATATATATATATATCTTGTGACCAGAAATGTGTTTCGACTAGAATGTATTACTTCCATAATTGTTATGCTACCAGAATGATTCACTACTAGAAATTTCTAACCAATATAAAGACTCACTTCCAGAATGTCTGACCACCCAAATGTCTGTCCACAAGAACATCTTGTTGCACAAAATGTCTGTCAACTAGAAATTCCTTACCACCATATTATATCCCCACTTAAATTTTCCACATCAAAAATGTCTGATTCATTTCATTTCTCACTTATAGAATGGATTTCCACCATATTCCATCATTATCCACGATGACACCTCATACTTCCACCAGAAACCCTAATTATCTGACTTTTACATATTCATTTTGGGGTGGTTTCAGAATTCTTATGTCTATATATATATCATGGAGTTGGTTTGGGTTTATAAATTCTATCACATGATACTATTTATATTTCCTTGGTAATTACTCCAATACAATATATATTTATTATTTCAATGCTAGTCTCCTACCCTAATCCAACTAGAGTTGGGACTCATGGGTCATTATCTGACTCACTTTATTATGAAATCATTAGAGGTTGGGGGTTGTGACATGAATGTAATGTTTCCAGCAAGGAATCCCTCCATATTGATATTTATTCGTTGTTGTCTAGAGTCACTAACATGAAATATTGAACATAATCATCAACATATCCTACTATTGCGTATAACCATTGATTCCATGGAACCATTATGTTAAAATGAAGTTGCAGGTGAAATCCTCAATAACTATCCTATTGAGGCCGCCAAAGGCACTCCATAGAGTGTACACCTGATCTCCATTGTAAACCATGTTATCTTATATTTCCTCCATTGGCCGATATTTAGTATGAAATTTAGATACATACAAAATTTCATTCCATTTAATCTCTTCATCCATTGAGATAGTGGGGTTATGGATAAGGCAATCCAAGAAATTATATTAATCATGAAATCCATCTCACATTTGAAAACTCCCTCATCCATATATATCAATTCTTGAGTGCATAGTATTATTAAACGATTTTGAAGAGAATAAAATATAAAAGGAACTAGTGAAGATGAGTTAATAATGATCATAATAGACATCATTGTTGTTGATCATATCATGTTTCTTATGGTCAGTAATGTAATAGATAAAATATTGGTTCTCACATACTTAAAAACATAATAATGAGTAAATTATAATCTATATAATTAATTACTTTAATATAAATCTATGTTTTACATAAATATAATATTAATTACTTGTATATAAATTAATTTAATGTTAATATAATAAAAAGTTATATATAAAGTGAATGCTTTTATAGATGCCCATTTTTATGCTCACAAGGGTGTTTTATTATATTAAATTAATTTAATAATAGTGTGATATAAATTTAAAAATTATATTAATTATAAATCCAATTTGTTTTTAAATTAATACAATATATTTTATAGGCATAAGATTAGAATAAACCCAATTTTATGCATAAAAAATATATATTTTTATAAACTAACTTTTTCCAAATTCTAATGGTGGACCTATAATAAATCCAATATCTGGAAATTTTATAAATTACAAATTTTAAAATAAACCAATTTTTTTAAAAGGTAAAATAAAAATTCTCTTAATTTGAGTTTTTTTCATTGATGAATTATTCTTTAATGGATAGTGGAAAATACTAAATTTTAATTCAATGTTAATTTGTCATCAAATTTCATTATAAGTTTAAATGATACATTTCATTAGATTTAAAGAATAATTAGATTAATTTTATATAAATTATGAAAATCTGTCAATTGTAATCAATTTATAATTGAAATTGAATATAAAAATATATAAAACATTTGAACATTTTACATTCAAACATCACTTGATCATCCCTGCTTTGATGTAAAATTTACATTAATTTATTTAAAATATTTTATAAGAATATGAAAGAATATACTCTATATTTTTTATAATAATAATTTATAATTACTAATATTATCAAGATAGTTTATTTCTAAAAAAATAGTGAACATGAATAATATTAATTACTGTGATTAAGAGGAAAATTACCTTCATAATGGACTATACCTAAATCATAAGGGAAAAATTAACCAATAAACTTTTACAAAATCCATTTTATTGACATATGTTTACATTACACTCCCTTTGATCAAATTATTTTCATTTTTGGATCAACTTGACATAGAAAAAACATGGTTGGAATTCCCATTAAAAAAATTACAATAATGTCACTCCTCCTCCATTATAAAAAGGCACACACTACTTCCTATTAGTCACTCCTCTCATGAAACATTAGATCGACTGATATATACCCAAATAGATACTTAACATCCCTTCCCTCATACTAGAATACATAAATTGGAAGAATGAAATTCAAGTAATCTCATTTGTTCAAACCAAAATGAGTTACATGATTAAGAGGTAACATGATCCCTCAAACTCCTTAGAATTATATTCATTATCCACCAAATCTACAATTATGAATAAATTATTATATAATAAAATCATTACAATAAATATACAGAGATTTTTTTATTCTATGGTTTCTACCTGAACTTTTACACATGTACGACTACTATGTAACAAACCTACTGTTTATGTGTAATGTGAACTACCGCCTCACAGAACGATGACAGTTTTTTTTCCGTCACCGCTTCTCATGGTAGAAGTTGTAATGGAAAAGTGTTTATATATTATATATATTATATTTATTAATTATTTATACTTATTTATTTTTTATATAACACATATCTTCAGGCTTTCCATTTTTTATAAATATGATTAAATCATTTTTGAATTGTGGACTACCACCCCCTCAATGGGATGTGATTCATTCGCACTATACATGGAACATATAAAGGATGGTTTTATTAAACCATAGAGACATATATAATATAAATATAAAAATGAAAATATATTATATATATATATAAAATTATTATTTAATGTTTATTATATTAATATGACAACAAAATTAAATTAGCCTTCATCCGTACATATGGTCTACCGTCACCATGAATGGTGTCTTCTATGTCTTTTCTTAAAATAATACGAATTACAATAAACAATTATATTATTGATATATATGAAATATTAATCTTCTTTTACATTATTCTGATGATTAAAAATTGATATAATTTATAATAACAACAAGTGATAAGTTAAAACATACAAGACAAACTACGAAATTGAGACCTTAAATAGTGAAAATAATGAATGATTTTTATCAAACGGGTAATAAGCTATTATATAAAGATCATATATGATATAATAAATATTAATATGGTAATAGAGTAAGTAATTAACATTTTAAAACAATTATAAATTATTTTAAAGGATGGTAAACCTAATGGAAATACACTGTAATGGGTTTTCATCTCACTTTTTATATTCGTGGGATAAATCTAATATTCACCAAATACTTCTTTTGTGTGGTGTAAATAAGTAAAATTTTGATATATTACATCAAGATTTTGTTTATCTTAATGGTATTTTGAGTTCCAATTTTAATTATTTATTATAATAGATTTTAATTAATAGTTACAATGTGATAAAAAATTTCATAACACGATTCCTTTTCATTGGGTTATATTACACCCTCATTGTCGTTAAAATTCTAAGATTAAATATGTAATATAATTTTAATATATATTTATATGATTACAATTTTTTAGTGGATTATCATTTTACACACATAATCTATTAATTTATTGATTCTCATGTCAATGTTATAGTCATATCAATGGTGTACTTCACAATCACATTTTATTCTTGATTGTCTACACTAAAATTTTCATTAATAGAAATTATATGACCAATTTCAAATAACTACTTTGTTTTATTATCCTTTTTATACATGAAATTTGAAAGTATTATCTCCATTTTTCTATTATTTGGTACTCAAAATAATTTAATGTTTTTTTAAGAAAACATGACATTATTTCAATATTTAGTTGGATAACCTATTTTTTTCTAAAAACAAAATTTTCCAAAAATGTGTGCACCAATTTTTACCATTAAAAATGAGTTATTAAATAGATTTCTAACATTTTTTTAAAATTTTTCAATGGAATATTATTTTTAGTTTCATAACAAGTCACTTTTTTATCCTTTTACCATTGAAAATGATGTTCGTTTTATAAGGAATGTACAGATTTACAACTGGCATTTCATAAATGTCTTATTCATATGTTTAAAATGTTAATTTATAAATATAATGTATCAAAAATTAATTTTCATTTAAAATAATTTAAAAAAATTCCAAATAAATTAGTTATTTTCACCATGAATGTTTTCAAAATATCTTTTTATAGTATGTTTATTCATCAATGACAATAACCCTTTATTTTTTAAACTGATTGGGATATGTTGTGTTCATACCATCCTTATTATTTTTATGGAATGTTTAATATATTTTTTACCAAGGATAGTATTGAAATTACCCAAATTTATTCCTTTTAGTCCCTTTTAAATATTCAATTTAATATGATCATTTCACATTGAATTTCTGTTAATTATCTATATAATTTATCATTGATATGTTTATTTACAAAATTGTATAGAATTTTTACATGTGTTGTTTACTTTGACATGTTATATGATGAATATATCTATTCTGAGAATATTTTATTTTTTAATTAATTAATATGGAATTATGATTCAAAAGATTCAAAGTGGTATATGTCACATGGAATATTTAAGGATAATTGTCCTCAAGAATGTCTTAATGATTGTTCAATGTTATCTGAATTTATCAACATCAGTAACCCTTATTGTCAATTATCTTCCAGTGTGGATGTATTAATAAATCCATACCATATAATCCATATGGATACATGATAAGGCACATTTAAAAAATCGATTATTCAATATTTGTGGATTTTTTTGGGAAGGTACAACATGGGTTGAGCCTGGTTTTAGATAGCCTCTTGATGCATCAGTAGTCTCTTGGGATGAGTCAGTTGGCTTGAATTATATGTTTTTTATCTAATATTCTAATCCATCTTGTGAAAGTTCTTCATTATAAAGGAATAAAACACATAGGAAACCCGATATCTTATAATTAATCATTTATCTCACTCATACTCAATTATTAATTATCCATGAGATTTTGTATCGACATATTTATGGATGCATTTCATTACAAATTCAATTATTAAATGTAATGTGTTATAGTTATTTTCAATTCCATAATAATTATTCATTAATTATTTATTTATTTATCATGTGTTTTCTGTTAATTACTTACTTTATTATTTACAGATTAAATAGATCAACTATATGGCATGTGTGTTTAGATATTACCATCCTATATTTACTATTCTCAATGATTAATTGTTACTTCAGAAAAGTGTAACCCTTACTTAGCATTCACGATCACCATTATTTCATTACTTTCACAAGTAATCCATGAAGTGTACTAATATTGGAATGCAAGGATACCCTAGACCAAATATATTTATTATCATCAATGAAAAAAAAATTTATTCTCTAATTGGTGCATTTATTTGTAAATACAATACTCATTTATTTATCTAGTTTACGAAGACTACTAAACTCTTTAATAAATCATGATTTTATTCCTTATAATCATTCCAATGTAATTCTATAATGTCATTGGCTAGGGATTTATGGGGATCAGTTTCTATAGTTTTTATCAATGGAATTTTATTAGAAACAATGATAACTATATTTAGAAAAACATATATTAGTGATAATAACTCTATGGTAGAATTTAAGGATAAGTATAGAAGAATATACTATAATTAAATTGAGGTATAGATTATGTGGGTCTTCCTAGAAATACATCAATGTATATATGCTACAAGAGAATGTGGTTCTTTTATAGATATACCATGGGGTAACAACTCCGAAATGGTGTGTCAGGCCTGACTCGGTGTAATTTGGTACATGAAAACGGGACCTACAATGAACCTTGTTTGACACTAAAGTGGGTAATTTTTAGGATAATTCACATTTTCATTAAATATCTATTTCAATAATATGGATTGATAATGATATTATATGACCTCGGTTAATCCTATGGTGTTTTAGATTGAAAATACTGTATCAAGATTTATACATTTGAAAAATGAAAATATTGTTTTTGCAATATGATTATTAATGATATCAGTATGGTTTAGGGAATAGGAACCGTTTTATTCTAAAGGATAAACTCTATACCAAGTACCTAAGTCAAATTAAATGGATGATGTATTTATGTATTATGGTTGTATTGAAAATATTGTTTAACACAATATTAACTGATTAATATTTTTTAAAGGATATCCATCATATTTATTTTATAAATTATATTAATCTGTTTTTATAAAATTGATACTTGTATATATCGTAGCAACATATCATGTCCAGAAATTCCCTAGGACTTGAACCCATGACTAAAGGGCGATAATGGTTTTGTGACAACTACGTTCCTACATGAATTACTGATTAATGTTTCATTTTTTTAAGTTAAAAAAGTTGAAAATTAAATATTAATGATGAACCACTAGTGTTAATTTTAAGATTTAGAGATAAATTTATTAACCATATTTAATTATAATAATAGTTAGATGAAAATAGTCAAACTTGGAAAACTATTATGGGTCTTACGATCCATTAAAACTATATTTTAGGGAATTGGGATTAAGGTTAATATTTAGATATCCATTTCATGTTGTAATGGGTGAATTAGAAATTTATATAAGCAAAAACAAAAGATGAAATTGTTCATAGAAAATTGAAAACCATCAATTTAATATGTTTCTTTACGTTCATAGTCAATAAAATAATTCATCTACCTTAGGAAAAATATCTTAATAAAAAAATATTGTTCTAATAACTTAATTTTTTTAACCGATGGTCTTTTAATAATCATATATATATGAATTTCAGGGCATCAAATTTCTATTGATCATCCACCTATTTTATATTATTAAACACAATCCCTCACTATGATTATTTATGTTTTTCCTCTGTGTACCTATCACTAAATTACACAAATTATCTTTAACATATAGACCTAGTTATATGCTAGTCCATGTGAACTTTGTACTTACCATTATCTGTTTTCTAATGTACGTTTTATATAACCTTCTATTTATTTTGGATTTCATCAAATTAAATATAAAAAAATTATTTCCAATATTGTTTTTAAATTGTGAGGATGAAATTTATTTTAGTTTAGGAGAATATAACGCCCTGAAATTCTAAAGTATGAATAATTTATTTGCTAGCGTGTATAAAAAAACACCAAGTGTGTAAGGGAATATAATATCCCAAAACAATAAAATATAATAACTATTTTAAAAACAATCAATATATAGTTTACAATGAATGCAATGTTGAGTTATCTTGCAGCTTGCGTTACACGTAAGATAGATTTTTACTGAGAAAAAATATATTATTAAAAATATTTTTATTTAATTTAATAAGATTTAAACTAGACAAAAAATTAGTGGTAATTAATATTATTAACTAAATTATAAAAATATATGGTTTAAACTAAAAAAATGTATTCATTGGTTTAAATTTAATTAGAAATGAATATAAGAACCAACTGAATACAAAAAGAATGTTTTTATAGAAAGCTAATTTTATATACAAAATGATGTTTAATTATATAGAATAAATTAATTATAAAGTGATATTAATTTAAAATATATATTAAATATTCAATGAAATATTTTTTAATTCATTCAATATATTTGATAGTTATATGATGAGAATATACCAACTTTTATACATAAAGAATTTATTTTTATAAAGGCATGTTTCATGCATTTTAATAGTAAACCTATTTTAAATACACTTTTTAGAAATTTTAGTAATTTAATTTGTAAAAATAAACTTCATTTTTGAAATATTAACATAAAAATTATCTTATGGTTATTTTTTGGTATTTTTAGATGAAGTTTCATTTTTTGATTAATAGTGAAAAACACTAAATTTTTATTCAAATTTACATTTTATATTATTTATTTATATGGATAAATTATATAATTTATTGGTTTTAAAGTTTAATTATATTAATTCATCCAATTAATTTCATTGGAATCAATATAAAACTGCAATTAATTATAAAAATATTGATAATTGTTGATCATTTTAAATCAAAAACATAGTTTGTCGTCTCATCTTTGAGATTAAATTTATATTAATTCCTACCAAATTTATGATTGGTATTCGGAAAATGGAATTAGTATTTATAATAAGAATAATTTATAATTTATTATAATGTCAACTATAATTTTGAATAAAAACTTTAGTGAGAGTGATTGAAATTTATTATAGCGATTCAGGGAAAATTTATCTTAACAAATAACAAAACTTGAAACATAAGGGAAAAAATTACCAAGACACTTATTAATAATACATTAAATAGAAATATGTGGACCATAGACTCCCTTTTATTTAATCTATATAATTTTTTGATCCAATTTACAATGCAGAACCATCATTGGTATTCCCTTTTCCTTACATTAGAAGAATGTCACTCATCTTTCACTTTAAAAAAATACACATCCCTACATCTTTCTCACACCTCTTAAGATACTTTGCCTCAACCAATATCTAACCAAATAGCTCATAAAAACCCCTACACAAATAATATAATCCTCCCTTGGGAATAAATAAATCTAATAAATCCATTTGTTGTAAACCAAAATTAGTTTCCCGAATAAGAGGTAACATTATTCCACTTCCTCTTTAGTTTTATTTTAATTCTCCACCCCTCAAATGTTATATTAATTGAAAAATATGATTAAATATGTATCCTTAATATAATTATATGTTTTAATTGGATGTATTATACTTGAACATTCACAAACATCCATATAAAGGGTAACGAACCTAAGGTTTATGTGTTTGGAGAACTACCGCGTCACAAAACGATGATTGTTCATTTTTTATTTACCTTCAATCATGGTGGGAATTATGGAAACAATATTAATATACAATATATATAATATTTATAACGTATTTATGATTTTTAAATTTTTAAATAACACATACCCTTATTCATTCCATTTAGTGTAAATACGATTACATCGTTTGTAGAAGCGTTGACTATAGTCGCCTCAAAGAGATGTTATTCATTCAGATTATACATGGAACATATAATGGAAGGATTTATTAATAACATGTAACATATATGAAATAATTATAATAATTAAAATATAATATACATATGTGTCATTTATATTGAATTTAATTGGTATAACAAAGAAATGAATGTAGTGTTTATGTGTACACACGACCTACCTTATCGATGAATGGTGGATTTAATTTTTTTATATTAAAATATTATGGAATTTTATAAATAAATTGATAAAAGATATATATTATATTTAAATCATTGTTTACATTCTTATTATTATAAAATCATGATGTAATTAATAATAATAACAATTCACATGTGGGGCGAGCAAGGTGGTTGGGGTGGGATGGGTTTGGGGGGTGCATCGGGGGATCGAGTCCCCGGGACTCATTTAATTACATGCATGAAACGTACTGAAAAAATTAATTTTTAATAAAAATTGCTAACATGTTACTAATTAAATGAAAAAATAAGCAATTAACACCTGAAATTGTGAAAATAATGAATGATTATTTTCAAATAAGAAATAAGATATAACAAGAACATCATATATGATATAATAAATATAATATTGTTATGTAATAAGTTAGTAACATGTTTAAAAATGTTATAAAAGAATTTAAATAATTTTTACCCTGAAGGAAATTCGAGGTAATGGATTTTCATCATAATATATACATCTAAGAGAAAAATGTCATATTCACCACTTACATCTTTTATGTGGTGTACCAACTTCCCATTATGATATATTATATAATTAATTGATTTATCATCATTATATTTTTAGTATTAATTCTAGATGACTTTTTTATGGAGAATTTAATTAAACATTTCCATGTGGTAATAATTTCATTACCTGATTCCTTTTCATTTCGTTTTAATACAATCGCATTGTTATTAATATTTTAAGATTATATGTGTAATAAGTGTTTATATTATTTTTTTACTTTTTTATGTGTATGGACATTTGAAACAAATAATAAATTCATTGTTGTCTTTTCTCATTAATGTTATGTTCATTTCAAGGGTTTACTTCACAATCCCATTTTATTTAGGATTGTTTATTCTTTGATTCCCATTCTAGGAAATTATATAAAAAATGTGCAATAAACCCCTTAATTGTCTTCGAATTTGTTTTTAAATGTTTTTTTGAAGTATTATTTTCATTTTTTTAGTCTTTGATATTGAAAAAGTTATAGAAATTATTTTTATGAAATCCCACCTCTATTTCCAAATATTTTTAGAGAACCTTTTTTCTTCTAAAAACCCATTTTTCTAAAAATTTATTCAAATTTTATTATCATTTCAAAAATGATATATTAAATACCTTTTTACCCTCTTTAATTGAATTTTTTTTTCAAAATAATATTCTCGACCCTTTTTGAATAAGGAACTTTTCTAACCTTTTACCATGAAAGAGGAATGTTCTTTTTACCTTGTACAGAATGTACAAATTTACCATTATCATTTCTTTAAAGCATCAATTTATTTTTTTAAAGGATTTATTAATGAACATATTTTGAAATGTTATTTTCAATGATATGGATATTCAAAATGTTTTTCAGAATAAATAATTATATTTCCATCTAGTTTGATTTCAAAATACCTTTTTATTTTATTCTTATTAATCTATAACAAAAACAATTTATTTTTTAACACCACATGGGATATGTTATATTGATATCATTATTATTCTTCCTCTCGATTGTTTATGATTTATTTGACAAAGTATAGTATTGACATTCACTACCTAGATTCCCTTTTGACACTTGGAAATATTCAATTTCTTATGATCAATTTACATTGAGTTTCCCTTAATTTTCCATATCATTTATCATCAATATTTTTATTATCTAAAATATATATTATATTTACATACAGTGTTTACTTTGACATGTTATATCATGAATCTCTTTATTATCAGGATATTCTAAATTTCATTTATTTCATGGGGAATCATTATTCACATTTTTCAATGTGGAATGTAAATTTTTGGAATTTTTATAGATTATTTTGCTCAAGAATGTCATAATGATCATTCAATGGCATCTCCATACAACAACATCAATAAATATTGTTGTTATTTATCATCCATTGAGGAAATGTTGATTAATTGCTACCTTATAATCCATATAAATACATGATAAGTCACATTATTAAATTAATTATTCGATATATGATGAATGTTATGGACATATACAATATGGGTTCATCTCGGATATAGATAGCCCCTCGATGAATATATAGTCTCGTAGGATGAGTCTTATTTCTATCCATAGATGGTTTTTTAGCCAATATGCAATACTAAATTCTAAAATCTATTGATTGTAAAAGTACCATGTACCATGATGTATTACATCTTTTAAGTAATCTTTTCCCTCATTGAGACTCATTTGTATATTATCTATGATATTTTGTGTGGGCATAAAGATGGATGCTTTTTATTCTTAGTTCATTGATTAAATGGCATGTGATTTAGTTATTTTTTGTTTCATATTAATTATTCATTATCTAGTTATTTGAGTGGCATGTGTTTTTATTTATTACATTCCCATATTGTGTATTCATTCAGTTTATTGATTATAGGATAGGTGTGTTCAATTTTTTACTTTATTATATTTACAATTCTCATTGATTCATTATTACTTATGCTATACTCAATCCTTATTGAGAATTTGAGTTCACCCTTATTTTCTTTTTCTTTTCCACAAGAATCCATGAATTGTACTAAGAACTATATGAAAGGGTACGCTGGATGGAATAATGTTACTTTATTTAAACAAAAATAAGTAAGTTGTAATTAGTATATTAATTTTTAAATACAAGGCTTGTTTATTTATCTGGTTTATCCAGAATAATAAATTAATTGGTCCATTAAGATTTTATTCCTTGTAATAATGTAAATAAAATAATAGAACGACACTGGATCTGTGATTTTTAGTGTCAATTCACTACATATATAACTTGTAATATTGACAAACAACCCATCCAAATGGTTACTATAAAGTATAAAAGATGATATATGAGAACATTGGTATTCTAAGTTAAATTGTTTTCTTTGAAATACATGGATATCATGAATTATTTTACATCATCTGGCTGGGAATTAATTCAAGATGTATATAATTATTTTCTCATGGTTAATGATCAACATAATAATATTATATCATTCTTATTTAATTATTTGGAGTCCACTACTATATCAACAACCCCCATTAACAAATAAAACTAGGTCATCTATAAAGTAGTGGTTTGAAATCCCACTGAAGTTTTTAATTGACTAGAATGAAAGAATAGTGCCGTATGTAATTTTCATTTTAGGGGACTTGCTGAGAGAATCATAATCCAGGATTAACACACTTGGAGACCAATGGTCATCTTGTCTAATCATTCAAATGGAAATTAATACGACACAATATTTACCCAATAATGTTTCTATACCCCATGGGGATTGTAGAATCTTAACATCTTATAGCCTACGGAGTTGGAGAATCCCATGCAATCCATAACATTAATAATGAATCAAAACGCCATTCTATGATGTTCCTTGTCCATGTCAATTTTAATTGCAATGTTGGACTTGGGGGCCATCCTATTAATGTATCCAATCATTTATAATTCTAGTAAAATTACACCACTGGTCATCCTTCCCCTAATGAAGTCATCATATTCCTAAGAAACACATTCATTAATATGGGAATAGAGAATCCCATTAATCACACTATGAGGGACCATATAAGTGAAATTACACATTTTATTGGGGATGTACTACTTCAGTGTTATGGGGCCCTTCAACTTTGATATTAGAAGAATGGTTGTTGAACAAGACGATTTGACCATCCTCTTCCTAAAAAATTTATTTATTCCACAAGATCATTATTAATAATTTCACAATAAGTCTTATTAAAGGAAACAGGGAAAGAAAACATGGCCTTATAGTTATTACATGGTTAATATAATGCACCACTTCCCGTATTTCTAAATCATTTGGTATGTCCTCAGAAAGGGAGTTAGTAGAGGTCGAAACCACCCATGGTATAGAGTCTAAAATGTCATTACGTTTCTTATGGTATCCTTATATCATAAAAGGGATACATTAGTCTTTTGGGGAAGAGGTGAGAAGGTTGAGAAACATAAAGGTCCTCTATCTAGAGGGATGGAATCATTTGGCGGGGACTAATGTGTAATGAATTATATTATGATTACTTGTTGAAAACTATTCCTCATTAAAAGTATAAAAAAACCAATCATTCAAGGAGGAAAAGGTCACCATCAGCCAATAAGGAATCGTGACCAAACACCAGTTCATAATGGATGTAGTATATCGTCATGGATGTGATAAAAATAATGGACGCTGAGATAGGTAATTACAATGAGGAAATAGAGTAAGAAGAGTTGTGATACCCCCACCAGTATTCATGATTGTGCATAAGTTGGGATTAATTGTGTTGTGTAGAGAAGAATCTTCAAGGGGACCAAGGAACTCCGGGAAATGAGGAAATGAGAACCTGGTAAATTGATTCTTGTAGAGAGATATAAAGTGGCCTTAAATTATGTATATTGAACAGAGTCTACTAAAAAATTAGTAAATTAGATTATTCCACCATGTGATTGAGTCCATGACATGGTGAAGAAGATGCACCTAAAGGGGCTTTGATTAATCATCTCTAAGAAACTCTAAGCCACAAATGCCTCTTAAAGATATAGGGTGTGCTCATCCATGAAAATAGTGGAAACTATCCAATATCCAATTTCACAAATGAAGAATATGTTGATTAAAGGAATATGATTAATTGGTATATTAATCCATATCACTTTTAAAAACATATCCTAGACCAGGATTCATATCCATAGTCCATCAAATGAAGTTGATGCATCATCAATACACATATCAGAGACTCTGGGAAAAACCCTGCATGATATCCTCTAGGGAGGCAAGGACACTTAAATTAATAATTATAAATTCAACACCAACACCCTTTAAAGAACCACTAAACCCTAGGATCTAATAAAAATTTGGTTGAATTGATGTAGTGAATTTTTTGTGTTGAATATCGCCACCATCATCCATTAGTAAAATTTCACTGCCTTATCAAAAGAAGAGGATGGAAAAATTGGGACCGATGCACCCCCGTAAACATGAAACTAAATGAATCCATGAAAAAATATAGGAATGGAGGGAATGTATATTATTGGGTGTAAATGGGAAAATATGAATCTCTTTGAGAGGTGGATCATATTATTTCTATATAAGGAGCGTGTAGAGGCTTGGATCGACCGAGATACCCAAAGCATCATCTTCAAATTATAGCTCTGCAGATAGAGGAACATGAGGTACTATATGAGAGATGAAAAGAAGGGAAGAATAACTATATGGATGAAAATAGCAAGGTGTAGAAGAGGATTGTTGATCATATTGTACAAGACCGATTGGACCGATAATGGTAGAGTCGTGGGAATGGGTGAATAACATATAAAAAGAGGTATATGTGGGAGCTTACTAGAGGGAATAATCAGGAGAGATATCCATTTAGTTCCCTTGGAATTTTCATATAACATATCTGAAATGATATATATCAGGATAAAATCCCTAAATAACACAATTTCATAAAAATAAGAAGAAATGATTTTACAAGATATGAATGTAATGACATAAATTTAAAATAATTGAAAACTCTAAAGTAGTTCCTTAATAGTGACCAAAATTATCCATTAACTCCTAAAAATATCATTGAAATTGAAATTTCATAATAAATCACCATACATCTCAAGATTACCAAAAAAAAAATTATATACCTTTTGGGTGAGAAAAATAAGTAAAATCAGTAAGATCCTCTAAGAAGCGTCTCATAAAAAAATGTTAAAAAGGTATAATAATGCCTACTGAGTTATCAATTGTCACCAAATCAGAATTTAAATAGATTTATTATAAATTTTCCTTCAAAACCATGTATATATATAAAAAATTATTGAATATAATAGATAATATAATATAATAACAAAATTGGGTACCCTACTCTTCTTTCCCACTAGTGTATATACTCACACACCGCAATTTTCATCCACACTAAAATTCCCATATTTTTTATTTAGTGAAATTAAGAAATAAACATGGGTTGTCAAATCATATCTATATTGCAAACACATCATCCATCGCATCACAAAATTACCAACGACACATAGTTCATAACATCACATCTCTCCAAAATACATTTGGGACATCAAATCACATCTCGAAAAAATCTTTGACCACAATGGTATGGTATCATGAAAAATGAATGATGACATCATAATTCACTAATCTTACCATGTTAAATCTATACTAAACCACATTTTCCTCAAATCAAACCAATCCAATTTTGCACTACCTTATGCAATCCATCACATTCCATATGTACGAACCAAATATGGAAGAAATAGTGGCGACACCATTGTAGTCGTCCATCCATCATCACCATCGTATATATTGGGAAAACATCCCTTCACCCATAAATATTTGGATTTTGAAATATAATGATCTACTCCACTAGGGTGTATATAGTAATAAAAAAAACATGATATATATATATCATTATCAAAATAGGCATAACTACCTAGACATCAACACATTTTCCACTAATGAAACACTGGGCTCCTAGATATAACTAAATTGTTCTATTTATCAAATAAATAGATAATAATCAAGATCCAATATTAAAAAGTAATTATCCATTAATTAATTATTACCATTTTCCAGACATGATTAAAATTTAAATCCCTTAAACTATGCTCCAACTATACTATTAATTATTTTCTTGTATCCTCATGTATGAAATTATGAAATATAAAACATCAAGAACTTATAATATTATTCCATTTTTTCATTAATCTATTCATTATCATTTTTGTATGTTTGGTCTCAGCCCAAACTACCACATAAAAGTTTCTCTCATAGGGTTTCACATCATACTTCTTTCGGTAGTCGGAATCGTGAAATTAGAAATACCAAGGACCCATCATCCATTTAATTGGATGATTCGATGTCAAGAACACATTCCATATTTTATCATAATAACTATGTTCAATCCCATGTTCAATACATTCTATTAGTGTTTTTTCATCCTTGAAATGGCTACATATAATATCAACTATTAAATCCCATTTAAAATAACTCCATCAACACCGACACTCAGATCTACCAACACATCCTGGGGTATCCTATCCCAGATCATCTACAATATAACCGAGAGTCCAAGTTAACATCACAGTTTCAGTATCCACTCTCATTATTCAAACTAAACATGGTTATTAATCAATCACATCAAGGATATAAATCCATAAAAAATAAATACATATTAAATTTATTATTCCACACATATTTCTAAGGAATATATATACAAAACAAACAAGTAATTCTATACATTATCAAATGAAATCGGAATATCTCAATCCCCATCTATCAATTTAATAAATCATTCATTTTACATAACAAAATTTAATTATTTTAATAATATAATATTTAATCTTAGGTTCTTTAGACGTATAAATTACTAAGTCTATTGATTATTAAATACATATTGAATTCTTCCATAATCATACTATTTATTTATATAATCATTCTCGATGATAATAATTTAAAAATGCCTATTTTCAAATAAACAAAAAAATTATATTCTTTAAGATGGTATCAAAATCTAATGATAATAAATTGATTTTAACAAAAAAATAATGACAATAATATTTAGTAAAACTCATCGGAAATAAATGTATTTAAAAGTTCTTAAAACGATAAATAACCAATATTTTAACATGAATTTAAATAATCCCACAGGTAATTATATTTGAACTTCATGAATTTATTAAAAATATTGTATTATATTTTACAACATTATTATCATCCTTCATGTGTAATAATATTCATTATTAATAAGAATAGTAGATTAAAAAATATCCTTTAAAATTTCTTAATTAAGTAATTATCTGATAATTATCATCTGTAATATTTAAGAAATTTATCCATATTCCATGCTATGAGTATGATTTTATTTAAAATTAATTTTTTTGTAATGAAAGTCATATCACATTCTCTGCATATCTTTTATAATTAATTATAATTATAATTATTTATCAATTGGAAATTTGATTTATATTTTATTCAAATAATATCATGGATTATCAAATTTTTTTATTTAAAACCTATGGTAAATCAATATAATCTTTCATTGAATTTTTTATAAATAACATTCATTTCAATTAAGTATTTAAAAATTAAAATATAACTTTATCTATCCTCTACATGTAACATTATTACTGAATCAACTCTACAAATTGAAAAATAACAAGTAATCTACTTTCCACAATCAGTAAACAATAATGTCATTACTTAAAATAATATATCAATTTCTTTTACATTAATTCTTGAATAAAAATAAGAAAAATTTTTCCATTACAATTATTCATCCATTTAATATTTTTAGATTTAATAATATTTCATCATTATTAAAATAATTGAACAAAATTCAGTTTATCCATCTATTTCAATATTATCACATGTTCATTCGTTAAGTTATTATTTCTGATATTTTTATTTTATTACATTAACATGAATCAATTCTAAAAAAACTCTAAGGAATAATAATTTCACATATTCATTGTTTGAAAATTGGTATTTCCCATACCCCCTACCCAGATATTACCTTTTCAAGTCACTATATACTTAAAGATATAATAGAGAGAGAGAAACATAAATTCATTAATATTGGAAAAATAGGCTAGGCATGTGAGGAAGAATATATTTTCAAATTCAATAGCTTGGAAAACGTTATATAAGACATTGGGATCACTCTAAATTTAGATAATCAAGTAAGAACTCAAATGAGGTGAAAAATTGATATAATATTCAAAAACATCCTTCCTAAAATTCATCATAAACTATAGATAAATTAATAATTTAAATATTTCAAAATTAAATTAATTAGAAGATGAAATTAAAAACTCATAAGTAAGTAAATAACATTTTAATTCACATTTATTCACAATAATTTATGAATAAAATTCATTTAATAACATTCACTATAGGGAAATGTGTTTTAAGAGAATTCATCCCCCCATGAGTACCTCACATTCATTATATTTGGTTGAGAGTGTTTTACTCTTATTATAATGACCCATGATTAGCTTAAATAGTCATTATTTCATTTTTATAAAATGTTGGACATTATACAAAAAAATACCAAATAACATATTTATTTAGTACTTTTGAAAACATGGAATGAAAACTTATAGTATGGTGAATGCTATTATATTTTTCCCAAAAATATCTCCCCCATCAGTATTCCAACCCAAAACCATTCATTTTAACCTTGAAAAAAAACATATGAAATTGGTGAGCTCAGATGCTCAATAAGGGTAAACTAGTGAGATATCAGTAATAACACAATCATAAGGCATATGTATGTAAAAAAATATCTTATTTATTAATGATCATTATAACGTTTCATTCAATAAATCATATATGTTCATAAAAAAATCAAAGAATATATTCCATGAGATCATAAAATAAGAAATTAAATTATTTCATACAAATATGCATAGAAAATAATTTCGATCTTATTTGAGGATAACAAACCAGACAAACATATATGACAAATTCCTTTACTGAATCAGGTTCATTAACTATTTTGGTCTTGTATTATTGAATCAGGTTTACCCACACTGTAGTCTTGTATTACTGAACTTTTTTTACTCACATTACAGTTAGGTATTACTGAACAGAGTTTACTCAAAATCTAGTCCCTTATTACTTAACCAAGTTTACTTCGTAATCTAGTCCTATTTATCTCATGACATATAAATATTTACCCAATTCCTTGGAAGGACATATATCGTGACATGAACCAAGTCGGGGGTCGAGCTGCAACTACCCCAAACTCACCTCTATAGACCAGGGGGTGGTGATAAGCTTCGAATTCAGAAATAAATGAACATGAATGAACATATTGATGGTACAAGAGAATGGTAGTGTCAACTGAAAGTTAAATGGCCAAACATATTCCCAAAATAGAAACATATCCCAACCCAAAGGAAATTGAAAAAGAGTAACATTTGGGAGGGCATGCTCTTATATCCCAACTCTGACAACCTTATGCAGTCGATAAATCCCATATCCCTAAGCTCCACAGAGATCGCGATCGACTTATCTACTGTCTACAAAATACATGAAACATGTTGGGAAAATCCCATGCAGGTGTGAATATATACATACCCTATAAAATTCCCCAAAAATGGAATTGGAGGAGAAGTAATTGACAGAAATAAAAGGAAATTAGTTGATAGATCTAGGATGGAAAATGTGAATAGAAAGGGTACAAATCAACTAAACAAGGGATTGAATGTAAACACGTCCAAACACAAGAGATAGAAATATTGAAGAGATGAACTCCTCATCGAGTGATCACTGCCTATTGCAAGAGATTACACTTATCCAACCATGATAAGTTATACAATGAAAGAAAATGGCATAACCCCTAAGTCTTTGCTTCTACTAGAAAGAGAGTAACCATGACCCAAGGAGTGGGTACTGTAACATGATAGATATACATATATTCGTAGTGAATGAAACCCAAATGAGAGAGTAAGATGATATACAAATCACAACTCATTCCAAGAAAGTGTGTAGCCAACAATTTCAAGGTAATGTCGTTTGCAATGCCCAATATGTCGTGTATCTGTCAAAGCGGCACAAGCCAAATGGGATCAAATCACCGCATCTTGATACTATCCACTTTGGTCAGCATTGACTCACATACACAATTTTAGGTCGCCTCAATAGAATCAGTATTGTTGGGGAAAGAACACCTCTTTTTTATGGGTCATTAGGTGAAGTCGATCCACGCCTCACTATTATGCCGCACGGTCGAGGGTCTTCCCTTGTAGTCACCAAATAATTCAATTTTATATTCCTACTAATGGGTACCACATGGGATAGTCATTAGGGATTTTCACTCCTGAGACACTACTGGAGGGTATGGTCACTGAGTCCTCAGGGAACATCTTTGCCCAACCTAGTTGGAATGTCATGCCTGAAAGGTCAACGGGGACTACAATACCTTGCCCAGGTGGAGGGTCATCCTCGAACATTGTGGAACTACACTAGCCATATCCTACTATAGTGTAAATTTAAATCATCTGGAAAAACACTACCCCATCTTACTAGGGGTGAAGACCAAAATCATCGAGCATTAAACTACCCATCCCAGCTGGAGGGTCAACCTGAAACTGCTATGGTAAAACCTACATAATCACTACTGTCATTGTGTGTTGTCTCTATGCATTCTAACCTGATAAATTCATGTTGTATCTCTAAATACACTTCTAAAGGACCCATCATTTTCTTCATGTATAAACACATTAGATAGGCTCCTCATAGGACAAAATTCAATTCTACATGAAAGAGATAGGGGGTCTAATGTTTACATAGAAGAGGTCAAGATGAACACGTCGTGTAAGGGGCGTACATGGAGTGTGGTACTTCTCCATTTTTTGGTCATATATATAACACATACATGGGTCCCACTGCATATATTAGAATATGATGTGTCTTAGCTATCTAGGATTTTGGTCGTTTCCACTGGTTGTGTCTGTGTACTCATACCTAGTGTCTATGTACTCTTGTACATGGTGTGTTGTTCTACACCGGATACTACCCATGTTGCCAACCCCTATACTCATCACATGATGTGTTACTTATCGTGTATTACTTTAAATGGATTTTCACATGGAAACGATAGTACACGACGTGTCAAGGGGAGTACACGTCATGCCATCCATAACATCCCTGTAACCCTAGTGTCGCTATTGAGGGAAGCTACACATCATGTATTCTTAGTTCAACATGATTTGTTGTCGGGATTTTTTTTAAAGAATATTCAGATTTAAATGAATATTCATCCATGTAGTAAATTTAGACAATCCACTCTAGATACATACAAGGTTGCGTCAAAATTGGATTTCCTTAACAAAAAATCTCGCTTGTTCGCTGTCATTTTCCGATAATCGGACACCAAAACAAAAAAGGGTTTTGTTCTCAATTATTCATGAACCCATATGTTTTTTATTCACGGTATTTCCAAATATATTCTGGAGAAGACATCCTTTACTCATGAGCTTTCTATATCTATTCTCTAATTAGGAAATCATCAATGCTTCTTCGATTTGCCACGAATCTGGGCACTTAATCGGGCTCCGGACGCCCGAAAATTGTCAAACGGTGATCCGTGGAAATTCTATGGTGATTAAAATTAATAATTAGTGATGAAAAGAACATTATTCAAATGTTTAAATATAATTTTCCAAGTGTTTGTGGGAATGAATAAAAAATGGGCATCTAAGGATAGATATGAAATTTACAATAAAAATATTATTTAGTAATTTGGTATGAGTAAGGGGTGAAAACTGAATGATGTGATATAAACATGATATATTATTTAATAAATGGTATAAAAACTCCAAATATGATTCCTAACTCCGATTGGACTGATCATTGGTGAATAATTTTCTCACCAACAGGTTTGGGAGTTGCAGTTGTGTTTGTTTCACTTCAATCTACCTCGAATCAGAGGTTCATCATTCGTTCTTAATTCACTAATAGAGAGAAGAAGAAGGGGTAGATTCTTGGAAGACCCTGAGTTATGAAAATCTTGGAAAATATCTACTATGATAAATTTAAAATTATCACTTCATTGATCTTACATTTATTTAATTAACTAAATTAGTCATTTCATCAGTTAAACACCCCACGGACGAGCGATGGATCAGAACATCCCACATCGACTCATTTTATGTCATGCCTAGGGAAAACACCACATTAAAGACCCATCCATAGTCACATATTTCCAATATGAGCACTCTCTTAAGAGTTATCAATAGTTCATTAATTTCCCACCCACACACAATATAAATTACGTATAATATTTTTATAAAATTAATTCTGACGACGCTGGGACACGGAATTGCACGTTGTCTCAGTGCCTGTCTTTGAAAAAATATATCGAAATATTTTAATGTCCATCAAGTCCAAAAGCTGGGTCTCTATAATATATGTTTCCCGCTATTAAAAAATAAATAACATACATATGTGTTCCACATAAACATAGTTCATTCATAGAACCCACAAAAACAAATTTTTTTCATAAACACAACTCCATAATAACATAACCCATGGAAAAGAAATAGATTTCTTAAATATCATTCCCTAATAACCATAAAACAACCATATAACTGATAGACATAATGTCCTTAGAGAATATCCCGATTATATCTTCAATTAACAAAATTAATTTTATATTAGATGGAAAACAATTTGAGATACCAGATGAAAATAATTATGGAGAAGAATATCCTTTCTTCCTGAAAATTTTTTCTTTTCTCAAAATGAAAACAAATTAAAAAAAAAATTTCTTCAAAATTAAAAATAATATATTTTATGGGAAGATTAAAGGAATTATGACATGATGAAGGTTGATAATCCATTGATTATATATAATTTAAAACAACCTTCCTCTTGTACATTTTTTTTGGAAAATTCATATAGTACATGATTATGAAAATTAAAAAAATATACTCCTTTAGAACCATCTAGTAAAAAATAACACATGTGTTTAAATGATATAAAAAATTGTATAAAAATATTAAAAACTATTCTGTAAAACATTTTTATGAAACATATATATGGAAGATAAATTTTCTATAATAAATAATTATGTATAATGAATCCTGAATAATAATGAGATTTTGAAATTAATTCATACCACTTTATAATCAAAAAAATTGAATCCCTAGTGAAATAATGAAAATTATATTGATTTGAATTTACAAAATAATCAAGATAATAATCAAAAATTAAATTTATTGGAGGTATATATATAACACATAATAAAAAATTAGTGTATAAGGCATGTGTCTCATAAAAATAAAAGTGAGACCAAAATCCATATACTTAAGTCCTCAATTCCATCCCATATGTTCAAAAAACAAATATATTAAATATCAGTTCATTATAGATATACCATATAACTATATTAATAAATATAATAGCGTATATTAATTACTTATTACTTTATATTAATCTCTTATTAACAATCCCATGTTAAAGTTATGGTTCACGTAATAACTGCTTTATTTTCTTTTCAGGTTTTGACGTGTTGTCCTTGGTACTCTTAAAAATATCATGATATAATAATATCTAGAATTAAACACATGATATAAACATAATACATTTATTCAGTTTATATTTATTTATGGTTATCCATAAAAGTAATAGATTGAAAATAAAATTCATGGTTCATGGAGAAGGTTGGTCATAAGCACACATGAACGATGATTTCATTTTCTTTTCATGTTAAAAGTAAGAAACTTCTATGATATATTATAATTTAATAATCATTTTATTGTTAAATTTATCAAATATATTCATAAAATTCATTCTCATTACCATCTATGTGAAATATAGTTGAAAAACAAATCATAATGACTGAAATTTAATTTTTTATTTCCAAATACTTTTAGGAAAAGTGATAAACCATACAACCCATAATACAAACCAGATCACAACGTGACACATCCACAAAAGAAACAAACTTAGAAACAACCACAAACCAACCAGCACATCACATAACTATATATCGCAATGCATCATATACATGGTAAGCATTGCATATGCATGAGTGATGTTATCATTTCCCAAAATATTAGGTGGTAAGAAGGTAGTTATGATATTTTCATTATATAATTATAATTATGTAATAAATACCACTGATAAACATTAAAACCATCATAAGTTTCATTCCAAAAATATGGTTATGTATAATTAATAGTATCTCTACGTAGAGACGGTAAGTTATACGCACGCACGAGTGATACTTTCATTTCTTTTTAATAGTGAAAGTGGTTGTATAATGGTGAGGTTATAGTAATAATAAAATTTAACAAAATTTAGTATGTTGATGTTATCATTTAATTATTTATATAAATAATTTAAAGGTGGGTAGATGAATATAAAATTAGAGTGATTAGTTAAAGTGATCATCTCTTCTTTTATATTGTTCCTTTAGATCACCAATAATGAACTTTATATTTGGTATTTTGTGAAGATAAGAAAATATATTATGTGTATATGTAATTGTATAAGTGTTTTTTATAGTTTTTTAGAGAAATAATACTCAAATATTTTAAATGATATGAGGGTTAAGGTGTCCTTTTATAATGAAGGTGAAGGTCACATTTGGAATTCAACAAAATTTAATTTTATAATTAATTAAATATCAATCCAAATACAACCAAATAGAAATTAATTCAGATATAATGATGGACAGGGTGTTAATACCATCTAATAATATATTTTATACAATATTGTTTGTAATTTTAAACCATAAATGTTTTTATTAACCCTTAGTTATCTGGTTTATATTTTACTTACGATAACAATATTATCAATATTAAAAAGAGGATATTTTAACTTATAACTTGTTAAATAAACCATAAATGAATAATTTATGATATTTTAGACCATAACATATCATACTTTTTTAAATTCATATTATTATCATAATTATTGAATTCATTAAAATATTATTTTCATAAATTTTCATTTGTGTCAATTTTAATACTATTCATTATATTAACTTTTAACAAAATAAATAAAGGAAAATAACTTCTAGAAATTTTATTTACTATATCCCTAATATGTTAAATTTTCTTGTAAAATTCTTGGATCATCTTATGTAATTCAAATTATATTTATTTTATTATTTTTAAAACTACTTAATTGAGATTTTCATTAATTTAATAATAACTGTATAATCATTATGTACTTATTTATTATAATTATTGCTTCAGTAAAAATTCAAAATAAATTTTTATGGTCCATATAAACCCATTATATTTCTTAATAATATATCTAGTCTATAATATCTTATCTTTTACCCTAAAATAAAAATATTATACTTATTAAAATGCTTAGTGTTACATTTTTCCCCTATCATTGATATTAATAATAACGAATTCACATTCATGGGAAATATTTTCATTAAATTATTCAATTAATAAAATTATGTGTTATGGTTTTAATTAAATCCATTTAATTACATTTTTTCATTTGATATGGTAATTTTAAAATCCTTATCACTTTATTTTTAACCAAAATTACCAGAATTTTACAATTTACCATGGTAAAAAAATTCAATAATGATAACATTCATATTGTCCAATTATAAAAGGGAATATTTTTGTAATTTTAACCTAATTATTTCAAATATGGAATCCATTTTTACAAATTCAATCCATATAAGTTTTAGAAATTAATTAAAAATTAACCCTGCCGATGAGATAAACCGAAAATGTTTAAAAGTATTAAATTTCCAATTATTGGAATGTTTTTTTATCCAATTTGAATGTGAAATTGATTCCAATGACATAAATTGGATTAAATGATATAAACATGATCTAATGTTACTTAAAAACAAATCAAAAATCAAATTTATTAGTTTAAATTATTAATAATAAAAAGATGTTTTCAATTTAAAATCAGAATTTTCCACTATTCTTCAAAACATGAAACATATTAGTAATAAAAATAAAATGAATGAAAATTATTATATTTATAACTCAAATAAATTTTTTTTCCAAATATAATCTGTAATAGTGTAAAAATATATTTTCTAAATATGTTCTCCCACAAAAGGTGAAATAACTACTTCGAAAAAAACAGGTTTTAAGCATAAAAGTGGATTTTTTATATCATGTCTATAAAAGAAGAAAGATTAATGATAAACATTATATTGAAGAATATATTTGTAACGACCCATCCTCAGGACCCATGTCGTGACTACCCTAATCCCACCTTCCATAGGCCAGGGGCTGGAGACTAGCCCCGAAGGCATAAATTTCTAAGATGGGATGGCTTCGCCTTTATAAACTATAACCATACACAAACAGAGTACAAGCTGGAAGAAAAAAACTAAGTAAAATTATGTACAAAGAAGTGCTGGAATGTAAAAGGCACTGGAAATACAAGTCCAACTATAAAGTAGAAAGAAACAAAATGTAAAATTACTGGATAAAGGGAAAAAACACCCGGATCATCCACTAGAAAATCCTACCTAAAGGGTAGGTATAACAAGACACCACAACACTCCATGTCGGTCCATCTCCTCCGTGTACTGTCATGTCGTGGTGTCCACCTCCATGTACTGTCCAGTCCTGATCCACTGAGCCTCGGTCAGTGTTGTCTGTTGTCTACGACCAATACAATGAGGTGCATTCATATCCCGTGTAGGGGTGAGTATAACGATACTCAGTAGGGACACTGAGACCCTCAATGTCTCACGATATCCAACAACGATAAACCACACAGTATAAATTCAAAAGATAACCTTACATAGGTATATTCTCATATATATACCTAAGTTATCAAATAATCCATTCCATCATGAGGTAAACACAAAAGTTACTGACTCAGTTCAACAAGAAATTTTATTCACAAAATCGAAACCACGGGTATGGGAGAACTCCTCCCCTTTCGAGTACAGTTGTTTTGCCGCGACATCAAGGTGCTTCCCTATATCCTTGGACTACTGGGGTACTTCTCCTATTGAGTACCATTGGTCTGTTGCATCACAAAGGGGCTCCCCACTCTGGGTCTGCCGCCACAACCAAGTTCTCCCCCTAATAACCTGCATAGGTACTCCTCCTATCAAGTATCAAGGGTCTACCTCCACAACAAGGATCTCCTACATCATGGGTCTGCCGCCACATCTAGGATCTCCCCACTGGGCTAGTTGAATCACTCTAAGTCGAATCGCTCACTAGTTGTTAGGTCTCAGCCAGCACTAGGTCTCTGTACTCTGCTCGCTCATCTCTGGGAGGGTCTGCTCCATGAGCTACAGGTCGATACCCCAACTGTCACGAAGTCTCATGTAGAAGTATCTCAAAGGTCTGTCTCATCATAGGGGTCTCAATGCAATAGAAGGCACGTTAATCTGATGCCCGGTCTGTGAGTTATCAGCCTTTTAGTCCCATGGGCCCAGTTGGATTCGTGTACGATCCAACCTAAATGTATCTCAACATTACCCCAAAATTCAGGGGGGTATACTCAAAGGGACTGTCATGGTCCTAGAAAACCAACACCATTGATAGTCCTTAAAACGGTCATTTGGATCCAATGATATGGAGAAACAAGTAAAGGGGTCAGTAGTGGGCCCGATTTTGGTCTGACCCGGTCAGACTGTCCCGGCCAGACTCCATGTAGGCCGACCAGGTATGGCTCGACCCGATCGAACATGTTGGGTCTGGACCAGCCCATTGGTCGAGCTAGTCTGTTAGGTTTGGCCTGGCCCACTGGCCCCAGCCCAGCAGGCCGTGAGAGCGGTTCGGCTCAGGTTCAGGACTGGTTCGGCCTAAAGCGTCGAGAGAACGTGGCCTGGCACAACGCGGCCTGGTGGGCACGGCCGGGCTGGTTTGGCTAGAGCACCGTGAGGGGGACTGGGATACTGGCTTGGCCGAGAGGTCGCGAGGGAGCCTGTTCGCCGAAGGTACACGTGGAACTTGTGGAGGACCGCAGGTGGCCGGTTCGGGGTGGTGCGCACGGAGGCCGGCAGGGCGGCCGGTTCAAGGTGGCTCATGCGGAGGTCAGTAGGGTGGCTATTTTAAGGTGGCGGATGCGGAGGACAGAAGGGTAGATGGTTCAGGGTGGAGTGCATAGAGGCTGACAGGGCAGTCGGGTAAGCCGACAGTGGTGCATGCTGATGTAGCTCGGCCAGTTTGCCGGCAGACGGCACAGTTGTGGAGGCTTGGCCAGAGGGCCAGGGTTTGGCCCAGAGCACTGGAGCATCGCAGGGGTAGCATGGTTTGTATAGGTCGCGAGTAGCGCTAACTTTATCATCGCCACCTTCGTCGTTCCATCGCGTCATCGCCTTGTCGATGAACCAACACAAAGAGATCGGCAGAGGGATTCAAACCATGTTAGCTTGTCCTTCACCCTCTGCGTTTACGGGTGACAGCAATTGGTTCAGCAAAGGAGTACAATGAAAATCAATTATTTTCAATACTCCTCATCGATTCCTTTCAAACGAATATGATAAAAATAAATGGAATATTACTCAAACTAAATCTCCTACCTATTTTTGTCATTCATTATTCATTGACAGAGTTTCAGAATGTAGACGTAGAGAATCATCAGTCATCACGTCAACCGTACGCTTCCAAACCCATGCTGCGCCGACTGTGGAAGACGCTCCATAACTGTAGGTGTCTAGGGAAGGTGTCAAAGATGGATCGTTCCCAACATTCATCATTGGAGGAACGCGTTCTACATTCTTCATTTGGTGAATTATATTCCTCCCAAGCTCTGCTCTTCCCCATCTTACTCTGAAATTCCATGTGAAATAATATAAGATTGGGTTATCTAATACTTCGTTGGCATAGAAATTCAAAATTAAGAATTAAAATTAGTTGGATCCCCCTAATTAATTAATGAGAGTTGGCACGATTTAATTAGGGGAGATTGGAACAATTTAATTAAAGGAAGGTCATGAGGCTCTCCTTAATTAATGAGGAAGTGTTAAAGGTTTTACTCTCTTCCATCAATAGGGGGTTAATACCTCGTGTGGTCCATACGATGTAACCTCTTATAGAAGGTCATGTCTAGGTGGCCCCACCACCATAACCTCTCATGGGAGGTTAAGGTGAGGTGGTCCCACCTCCAACACCCATGAGGGGGTTTTAACCACAAAACACCACATGGAGACTCTAATAAAATAAAGTGAAAACACTCTTTATTTTATTACATTCCACAAAAACCCAAATACTATCTTTTATTCTTCTCTAACTACTGTCGAGGTGAATGTATCCTTAAAAAAATACCAGTGCCGCAAGTTCAACAGTTCCCTCAGATTTCAATTCTAATCCCTGGATAAAATGTTATAAAAACATACTCGTATGTTTACTGAATGTACCTGAACAAAACTTCAGAAATTGCTTTTGGGAACACCAAGCCTCAGAATCAAGCGCTGTCAATTTTCATGGACTCATAATATTCCCATTTATTTCAGAAAAAAATCCATGGAAATTCTGCGTCGTTACATTCCCCCCACCTCAGGGCTTCACGTCCATGTAAGCTATAACTCAAAATATGGAAACAAGTGGGGGTACTGAGCACGCATATGAGCCTCCTTCTCACATGTTCTCTTTTAGAGGTTCATATGATTCTAGTATATGCACACCATAGGTATCGACCATCCACATAGGGAACGATTATGTCGATCCTCAATCTCTACTAGAACCTCCATAAAAGTCTCCCCATCATCGACATCCCGCTCTTCGTGGTTGATGATGTGAGAAGGGTCATGCACGTATCTCGTCAAATGAGATACATGGAAGATGTCGTCCACCCGGTGTAACTGAGGTGGAAGAGCTAAGTGTTAAGCCACCTCGAAAACTCTGTAGAGGACCTGGAATGTTCCAATGAATCTTAGAGATAACATTCCACCGTGGCCAAATCTATGTAGACCACATCGAGGTGAGACCCGTATAAAGACGTGGTCGCCATCCTCTAACTCCATAGGTCTCCATATGTTGTCATCATTCGACTTATTCCCACATTGTGCAGTCTTCATCTGCTCCTGGATGATCTGTACCTTCACTATAATAGCCTATACCATCTCTGGTCCCACTAGTGCTGACTCCCCTGGGTCTTTCCAGCATAGTGGTGATCTACAAGGTCGATCATACAAGGCCTCAAAATGTTCCATCCCAATGGTGGAGTGATAGATGATGTTGTATGAATACTCCACCATTGGTAAGTGGTCCTCCTAGCTATGAACAAAGTCGAGGATGCATGCACAGAGCATGTCCTCAAGAGTCTGAATGGTCTGTTCAGTCTGACCATCCATCTAAGGGTCAAAGGCCATGGTCAGACGAAGTTGTGTCCTGCAAGCCTTCTAAAACCCCTTCCATAGTCAGGAAGTAAACTGTCTGTCATGATCAGAGATTATAGAATAAGTAAACCGGTTCGGGGTGGCACGCGCAGAGGCCAACAGGGCGGATGGTTCACGGTGGAATGCACGGAGGCTGGAAGGGCAGCCAGGGAAGCCGATGGAGGGATGGGATGGGGTAGCACATCCAGTTCTCCAGCGGATGGCATGACTATGGTGTCTCGGTCGGAGGGCCACGATTTGTTCCGGAGCACCTGAGTTTCACGTGGGCAGCGCGGTTCACAGATGCCATGGGTAGCGCGACCTTTTTCATCGCCACCTTCTTCATTCGATTGCCTCATTTCCATTCCGATGAAACATCACAAAGAGAATGGTGGAGGGAGTCGGGCCATGTTAGTTTGGCCGGCACCCTCGACGTTTAGGGGTGATAGCAATTGGCTCATCAAAAAAGTACAGTGAACATCAATTATTTTCAATACTTCTCATCGATTCCTTTAAAACGAACATGAGAAATAGAAAAGGAATATTGATCAATGTAATCCCCCTACCTATGTTTTCCTTTCGTCATTCATTGACGGAGTCACAGAATGTAGACAAAGTGAATCGGCGTTCATCACGTCTCTCGAACGCTTCCAAACCAAAGCTGCATCGGCTGCGGAAGATGCTCCACGTCGGTAGGTGTCCGGGGAGTAAGTCAAAGAATGATTGTCATTGGCGTTCTTCGTTGGAGGAACACATTCATTTATCTTCATTGGAAGAATTCTAATCCTCCCAAGCTCTCCTCTATCCAAACTTCCACCTAAATTCCATTTGAAATAATATTAGATTTATTTATCTAATATTTCATTGGAAAATAAATTCAAAAATAAGAATTAAAATTAATTGGATCCCCCTAATTCATTCACGGGATTTGGGACGAATTAATTAGGGGAGATTGGAACAATTGAGTTAAAGGGAGGTCCGGAGGCTCTCCCCCATTAATGAGGGAGAGTTGAGAGGTTTTACTCTCTTTCATCAATATGGGGTTATTCCTTTTTGTGTACCTACAACGTAACCTCTTGTGAGAGGTTATGTCCGGGTGGGCCCCACCACCATAACCTCTCATGGGAGGTTAAGTTGTGGTGGTCCTACCTACCACTCCCATGAGGAGGTTTTAACCACCAAACACCACTAGGCACCTCTAATAAAATAAAGTGAGAACTCACTTTATTTTATAACATTCCACAAAAACCCAAAAAGTGACTTTTATTCTCGACCAACTGTCGTTGAGGTGAAAGTCTCCATAAGTGAATACCAGAATTCCATGTTCAACAGTGCCCTCATATTTAAATTCCATGAAATGGTTCAATGGTTATAAAAACCCGTTTGTACATTTACTAAACATACCCGAACAAAAAGTCAGAAATTGATTCCGGGCACACCAGGCCTCAGAATCAAGCGCAATCAAATTTCACGGACTCATAAAATTCTCATGTATTTAAGAAAAAAAATATAAAGAATTTCAGGTCTTTAAAATATTTATATATTTCATTACTATAATAGCACGATATTGAATTGATTATTTTGTTGGTATAAGACACACTTATGTGTATTTTAATAGTTTTTCAATAAATGATTTCCTTTTAATTTTGAATTAGTTTTACATTGGTAAACCATATATTCACAATTCAATTAATCCTATGAATACATTATTTTCTAATATCTTGATTATTATTTTATGGTTTAAATAATTAAAATAATAAAAAATGTTTTGCAGATACCCAGTCATTAATGTAACGCTAGCAAAGATGTTGTTACATATGGAACATGCATAAATTTTTGTAATGTGTAATTAAAGAAATTAAAGAATTTAGAAAATTTAAAAATACATTTCATATAAATCATTGGTTGTTACATTTTATCCACCTTAAAATTGATTTCACAATCTATAATCATCTATGTTTTCAACAGTTTAATTAATGAATGTCCTTTACTAGAAATCCACAATGTTAAAAAACTAACCTAAAAATAATTTTAAAAGGAAATCGTGGAAACATAATTGTTACCTGATGTAACTCAAAAATAGGTTTCCACATAGGATAAAATAGGTGTAAAGTTAAAACATCAACATGTAAGAAGAATCTAACTATAATTTTTTGATGGAAAGTTATCGAAACATGGTTAGGAGAAAATTAACAATCATAAATCCATAAATCTGTGATGATATAAAGGCATATTTTATTCATATGAGAATAATGTATTGAGATTTATTTTCAATATTATTTCTATATAGTTGAATAATTTTCATGAGAATACATACTTACTTGATTTCATTACATTTCATATGAAAAATCACAATTTTTCATTGTGACTTGATTAATTTCAACCTCATTTCTGATTACAAGAAATTGATGTGAACTTATAATTCTAGAAGAATTAGTAGATAATGAGATCTGTAGAATGATAGGTTATTCTATCTATCTTTACATAATAAACAAATGGTTGAAACTTTCTATCCAATTTTTATAAATCCTCATTTGGAGTGATAATGCATTTATATATTAAGCCTCATCCTAATTTCAATGTAAATAATTTCATAAATGGTTACCCTTATTGACCATACAAAATATTAAAATCCATGAATATAAAAATATGGTCACTAAATTTCCAAAAAAAACATATCATTAATCATCCGAAAAAACTGATATAACTCATAAACGTCACAAAAATAACATGAAATGATCATGTATTCTATTGAAACATGGTAATAACCTGAATTACCATAAAACATTATTAAAAACATGAATACATTAAAAATTTAAATCTTTCCTCATACCAAAAATCTAAATATTCTATAAACTCAATCTGTGATATCATAATACAATTTTTACTCATTTCAGTTACAAGGTCATTAATACTATCCCACATATTTCATCATAATCAAACATATTTTTATTTTATTGTCATAACATCATGCATATATTAAGGGTTATCCTATAATTAATCTTGTGTTCTCCAAAATTATCACCTTACCACTACAATCACTATTCAAGGTCACTGGTACCATTCAACATGTGTTTTCAAATCCTTAAAAAAACTATAGTAGACCAGTTCGTTGATGTTTCATTATTTCAAAATACCATAAAATTATTTCTATAATGTTATTATTGAATTACATTACATAGAAACTCAATCATTATACCATATATTTGGTGTACTCCACATCAAAAATATTTATTCTATGAGATTTCCAACTGTATTTTGCAGTAATAGGTTTCTATCATTGATTATCATTAAAAACCCTCATATTTGGGAATTGATTAGCATAATTATCGTTTCCTTGAACCTGGAGTAATGAAGTGTGTGTGGTAGGGGGTGCATTATGTGTAGCATTCCCTATATTTGAATTATTAGATAACATATTCTCATTACATAATATAAATTTTCTAGATAAAATACTTTTCTAAAATTGAAACATTTATCTTTTCCATTGACAAAATATCCATCATGCTTGATTGCACACATTTAGAATAAAGAAAATCTCATATTATTTTCAATATGGATTTTAGATTTTCCATTGAATTATAATATTCTATTCTTATAGTTTATGTAATATTTATGGTTGACACAATTAACTATCTCAACTATAAGAGCACGTCAAACAATTTCCTCTTAGATAATGAAGTCCCTTGTCACTTACTCCCTTCAGATACTTTTTTTTCATGCCATTGAATAATCGATGAACCTTTCTCTTAGGTTGAATGATAAATCCAGAATCATACCTTTCACATCTTGTAAAATTGTCTGCATAGGATCCAATAGATTCATCATCCTTTGTCCTAACTTCAAGGAAATCCTTCTCTATCATCATTGAAAAAATATAGGGAATGTACTCATTTGAATGTAAATTTTTGAACTCATCACATTCCATGGATTCAATTTCATCTTAATGTATTTTATTAATTATTAGAGTCCACCACTAGTTCATTTCACCATCTAAATGATAAAAAAATAATGTTTCCATGTTACAAACATAGATGGAATGATAATATCTTTTTAATGGTACTGATCCATTGTTTAACAATAAGTGGATGATTAGACCCACCAAAAAGATTGTTGATTTTTCCTAATGAATGTATCAATATAATGTTTCATTTTTATCTCCACTATGATTCATAGTTTATGTGGGTATAAAAATAATATTTTTCATTCCGTCTCTAAAAACATTTTGTTTCCCATGAGGGCAATCATCTCATTTCGCATCATATCCAGAATTAATGTAGTTTATTCGAGTTACATCTTGTGAATAAAATCAAAATTATAGTTTTAGTAACACAAATCATAGTCAGAAAACCACATAAATATGGGAAATTTATTTTAATAAATAAAATCTTTTGTTCAATACTATGATATTCATGATCATTTAATAAATTATAGGATTATAACATATACATAGAATTATCCTTGAAGTCCTCTATAAGGATCATTCATTCTAGTTTCTAAAGGATTACTCAAAGTATTCTCTAATAACAATTATATAAACCCAATATTATAATTGATAGACATTACATGATATTAGTGGAATATTTCATAAATTACACAAACTAAAACCCAAAGAACATATTAATTTAGTTCCCTTTGAAACATGGATCACAAACATTCATTCTGTTGAAAGAAATTCAATGTTTACCAGAAATATCATTCCTATATTTATTCCTACCTAAAACTTTTTTCATAACATGGGTAAAAGAAACATCTAAAAAGTGTGGTGTGAGATGCTCAGTAAGGGTAAAAAAGGTAAATATCAATCATAAGATAATCATAATAAAAGATAATATAAAACAAAGATTAGAAAATCATATCCTATATATCAATGATCATGATGTCCTATCTTGGTATAAATAATATATATTAACAAAAAATAAACTAAAATATTCCCTGTGATAATAACATAATACTTGATATTGTGGCATATAGATATGAATATAAAATCATTTCCATATTAGTCAAGCTCCACTTCCAGGACCATCATGGAGAACAAAGACACATACTAAACTAGGTTCTATTCTCATTCTAGCCTTGTATTACTAAACTCTGTTTACTATCATTCCATTAAGATGTTATAGATAAAATTTTAATCTCGTTCTTGTTATGTATTACAAATCCGATTTTATTCTCATTCTAGTATTAAAATATTGAATCAATTTCACCTCATGTTCTAGTCCTATATATATCATGAGATATAAATATTTACAGAATTCCTTGGAGGGAGATATATGTACCACCAATCAAATAAAAAAGACATACATATTTCTTCCATAAGATCATAATTAATTTATAGAACACATAAAAATAAATTGGTTTTAAAAACATCATTCCATCATTATATAACCCATAGAAAAGAAATTAGTTTCATAAATATCATTCCATCATAAAAAAAACAACCATATAAATAATATGTATATTATCCTTGACAATTATTCCAAGTAAAACATGAATATCATCAAATAAGTTTTCTGTGCATGGAAAATAATTTTGGGAGATCACGAGAAAATAATTCTTGGGGATAATATCATTTCTCCTTTAAAATGTATTTATTTTTTAAAATGCCTTGAAACATTAAAAGAAATTTTTTTCATTGAAAATAACCTTGTAATAATGTCAGGGAATCTTCAAGGAAATAATAAATCATAAAATTTAAAAAATATGTTCATTTTGAATATGTTAAAAAACAATACTAAAGTACTATTTCTAGAATATTAATAATGTACTTCATTAGGAAAATGAAAAATATTCCATTCAAAAAATGTAGTTAAAATAAAAAAATGGGTTCAAATGACTGTTAAAATTGTAGCAAAAATATTAAAAAAATTATTAATCATTTGTAAATAACATTTACATAAAAAATTAATATTACCTAGTAAAAACTCATGTATAAACAATCCTGAATAATAATGAAATTTTGAAATTCAACATTACCACTTTATAATCAGTAAAATGATATGCACCATGAAAGAAATAAAATATTATGGATATGAAATTAACATTATTTTCTATATAATACTTCTATTGGAGGAATATTTATTTTATAAGGCTTGTGTCCCACAAAAATAAAAGTGTGGCAAAAATATCATACCTTATGTCTTGAATTCCTTTTCATATGGTCAAAAATACTGTATAATAAATATAAGTTTATTAGAAATATTACATAACACCATATTAATATATATAATAACATATATTAGTTACTTATATATTTATATTGAATTCTTATAAATAATTCCATGTTAAAGAAATGCTTCAGGTAATAACAGCTTTGTTTTCCATTAATGTTTTGACTTGTTATCCTTAGTCCCCTTACATGGATAAAAATTTCAAAATCTATAGAATGATAATCATGATATAAATATCATATATATATATATATATATATTAATTATATATGTATTAATTTTTATTCATAAAAGTAATATATATAATAAACTACACTGTTCATGGAGACGGTTGGTCATACATACACATAAACTCTATTTTCATTTTCTTATCATATTAAATGTAAGAAATGTATATGATATATTATCATAAATGAAGGATTTTTATGTTATATTTATAATATATATTCATTATATAATTTTTTTCCATCCTTGTGAAATAATAATGAAAACAAATCACATCGTAATGTGGAGTTGGTAAGCCATACAGATGCACGAGCGATGTTATCATTTCCCAAATGATTATGTGGTAAAAAGGTAGATATGATACTATAATTTAAGAAGTATAATAATTTGATAAATATATTTATAAACATTAAACGCATCCTAAATAACAGTCATAGATTTGGGTCTTGGAAAATTATTTGTAGCACTTCATGGAGATGTTATGTTATACATACTCATGAGTAATGCATTCATTTCTTGTTTAATGGTAAAAGAGTTTTATATTGGTTAATTATTAATCTTAATAAACTTTAATAATATTGAGTATTATTATTTTATTAATTTATTTTATATATCATAGATTTATGGGAGGTATGTAAGAGTTTAAAAAAGAGCAATTTGTTATAGCAATCACCTCTTCTTTGAAATAGTTCCTTAAGATCTCATCTATAGACTATACATTTAGTAGTTTTGAAAGAATATAATATATAAAATTTGGATAATGAAGTGGATATGAAAATTCAGAATATTTTTTCCATTATATAAGACTAAAATAGGTGAAATGAGAAGAGGGAGGAGGCATCCATTTATAGGGAAGGTGATGGACTCTTTCTTAATTTCAAAATAGATTGATTTATAATAAATTAAATATCAATCCAAATACCTTAAAATTTAAAATAATTAAAATATAATTCATGATGTGGGGGTAATAAAATAATCGAATAGATTTTATACATGTTTTCATGTAATTTTAATTTATATCATTTTTATTAACACATAGTTAACATATTTGAATTTTGTCTACGGTAACAAAATTTTCAATATTTAACGGTGTATTTTTTACCCATATTTTGTCAATTAAACCATAAATGGTATATTTATGATATTTTATACATTTTTTTATACATTTTTTTACTTATTTACAATTTTAAGATTTACAGCATATTGAATAATGTATTATTTTTAAAAAAATATCATTTTTTCAAATTGGAACTATTAATTACATCAACATTACGAAAATAAAAACTATCAAATAACTTCATAAAAATTATATCGTACACCCAAAATATTTCCTATTCACCTTTAAAATATGTGTATCACCTTAATTAATTGAAATTATAAATTTTTAATATTTTATATACCAGTTAATTATGTTTTTTCATTAATTAAATAATTACTCCATAGTCATTGTGTTATTATTTATAATAATTATTTCTCCTCTACAAATAAAAATTAAATTTTTATGATGTATTTAAATAATTAATATTTGGTAATAAAATATATAGTTCAGTATATATTATATTTCATTATGTAATAAAAATATTAATCTTTTTATGGATGATAGTGTGGAATTTTGTCACCATCTTTGAGTTTAATAATATCCAAGTTACATTCATTAGAATGTGTAAATTAAATTAATAGATTTAGAACCATATATGTTAATTGTATAATTAATATCATAAAATAACATTTTATCTATTGTTAGAGTCATTTTATAATCCTTATAACTTAATATTTAAAACAAATTACATGAATTTTACCTTTTACCACGGTAATAAAAAAAATAAATGATGCAATTCATATTTTCGAAAAAAATAAAAGGAAAATGTATATTATATTTTGAAATTATTATTAAAAGTAATAAATAAAATTATAAATTCAATTCATATAATTTGGAGTAATTAATTAAAAATTAATTTTGCAGAAGAGATGAAATAATAAGTTTTTAGGGTAAAAATGATCAAATGTTTGTAATTTTTTTATATCCAATTTTAATGTGAAATTGATCAAAATTACATAAATATTATTAAATAACATAAAATTAAAATAATTATATTTTTAACCAAATATAAAATATAATTTAACATTATAAATTATTTACACAAAAAATATGTTTCCAATTAAAATTCATAATTATTCACTATTCATCAAAACATAAATCTTATGAGAAAAATACAAAAAATTAAAACAAAATAAATTTTTATTTTATGAATTAATAGAATAAGTATATTTTTTTAAATATAATTTTTTATAGTGTAATAGAATAGTGTTAGAACAATTGATCCATCCAAAGGCGAAGAAACTATTCTTAAAAAACTGAGTTTTTAAGCATATAACATGATTTAATTTTATATTAGGTTTAAAAAATAAATATTTGTAATGTTAATAATTATATTTAATATCAAATCTATATATATATATATATTTCATTAATATAATCTAATAAGTGTTATTTTTTCATTTTATTACAATAAAACACATTTTTATGTACTTAAATACTTTTCCAGAAAAACAATTTCTTTATATTTTAAAATGATTTTACATGTGTAAACACAACATTCATAATTTAGTTAATCCTATTCATACATGACATTTTAAAATATTGGTTAGAATTATATTGTTAAAATAATTACAATAATAAAATTATGTTTCATAAAAACTATGTCTTGAGTGTAACGCATATTGGGCCAGTGTTGCGTGTACCACATGTTTAACATAGGGTAGAATAAAATGAATTTTATTAATGAATTATTATTATTTAGAAAAATATTTAATAAAAATCCAATATCGTTGCACATACTCAACTGTATACCTTTACCCGGTTCTTGGAAAATCTAGGTTACCCATACCCGAGTCTTATATTACCATTACATTAATGTTATTATTTACAAGATACACTAACATGAGCTTCAAAATAACCATATGTAGACTTAAGAAACATAGATTTACCCTACACAAGTTGATTAATATCCATACATAATATTTTAAAAAACCCCATTTAAGATTTTTTAGTGGTGTACTACCCTTACACAACCCTTATAATGTTAAGCATGCCCATATAAAAGATTTTTTAAAACACCATTACCATTACCCAATGGTGGGTATAAATCTATATAATGAACAATCTACCTTTACATATGGCATATAAGATCATCTCTCATATACATAGTGGGGAATCTACCCTTATGCTAATTGTTTACATCATGGACCACCTTAAAATAACTTATGGAAGATTATCTCAACCTTTATGTTACACAAGGAATGATATATATATTTAGTAATGAAGTGAGTATAAATATCCCATTTTAAATACAAAATCTAATATAACTCAATATTATCTTTAAGCATGATTTTTGAATTTCACCCTTACTCTTACACAACTCATTCAAAAAAGTTTTACCATTATGAACCAATTTACAATAGGTTACACCATTACACATAAGGAAGGACATGTATATGGGTAAAAGAACCATTTAAAATATTTTATTTAAATGAATAAAAACACATAAATAATTTATAAAATCATTATTTTAACTGTTAAAAATCTGAAATAAATGTCTAAAATATTAGAATCACATTAAAAACATCAGAATTAATTTACCAATTAAAATTTCAGAACATTAAATTAATTGAATAATTAGAAAAAAAATTAAATACACATTTAAAACTATACGTTTATTGAAAAAACTTATAAAAATTATAAAATTATTTCCAAAAAATTAGACACCCTAGAATGACAAAGGGATAAAAAAATTCTAGACCCTTACATGAAATTTTTGAAAACTGTGGGATTATAATTGAAATGAAAATAAAATTGATAAATTAAATCATGAAATGATATCTTATATATGCAGTATGAAAACCAAAAAAATGTAATAGTGTTCATAATACCAAAATTGTATCATGTAGAGGAATTTAAGATGAAAAACCACAACTCGGTCCCAATTCATTATAAACATTCACCAAGCATTCTAAATAATTATGTTATGTTCTTGAAATACGTAAAAAACATCTATATTAAAAACTATACAAATTTTTTAAATTTACTTACAATCAATATAAACACATTAATTGTAGTTATTTTTATATATTTTCATCCTATATTGAATACAATCTTTATCACTTTTAACTAGTTTTGTAAAAATGGTGATATAATCTATTTATTTTTTGATTTTCAACATTCATTGATCGGATAATGTATTTTAATAAATATTCTACTATATTTTATAAATATATGATTTCATTCCAGGTTAGGTTGGTTACAATTCATGAATATAAAATCCTTCATTACCATGTTTCAATTATTCTTATTAAATGAATTCTGTTTTCTTAATTATAGATATAAATATAGATGTATCCTTTACAAAACCAAAACCAAATATTTATTTAAATATTTGTATTCAACACACTACCCTTAAACATATCAATGTAATTTTCCACCTAAATATTTAATTGTGTCATATAATACTATATAATTAACATGTAGCACATGATAAAAACAACTATATTTTATTATAAAAATTTGAATATTAAATATAGATAATATAATTTCCAGGAATTGAAAATAATACAATGGAAACAAAAAATATAAATATTCTGATATGATCCATCAACCATAATATTTGTACTCATGGTAAACAATGCAGATGAATATAATATTATTCTAAATATAATCTTCATTTTTATAATAAAAAATATATTACCTTGAGAGAAAATGAATTGTAATGAATAATTTGTTAAATATGTGGTATTTATATAATGTAGCTAAACCATATGACAATTAAAAATATGAAAATTTGAAGTGTAACATTCCAAACAATGTTAACCAAACTGTACTTCCATGTCAACCATAACATGGTGAGGTATGACAAAAACAATTGAAATAGATCTTGAATATATCCAAAAGAGTACATAAAACTAGTTTTGAAAGAGAAACAAATGAAAAACAACCAATAACCATAAAATCCATTCAAAAACTATATACACTAGAAAGTATTTAATAAAATGTTTTCAACATTCACCAAAAAACAACCCCACTATAAAGGATAAAACAAAAGAAGAATATGAAATGATATATAGATCCCATCCCTTTACCTATATCCTTTTATAAAAAATCTACGACCAACCCGAGGAAAATATATGTTGTGAGAAAAATAATCATCATGTTACCACCACTGACGAGTCAATACAAGGCCCAATATCAAGAATTTAATATTTATAAATTAAAAAAAATACAATGTATTTTCATAAATAAAAAATTAATTTATAAATCATTTTCCATTGGTTTTCTTAAATTCCAATCATACTATTAAGCCAAAAAACGACATATTGGAGTGATAATGATAAATTAAAATCATTGCATCATAAGGTAAAAATGAAAACACATATCCATGAAATACGATCATGTTATGTAATGTTCTAAAACCACATATAAAAACATTTGAGTGAAAATCTATAATAAAAAATACCATGTTATAAAAATTTGAAAATGGACAATAAAACTATAATGTTTCGATCGACCCTATTGGAAAAATACATACTAGATATAAAAGATCCAAAACCATTGAAAAAATTGGATCTGACCAATATCATACCGTTCCACAGTCCATCGATATCCAAAAGCCTTCCCCACAATGGTTCTTAGTACACTAAGGCTACCCAATTCTATTTCCCAATTCTCCCAAGGATCCCAATTCACCAAAATGAGAAATAAATTTTAAAAAACACTCTCAAAGTTTTTCAAAGACATTTTGAAATCCTTAATAATATTATTTAGTGTTTGAATTCTCATTTCCATATTTACGAAGAATATTTTCAAATAAAAACCTCTTTAAAAACAATTTCCATTACAGGAATTCCTATGAAACCGCTTATCAATTAAAATCAATGAACATACCAGATAAATAATCAATAATACTAATAAACTCGTGAAATTAACCCATCATATATAAAAATTAACCTAAAATGGAATAAATAATCCTCCTTTAAAAAATATGGTAGTGATCCAATAGATTCGATACATAATGACAATGGATGACAAGGAACTGCAAAGGATAGATATAAAACACCACCAGATTATGAATCTGAAATAAACCACAACAAAATAATGTTCTAAAACCAAATATAAATAATATCTGGATGGATCCCTTACTTTTACCGGTGCACCGCAACAAACCTTTTGACCGATGGCTGAACATATGATCTGGATAGTGTGAGGAAATCCAAAAATATCCAAGGGTGGGATTTTAATTGATAGAGGCAATGATGTAGGTGGAATGAAAGAAATAAAGTAGGTTATGGGTGAATAAAATTTATAGTCTATAAGATATACCTGGCATGAAATCACAACACACATCATTTATTCCAAAGAGGATAAAATCATCATAAAATGCATGACATTTTTAATAATAATCAAATTTTTTCCATCACACAGCAGGAATCCTTCAAAATGTGTGTAAACTTTTCACACCATACATCTATTTAAAACTATCCACATGGTTTCAAATATCATTACACGGATTTTAATCACCCAAAATACAAAAAAAATCCAATTTCTAGATGAAAATACCAAGCCACATGGGATGTTCCCCAAACATGGGGATAAACCAATAAATCCATTGAAACATTTAGGCCTAGACTGCATTAATTAAAAAATAAAATAGAGAAAACCTAGTCCATTTTACCCAGTAATGGATATCCATCCCCAATAAAACCACAAATGTACCCTTCTGTGTTCAATAAAAAAACATGTTGAGTTGATTAAATGAAAATCATAACATTGTGTTAAAGTATCCCAACTATAAAAACAATGTACCCAACAATTCAAACATATTCTTCGACAAGAAAAAATATAAGGCACCTAATTCCTCATATAAACCCACTCTCCCATGTATTGTGGCTATCCAATCCACACAACCATTGTACCAAGGCCAATATAATAATTTAATTGTGTAGTACATTCTCTTAGTGATACATAATTCAAAAAGACTTCTCCATCAAATTTTTGTCTCTTTCAATATCAGTATCTTCCCATCCAATCACATTGTAATGATATAGTATATCCCCCCTTAGCCATGATACATGAATCCAATCATTAACATAAGTCATACCTAAAAAAATTCATAATGAAAGGCCACTATTAAAAGTCACTAAATGATATCCAAGGGTCCCCCAAAACTCAGTGAAAGTATACTCTTCATACCCAATAGAAAATATACCATACATGGTGAAACTCTTGGAACAACTTAATCACCAACTAAAATAAATATTGGGTGATAAAAATGGTACACCTAAAATTTCTGATAAATCTTTTATGTGATCAATCTTCCCAAGATCAACTACAACGCCTTCATTGTTTACTGAATGAGACTCAACCCCACTAAGGACCACTCCCCCAACTCTTCCTACCACATGTATGATATACAAAATATTCTATACAGATCCACTATCGGATTATATTTATTGAATTGTAATTATTGTTTTCATTGGAAAAATTTAACAGAGGAAAATTGTTTTCCCAATATCCTATAAAATCAAACACACAAGCTTGTAGTATAAATCCTTGAACCCGGATAACCCTCTTAGTGTGTCCATCCATATGTGGATGATATGTTTTGTTCAATATAATATATTGACACATAGATTTCTATTAAAAATTATATAATCA
The DNA here is from genome assembly GCA_963277665.1 of Viscum album. Lineage (NCBI taxonomy): Eukaryota > Viridiplantae > Streptophyta > Magnoliopsida > Santalales > Viscaceae > Viscum > Viscum album. The sequence continues at coordinate 1,340,773,547 of OY728136.1, forward strand.
CGATGTAAACCTTGGGTCCCTATCATAAATGACCTTTTAATGAACCTGATGATGTCTCACAGTCTCTCAGACATACAAGTCCCCAAGATATTCCATAGTCATCATCTCTATGATGGGAAGAAAATAGATTGAATTCCTAAGTGAAAAAATGATCAATCAAATCACATACTTCTCACTATGATTTCATGGATAATAAATGATGAAATCCATGGAAATCACATCCCATTTCAATACTAGAATGGGTATGGGAAGAAACAAACATCATGAAATTTGGTGTTCTGCACTAATCATCGGAAAATTTAGACACTATGATACAAAATCCACAATTTTTCTATTCATACCCTACAACCAATAATGGAATATAAAATAGTGATACATTATGGTAAACCTATATTTCATGGAACACTGATAATAATTCATATTTTTATATCAAAACCTACCTCATGAATAAAAGAACAACCATGTAACCATAGAAGCACAAAGTGCCACTATAAGGTTGAGAAAACTCACCTGAGGTCTTCCCAACATAATTAATATTACCCATGAATTTGAACCGAGTTAATATAAACTGATTTATCCTAAATTTCTCATTATATGATGATTCACATTCAATAGATTCTAGAAACACCTACTCACAAATGTATTTTACTCAGAATATCATCTCATCAATTAAAAACATCAAATACCACTCCTCAAATGATTTCATCATTCCTTGTATTGATAATTTCCTTCAAAATGCATCAGCATACACAATTCCTTTCCCCATGGATACACAATATTAAAATTAAATTTATTCAATTATACGACCAAACATCTTTATATCTTGTTCATGTTCCACTATGTAATAATATATTTTAGGATCTTATGATCACAATATAGAATAAATCACTCTTAAAAGAGGTAGTGTCGCCACATTTTGAAATCAATAATAAATACTCCCAACCCTAGATTAAGGGTCGCATATTTATTTTTATGATGGAATAACTTCTTTGAACCATAGTCCACCATATGTTCCCATTGCATCAATACACATCCCGAACATGTACCACAAGCATCACTGAAAATATCTTTACCTGTATCTAGTTTTCATATGATCAAAACAGGTATTGAAGACAACCGAAACATAAAATAATAATGATCCTTGACACTTTTTTTTCTACTCATAATTTACACCCTTATGGGTTAAATCAATCATCAATGTTGCAATCAAGGATAAATCATTAAAAACCCACGTATATTGACCAACCGGACCCAAGAAAGATCAAATCACAAATACATTGTTGGGTTTTCCCCAAGACATAACATCCTAATCCTTTTAAAATCCATTGATATATTTCTGTTATATATCACATTGGTTGTACCCAAATTTACCCTACATGTATGCAGTTGTTGTAGTACATGTAGGGGTCGAATCAACAGGGATTGAAGAAGAAACCTAGATACAATCTGATTTTGGATAGATTTGGCTCTGAAGTGGCCAACTATTTAGATTTGTGTGATTTGAATATAGTGATTTAATTTAAAGAAAAATAAATTCAATTACATAGTCTAAAACAATTAATGGAGATGGGTTGACCTAAAGTTGTTAATAGGGTTTGATTGAATGTTGTTATTTTCTTATAATGTTTAAGTTCACTAATTCAAGACATATCCACAAAATGATATAATACCTCAACATCATTCATCAATTTAATCCTTACAAAATTCCAAGGCTAATAACCAATGAACATAGAGGAAAAATTTAACGATCACTCCAAGGAATTGGACCGTACTACCACTCAAAATGTGTCATTGTTAAAGTTGTGAAGATGAAGATGAAAATAATCATAAAATGAAAATCTTAAATTAATGAAATTATTAAAGAATTTTAGATCATAAAATACCATCCAATATACCCCATGCATCTCTCTATGACCAACCCATCATGGTTTATCCCTCCATTGATTCAATGATCTCAAAGGAAGCAGAAAGTAGACTCACTGGGGAAGAATTGAAGATGTAAAAAAACAAAAATAATGTTCACTCCACCGTTGTGTGAAACAAATCACAAGGTTTGGGGTGAAAAAGATCACCCCTTGAGGTAACTGTATCATGGTTATAAGAAGAATAAAAGAAAAAGAGAAAATGAATAACTTTTATAATGAACTAATGTAATTCAAGCAACTTACATTAGAATGAAGAACGATTACAACATCAAATTGACAGCATAACATTACAGTGAAAAAATCACCCAAGATTCATAAATCCTCCACCGCTACTACCATAAATAGGAAAAAAGGATGACTTGGGTCGATCCACCACTCCCCATATCACTTTAATTAACTATGGGAGGTCAAAGTGGGTGGACATTTAATGTAGAAGATACTTTTCAAATCTTTCTTTGAAGTGGGAGCCACAATGCATCCACAAAACAGAAGTGCCGAAATAACCATCTCTAAGGCCGAATTGGAGTTTTCCATAGAATACTTAATTGAATACCCTAATTTCCCCTAATATCCTGAAAAATTTCAGCTCCTCATACATTGTGGTTTTCAAGATATGATTTAAATGGTGGCTGTTTTTCTTGGCCGCAGAATCTGGCCCAGAATTGCATCTTCAAATAGGTCCACCTAGAACTCCATTAAAACATTATAATTAGCTTGGGAAACTGTTGAATTAAATATTCCACATTATTTATTATATCTCTAGTTAAATTTTTAGTCTCTTTGGGATTCAATCATGGCATATAATTTACTTTTATTGGTCTGTTGTCCACCTCACTTCGCCCAGCATGTGGTTGGTAAAAAGCCCACTTTGGTGCTCTTGCAAATTGAATATCCAAGTGCTCCAACAAAATGAATTGTTCCATGTAGCATGAGAGACATGAAAATAAAATTTGAAAATAAAATCAAGACCATTTGGGTTTTTATGAGATGTTCAAAAATGTACCATGTAATAGTGCATTTTAGGAAATAATTGTAATCATGATGTGAAATGATGTCCAAAGTGTAAAATAAGCTAAAATTGTATTTATGAATAACAAATCACATGAAAACTATATAAATTAAAAAAAACTATCCTCTTCTTGTGGCTAATCACACCCCGAATTTGAGTTTTTCTAGTCCCGAGCAAATTATATATCACAAACATGAAATTTGAATGACCTTTTCCAAAAAAAAATTTATACATATTGCTCACCCAAAGACCTCATAATTTTTTTTTGAAACCCATCAATAGCATTTAAAACAAGCTATGTACAATGGCATAACCCAAGCCCAAGCCCAAGCCCACTCCTTCGTTCAAATTAATCACCATATTTCATCCAATTTTAATTAATCTTGATGAAGTGTTGTGCGTCACAATAGGCATGGGGGTTCATTTTAATTCAAAGGGAGAAAATATGGAAGCTCCACAAGGAATGGGATTTTAATATTAAGATGATAATTAAATTTTTTATTTTTCTTTTTTTTTTTGTTTTTTTTTTGTTTTTTGTTTTTTGTTTTTTTTTTCAATTTTTCCATTGTAATAGAAATTGAACTCAATCGATTAAACCCATGTAGCAAGACATTGCCGATGACTCCCAGGCTCAAGGACCTTAGGGAACCAAGTGAATTTCATACACTCGGGCATCGTCTCATGTTAAATCTATCAAAAACAAATTCAAATTACCGCAAATAGAGATAAAATGCCCAACTTTGGGCCAGAAAACTATGGAGTCATGATCCCCAAGTGCTGAAATCCACACATTAGGTCTTTACATCGCACTACGCAATTTTTTTTCTTTCTGAATACTCATTTTAAAATTAATATTATCACCAAACTCAACTCCTTTTATTATGGTACATCAAGAACTAAAACTAATACCCCATAGTTTAGAGGATGTGCATTGTGTTTTATTATTAAATGGATGAAAATATAAATGGTGAAAAATCAAATCGTACAACCGCACTTTCAAAAATATATTCCCATGACCCTAAACTTGCATTAAAATCAGAATCAAGGAATGAAAAATTATTTGATATCCAATTTCAGAGTTTGCAATGTCTGTTATCATGTTCAAGGAAAATGAAATTTTTCCTTCAACACATTTTTTATAGACACAAGATCATTTTATTTATTTCATCTCCCCCAAAAATAAAATAACATTGTCCCTAGTGTTTAAATAAATGAAATATTAGAAGGGGTGGAGGTAGATGAAAGGAGTTCTAAAAATAATTTAAAACAATAAACATAGAACAAATTCACCTGGTTTTTGAAGATGTAGTTCATGATGCTCCAGATTACTCCTTTGATCTCTTGGGAGATGATATCACCTATTTGATCGAATAAGTATCTCCCAAAATAGTCCCTGAACCCTAAAAAAGAACAATCCAGAAAAAACAAACAACCCAAAAATTTATGTAATACCATGTATAATCATTTTAAGGATTTTCCCAATTTTTTTAAATCATGCTGATGATACATTGTTTTTTTTAATTTATGGGTGAGGTATTACCCTGGGATCACACCGCGTTACACGGATGAATACGGTACTCCCCTTTCATACCCATCCTTACTCATAATTGAAGAAGAGGTCAACAGTCTATATGTTTTTAAAATACCTACAAAAACATAAATAAAAAAAATAAATTGATGATACATTGTCTTCTTTTAAATTTATTGGTAATTTATTACATAGATATCACACCACGTCACACTGATGAATATTGCAATCCCCTTTCATACCCATCCTTACTCATAAAAGAAGAACATGTCAACAGTCTAATTTTTTAAACAAAAAATCCAAAAGGAACAAATAAATCACAATGATTGGAAACATGAAAACCACAGGATGCCTCCAGTGCAGCGCTTTTGTTTAACGGCACTAGCTCGACATGAACCCCCTAACATACCTAATACCAACATTCAACATTTTATAGACCCTATATTTCTCCACTTCTACTTTTTTTGAGATTGATTATATGTTTTGAATTTGTGTCATGTACCAACCTATGTTCAACAATGAGTGGGTAAATCCATGGAATATCAGAAATAATTGATCTAAATTCCTCTGTAGTCTTTACTAAGAAACCAATGATCATTCCAAAATTTTTGGTTTCAAGAGAATAATGAATTTCAATTGAAATATCCTGATTATACCTTATGAAGGTATACTTAGGTGGGGAAATAAGGATAATAATTTTGATATCGGGTTTCATAGTAAATTAAAACACAGGTTGAGATTTTTAATCCAACTCAGTTTTATTTTCCATATTTCTCAACAAAATTGGTTCCATTATAAAAGAAGATTCAACCACCAAATTGGTGATATTAGTGTAAGGAATGGGTATGGACTCAATGTTTTTAATTTCTCTTAATGGTTCAGTGATTTTTGTTTTTGAAAAATCATCAATAGAGTTATACATTGGGGAATCTATCCACGATGTCAAATTTCCCGCTTGTGAATACATGAAATTAATTTCCTCCAGATTTAAAGACCCATAAAAAATTCTTTGATTCACTTCCCCTACCCCCAATCCAAATTTCAGTTTTTTAATAAATTGATGAGAGGATTCTGGGAAAATAAACACTCCACATAAGGTTTTGGAATGTACAATTTGTGTAGGGATGAGTTTCTCACTAGTATTAATCCGTTGTGGTTTTAATCTCAAAGATGATACCTCGATACTCAATATATCCATTTGATTACACAATTTTTCAATCAGTGTTTGAGGAATAGAATTTGAATGTTGTTTATCATCATGGACTTCCCCAAGATTCATATCTTCAACCATCCTTGTGAGGGCTAAAAATTTAACCATTAAATATTCATCATCCCATTGATTTAACATGTCACAAGGTCATTGGTAATTAATCAACGGTTGATCAAAGAAATTGTCTACATTTTTTGATTCCCAAAATTGATTTTCAATTTGACTCTAGCACGGTTCTATGTTGCGGTATTGCTGAAGATAATACATTGGATTAGAGAGGGATTTGGATTTTAGTTTTTTAGGACACAGAAAAACAAAAAGGGGACAAGATAAGAGAAATGGAGGTGAGAAAAGAGAATTTGGGGTGAGAAAAGAAATTGAGTATCTAAGGTGACGTACTTGGGTCCTCATAAACGGTGCCAAAATTTGATAGTACCCAAATTTAACCTATATGTATGCGGTCATTATAGTACAGGTAGGGGTCGAATCTATAGGGACTGATGAAGAATCCTAGAGAAAAACTGATTTTGGAGAGATTTGGCTATGGAGTGGCAAACTATTTGGATTTACTTGATTTGAAACTTGTGATTCAATTTAAATAAAAAAATCAATTACATAGTCTAAAACAACTAATTGATATGGTTTGATCCTATGTTGTTACTAGGGTTAGATTGGATATAGTTATTTTCTTATAATGTTGCAGTTCACTAATTCAAGACATATCCACAAAATGATATAATCCATCAACATCATTCACCAATTTAATACTTAAAAAATTCCATGTCAAATCAAAAATGCACTTTGAGGATTAATTTAATGATCACTCCAAGTAATTGGATCGTACTACCACTCAAAATGTGTCGTTGTTCAAGTTGGTGATGATGAAGAAGAAAATAATCATCAAATGTAAATTTAAAATTAATGAAATGATTACATAATTTTAGATCATAAAATAACATCCAATCTACCCCATGGAACTCCCTAGGACCAACCCATACGGGTTTAGCCCTCCATTAACACTATGATCTCAACAGAAGAGGAACGTAGACTCATTGGTGCGGAATTGAAAAGTAAAAAACAACAAAAATAATGATCACTCCGCCATTGTGTTAACAAAATCACAAGGTTTGGTGTGAAAATGTACACACCATGAGGAACAGGTATCAAGGTGATAAGAATAATAAAATAAAATTAGGAAATGAATAAATTTTATAAAGAACTAATGTAATTCAAACAACATACATGAGAATGAAAAATGATCACAACAACAAATTGACAACATAAAATTACAATGAAAAAAATCACCCATGATTCATATATCCTCCACCACTACTGACTTAAATAGGTAAAAAGGAAGCCTTTTGTCGATCCACCACTCCCCAAGTCTCTTTAATAAATTTTGACAGGCCAAAGTTGGTGGACATTTAATGTAGAAGAGACTTTTCAACTCTTGCCTTGAACTGGGAACCAACTTGCATCCACTGAAAAAAAGTGCCAAAATCACCTTATCGAAGAATTAATTGGAGTAGTCCATAGATTACGTAAATGAATCACCTGATTCCCTCTAATATCCTATAAAATTTCACCCCAACATAAATTTTTTTGTGAGATATGATTTAAATGGTGGGCTGTTTTTCTAGGCAACGGAATCTGGCCCAGAATTGTATCTTCAACTTGGGCCACCTAGAAATCCATTGAAACATTCGACTTCTCTTGGGCCACTTAAAAATGAAATGTTACCCATGATGGCTTCTATTTCTAGTAAAATTTTGAGACACTTTGGGCTTCAATAATGGACTCTACAGTACTTTTATTTGGATTTTGTTCGGCTCACTTCGCCTAGAATATGGTGGGTTCAATGCCCAATTTGGTGGTCTTCCAAATTGAATCTACAAGTGCTCAAAAATAATGAATTGTTCCTTATTTCATTTGAGACATGAAAATTTAATATGAAAATAATATCAAGACCATTTGGTGTTTTATGAGATGTTCATGAATGTAACATGTAATAGTTCATTTTAGGAAAGAATTGCAATCATGATGTGAAATGATGTTCAAAGTGAAAAAAACACTAAAATGGAACTTATGAATAAAAAATCACGTGAAAAATATATAAATTAACAATTAATATTAGCCACTTCAATTGTCTAATCACACATGCACCACAAATTTCACTTCGCAGATCCAAAACACACATTTTAAAAACATAACATAATGATGATTTTAATTCAAGGATCGACAAATTATATCCGAAAAATCCATGTTCTCCCCCTCTATCATAAAGTACAAAAAATATCATCCATAAATACAAAAAAAAATTCTAATAACTGATGATTGATCTGGTTCAACATTTCCATAAAATCATAGGGTAATTTTTCATAGCAAATGGAATATTCAGAAACTAATGATGTATGTACTGTCATACAAACATTTTCATAGTTAAATATATATCTAAGACCCTCAAATGGTGGTACCCGAGAAGAAGTTCTACATTTGAAAACCAAAATTCCCCTTGAATGTAGTAAAAAAATTAATCATTCTTAGACAATGGATATTTGTTCTAACTGACAAACCAATTTATCTTTCAACATTTAATAAGAACTCCACGGATCTTGTCTACCTTTTTAGAAAATAGAAAAGGTGAATCCCATGATGAAACACTATGAAGAATAATAATTTATCATTTAGTTACTCAATCTAGAATTAAACATCTGAAAACTCATTTGATTCCATTTGATAACATGGTAAACAAATGGGAATAATACCCGGGATTAAGTCAATAATAAACACAACATCTCTCTATTGTGGGAAACCATAAAAATCATATGGAATGTCATCATGGAATGAAGACACAATGACAATAATTTTACCACCAAAATGACAGTCAAATTCATCTAGAACCATCTCAGACAACTTTAATTAGATTACCTAATCATAAGGAATAACATGACCTTACCTTCACGATCTTGAGTCCCACTAACCAAAAAAAGAGTGACCCCATCCATATATAAGATCTATACCCGATGGTGATAAAATTCCATCTGAACTATAATAATTATAATCCAACCAATGATAATAATCAAGTCAATGATGTAAATATCATGAACTAATAAGCCCCATAGAACATAAATGTCGGTTAACATCACCTGACATATTGGACACTAGAAACATTATTCAAAATTCCTTCCCAATTCCATGGAATGATTCAATGAGTACGGAATAAGTAATAAATAAAATAACAACACATTAATTAATTTTTATTATATGAATGAATGTGAAACAACTATGTCAAATAGAGCTAGCACTATAGAATTAAAAATAAACATTGTATATCTATCTATTGTTTGGTCCATTAAGAAAGATACCCTTAGAGGGGGGGATCTGGGAATGATAGATTAAAACAACTACCCCTTTTGATCTTGTTTTTCTGTTAGAAAAGACCCTCTTCTCTCTCCAACCTGATGCATAGTATGAAAAAAACATAAATAATGAACATGACACAACAATTTTTACTTGGTTCACCCTCACTGGGCTACATCCAAGTAACATACACCGGTAGTGTGCCTGTGTACCAATTTCACTATAAGTGTACTATTTTTTACACTTTTGAAGTGGACTCACTTTCCCTTCTGTTTTACAACCACTCACAATTTTGAACTCAATGCTCTATCAACTAATTTGAGCTCATTGCTTCTTTAGAAGATCTAATCTCAGATTATATACCTTTAGGTCTCTTCAGTACCACTAATGAATGCATCCTCCACTGTATTTAGATGCTATTCTGAAGTCAAACATTCATCCATAAATGAATACCCATTTTCCCCTGAACACTGGGCAACTCACTTTGGAAATACATTTCCAAAGCACCCTACTTTGCGAGGCTCCCAATTTCACGAAGCTTAAAAAAGCCCTTGCAATGCACCTGCCTTTTCGCAAAGAACTCTTACGAAGCACAGTCACGATGCTCAAGACGTCGCAGAGCGTCTTCCCTCATGAAGCTCACTGAGCCAGCAAAGAGCTCGCAATTTTCGCAGAGCTAAAATAGCCGCTGGGAAGCACTTCTTTCGCGAAGCACACCGCCTTTGAAAACAACCTTCGCGAGCCAAGAGCAAATTATTTTCTTTGAAAACTCTTTCTTTCTATACTTATTCTCCTGAGGGGGTCTATGCCTCTTTATATGTGATTCCACATACCCTTGAACTTTACATGCGATGTCCTCGCCACGTCATCTCTAATCATGAAGCTCTGAAGTTCTCGCTAAAATTCTCTCAAAATCGCGATGCACCACTGTAATTTTCTGGATTGCAGAGCTTGATGTAATCGCGGAGCATCACCGTAAATCCCTTCACTCCTTCACCAGGAAGATGCCTCGCAAATCCCTTCCCGGTCGTGATGCACCTCCAGATCATCCATTATTTTTTCATTGTTTATTGTCAACATTGATAGTCTACAACATCTCTGGAACTTTAAAATTTACCATGGAAACCTGCTTTGTAAACAAACACAACCAACCCAAAAATGCTTCAATGTTACCTTGAGGGATTTTTTCCCTACAATCTCCCCATTTGGGTTTGTTGACAACTCTTCACAACTTTTCTCAAAATGATTTTCTACATGTCGATACCTTAGTGAGTCTCCTTCCATCATCTACCACCATTCGACTCCTACTATTTAGTTAGCGACCAAAGATTCACTCACCACATACTCTAAGCCCCCATGACCAATGCTCATCGTGAGAAAAAAGAATAAATGAAAGGATCATCAATAAATCACTTCATTTATACCACCAACTGTTGACACTCAACTAATACAAATTTCCAAACTTATACCAATTTTTATACCAATACGGTACCAATGATCAAACTGATACCAATTGTTGATCGCCAGAACCCTTTTCACACCATTCCAACATCACCCTTTTACTTTCATTACGATCTGCAGCTATCGTGATATCTATTCAATGATCGATCACTTCAAGCATCGTCAGATTTAATACTCTCCCCCAATCTTATTAATCCCCCTATCTCACTGCTCCACTTGATTCTCCTCGTATCATTCATGATTTATAAAACAACCACACTGTCTCCCCCTTGAACAATCACTATTTTATCCCCCTTTGTCAACGAACCCAAAGTGCACTCCTTTGTGTTCTGTAATAGGGTAAAATCAAAAATTAATTCATTATGGAAAAACACATCATACCTTATAGATAGGGGATTCCACATCCACCCTCTTTTAAGTGTGGGGAGTCGAATGAACTCTTAGGGCCAGTCGATGCCATTCAAACACTTCCCCTTGGGTATAACCAGTATCATAATGTCTAAAACCTGTTGTTCTGTAGGCACATACTCCAACTTCATAATCCCATTCTCAAACTTCTCCTTGATAACATGATACTTTATCTCAAGGATCTTTTTCATTGAGTGGTGGATAGGATTTTTGCTTAGATTTATAGCACTTGATTTAACGCACTATATTCCGATCAGAGACTTCACTAGAATTCCCATATCATTAAGCATCTAATTCATCCACCATAACTGTGTGCAATCCTGAGTGGACGTAATATACTCAGCTTCTGTGGTGCTCAATGAGACGTAATCTTGATTCTTTCTCATCCAAGAAATACATATCCCACCAATATTGAATGCACATCCGGACGTTGATTTCCTATCATCTATTGAACCGGTCGAATCTGCATCAGTATATCCCAATAACTCTATCTGAGATTTTTCATTATACATCAAGATGAAATACACCATTCCCTTAGTATACTGAAGTATTCTCTTCACTGTACGCATGTGTATTTCCTTGTTATTACTTTGATATCATGCTACATGGCAGGTGGTGAAGACAATATCTGGTCTCGTCACTATCAGGTATAGTAAACTCTTAATAATCTACCTGTATTCTATGATATTAATTTATTTGCCATTATCATCTTTCGATAATTTCATCCTGGAAGCAACCAGAGTCTTCATCTCCTTGTAATTTTCCATTAAAAAACTTTTCAAAACCTCCTTGGTTTATTTGGATTGAAAATTGGATGTTCCATTCCTTCCATGTTTCACCGGTAGACTAAGGAAAAATGTTAGCTCTCCAATAATTAACATTTCAAACTAACTTTTCATGAATTCAGAAAACTGTCTGCAATGAGCCTCATCTGATCCGTTAAATATTATGTCATCGACATAATCCAAGACCATCATCCTTTGATTACTATTGATGTTAAAATAGAGATTGTAATCAACTCCCCCACACTTGAATCCAAGCTTCTTTAAGTATTGATCAAGACTTGAGTACCATGCTCGTGGTGCTCATTTTATCCCATACAATGCCTTCTTCAGTCTGAAAACCATGTTTTCATCCCCATGAATGAGAAAACCATTTTTCTGGTCAATATAAACCTCTTCTTCTAGAACCTCATTTACAAATTCAGATTTGACGTCCATCTGAAAAACATTGAACTTCTAATACACTACAATGGATAGAAATAATCTTATTGTCTCCAGTCTCACAACCAGTGAAAATGTCCCATCCACATCTATTCCCTCTATCTAGGAGTACCCCATACACACTAGTCGTTCTTTATTATGAATCATTGTGCCATATTGATTCATCTTGTTGCGATAGACCCATTTGGTCCCGATTACATTCTTATCTATTGGCCTCGAAACAATCTCCCATGTTTGATTCTTCTGAATCTGATCTAGCTCTTTATTCATTTCCTGATTCCAGTTTTCATCTTCAACTGCCTCAACAAAAAATTTTGCCTCATCCTATGATAGTAAAGATCAATGCTATAGTGATTTCATTCTTCTCGTCTGAACTGGAGCTGATTGATCACCAATGAAATTCTGCTTGTCAATTTCAGCTCGACTTCTTGTCCATTGTGCAGATACATATTTTACTTCCTCATGCTCATCATTATTATCTTCTTCTGAATCAAAATCATCCACCTCTTCTCCCCCTAAGTTTATTTCCTCCTCATCACTCTCATCAATAAATTGTTTATTGTGATGTTAAATGATCTATTCATTCTATACTATAGTGACATCATTGCTCTCAACAACTTTTCCCAACCTTTTTTTAATAGCATTTATATGACTTAGTTTTTCCTAAGTAGCCAAGGAATATCCCTTCATCTCCTCATGACTCATATTTCCTATGTTTTTCCTTGTTGAGGATAAAGCACTAACTTCCTAATATTCTAATGTATTTCACAATTGGATTCATTTTATACCACATCTCTTATGGAGTCTTTCATTCCTTCGGACACAACAAAGACCTGTTAGAAATGTAGAACGATGTCGGAATTTCGTCCTTACAAAATTTCTATGGTATGTATTTTTTAATGAAGAACGTTCTGTCCCTATTTTTGATGAACCTATTTCTCTTTTCAACCACTCCATTTTGTTGGGGAGTTCTTACTGAAGAAACGTTATTTTTTATCCCATCTTTCTCGAGATATCCTTCCACTTGATTGTTTGTGAATTCTATACCATTGTCAGTACGAAGCTTCATAATTTTTTGTCCTAGCATTATTTCGCACTCCCTTCGGTACTTTTTTAACCATCTGAACACAACCGACTTATGGGAAATAACAAATACTCATGCCATTCTGCTATAGTCATCAATGAAAAGAACATAGTACTTCTTTCCTCAATTTCTCTTGGTGTGATTGGACCACAAACATCAGCATGCACCAATTCAAGCACTCTTGCTGACTTCTTCCCCTTTTCCTTATGCGTCTTCATGATAATATTATTTTGTTATAATGAATCGAACTAGTTAGTATGATCATTTGATAGTTTAAGGAGGTGTCTTGTTGTATCACACATTGCCAGATCTTCTAGGGATGGTTGGAAAAGATGACCAAGTCATTTATGCCATAGCTTTTTTTCTTTCTCTCTAGACAGAAAACACATATCTTCTTCTCCACTTACCAGTTAGTGATTTACCTTCGTCCTTCTTCCATAAATAACTATTACCCCGTATCTTCCTTCGATGACACACATCTTCTAAAAAAACCTTATAGAATGTCCTAACTGACATAGTTTACTGACGCTGAGAAAATTGTGATTGAGGCCTTCTACTACTAAGACATCATCATGTCTCATCTTTTTCCCACAAAACTAGGCCTTTCCTGGGCCAATAATCTTCAGGCATTCATCATTTCCAAACTTGAAAACTCTTTCTTTGTCAGATTTTACGCCTGTAACAAGATCTATATTACCTGTCATGTGATATGTGCAACCACTCTCAAGGATCCACACACCAGATCGATCATATGGTTTGAAGGAAATTTCTAGAACAACAGCCTTCTCATCCTTCTTCCTCTTGGTCCTTATTTTTTCCTTCACAGTCATTATGGATTGAGACTTTTGTTATTTCTCAGAGTATGATGCACCAACTTTATCTTTAAAAGATGAAAATCTATTTTGTGTTTTCAATACACTATTTGGTTCATTGATCAGCTGTTTGTGAACATTTTGAATCTAATTTGGAAAATTTCTCTGTATGGTCGAAGTGCAGTACCTACCCATGTGACAAAATCCTCCACACCAAAAACAATGTCATTCAAAATATGTTCTGGAGAAATGATCTCTGTTTGTATGCCACCTTTGTTCTTATTCCATTCGATATCTCTTGGCTATGGAACACACATGCTATTAATGTCGCATCTTTCCACAACAATAACACCTGATATAAGGTGAATTCCATTGTGTTACTTTTTCACTAGTAGTTTCCCCTTGGAATATCTGAATATTATTATTCCTCTTTGTGCCAAAATCAACCATAAATATCAGGAATGGTGTTTGCGTTCTGACTTCAATTTTCAAATATTTTTTTTAACTAAGGGCTGAATTAGCCTTAATGTCTGATCTCAATTACGGCTTCTTTCATGCTGAACTAGTAGGTTAATCTTTCATCTTTTTAGTCTTTAGAATGACCTAAATTCCATATAATGTGTTGGGAAACAAGGGGTTTTATTGGTCTTTAGCTTTTTTCTACATAATGACAACCTACTCTTCAAGCTATTAGATACACATGAAGTGATCATTCCTTGTGTTTTTCAAGACATCGATCTCCATTTTCTGTTCTTCAATCTTGATTTTATACTCACTATCTGAATCTGAGTTATCTAGTGTTGATGAATTGAGTATCTCTGTTTCATCCATCAAATCAGACTTATATTCTTCCTATTGCTGCATATAGAGTTTGACATCATGAAAAACATTATTAGCATTCTTTGTTTTGGATCTCCAAACATCTCTCTCCTCAAGAGTATCCTCTATCTCACCTTGAATATCTATTCTTCCTTCAACATCATTGTCTTAATCATCATATTCATTTTCATTCTTCTCCTAAGAACTACTGAAAACTACCACAATATCATCTTCTCCATAATCTTTGAAGTTCTCTATCTCTTCAACCTCCTCATCCTCAGACTCATCCAAACTGTTTCATTTTTTGAAAGGAGTTTTTTGTTCTTAATGAAATTTCTCATGAACTATTTCTTTCCTTTCCAATAGGTTGATAACTTCTTATTGGTAATTTCAACTTCTTCAACATCATCATCTTCTTGGAACTTTTTGGGACACCTTGCTACAAGACTACCATCCTTTCCACATTGAAAACATTCCATTAGAAGTTTACCTTTAAACATTTCTTTTCCTTTTTGAAGGTTTGAAGAGAGGAATGACATCACCTCATATGTCTCTTCTTCTTCTTGAGAATCTTCAAGGGAGAGATTTTTCATGGCCTTGAAAAACACTTGTTTAGATTTCCCCTTTTCTGCATCCTCATTATCATTGTTTCACATTTCATATGCAACCATGGTACAATGAAAATTTTCCAATGATTGCTCCATTGGATCTTCATCGTCTAGTACTGAAACCTTCAGATTAAACCAAGGTGGATGTTTCCTTAAGATGAACTTTATGATCTTTATGTCTTCAATGACTTCTCCCAGACCCCACATATCTTCCACAACAACATTTACCCTATCAATTGATCCATCATTTGACTCATTCAGGTTCATTATTAGATCTTCATACATGTTCCATAAAACATGCATCTTCGCTTCTCTGACCATTGTATCTCCTTCATATATGTTCAATATCATTTCCCACATAGCATGTGATTTTTTTCCTGACATCACCTTGGTATATATAGCATTCTATTGGGCTCATCCCAAAGCCTTGATTCCCTTTGCTCCAGCATCCAATTATCATCACTCAGCTTCAAATAATACCCCTCTATTAATATCAATTGTGATACCATGCATTTATACTATGAACATATCCATTACCAAAGATCAGAAGTCGTGTTGCATCAGATTCTTCCATATCTGAATATTGTTCCCATCAAAAATCAGAATCTCTTTGTGATTACTGACCTCCATTTGAGAGAGAAACACTGATATCAACATGTTTATGATACCAATTGTAAGGTCTACTAGGCTGGATACCCTAAGAGGGGGGGGGGTGAATCAGGGTATGAATGATTAAAACAACTACCCATTTCAATCTTGTTTTATTGTTAGACCAAACCCTCTTATCGCTCTTTCCCGATGGAGATTATGAATATAACATAAATCATTCACATGACACAAAAAGTTTTACTTGGTTCACCCTCACTGGGCTACCTCCAAGGAGCATACACCAGCAGTGCGCTGAGGTACCAATTTTACTATAAGTGCACTGCTATTTACAAGTTCAAAGTTGACTCACTTTCCCTCCTAGTTTACAAACACTCACAATTTGAGAACTCACTTCTCTCTCAAATAATGTGAGCTCATTGCTCCTTCAGAAGATCCAATCACAGTTTATAGACCTTTAGGTCTCTTTATTACCACTAAGAATTCATCCTCTACTATATTTAGATGCTCTGTTGAAGTCCAACATTCTTCCATAGCTAAATACACTTTTTTTCTCTAAACACCGGGAAACTCACTTTGGAAATACCTTTGCAAAGAACCCTACTTCGCAAGGCTCCAAATTTCACGAAGCTTATACAAGCCTTTTAGAAGCTCCTTCCTTTTTGGGAATCACTCTCGTGAAGCACTCTCACGATGCTCAAGACCTCGTAGAAAGTCTTCCATCACAAAGGTCACTGAGCTAGCAAAGAGCTTTCAAATTTCACAGAGCTAAAATACCTGTTGCAAAGCTCTTCTTTCGCGAAGCACACTGCCTTCGAGAGCCACCATCGTGAGCTGAGAGAAAATGATTTTCTTCGAAAACACTCTCTTTCTCTGCTTCTTCTCCCGAGGGGGTCAAGGCCTATTTATATGAGATTACACCTAACCTAGAACCTTCAACACAATGTCAATGCCACATCATCTCTAATCGCGAAGCTCCGAAGTTCTCTCCAAAATTCACTCAAAATCGCAATACACCACTGTAATTTTCTGGATTTTGGAGCTTGACGTAATCCTGGAGAATCACCGTAAATCCCATCACTCCTTCGCTGGGAAGCTCCTTCACAAAGGCCTTCACATCTGTGATGCACTTCAACTATGTCGTTCACAAGGCTTGATATAATCATGAATAATCACCATCATCATTTTTATGGTCTTCTAAAAATCCAATCAATGAAGCCTATCTTTGCAAAAATCATGCCTTTTCTATATTTGAATATGATCTTCAAGGATATTCAAATTTAGCGATGCTTACCAGACTCCAAATTTTGGACCCCAAAAATTTGGCAAACACTGGAAAACGGTTCCCCCTTGTACTGCATTTTTTGTTCCACCTCGAGATCATCCATTCATTTTTCATGGTTCTTTGTCAAAATTGATTTTCAACAAAATCGCTGGAACATTACATTTCACAATGGAAACTGACATTGTCAACAATCACATCTAACCCAAAAATTCCGCAATGTTACCTTGAGGGATTTTTGCCCAACATCTATAGTTGACCAAACATTATATTCCTCTGGCGCATACTTTATGGCATAAATACATCCAATATCATATCCTCATTGTACATACATAGCTAAATTATCACCCTCATATAAGTAAGATAGGAACCAAATCCCTTTTAAACATCTTCATAAACCTTCAACCCATTTTTGAATGTTTATCGTGCATTAATAACTTCAGATATAATTTAAAAATATCATTTTAAATGGCCACGAATTCCTCAAAGAAAAAAATTATTGGTTTCTTTCGCATACATAGGATTTTTATAACCTCACTATGCAAACTATTTTTATGATCCCAACATTTTTGGAGATGCATCATACATGTTTGCAGTTACTCTTTTTTCGTTGTTTTGATAAAAAAATTGATAGTTTTTGTATTGCGGTTGTTTTGGGTGAAAAATAGGTATTTTGGAAGAAAAAGTCATAGTGCACTATTGATGTATGATTTATCCATCATGTGTTTCCACCCCAAAAGCCATGATATCATAAATAGAGGGATATATCATGGTTGGAACATGGTTATTCAAACTTTTATCTCACATAATATATATTGTGCACCCCTATGATGACACAAACAGTTCAGGATTATGATTTGGGAAACTGTGTACCATAGCATAGGAAACTCTGCCTGTGGGTTTTTAATCCTCCAAAAATTAATAAAAAAATCATGAACCCCTAGTTATTAACACATAATAGTTCTCACTCATCTATAAACCTATCCCTCTAAATTTAGAATCTCCCCACAGTGTCCCAATCCTACTCAAACACTATTCTTGATGAATAGATGACCAATTCGATAGATCGTCCCTCCATTTGAAAGTAATTTATTCTCAGTTTTGATTCCAATATCTTCCATATTCCTTATTAATAGAGAAGGATGTGTTTCCCCAATTGGAAACGATTTAGATCTTGGTTTTTCAGGATTATAATATGTTTGATTTGGAACATTGGTATTTTACCTAGATCTTCCCCACAATTGTCATTTAAATCACCCTGCTTCTATTTGGGGATTTACGATGCAGTTAATGTCCAACAAAGACATTGAGGTATGTGGTCTATTATCCGTTAGCATTGTCATTATTATAATTCATGTATATTTAATTGTGAAATTTCAATATCCATTTTTGGAAATTGCGTCTTTAATTTTATTAATTAATTGGTTAATTAATTCATTGTATAATTGAATTGGGTGAATACCATTGTTATGAAATTTTTTTATGATGGGATATTGAATTTGATTGATTAATGAGTTATGAATTTGACTGAGACCCATGGGATGTGATGATATAATCGATATCCTGATATATGAATTTATGAAATTGGTTTAATGTTAAAATATTAAATTTGTTTATTAATGGAATTGTGAAACCCATAGCCACCCATGTGGTGTGATGATATAATTGAATGGAAGAATTGGAATTTATACATGGTGGATTAATAGTTAGAAATATAGAAATATGAAATTTGAATCATTATTATGAGTTATTGGATAAGAAACACTACTCCAAATACCCATGAGGATGCCACACTGGGCCCCTATTTTATTTATGTATACATGTGATCATTGGGATATGGGATAAGGATTGCTTCTCCAAAATACCATTGGTTTCCAAAATAATAATCTAGGCCCCCATTGATTGGTTTTGAAATTTGAATTATTTTATTAATGAAATCTAATGATGTAATTAATATATTATATCAATTATAGGGATTGTTTAGACATCAGCACAGAAAAATCTTGTATTGATGGTTCTGTTGTTATTATGAACATGTGGAAATATGTGGTTAATTAATGAATAATTAAATGTGAATTTTTTACGTTACATGTTCAACATTATTTTTTAAAAAACTACATGAAATTTAAAAAATTGGATATTTTTTTAGATAATATAGATGGGGGCCTGATGAGTTATACTCACAACCTACCCAGGATTCCTCAACAACACCTGAATAGATTTCATGTTTGGAGGATATGATATAGGAAATAACCATATGTTAGATTTATGACATGGGATGTAACATTGATGAGGAAACCACATGTGATGTTAGGACCTATTTTTGTATTTTATAGTGTTTCTTTATTTTCGGTTTTCATATTGACACATGATACATATATGGAATGACATATCTACTTTTTTGGGTTTATATTTTTTTTCCACATCTAGTTTATCATGTGATACTATTCTATATTGGTTATAGAATTATTCTTATTATTGTTTATTATCATTTGATGATTTTTTATCAGTTTTCTAATGATTTAATTCATTTATTAAGAGGATATAGTCCCCCAAAATTTCTTATTGGATCCTACATCTTGTTCAGCAACCTTTGGTGTATAGGGATGCATGATTTTGTTCATGTGACCAGTCATATCAGAGCCCCAGTATATGGAACCTTCTTCTGGATGTTACATAGTGGTATCAAATGGTATTATTTTTTCCCTTTTTATTACAATTTGGTAATGGTATACGGGGTTCTAGGATGAGTCGGTCCTTGATCAAGATAATATAAGATCGGGTAGAAAACCTTATTATGGGTATAAAATCCAAGTACCATGGTTGGGATTTTTTTTATTAACACTTATATTTATGGTCGAATTTTATTTCATATTAAGAGATGTACTTGTTGAGTGATATTGTTTGTAAATGAGATTTATTTTTGGCTCAAAATGGAATATAATTTGATCATACATTAATCTTTTTAGGAACATAAGAAATATTGGTAATTGTATCATTGTAAGTGCACATGGAAATGATGGTTTTGGGGTGATTTTTCTAAATGAGAAAACATTTATTGTTACTATATTTAGAATGAAAAATGTCTCTAATATAAAATTTAAATTTGTGAATGTTACTAAATATGGTAAATATAATCGATAAATGGTTTAATAAGGAGAAAAATGTTTTATGAAAGTGTTTACCCAATGTGAACAAGGACCCATGAGAGGGATGGGTAAGGGAAGTGATAGTGCCTCTGTTTTGAATGTGTGGTGGGATATAAGGAATTATCTATTATGGTTTTACGCTAATCACTATTTATAAACTTTTTAAATAATGTGTTATGTGTCCTAAGACACTTGTTTGAAATTTTTGAGGCATACCACTATGATAATGCTATTATATTGGATAATGATAAGACATGAACAGAAATTTTCATCCCACAGTTGAACCAGATGATATGAGAATTTAGAGAGAAGGGGTGGGGATAAGTTACATGTGAAATAATCTAAATTTGTGAAATTTATTGAATGATACCTAGGATGGGTTGTATTGAACTTTATCTACATCAAACAATAGATTTAATTGAAATAGCCTCCAAAATTCATCGAATATGGTACATATGATGTAGATGAGTTATGGATTGAGTCTATCAAGTTGATCCTTGAACACTTATAGACTCCTACTAAGAGGAGATTCAAACATACTACTTATATGTTACATGGAAAATCTAATAATTTATGGGAAATACTAAATTGGGATTTATAGGTAGAGAATATAGAGTGGAAGGACGTATATGATATGTTCTTAGAGAACATTCACCTTGGTATTCTCAGGTATGAGAGGAAAACTAACTTTATCTTATTGACCAAGGAAAGTATGTCTATGATAAAATATGCTAGTCTATTCTCTAATTTAATGTATTTTTTTAATTAGAATGGTATGTGTCTTCTACAACAAGGTATTTTTAGAATGGTCTTAATTCTTATGTAATGACCCTGGTTAATATCATTCAGATGAAATTCTTTTCAAATGCGGTGAATTAGTCTATAATTTTTTAAGGTTTCCTAATGGAGGATTGTAGTGAGTTGTTGGTGGATTCTAAATGTTTTTCTATAGGAACATATTACAAGTGTAAGAATCATCATTTTTTATATTTTCACTTAGATTAGTGGAAAACCTAGTGTCTGGGGAGATGAATTAGTTACATAGAGTGGTAACTGAATATACTACCACAAACATTGTTGGCAAGGAAATATTTTTAGTCACTGTCCCTAACCACTGTATGATTTTAGATATTCTGGTATAATTGGTCACATTCTTAGTTATTATTGAATCCCTTGACATATGGTTAGTGATTAAGGATCCCAATTACGACAAAACATACGAAGGGGTCCCCCTACAACTTATCATATAAAATATTGTGTTTTACCTACCATGGAGGTTGAGGAAGTGGTCAAGGCACTCATAGGAAAGAGATAACACAAAAGAATATTGGTGATGCATGGGAAATTTAGGGGTTAGTATAGTAAATAGTTGCATTATAGTTCAATTCATTTCATTGTAAACTTCAAGCAAGTATGGACCATCAACAGTCATAAGTAATATTCATGTAGATTCTGTGAATTATAGGTCCTTATTCGATACATGATCCTCTCATTAATTTATATGTTCTCCACTGTTGAATAGTTTGAGTATGTTGGTAGAGTTCATTAATGGGTTTATGATGACCGACATACCATTATGATTTTAGTTGAGGGACATATGTTTATGAATCGGGTGTTCTCTTGAGGCTAGGGAGTATCACTTACATTGGGAACATTACATACTGGATATATCAATCATAAAATATATTTTTGGAACATAATATTTGGTAGCATATTGATATTTCATTGATTATTACAAAATAGTTTCCTTAATTTCTCATAATGGTGATAATTTTGTTCATCCTTGATAGTGGGATATCCATTAATGTCATGTGGGGATAGTACCTCACCAACTGGGAGATCAAAAATTCCACGTTGCAAGTCTTTTACTAGATTATGGTGGTGTGGGGAATGATGTCTTTAAAACTACATTGAATCAGATTCAGGGTGTGTTTCCAAAATATTTTATTTGTCTTACAACAAAGAGGGATGTTGAGCTTATAAGTGATCTTAGGATTTAAGAGGATCCAATATATATTCAAATATATTTATTGGCTCCACCAGAGCATCCAGAAATTAAGGATTATATAGAGGAGTTGATGGATAAGGGTCTTATTCATTCAAGTACATTTCCATAGGGATCTCTAGTTTGGTTTTCTATGATGACTTATTAGACATTACACATATGTATCTATTACCTGATGTATAAACATATGACCTTTAAAATTGGAATATTATCACATAAATCAATTATTTCATTGACTACTCTAGATGAGATAGTCTGTTCTCTAAAAATTTAATTGAGGATAGGGTATCATTACTTTAGATTTCGAAATTCTGATATTCCACACACTACTTTTAGAAGAAAGTATGTCCAATATGAGTTTGTCGTGATTCCATTCGGGAAGAAAGTCACACTAGATGTGTTTATTTACATTACTAACCAAATCTCCCTACCATAACAATATCATATTGTAGTTTTTTTTAAGAAATATTTTAGTACTCAAAGACTCACGACTTCCATGAAGAACCTCATGACATCATTAAAAATAAACTAGAATATCATTATCTATATGGGAATATATTTATGTGAAAATTTTAGATCATCATGGAACATTCGTAAGTTATATCATCTTAGTGGATGGTGTTTTAGTGGACCTAGAGAAAATGCTTGCACCATTTACATTAGACAACCCCAATATTGTGTTTGGAATACAGGGATTTAGGGGGTCATAAGGTTATTATCAAAGGTTCATTAAGTAATTTTCCCTCTTGTAAGAACCTCTTTTAATCATGACCATTATGGGAATTAATTTTCAATGGAATAGATCCTCTAGAAATTCTTTCATGGAGTTAGTAAACCATTTTACTACTGCACAAATTTTGATCATACCTATTACAGGTCAGGATTATACTATTTGTTTTGATGTATTTGCGATCATAATTGATGTAGATTTAATGCAGGGGTTCATTTTATTTCATATGGTTCTTGAAATTTGAGTCCACATGAACATAGTTACCCTTCACATAACCTCTAGTCATCATGAGGGGTTTATGCCTTGATATGTTTGTCATATTGTTTGTTGATTGAAAAGCTTACTGTGTATATGAACAAAAAAAGTTTAATGTATGTCTTTTGATAAATATATTTGAATCTCTAGAGGTGGTGGTGGGTTGTGTATATTTAGTCATTTGATTTGGAGCAATCATTTATACCCAGGAAGTGGAATAGTGTTGTTGATGCTTCCATCAGGAAGACACAAACTCAAGCCATTCAAGAGTCTAGTTATATATAGAAGATGATGACTTTTATGGTTGAGATGTATGTTGTGGTTCCATAGGGATAATATTTCATGAACCTCATTCTATATCAGTGTAATCCACGATATTGAGATGGATCATGGAGAGATGATATGAGGATCTATAGTGTTTATCATTGAGGGAAATCCTTGATGGTGTGGAGTCACCTTCAATAGGTTTATATATGAGGATGAGATCATCCACATCTCTAGCCATATTGTTGTGAGAAAGTGTTTGTGAGAAGAGTTTATAAATGAATTCCATGCCTCTAGGTTGAAGTTGCATCCACGATTGACCAAAATGTACTATGACATACACAAATAGTATTGGTGGTCAAATAAGAAAATGGATATTTCAGGGTTCGTATCATGATTCTACAATTACCAACAAGTGATTGATGTGTATCAATGACCAGGTGGATTATTATAGACATTTCACATTCCAAAATGGATGTGGAATGATGTTTCCATGAACACCATGTGGGGGTCTCCCAAGGAAACCATGGAATAATAATGTTATTTGGGTGATTGTGGACCGATTGATTATTATGGCACATTTCATACCAATCATATATATTTTACCTTTGAATTGTATTGGGGACTTATATGTTTGGGTCGTATTCTATCGTCACGGGGTTCCATGAAGTATAGTCTCGTAACATGAATCATTTTTTACTGCATTTTTATATAAATTCTTATAGAGGGCTCATGGTATATAAGTATTTCTATGTATGAATTTCCACTGATAGATATAAAATATGTTATACATGTTTTGGAGGATATTCTAGGGGAATGTGAACTATAATTTAGTGGGTATTGGAAGAACCACTTATCACTAATTGGTTGATCCTATAAAAATAGTAATCAAGAGTATATATAGATTGAAATATATGTGGAACTTTATGTCAGGCCATGCAGGACACCTCTATTTTGGATTGAGGATGGTGACTAAGAATTAATGACACTGAGACGTGTGTAGGATACGTTAGAGAATAATTAGTAGATTTTTTAATGATGGCTAGGACTCAGAGTTAATGAAATTCATTTAATGATAGACATTGATGAAGCCGTGAGTTTATAGTTGGTGATAATGTATTCCTTCGACTATCAGGTAGATTGGGTCACCATAGGATTCAATGGTAAGGCCTGATGGGGACGATGTTTCCTAGACCATTTGTGTTTGGTGAGGTACTCAGGATTCTGGAATATCGATTTTATCATAAATAGAGGTATAGTGATATGCATTAAATTTTTCAGGTGTCACATATTTAGAGGTATCATCCCGACCCTTATCATTTGACTGATGTTGATGTTGTTGATCTTGAGACCTATGCATCATTTGAGTATCATTCAATATGTGTTACGGATCGTAGTGATAATTTCTTGAGTGGAATGTATATGATGGTAGTTTGAGTGTTTAAACAAGGCCCAATTCTTTAAGAATAATGGAATAGAGATGTAGATATGTGGGATAGTGGACTGATATTTTAACATCATATTCATAGGGATTATTGGGAGTATAGCTTTAGGAAGAGATATTACAAGGTGGAAAAGTTGTAATATCTTCCCATTATAGAGACTCCTCATTCATGTTTTCAGGTTCTATTTTATCCTTGATATCATATAAGTTAGGTGTGTTTTGTTTTAGGGTTGTTTTGGGTGAAAATTGGGAATTTTGTAAGAAAAATCGGTAGTGAGTAGTTGGAAGATGTTTTTCCTAAACCATACACCTACCCCAAAAAACCATGAATTCTCAAAAAATGGAAAATTTCATGTATGAGACATGGACTATCAATCCTGGATCCATCATAGAAGAAACCATGGACCATCATATTATAAACCATGCACCAGTGAGATGAGTCGCATGGTTAGGGGGAACGATTCGGAAAACTGTTCACCCCATCCCTAGAAACCATGAATGCTGGTTTCTAATCATTTTTAAATTTATAGATAAATCATGATCTCTCCATCGATAATAAACCCTAATTTTCCACACAATGGGTGAATCCTATTTCAAAAAAATTTGAACCTGCCAAAAAGGACGCAAGACTCTTCAAACCTTGTTGTTTCGGTGCGGATGTGCGTCGGGTTACGCTGTTCCGCCAGGACGCGTTCGCGCGTGCACCCGTCAACCCGAGGGGATGGGCGCGCGGCTTGTGGTCCCGCAGTCCCGCTTTCCAAGGGCGGGCGGCATCCGTCCCTTATTCAGGGGCGTCTGCTCCTTGATCGAAACCGGGATGATGGGATGTCGGCTTCTCCTTCCTTGGACGTCTCCTCGGAACTTGTCGCCTAATCCGGGTCTCCCTCATAGACTTAAGAATGTTCGTGAATCTCGTTCCCGGCGCCATATCTTCATGGACACCGGTTAATTACGCTGCTTCCGCCCGGACGTTCCAAGGAGTCTGGGCGGGGCAGCAACCTGCGGTGAGAAGGCCGGGTGGCTCTGGGTGCTGGGGGCGTGTTGTAACACTGCGGCTCTGCACGTCTGTCTTCCGTCCCTAATAGGGCTTCTCGAAGGCACGATGGCCTGAGGCATCCCGTACTAGGTGCGGGGAACTGTGTCACCTGAGGTTTTCCTCAGCTTCCCGTGTTTAACACGGGGTATGCCGCGAGTTTAACGTCCAGCGGGGACGGCATCGGACCGATCAACACGAAAAGTGGATCAGATGACAGAACCCCTTGCGGGGAACCTCCGACGCTGGGGCCAGCACATGGGCGGCTTCCCAAGTAACGCGGAGTGAAGTGAAGTGGCATGACCCCACCGGGATGTGGCGGCCCGGGTAAGGATCAGGGCGGATGATGGAGTAAAGAGCTTGGACCCCAGAGGGGCTTCCTACGTACCGCGCGTTAACACGGATCAAAGTCAACGTAGTTCGGGCATACAGTTTAACGTCATGCTGGACGTCGGCAGGCCGACTCACGAAGAGGTCGAGGCCGCCGGGCGGAGGATTGAACCGAACCACCTCGCACGGAGGGGGATGGAACGGCCGGGTGGACCACAGTTTCACGTCATGCTGGACGATAAAAGGGGAAATGGAAAAGGGGGGCTGTGGGGAGGCACCGTGGAGATACACACGGGCGGTCTCCCACAGGGGCGGATTCATAGGTGAATCAACGCAAGCGTGAACCCTGGAGGGGTCCACTGATGGACGAACCGACGTAAATACGACCGGGACGACCAGGTGGTGGGCTTGGACCTCAGGGAGGCTTCCTACGTACCCTGTATAGAAGACAGGGATCAAAGTCCACGTAGTTCAATCTGTCAGGACTTACGCACTTGGGGCAGCCCGGATACTGCAAAACTCAGTTGGAAGGGACTTGGACCGAAAGCAAAAGACACCTCGATCCCAGTCAGACCCTCTACTGGCTTCGGCAGTGGGGAGGTGCAATGGAGATACACATGTGCAGCCTCCCACGAGAAACTAGGGGTTTGTAATACCCTGCCCCCGTAGGGAAAAGCCACTCCCATTAAATCGTCCCAAAAGGGGGACAATCCCGACATCCCTGCAGAGACGAGCGGGTGGGGGCCACGTCCAAACCGGGGGAGACCCTGCGTGCGGAGCACGGGATCAGGTTGCGGACGGTTTAGCGTCTTGCCAGACGAAGTACAGTTTAACGTCATGTGTTGAGGACGAGGCACTTGGCAGTTTAACGTCTTGCAGCACGGACGATGGGGGCTAGGCAGTTTAACGTCGTGCAGCTTGGACGGGTGTGCAGTTTAACGTCATGCTGGGCATAGGTTGCCGGACGAAGCACTTGGCAGTTTAACGTCTTGCAGCGCGGACGATGTACAGTTTAACGTCGTGCAGGACGTATATGCAGTTTAACGTCATGCTGGACGAGTATGCAGTTTACCGTCATGCTGGACATATGTGCAGTTTAACGTCATGCTGGACATATCTGCAGTTTAACGTCATGCTGGACATATATGCAGTTTAACGTCATGCTGGACATATCTGCAGTTTAACGTCATGCTGGACATATATGCAGTTTAACGTCATGCTGGACATATATGCAGTTTAACGTCATGCTGGACATATATGCAGTTTAACGTCATGCTGGACATAGGTGCGTGTCACTTCGCGCAAGCCTGGAGGGCCGCACGGGAAGACAACGCACGGTGCGGGCACCCGGAATGAGAATCATCGGGTGCCACACAGGCGGGTAACCTTAGGAGGTCAACGGGGACGACCCTGGCAGATTGCGCGCAAAAAGGAAGCTTTGCGCGCAATACTGCGGGCCGGCGCGCAATCGGGGCGGCTGGCGCGCAATTGGGCCAGCGCCTTGCGCGCGGATGCTTGAGATTGCTCACACCGGGCTTCGGATAGCGCGCGGGGGCAACGGCTCATTCTCTAATGAATGGCCACTTGAAAGAAGGGGGGGTGCGCGCAATCGGGCCGGATTGCGCGCACCCCGGGGCAATTGCGCGCAAGCGGGTTCTTTTGCGCGCAAAGGCCTTAGGGTGAGTGTTTATTCAAATGAAAGGAGCCAGCGGGGATTGCGCGCGAAGGCGGACCCCGGGGCTGTCTTGCGCGAAAGAAAGGAGGTTACCTGAAGTTCGTCATTGCGCGCGGAAGGGGTTGAATTGCGCGCACGGGAGACGTTTCGACTTCCAGCAACCTTTGAAACGTTGGGGGTCGCCTTGTATTTATAGGCAACCCCGGGCGCGGAATCCATGGTGCGAGCGCGAAATTCTTCCCGCGGGCGCGGAATCGGGCGCGGCGCGTAAGGGAGTCGCGCGGACCCGCGGCGCGCAGAATTGCGCGCCGAGCCGGCGCATTGCGCGCATCCCGGGGGTTTTCCGCGCGGGACATCACCTTTGCGCGCGGGCCTCTGAAATTCCGCGCACGGCCTCCGGGCCCTCCGAAACATCCTTCCAACTCCAAATATGACCTCGCTTTCCGCATCCGGAGCTTCGTTTGGGAGCAACGGACTTTTCCGGCGTCTACAAAAGCCCCCCCTCGGAATCTGATCGGCGAGAGGTCGCAACGATCGGGTTCCGAGGGAGACGCCGGAATGCCGAAGTCCTGGGCGGCGCGGGACTTAGGCGCGCAAAAAGGGGCACCGGTCGCGAAATTCGCCGCTGCGGTCGCGCAAAGCGCTTTCCGCGCAGCGCGGGCCCGGCCTCGCCTATAAATAGGGGCGCTGGGTCCCGCGTTCCGTACTCTGGCCTTCCGCGCGATAAGCTCCAAAGCTCTCGTGCGCGAAATTGCCTCTTCCGGTCGCGAAATTCGCCCGATCGGCGCGCAAAACCGTCCGGATTTCGCCTGCTTTTGCGCGAACACCCGGAACTTTGCGCGACAGTCTTCCCAATTGCGCGCCGTCCACTTGGATTGCGCGCCAACCTTCAAACTTTTCCACCAGCCTCGTCCGATCCCGCACTCTTCATCCCTTAACCCGCACGACTCCCGAAACTTCTGAGATGGCCGCGCACAGAGGAAATAAGGGGGATGCCGCCACTCGCAGAGCTGAGATGGCGACGAACGAGGAGGTTTACGGAGCCAAGGAGATTGTTTCCAACAATCAATCCTTGTTCGACTTACTAACGCCGGCCCAGAAGACATATCCACTGTCGGACAACCTGCCGCTCTGGAACTTCGGCATCCTCGATGAGGTTCCGGTGCCAGGGTTCGAGATTGATGCGCCGCGAACCTGGGTGACTCGGGAGGACGAGCTTCACCGCTATAACATCACCAACAATGGGCATCCTGCCAGGGAAACCAGGCACTTGGATGTCTACGTCCTGAACCCGAGGACGCGAACCATTGATGGGGGTGAGCCTACAGCGGAGAATTCTCCAGCCCTCTACTCGAGCACATACCGTCAGAGTGTCACTGACGACACCAAGGGCTGGCTGAAGGACTGGGACTTGCGATCCGGGGGCAACTTTACCAGTGAATGGGCCTGGGCGTTCTGGGTACGCCACACTTGCGATCACTTCGCAGAGGAGCTGCGGTACATCGGCCTGTTCGAGGCGGTGTGTACGTCGCAGTTCCACTTCTACCAGCAGTCTGAGCTCGGGCCGGAGCTGTTCACTCGCTGGTCTCCGGATACCAACACCTTCCATCTTCACCATGGGGAGGTCGGCATCGGTCTCTGGGACATCCACTGCATCGGAGGTATCCCGCTGGAGGGCTACCAGTACGATGAGTTCCTGCCACCGAAGAACATCTGGGAGGACAGGTCACGGACTCCCATTCTGACCTGGCATCTTCTTGACCTGGCTACGCAGCGGCTCGGGATCCAAGACTTCCAGAAGGACATAGCCTACAAGGATTGGTTCGGCCAGTTCCTGGAGCATGACCCGGCGGTCAAGATGCCAGGCAGGGGGAAGCGGTGCCCGACCGCAGCTCAGAGGAGCCGGAACGGGTCGTACTGGCGGGTCCTGGAGACAGGCGATTACCGCTCATGGGGGTACCGCGTCATCGAGGCCCGGGACCCGAACGTCCGGTACGCGGCGTTCCTGGCCGCCTTTCTGAGCGGGTGGCTCCTGCCAGTGCGGGATGCGAGGATGGGCGTCCGTCCGGCGACGCTGGCGATGGCGGGCGCCATGGCTGCCAATAAGAGGTACAACCTCGGGGTCCCAGTACTGGCGAGGCTGTATGCCATTCTGGGACGCATCTCACGAGGGGGGTCGCCACGAAGGATTTGTGGGCCCTTTCAGTTCTTCCACGGCTGGGTGGCTGCTCACCTTGGTGGGTATACGTTCCCAAATGCCATCAGTCCTCCGGGCAACGGCCTGCGACCCTCCCTGCTGAACATTGCGGGGGTCGCTCCGATGACCCTCAGTGAGGAGGGCGTGAGGGTTCGGATTGGCAATCATGCCAATTTCAACTTCAGCCCGTTCCCCACTCCCGTCGGCCAGATGATCGACAACGGACAGGGCCCGCTGGAGCAGCATGAATACTTCCTGAACATGCGGGGCGGGGTGCTCGTGGCTCGGATCGACGGGAAGGTGATCTGCGAGCCTTACGTGCCGACCCGGTTCGCCAGGCAGTTCGGGTGCCTTCAGCGGATGCCGAAGAGGGTATTCACTGCTGTCCGGGAGGAGACGAACCCCGGCGTCCTTCGCCAGATGTGGCTGATGTTCGTCGCCTTCGGCTCTGGCGACGTCATCACCCTCCCTCCTACCGGAGTTAACGCAGGCTTGGCAACCGAGTACGCCGAACACTGGGCCATCGCGTACCCTGAGGGGCTCTTGCGGAAGCTAGTTCGGCGGCTCGAGGCTACCCGTGCGGAGACCGGGCGTCAAGGAAGGAGGCGAGGCGCCGCCACACGGGGGAGAACGGAGGCGCGCCAAGCAGCGGAGCCGGCGCGGGCAGGGACTTCGGCGGCGGGCGCATCGCAGGCTGCCGCTACGACCTCAGCGCCCAGAGAGGGGGCACATGCGGCGGTCGAGGAGCGGCCCGGGAAGCAGGTGAGACGTCTGCTCGAACCCTCCCACGATGCAGTCTTCCCGGCGCTATGGTCGGCCTGGATGACCCTGCGGCAGTCACTGGGGACCGACGTCATCTGGCGAAAGATACTCAGAGAAGGAATCTATCTGCCAGAGGTCGGGCGCCTCCAGATCACCGACAGGGTGGACTTCAACCGGCAATATGCATATCTGACGGCCATGGACGAGTACGCGCGCCAACGTGGTCAGCGTGCGGAGCCATCCCTTCTGGTGAAGGTGATGCTCGGTCTCGAGCCCGCTCCGGAACAGATGCCGCCGGAAGAAGATGATAGTAACGACTCCGAGGAGGAGGAGGAGACGGGGGAGGATGAAGGCTCCGAGGGAAGGTCCCATCGGGGGAGCCCACGGGAGAGCGGCGAGGTGGCCGGCTCTGACAACGTTGATGTCACTGAGCTCCTCGAGGTCCGCTTCTATCCCTACTCAACTTGCTTCATCCATTCTCTTATGCAGCTTCTAACCCGTTTCTCCATCCCTCTCAGGAGCACACGGACGTCGGTCAGGCGTCCTCAACAGGAGTAGGAGAGGCGCCAGCAGGACAAGGCGGGGGCCAGGCACCCATTATCGAATTGACAAGCGCTAAGGGGTCCCCTGCTGCAACTGTTCCTGCGGCGACCGGGGTAGCGGAAGATGATGCTCCGAACTCCCGTAAGTCTCCCTACTTTACTGCTGGTGCTTGCCATTGACGATCCGTGACTAACCATGGCATGCCCTGCGCAGTGATCTCAACATCGGAGGCTCGTCGGGTTGCCGAACCCGGGCCATCTACGAGTGGACCAGTGGTGGACATGCCGCCTGCTCCGGAACAGGCTTCCCAAACCGAGCCGGCCCCACCAACTGCTGATCAAGGGGCTGCGGACGTCGGCGGTGCTGCCACTGGAGAGAGGTTGGGGGCTGACGAGGGTGTCAGCGCCGCTGGGGAGAGAGAAGAAGGTTGCCCGGATGTTGGGGAACCTATCCCTCGTGAGGACCTCCCAGGGGCGGACCCTGCAGCAGACCTGCTGGCTGCCTTCCCTGCTTACCGGCCTGCCGACCCCGAGGAGATGGATGACTCGGACGCGGAGGCGGTCGAGGATAGCCGGGTAACGCGACGCAGGGGGTGGAAGTGCATCCAGCGCTTCCTCAAGCGAGACCCATCGGAATGGCTGGGGCGCATGGGATCACTTCAGACCTGGCTGCGCTTCCTGTGTGCCGGGGGAGCTGATGCTCAACGCCTCCATCTGACGGTCCGTGATTTCATGGCCGAGAAGATGCGCGAGAGCCGCCGGCGTGCCGACGTCGCACAAAGTCGGGACATGTCGGAGAGCACGCAGGCGCTCATCGCGGCAGAGCAGGAAGTCCGGCGCCTCGAAGGGCAGGCGGCAGAGAAGGAGGCCTTCGTCGCAGCATGTACCGAGCTTGTGGAGCAACTATCGGCACAACTGATCGACGCTCAGGTACAGCTGACGGAGGCGGGCCAACAGATGGTCACACTCCAAGTCGAGCGGGAGCGTGCACAGGCCAGGATTGACGAACTGCGTGCTGCGACCGCCGACGAGGAGAGGGCACGCAGAGAACGAGAAGCAGCCCTGGAGGCCGCCAGCCAAAGGGTAGCGGCATTAGAAAGACTCATTCAGCACGCTAATCCCTAAGGGCTGTTTTTTTCCATTCCCAGAACATTTGCTTCCGCTACTTAATATTTTGATCCACTTGTATGAATCTCCATATTTATCTGCGTCTTTTGGTTTAACATGCTCAACCACAATTCGTTGTCTTGCGGGAGTGTTAACCAAGCATCAGGCATCCATAATTGGGCCTGGGTTTCTGGAGAAAAGAGGGAGGTCATTCCTGGGAAAGGAGACCTCAGACCTAACCAATGTATCGTCCCCCAACTTGTTCCAACACACGAGCGGGACAACGCTAGGGGCGTTGAGATTTTATCCGAACATAGGGAAATGAGAAAGGGTGAATCGCGTGTCCCGAATCCAGACATCCACAACGATCGGCCTTCCAGGAAATGCCCAAGACGGTAGGCGGACAGTGGATCGACCATAACAACTGCAATAGACGGACCGAAAAAGGCCATCATTCATATTGCAGGAGGCGGACCACATGTCATCATGAATACCGCTTTGGGGTTCCTTCAGGCACAAGGGTGGAAAATCCAGATCAACAGGGCATGCGAAGCGTGGGGCGAAGTGACGATTTGTTCGGACAGAATCCAACGCTCTCAAAATTGCGCCACCGTGGGGAAAGCGTATTGGGCGGATGCACTAATCTGGCCGTGAGTCACCTCAATTCTCAGACAGCACCTCTCTGACGAGGAAACTGTCGCTTCCCATCATTGCGATGGGGCATCCCGAGCTGAATCGGGGAGAATATCACAACTGCACCACTCTACCCGAAGTCAGGCCAGACGGCCGGCGACGAGGAGGGGCGGGACTTATCGATCCCTGAGGCTGGACCCGAGTCGAAATGCCCGGGCGTTCCTACGTACTCCATCAGGCTGGAGATCAAGCCACACGTAGTTCTGTGAGTGCAGTTTAACGTCATGCAGGACGTAGGACCCCATTTGGGGTAGATCTTAGTTTAGGGTCTTAGAGCTCGGACCATAAGGGCTGGATCTTAGTTTAAGGTCTTAGAGCTCGGACCATAAAGGTGGAGGATCTTAGTTTAAGGTCTTAGAGCTCGGACCATAAGGGCTTGAGGATCTTAGTTTAAGGTCTTAGAGCTCGGACCATAAGGGCTAGAGGATCTTAGTTTAAGGTCTTAGAGCTCGGACCAGAAGGGCTAGATCTTAGTTTAAGGTCTTAGAGCTCGGACCAGAAGGGGAGATCTTAGTTTAAGGTCTTAGAGCTCGGACCATAAGGGGGGGATCTTAGTTTAAGGTCTTAGAGCTCGGACCATAAGGGGAGATCTTAGTTTAAGGTCTTAGAGCTCGGACCATAAGGGGAGATCTTAGTTTAAGGTCTTAGAGCTCGGACCATAAGGGGAGATCTTAGTTTAAGGTCTTAGAGCTCGGACCATAAGGGCTCAAAGCACGCCACATCGTGGTCATATCCCCTGGATATGCGAAGATGCACTGAGGGATAGTGTCAAGAGTGTCGAGGTTTCGCCTGGTCAGAATGGGAGGTGGAAAATGTGAATCATGCGGCCATTCACTCGAGGACCGGGAGCACCGGCGTGACGATATGAGAATACTGCCGACCGTGGCGGAAAAGCAGCATCAACATCGCACCAACCGTTGGTGGAATGAGGCAGCAAACGAGCATCGACCGCTCAATCGCAGGATTTATATCGATTTGCTGCCCGAGGCCATTGGGGGTACCGGCCCGAGTCGGTGGGAGAGCACTGAGGCATTGTGTCCGAACCGTTCACGGGGGCTCCACCCAGGGCGTAGACGATGGGTCCGAATGAAAGGGAGCACGAAGCCTGAAAAGCGGAGGAAACCTGACCAAGTGGATCCTGACCCTCCTGGCAATAAACCAGAGTACTCTTGACACCGGTGGACCACGGCAAGGGGTCGGGGAACACGCCTTGAGGGTGACCTGAAGGCGGCGGATTCCCCAGAGAAGGGGGAATCTCTAAGAGGTGGGGGGCTGGACCCGAAGTTTCAAACATCCGGGCGTTCCTACGTATCCCATAAGGATGGGAATCAAGCCGCACGTAGTTCTTGAAGCGCGGTGCAACACAATCGGGCACCAGCGCGGGGAAGAGTGCGGGTCTGACCCTCGCACACAAAAGGAGCGGCATTTGATATTTCTTGTTTGTCCTTAAAGATGAATGGTTTTTCTTTGTGCGGCGACATGCCCGTGATTGAGAAATCGCTGGCGTCGCCACAATAATCAAGCCATGGAAGGCATTGATGAATGGCGTGGTCATTAACCAGCGCCCAACATGAGTGTCCCCTGAGGAGGACATCACGATGCAGTGCCGTTTCTCGTCGGGCGGCCAAGACGATCACAGTTTACGGTCGTGTGGTAGGACCAGACAACACAGTTTAAGGTCGTGTGGTTCGGACCATGGAGGAATCCGCTTACCGCGGTACGGCGGACACGGCGGAGGTGGGAGCATACCCAGCCCTGCGGTCACGCACGATTCCAGGAGAAGAGTCTTGGGATGGGGGTCTGCGTATGTCCATCACCCGAGGGGCAGAGATGCTAGCCTCCAGATATACTGGGCCCAGAACGCAATTGTTCGGGCGACTCCCTCCTCCTTATGGGGACGAGGGTCCAGCTACGCATGGCCCTTAGGGAGGATATCTGCATATATCCTTGGTGCTCAGATCATGGGAGCCTCGAACGACATCATTACCCTGGTTGGTCTGCCTAACGTGTAGAGGCGTACCGGAGGTCGGTATGAAGAGAGTGTCAAGATCCCACTACAACGCACAAAGGCGGAGTGTGATGAGGACTGCGCAACCAATGTTCAGAGCCCGAGAGAGCTGACATGGCGATCAAGGACGTTGCTGACGCATTCGCAACACAACATCCGATCGCGTCAGCCTAAGACGGGGCAAGCAAACGAGCATCAACCGCTCAATCACAGGATTTATATCGATTTGCTGCCCGAGACCCGCCGGTAAATCGACCCGGAGCGGTGGGAGAGCACTGAGGCATCGTACCCAAACCGCTAACGAGGATCCCTTTGAGTGAAGGCTCGAACAAGAGGAAGCGCGAGGCCTGACAAGCAACACAGGACTTGTCGGGATTGAATCTGACACTACGAGTCATAGACCGAAGCACCCCAAAACATGTTAACAGATCTCCGGAAAGGGTCGGAGGACTCACCCTGAGAGCAACCGAAGGGGGGCAGGTCCCCGTGATCAACCAAGGGACGGGGCTGGACCTAAGACACAAGCGTCCAGGCGGTCCTACGTATCCCATAAGGATGGGAATCAAGCCATACGTAGTTCTTGAAAGGCAGTTTAACGTCATGCAGGACGATGAGGGGTGTGAGGTAGTCCCACACACGGGGGAGGCGTACGGCGCGGCCAGTAGACCGACGCGAATGAGGACATAATCCCCCGCTCACGCGATACGCCTCGCACAAAAAGGAGGGGAACTGGGGCCAGAGGCCCAACGCGGGATAGGGATTCCCGGGAAATGGGGCTGGGCCTGAAACATGATGTCCAGGCGGTCCTACGTATCCCATAAGGATGGGAATCAAGCCATACGTAGTTCTTGAAGTGCAGTTTAACGTCATGCAGGACGATGAGGAAAAAGAAGGGGGAGCAGAAGGCATCCCCAAACGTGGAGGGGGGCGTACAGCGTGACGAACAAACCGACGTGAATGAGGGCATAGCCCCGCACTCACACCATACGCCGCACACCCCGGGGCAACTGGGCCAAGGGCCCGAGATGGGATGGAAATTCCCGAAGGATGGGGCTGGGCCTGAAACACGAGGGTTCAGGCGGTCCTACGTATCCCATAAGGATGGGAATCAAGCCATACGTAGTTCTGGAGAGGCAGTTTAACGTCATGCAGGACGAATGCTGAACAGTTTAACGTCTTGTAGCTCGGACGTAGTGCAGTTTAGCGTCATGCGGGACGAAGCACTTGGCAGTTTAACGTCTTGCAGCGCGGACGAATGCTAAACAGTTTAACGTCTTGTAGCCTGGACGAATGCAGTTTAACGTCGTGCAGGACGTGGTGACACTCAGGCAAAGTATTGCTTGAGGAACCTAGCGTTGGTGGGAGGAGTGACACGCTCACCATCCATAGTCGCTAGGGAGTACGCGCCATTGGGATAGACCTTGTGGACAACAAAAGGTCCCTCCCACTTGGGCTCCAACTTGGGCGGCTTCCTGCCGGGGATCATCGGTGCTCTTAGGGCTAGCACTAGATCACCCTGTAGGAAGGAGCGGAGGCGAACCTTCTTATTGAAAGCTCGAGCCATCCTGCTTTGATGCCTCTCCAAGTTGTGCAAAGCGCGAAGTCTATTCTCATCCAGTGCTTCCAACTCGACTAGACGGGCTTCAGCAACTCTGTCCGGCGCTTGCTGGTCGTAGACCGCAGTGCGCAAGGACGGTAACTGGATCTCGATGGGCAGGACGGCCTCAGCTCCATACACCAGGGAATAAGGGGTCATCTGGGTGGAATTGCGAGTCGTCGTCCGATAAGCCCAGAGGGCGTTGGGGAGCTTGTCCGGCCAACTCTTCTTGTTCTGACCAACCATCTTTTGCAGAATGTTAGAGAGGGTTTTGTTAAACGCCTCGATCTGTCCATTCGCCTGCGCATGATAGCGAGATGTATGGTTCGAGCGGATGTTATACTTGGCGTACAACTTCTTCAACTCGGCTGCTCGGAAATTGGTTCCGTTATCCGTGAGGATAGCGTGAGGCACTCCAAATCGATAGATGATGTTGGAGGTCACGAAGTCAGCGATCGAACAGGATTTGACCTCTCTGAGCGGAATCGCTTCTGCCCATTTGGAGAAGAAGTCTGTGGCGGTCAGAATGAACCGGCACTGGCGAGCTGTCGCCGGCGGGTAAGGTCCCACAACGTCCAGTCCCCAGACTGCAAAGGGCCAGGAATACCTTGTGGTATGGAGAGGCTCCGGCGGCCGATGCACAAAGTTCGCGTGAACCTGGCACGCATGGCACCTCCTGGCGTACTCGATGCAGTCATGGATCATAGAGGGCCAGAAGTATCCCAACCTCCGAATCTGGTGGGACAGCTTCGGCCCAGTTTGGTGGGCGCCGCATGAACCAGCATGAACCTCTTGCATGACTCGTGGGATCTCAACTCCCTGAAGGCAACGGAGGAGAACACCATCAAATCCGCGTTTGTAGAGGATCTGCTCCAGGCCGGGACTGCTCTGGAGGACGAACTGCGATGCGCGGCGTCGAACTCGCTCGCGCTCGGCCCGATCTGACGGAAGAATGCCATGTTGGAGGTACTCAACCAAAGGCGTCCTCCAATCAGGGGCTGATCCGACTGCTATATCTGGGGTACTCGGGGCTCCGGGCATAGGGGCAACCGTGGTGAGATTACTTACCAACGGGCCGCGATCTTCTTCCGGGATAACGGGAGCGATGAGCCTGCGGCGCGTCACGCGGACGATCAGGTTGTCCTGTTCAGGTTCCGCAAGTGACGCAGCCAGGCTGGCCAAAGCATCTGCTCGACCGTTCTGCGACCGGGGAATATGGACAATTTCTGGCCGAGAAGGGAACCGGGCCATCAGAAGGAGGGTGCACTCCAACAACGGCACAAGTTCCGGCTTCCTGACAACATAGTCGCCATTGATCTGCTTAATGACCAGCTCGGAGTCCCCTTTCACACACAGATGGGGCACGTCGATCTCGAGAGCTAACTCGAGGCCGGTGATGAGGGCATGGTATTCCGCCTCATTGTTGGTACAGCCCTCTGACAACAGGAAAGAGTATGGCAGCACGGCTCGCTCCGGGGTAATGAAGACGATGCCCAAGCCCACTCTATTGAGCTTAGGATTATCGAGTCTTCTACCGGTGGGGCTCCGGGAGGCACCGTCAAAGTGCATCTGCCAGCATGGATCGGCTCGATCAACCGAGAGAATGGTCTCATCAGGAAAGCCTAGATCCAGCGGCTGATCCGCGGAGGTCGGGTGAGCGGCCAGAAAGTCTGCCAACGCTTGCCCTTTGATGGCCTTCTGAGATACATACCTGATGTCGAACTGCTGGAGAATCACAGCCCACCGTGCTAGACGGCCAGTCAACATAGGTCGGCTCAGGATATATTTCAACGGGTCTACCCGAGAAACCAACTGTACCTCATGGTGCTGCAAGTAGTGCCGTAATTTCTGTACGGCAAATACGAGCGCCAGGCAGCTCTTCTCGATGGGGGAATACCTAACCTCCGCATCGAGGAGCATGCGACTGAGGTAATAGAGGCTATTCTCTGTTCCCTCGTTGTTCTTCTGGGCGAGAAGGGCACCCAGGGACCGTTCCAGGGCGGTCACATAAAGGACCAGCGGCTTTCCGGATACGGGCGGCATCAGGACCGGAGGTCGAAGCAGGTACTGCTTGATTTCCTCGAAAGCGGTCTGACACTCTTTATCCCATACATAGGTGACACCCTTCTTCATAAGCCGAGAAAAGGGCTTACACTTGCCGGCCAGATTCGCGATGAATCGGCGTATATAGGCTAAGTGGCCTTGGAACCCTTGCAGTTCCCGGACGGTACCCGGGGGAGGCATCTGGCTAATCGCCCTGATTTTCTCTGGGTCGATCTCAATACCCCGGTATCTTACCACAAATCCAAGGAACTTTCCAGAGGTGACCCCAAAGGCACACTTCAACGGGTTCATCTTCAGGCAGCGAGACCGGAGGAAGCTGAACACTTTCTCAAGATCTTTGAGATGGTCCTGACGCTGGCGCGATTTGACAACCAAGTCGTCGACGTAGCATTCCACCAGTGTGCCGAGGATTGGCTTGAATATGCGGTGCATCGCCCGTTGGTAGGTGGCACCTGCATTCTTCAGGCCGAAGGGCATGACCCGGTAGCAAAAGGTACCTTGGGGGGCCCTGAAGGCAGTGAACTCCTCATCCTCAGGGGCCATCCGAATTTGGTTGTATCCGGAGTATCCATCCATGAAGGAGAGGGCTTGGAACCCTGCCGTGGCATCAATCAACAGCTCTGTCACTGGAAGGGGAAAATCATCCTTCGGACAGTGGCGGTTGAGATCGCGGAAGTCGATGCAGACTCTAATCTGCCCGTTCTTCTTCCTGACCGGCACAATGTTGGCCAGCCATTTGGGGTACTGAACTTCCCTCACGAAGTTGGCTTTGATAAGCTTGTCAACTTCGGCCTCAACCATGGCACCATGGGATGGGTGCATCTTCCTGGGAGGCTGCTTGAACCCGCGATGGTTCGCCGGGAGACCTAGGAGGTGGACGGCTACCTGAGGATCTAGCCCCGGCATCTCGTCATAGCCCCAAGCGAACACATCACGGTGCTGCCTGAGAAAGTCCACGTACTGCTGCCGCTCCTCAGAGGGCATGGCGGCACTAACCAATGTGGGTCTTGGATCTGCCTCGGTTCCAAGGTTCACCTGTATTAACTCATCGACCGTGGCGGGGACGCCCTCCTCAAAGGCTGGGGGTGCATCTTCCACGTCCTCTCCACTCGGGGAGGGATCATCCACGGGAGAGACTGCGTTGGAAACTGCATTGGGGCTACCAGATCCTGCTGGGCCACTGGTGCTGGCGCGGGCGGTCGCGGCCGTCTCATCAGGAGACTCGCGGACCGTCAAGACCATGGCGACGTCCAACCGGTGAATCGGGAGGACGTAAGCGTCATCCAGACTTGCCCAGGGATCGCTTGCAACAGCGACAGGCTCAACCTCACCTGCCAGGATCTGCTTATCCTTGCTCTTGTAATAGTCCGCGTCCAGATAGCGGGCTTCACATGAGGCAAAAGGAGAGGCATCTCCTTGAAGCACGCCTACTCGACCATTAAGGGAGTATTTGAGGCATTGGTGGTATGACGAGGGAACCGCCGCATGAAGGTGAAGCCATGGCCTGCCCATCAATGCGTTATACGCAGTGTCCTGAGAGACTACCATGAATTCGGTGTTGGCAACCAAGTCACCGAACTGGGTCTTCAAACGTATCTTGCCGACCGGGGTTTGCTCGGTGCGGTCGTACCCCTGGATCCTGAGGTCGGAGGGAATCAAGTCATCCTCAGACAACCCCAATCTCCGGAGCGTCCGAGTTGGAATCAGATTAATCCCGGACCCCGTGTCGACAAGACAACGCCGGACTTCAAGGCCATTGAACTGGCCAGTGACATACAGCGGACGGATGTGTCCCTGTATAGGAGGGTCTTCATCCTTACCAGAGAACGAGATAACTGCCTGACATTCGGCGTCCTCGATCGTTTCGGCGTGGAAGGCCTCTGCAGCCGCAACCTCTGTCTCAAACTGGAGGGGGCTTTTCAGGGCTTCAGCGAGTGCCTCGCGCATCTCAGATGACATGCGCAGAGCCTCAAGGATGGAGAGCCTTGCTGGGATGTCGGCCAAGTGCTTCAGGACATCATACTTTTTGGCCAAGCGCGAGCTCCTGGTTGCAGGAGATTGCTCTGCGGTTGGTGGCATGACGGGCCTTACCGGTTGGATCGGCGGCCGACTGGTACTTGGCGCATCTCGCTG
Organism: Viscum album; assembly: GCA_963277665.1. Lineage (NCBI taxonomy): Eukaryota > Viridiplantae > Streptophyta > Magnoliopsida > Santalales > Viscaceae > Viscum > Viscum album. The sequence continues at coordinate 1,340,814,870 of OY728136.1, forward strand.
TTCACTGGTCGCAGTCCGGGAAATGGTCACCGTACTGGAGTCAGGAGGCCGGGATGGACTTGTGGCAGGGCGGAGCTGGTCGCGACGCGGCTGAGGCGGTTCTGCCCGGTCCCATACCACAAACAGTGGCGGAGGCGAATCCGTCATCCCCGGATGGGGAGCCTGCGTACGTTGAGCTCGATCTTGAGCCTGCCGCCTAGTCTCAGTGGCGTGCACGGCCTGGCCGGAGGTACCGACGGCTGTGCCCCGGCGACTCCTGCTGCTGCGGTTCTTCCGACGGTGGCGACGACCGGGGACGCTAGGGAGGTCCACCTGGTGTTCTTCAACGTCGGGAACCGAAAAGGGATTTACCAGCTCGACGGTGTTAACCGAAGCGTACCCAATACCGTCATCGGACGAATCATCCATCACCGGGCGGATCCGAGGAGGGACCCCCATCTCCGGGGGCATGAAATCGCCGAGAGTACGGGATAGTGGCGGAACTGGCGGGGCGCGCTCTTCCTTCTTGCGCTGCCGCCGTTTGCTCCTCTTGGAGGAGGCAGACTGGGACGACGATGCCGAAGCAGCACCCGCAGGTTCTGGGGGCTCAGGCTGATTCAAGCGCGCACGGATGATTCCCTGGGCGCGAATGGTCGTCTTGCGGGCCATCCAGTTATTATACTTCTGGGACCCGCGGTCGGAGACCAGCTGCCATTCGTCCTCGTTGCCACTATCGTCATCTGATCCCACGAACATGCCCGCTACATGTGCTGGAGCTGGGCCCAACCTGATTACATTGTTGTTAATCTGGTCTTGGAGCCAGTCCTTAAACACATAGCACCGCTGGATGGTGTGCCCCAGGGCCCGATGGTAGGGGCAGTAGCGGGGGTTATCCGTGAGATGTGCCTCCTCTGGCTTCCAACACTCAGGCAGTCGCACAATCCTCTGCTCCAGGGCGCTCCGGAAATAACCGGGGACCTGATCCTCATGGAATGAGTACGTCAGGTGTCGCGGGCCCCTGGGAGCGCGGTCTTGACGAGGGGCCGGAGGGGCCTGCCGAGGAGGTGGACCCTGATTATCTCGCCGGGGTTGCGGCGGTACATTACGCGGAGGGGCCGGCCGGTTCTGAGGCTGCCGTTGCTGGGCCGGGAACTGAGCCCGTGGAGGCGGATTCCTGTGAGGCTGCGGAGCTGGCCTCACCGGCAGCAGCTCCAACGGCCTGGGAGCCTCTATCTGGGCCACAGCAGCGGGCTCAGCCCTGCTGGCTCTCCTTGCAGGAATCATAGGAGGCAGCGGGTGTGCCTGGCTGGCCTGTTGCAGGGCTTCCTCAAGACGTTGAGCTTTGTCTGAGAAGTCCCTGAACCCTCCGGGGTAATTCTGAGTGATCAGGGAAGGGACCAGCTCGGTCTTGACGTTCCCGACGCACATTGTCAGCAACTGCTCCTGAGTCAATGGCATGTCAAGGGAATACGTGAGACCCTTCCATCGGGCGACGAAGTCCGCGACTCGCTCATCAGGCCTCTGCTTGCACTTGAAGAGGTCTGCGATACTCGTCTTCCGGGTCGTGGAACTGAACTGGTAGAGGAATTGTCTACGAAGGTCCTCCCAGCTAGTTATCGACCCGACGGGAAGCTGGCTGTACCAGACAAATGCTGGCCCTTCCAGTGTCTGGACAAAGCAGCGAAGCTTAGCGGCCTCTTGCTGCGCCGGAGTCCCCAACATAGGCCCGCACCTCGAGTTGAAATGGGCCAAATGTTGTGGCGGATCTCCGGTCCCGTTGAAGGGGGCGAAAGTGGGATTCCCGAATCCCGGAGGCGCCGGCATGTCATCCACCCATGCTGGGTATGGCTTGCCGTCCGGTGGGATCGCCACCTGCCGAGTCTCCAAGGCTTCCAAGCGGGCAATGAGTGCCGCCATCGGATCGTCCGGACATGGGTTCCAGTCCTGGCGAGGATCTCTAACCACGAGCGCATTGCATGGCCCTTCAATCGGGTCGTCGACCGGATCGTCGAACTCGGCAGCTCGTGGGATGGCTGGCGGAGCGGCCCTTGGGGCAGCGGGAGGAATCCGAGCGGGATCTCCCGGGTAGTCGCGCCGCTCGGGAGGGTGTGGCGAAACATACCGCGCCCTCTTGCCGTAGGCAATGGCCTCTCTCCTGTCGGCGAACACGGCGTAATCACGGTTGCCCGGGAGAGTCTCATCGAGGGGTGGTTGTTCCGGTCCCTGCTGCCCTGGCCTGGGATCACCGTAGTCAGGCCGCCGTTCTGCAGCGCGCTCGGCGAGGAGTTGGTCAACCAGCCTCTTCTGTTCGGCGAGCTGCTGACGTAGCGTAGCCTTCTCGGGATCCTCCTCTGCCTTCCGCATGGAGGCAGATGGGTCGGCGGGCCTTATAGCCTCGCTGTGCTCTTTTCCTTTGCTGACGTTTCGGCTCAACGTCAGTGCTTCAGTGGGTGCGGGGAGCCCCAGGAGGTTCCTCTGATGACGAGTAACTCTCACTGATGGGTCTGACGACGGCTTGTCTTCGGGGGGGAAGCCCCCGTCGAGAAGTTCCAAGTCGTTCCGCTCTCCCGACAGGTCAGCCATATTGACTGTTCCTGTCCCTGGGGATATACCCTCAGGGCCACCCAACGAATCGGGCTGTCGGCGAATCACACTGAAGCGTAGGGCAGCGTACTGCCCCCAGCCACGGATATACACGTGGGGAGTGGCTTCCTCGATAACTTTGCGGAGTACTTGAAAGCACTCAACGCATCGTTGTTGGAGGGCCTCGTGGTGCCCAAATGACCCGGGGTGCCGAACCGCGGGGAGCATGGCCAGGTCAATTTGACGGCACTGCTCACCAATATCCTCCAGGTGTAGTTGACTCCCGGGGTATGGCATTTGTAGGCAGTGAAGACGGGAGTGAGTCTCCCGGAGAGTTCGGCGGAAGCACTCGAACTCATCCGGGGTGAGCGATTCGGGTGCATCAAAGCCCGGTCCTGCGACTGGCCAAAACTTCTCAGGGAAGTGGCCCTCTGCAAGGACGGTCCAGAAGCTCCACGACTCAAACTCGGGACCCAGATCTCCTCGGTCCTCTTCCATGGCTGGGAACGGACGGGGAACTGGTAGTGGTGCCGAGGCGGGCCGTCGGGCCGACGGGCTGGCCGGCGGTGAATACGGCGAGCAGGCCGATTGGCCTCCATATCCCGGGCCTCCCCCTGAGGGTGGCGGTGCCCCAGCTACCACATCACGATAGGACGGGCCGGCGAGCGAACATCCTGCCGTAGCATCGGTGCTCGCCGAGGGCGCACCAGATCGTGGTTCGACCGTCGGTCCCCAGAAAAAGTCTCCGGCTTCTCTGATCGAGACGGAAGGCACTTCCGGAGGGGCCGGTACCAACCGCAAGTTTGATCCTTGGGGGTCTACCAGGCCCTCGTTACTCCGGATATACCTTCGGAGAGACGCGGGGATCACATCGATCTCGCTCTCGGGGAGCACGAGGCTGACGTGCCGCATTCCTACCCCTGCCCTTGACTGGCGGGATTGGGGAAGGGGCTCTGTCGCCGAATCGTACTCTGCCTCTGAGTCAGAGAAGCAAACCGGTCGGATCTCTGTCCGGAACTCCGCAACATTCTTCCCTCGGCGTCGACGCCTTGCCTTCCTGCCCCTGGGTGGTTCTTCGGGGCAGGGCTGATCTCTGTCCTGGCGTCCTCCGGCCGCACTGGTGCTGGGGCCGAGAGGACTGGGAACCAAGGTGCGAGGGGCACCGGGACAGATATCAAAGGGGACGCGGGGAGAGATGATCCCGGGCAGGACTCCGGGCCGGGATCGGGAGGTGGGATGACCCATGCCTCCTGGATCGGCCACACAGAGTAGATCCTGCCGGTGAATAGCGCTACCGCGAGGTGGTCCGCGGTGGCTACTGCCAGTGCCAGCAACCGGGAGAGTCAACCCAACCTGCCTTTGGGGCGGTCGGGGCCTCGATCCGGGTCGGGCATAGGAGTTCCCCCGCTCAGGATGCACAGAGGCCTGGCGACTGGAGCCAGCAGTGGCTTGGGCCAATGCGGCCGCTGTTGCTAGAGCCCCAAGGTGGGCATCCTCTTCCGCTCGTGCCCGACGTTGGCGTCGAGACAGACGAGCCGGGATGAGCGGCGCGGGCAGGTGGAGAGCCTGTTCCTCGACTTGAGGGGCCTGGCGGCGATGTCGCCGTGGCCTGGCGGGAGCCCTTATCGTGGATCCCTGGAGCGGACCTCGGATAGGGTGATCCTGGGCATCTTCCACTTCATCCGCATAGGGAAGGGAACTGTCAGAGCGCTCCGGGGATAAGCTCCCGAAGCGGTTGGACGTTGAGGTGGGCGGCGGTGCCTCCCTGCGCGGCCCTCGGGGGCGGCGGTGGTGGCGAGGCGCAGCCTCCTCAAGGTCTAGGCGAGCCATTTCCCTAGTGGGGATGACTCCCTCTTCCTCGTATCTCCGCACCAGGGTGTTGATCACCCTTCTCTGGATGACCTCCGAGGGGGAGAGAGGGCGTGGTCGTCCCGCAATTGCGGCTGCTGGGACGGCTGTGGAACGGGCGGGACCGCGCGGAGTAGTCGCGTCGGTGTTTCCCCTGTCCCTGCGCCAGTGGGCGGGTGGCGTTCGGGCACTAGATCGGGCGACCTGATTTCTGAAAGCAGGGAGAATGACCCATTAATACTGACAGGAAAAAGGAATCGACAACCAACCATTAGCGCCACGACGCCTTCCGTGGGGGGAACCCAGGCCCTCGACGTTGCGAGACGGAGTGCCCGATGTCCCTTCCCCAGCCCCTGGCGGGTAAGACTGAATGCTTGGCCGGGCAACACGCCGGTCTTCCAACACCTCTGAAAGCCATCGGTCTTCGTATCGAGGAGAAGAGATTCACGTCGGGTTCACCATTTTTCTGTTTCGGTGCGGATGTGCGTCGGGTTACGCTGTTCCGCCAGGACGCGTTCGCGCGTGCACCCGTCAACCCGAGGGGATGGGCGCGCGGCTTGTGGTCCCGCAGTCCCGCTTTCCAAGGGCGGGCGGCATCCGTCCCTTATTCAGGGGCGTCTGCTCCTTGATCGAAACCGGGATGATGGGATGTCGGCTTCTCCTTCCTTGGACGTCTCCTCGGAACTTGTCGCCTAATCCGGGTCTCCCTCATAGACTTAAGAATGTTCGTGAATCTCGTTCCCGGCGCCATATCTTCATGGACACCGGTTAATTACGCTGCTTCCGCCCGGACGTTCCAAGGAGTCTGGGCGGGGCAGCAACCTGCGGTGAGAAGGCCGGGTGGCTCTGGGTGCTGGGGGCGTGTTGTAACACTGCGGCTCTGCACGTCTGTCTTCCGTCCCTAATAGGGCTTCTCGAAGGCACGATGGCCTGAGGCATCCCGTACTAGGTGCGGGGAACTGTGTCACCTGAGGTTTTCCTCAGCTTCCCGTGTTTAACACGGGGTATGCCGCGAGTTTAACGTCCAGCGGGGACGGCATCGGACCGATCAACACGAAAAGTGGATCAGATGACAGAACCCCTTGCGGGGAACCTCCGACGCTGGGGCCAGCACATGGGCGGCTTCCCAAGTAACGCGGAGTGAAGTGAAGTGGCATGACCCCACCGGGATGTGGCGGCCCGGGTAAGGATCAGGGCGGATGATGGAGTAAAGAGCTTGGACCCCAGAGGGGCTTCCTACGTACCGCGCGTTAACACGGATCAAAGTCAACGTAGTTCGGGCATACAGTTTAACGTCATGCTGGACGTCGGCAGGCCGACTCACGAAGAGGTCGAGGCCGCCGGGCGGAGGATTGAACCGAACCACCTCGCACGGAGGGGGATGGAACGGCCGGGTGGACCACAGTTTCACGTCATGCTGGACGATAAAAGGGGAAATGGAAAAGGGGGGCTGTGGGGAGGCACCGTGGAGATACACACGGGCGGTCTCCCACAGGGGCGGATTCATAGGTGAATCAACGCAAGCGTGAACCCTGGAGGGGTCCACTGATGGACGAACCGACGTAAATACGACCGGGACGACCAGGTGGTGGGCTTGGACCTCAGGGAGGCTTCCTACGTACCCTGTATAGAAGACAGGGATCAAAGTCCACGTAGTTCAATCTGTCAGGACTTACGCACTTGGGGCAGCCCGGATACTGCAAAACTCAGTTGGAAGGGACTTGGACCGAAAGCAAAAGACACCTCGATCCCAGTCAGACCCTCTACTGGCTTCGGCAGTGGGGAGGTGCAATGGAGATACACATGTGCAGCCTCCCACGAGAAACTAGGGGTTTGTAATACCCTGCCCCCGTAGGGAAAAGCCACTCCCATTAAATCGTCCCAAAAGGGGGACAATCCCGACATCCCTGCAGAGACGAGCGGGTGGGGGCCACGTCCAAACCGGGGGAGACCCTGCGTGCGGAGCACGGGATCAGGTTGCGGACGGTTTAGCGTCTTGCCAGACGAAGTACAGTTTAACGTCATGTGTTGAGGACGAGGCACTTGGCAGTTTAACGTCTTGCAGCACGGACGATGGGGGCTAGGCAGTTTAACGTCGTGCAGCTTGGACGGGTGTGCAGTTTAACGTCATGCTGGGCATAGGTTGCCGGACGAAGCACTTGGCAGTTTAACGTCTTGCAGCGCGGACGATGTACAGTTTAACGTCGTGCAGGACGTATATGCAGTTTAACGTCATGCTGGACGAGTATGCAGTTTACCGTCATGCTGGACATATGTGCAGTTTAACGTCATGCTGGACATATCTGCAGTTTAACGTCATGCTGGACATATATGCAGTTTAACGTCATGCTGGACATATCTGCAGTTTAACGTCATGCTGGACATATATGCAGTTTAACGTCATGCTGGACATATATGCAGTTTAACGTCATGCTGGACATATATGCAGTTTAACGTCATGCTGGACATAGGTGCGTGTCACTTCGCGCAAGCCTGGAGGGCCGCACGGGAAGACAACGCACGGTGCGGGCACCCGGAATGAGAATCATCGGGTGCCACACAGGCGGGTAACCTTAGGAGGTCAACGGGGACGACCCTGGCAGATTGCGCGCAAAAAGGAAGCTTTGCGCGCAATACTGCGGGCCGGCGCGCAATCGGGGCGGCTGGCGCGCAATTGGGCCAGCGCCTTGCGCGCGGATGCTTGAGATTGCTCACACCGGGCTTCGGATAGCGCGCGGGGGCAACGGCTCATTCTCTAATGAATGGCCACTTGAAAGAAGGGGGGGTGCGCGCAATCGGGCCGGATTGCGCGCACCCCGGGGCAATTGCGCGCAAGCGGGTTCTTTTGCGCGCAAAGGCCTTAGGGTGAGTGTTTATTCAAATGAAAGGAGCCAGCGGGGATTGCGCGCGAAGGCGGACCCCGGGGCTGTCTTGCGCGAAAGAAAGGAGGTTACCTGAAGTTCGTCATTGCGCGCGGAAGGGGTTGAATTGCGCGCACGGGAGACGTTTCGACTTCCAGCAACCTTTGAAACGTTGGGGGTCGCCTTGTATTTATAGGCAACCCCGGGCGCGGAATCCAGGGTGCGAGCGCGAAATTCTTCCCGCGGGCGCGGAATCGGGCGCGGCGCGTAAGGGAGTCGCGCGGACCCGCGGCGCGCAGAATTGCGCGCCGAGCCGGCGCATTGCGCGCATCCCGGGGGTTTTCCGCGCGGGACATCACCTTTGCGCGCGGGCCTCTGAAATTCCGCGCACGGCCTCCGGGCCCTCCGAAACATCCTTCCGACTCCAAATATGACCTCGCTTTCCGCATCCGGAGCTTCGTTTGGGAGCAACGGACTTTTCCGGCGTCTACACTTGTTATTAAAGAATCAAATATTTATTTGATGAATCGTATCTGCATTTGTAAGTAATTCCTCCTCAGTATGGTTCTATCTCTCTTGCATGTCTATTTAATAATGGAGATAGATGATTTTTCCTCTATAAGAGACAATTAAGATATATGTTCTAAGGGATGTTAATCTATTTACTCTTTACTAGAGGTCTTGGTCTATGATCTCGCACACCATTGTGATTTTGATCATCCATATTCTGTTTAGGGATTTCTTATTTGGTGAATGTGAATTTAAATAAATTTCAATAGGTGGTCTATTATCAATTCCCACAGTCATGATTATTATTTAGGGCATGTAATTGTGAAATTTCAATGACCTTGATTTTCAATTTGATCTTGAATTAGATTAATAAATTGGTTAATTAATTGATTGAATCATGGAATTGGGTGAATAAATGGATTATGGAGTTGTTGTATAATGGGATATTGAATTTTATGTATTAATGGGTTTTGAATTTTATAGATACCCATGGGGTGTTCTGATATAATTTAAATTATTATAGTGGAATTTTTGAAATTGGGTGAATATTGAAATAAAAAATTGGTAGATTAATGGAATTGAACAACATGTACCCACCCATGGGGTGTCTTGATAAAATTGAAATGAATAAATTGAATATTAACAAAATTGATAAATGGTTGGAAATATGGAACAACGATATGGGAAATTATAGAATGATTTTTGGGATAGGGACTACTACTTGATATACCCAATGGGGCGGTATATTATTTCCAAATACAAAATTATATTTACTTATACAAGTGAACACTTATTTATGGGACATGGAATCTTGATAAAAATAGGCACGGGGTTCTAGAATACTACTTCAGGACCTCAATGATTGAATATAAATTTTAAATTATTTGATTAATTAATACCCACAAAGTAATTAAAATGTGTTATCCAATTTGGGGATGGTTTAGGCTCCCAAATGGGCCAAAACAGGTATTTATGGTTCAAGTGTTATGATGAACCTATAGAAATATTTGGTTAGTAAAGAAATAATGAAATTTAAAAACAATTTACCTTATTTATTTTACATTATTATTTATAAAACATTAGACACATTTATAGACTACATATTGTTTTTGATTCAATTAATGGTGGCATATCGGGTTTTACTCACACCTTACTCGGGTTTCATGATCGGTACCCAAATACTCTTCAGGTTTTTTTATATGATTTTGTAATAATCACAATGATAGATGGATTAGTTATAATGGAGAATATATGAGGGAAACAAATATTATTTTGGGACCCATTTAGGGATTTATTAGTGTATTTATTTTATTTCTACATATTTAAACGTGACACATATATGGAATAATATATCTAATAATTTGGTTGTAGATATTATTTTAATGTACTAGTTCATCATGTGATACTGTTCTCTGCTGGTTAGAGAATTATTCTGTTGATTTTTTCTCCTTATTTGATTGTTTTTATTGGTTTTCTATTGTTTCACTTCTTTGATAAAAATGGTATAGTCTATGTATGTTTCATATTATACCCCCACATCTAGTCGGTAGCCTCTAGAATATGATGATACATGTATGAGGCCATGTGACCAACTGGTTTGAGGTACCATTATGTGGAACCTGGGTGGGGATGATACACTTGTAGAATAGATTTTGTTGAATCCTTGATGAAGCTCATAAAACTATTCTTAATGAAATCCAACCACCGTTGAACATCCTATTCTGGTAAAAGGATAGACCCAAACTAACAACCGAACAAACAGATGCTCCAACCATACCTATCTATCCATCTATCATTTATTCATACAATAATTATTTCTAATATATCCCCACAAATTTTGGATGGAACATGATAATAAACATCAACAATATATCTCCCCTCAAACAGAAATCAAACTACTGAGCCTTTATGTATGTATTTGTGACAAGATCAAGTTCTATAGTCACCAATCCAATAGAGTAGGTATAATAATCTAGAATGATAACCAATCCCTACTCTAATTTTAAAAAATGATAGGTTTTATCCAGACATATAATCTCAGGGTAAAAGTTCACAAAAAAACTTTATTGAAAGATTCCCCGCAATGTTCCCCATTGTACATAGCTTCTAAGATAGAGTCCCACCATATCCTTCTCGGTCCCATGATAATGTACATGGTTAAAACCATATTTGATTATTTAAGATTCTTCAAGATATTGAAGATACTCTCATTCTTCTTAAGAAAATCCTCGGATTATTGTGGTCCTTTTTCTCTATGGAAGATGGGGGGGAGTATTTTTTTGATCTTAGAACCATGAAACACCCCATTTCCTGGGATATAACATATGCATCACACAGAGTATAAATGGTTTTGATTATTGATTCAACCAATGAAGAATACAAAATTAGATTATATTCAATATCATATCTCACCATATCCTCTATCATATATGGATGTATTCTTCATGGAGTAATTGTTTACTAAAAACAAATCAGTAAACAATAATGTGAAAAATTTTAAAATCAAATGATTAATTGGAGAGTTAAAATCTTATTCATTAAAACAAATAGAATATAAAAAAATTATGAATTTTATCAATAAAAATAAAACACATAAAGATGGTATAGTTTCATATAAATAATCCTTCCATATAGTACATTCAAATTACCCCAAACACCATGTCTCAAATCTGGTAAAATGTTTTTGAGAACCCATGGTAACACGGGTTCATTAAAAAGAGTGCGCTGACATAGACCTTTTTCTAGACATACTATATGAATTATTCTGGTCCTAACTCCTACATACCCAAGAAAAAAGATCAAATCATGTCAATATTAACACAGTTTTCGATTATCCACCAGTTAATAATAGATTTTAATATACCATCCAGGTCCAACAAAACCATACATCCAATTTTACTGTCACAAGATGAGGTGTGTTAAAAAAATATGAAAATGAATTTAATATGTCCAACAAATGGGAATAAAACCAAAGCACAATGAGGATGAATATTGATACAACCAAAAACCATACAATTCAATCCAAAAGATGTTAAACTAGAAAGTATTTCAAAACTAGATGTGACCAACAGTCACCACGAAACCACCACTCTCTGAAGGCAATGAACAAAATAGATGTATGTATGTTATAATATACCCTTAACATTACCTGTATTTTGTAATACAACATCTACAACAACAAAATCCAAAATTTGGGAGTGATAAAAATACCAATGAAATATTTTTCAACACATTTTCAGAAATCTCATATTTATTTATAATTCATAATTAAATTTTCTTATATAAGCCTCTATTAATATAAAACCAAAAATATTAATAATAGAATTTATAAAATAGGAAATCATATCCATGAATCATAATAAATTAAACTAAACAAAAATCCATCAAATACCATCATTTGATGTCATGTGATAAAATCCAACATAAAAACATATCCGAAAATCGATGATAAAAACAACCATGCCAAAAAAATATATAAATAAAAAAACACACTATCATTTTAGGCTCCTGTATATAGAAAATATACCAACTAAACATCTAAGATCCTACAAAATGACCAATATCGAATCTATCCAATTTTGATTCCTACCAAATATCATCATTATTCAGAAGGTTACAACTTTGTGTTGCATCAAATAGAAAGGAAACCCATATCTTTTTCCCAATGCACCAATGGTTTCCGAAATGCCAATATTTTATATTAAAATTTAAATAACATGCTCACTATTGTAAAAATTATTTTCAGTGACATTGAAATAGTTTTTTGTGTTTGAGAAACCACTTCCAAATCATGAAAATCCTATTTAAAAAAAACGTATTTAAAATCATTATACTTTCCATGAAACCCTTTAAAACCACATATCAATTCCAATCAATGAGCAACCCAAATGAATTTATGAAAAATAATAATTAATTCATAATATTAAAAATTTTATAGAAACAAATAGTGAAAAAATTTCTATACTTAGACACCATTAGTATTGTTGTTGGGTACCAGGAGATCAACCATTGAATGTCAAGTCTTGATGAGGAACTGAAAAGGATAGGTAGAAAACACTATTTAATAATGTATCTTTACACACCCACAAGAAAAGCTACAACTGCAACCAAATATAATAAAGAAATATAAGGATCATTTACTCATAGTGGAACACCGCAATAACCACCATGACTGATTTCCAAATGGACGATCTCAAAAGAGTGTATATCTAAAAAAATGCCTTGGGTGAGCTTTAGGTCAAGAGTTGGAAGGAAATAGGAATAATTATTAAATTAAATCATCTAATCCCCACTTAAAACATTTAATCCATGAAATTTACATGAAATTTAATCACATTACACTTTTGGTATTCAATGGATGCTTAAATCACAGAAAAACACATCACTCTTTTAATATAAACACAATTTTTCCATTACATTACATCAACACTTTACACATCATGTAAACCTTTCAAACACTAAAATTGTTTTAAATAATCTTATAGGAGACTATTAAAGGATTTTCAACACCCTTACATGTCATGTAATCTAATATAATACAAAAAAAATATACTAGTTATTAGTATAAAAACATCAGGGCACCAGCGATGTTGACCGAACTTGAGGAGAAACCCTAAAATCCATTTACACATTTATACCCAAAATGAATTAATTTAAAAAATCATAAATCCCCAAACATTATTTCATTTTTCCCCAGTAAATACTCTACATCACATAGATTCTATAAAACTCTCCCATACTAAGATAATAAAAAATGTATGAACAAAGGAGTATTTGAAAATCATAATAGGTTGATAGTGTAATAGAAATTTGACTATTGTAAAATTAAACTTACTGTTGATATAATAATATGAATATTAAGGATATACTTCCTGAATATTAGAGTACCACCCCCCCATTAAAGAGTAATATAATATTTACGCATCCGAATTAAATAAAAACATTATATTTTAACCTTGGAACATGAAAATATACCTTTTAAGTTATTATAAATTATGTGTTTAAATTTCTTAAAAACATAAATTCCTTCTTTTCACTTTTATAGTAAATATAAGTATTTATAAGAATGTATAATTTTTTTAAATGGGATTATAAATTTTTTTTATTTACTATAATGATATGATAATTTTCTAAGAATATAACTAATTTTTAAAATTGTCAGAAATTCGATCATAACATTAAAACATGTATTTTCTGAATAAATAAAGATTTTATTTAAAAAACGTATCATATTTTAAAAATTATTATTATAAATTTTACTCTTTTGGATTATACACTTTTATAATTGGTTAGGGTTATTTTTTCTTATTTATCAAAAAAACATTATAGTGACTAGTGAAATATGATAAAATATGATATTTAATATTATTAGAAATATACATGAATCGTTTAGTAATTAATGATGTATGTACTCATTAATTAGATCTCACACCCACTATTTAAGACATATTTTCACAATAATAATCTCTATTCCAAATTCTGTGTGAAAATAATAAAATTGTGGTTATAATATTCAAAAACACCTCTCACCTCCAATTATAAAAACCACCCCTCACAACCTTTCATCCTCACAATATAAAATCCTTGGGGAATTCCAAATTTATAATAAACAATCATTCCAATAGTCTAACCCACATACCAGTCATGTTAATCTCATTTTAATTATAATTCTAAATTATATAATGTTTTTTCACAGAGATGACACTTAAGAAGAAAAATTCTTAATTTTACTCTTTTAAATACCTTAACTCAATTATTTTCTACTAACTAAACACATCCAACATAAAAATATTTATATATTATTTTAAATAAAATATAATAATAATTTATTAATTTCATTTTTCCCTTTTCCCCAACTTGATTATTTTTTTTAAAGAATTCTTTTTTAATAATATGGTTGGTTTGATATCCTAATTAATGGTAATTTTTATATTAAGACTCCAGTATCAATGATGGTTATAAAAAAATATTATAATTGATAAATATGATGATAATAATTTTATTACAACTTATTTCTTATTTTTTATGTTAAAATAATCATTTAATTATATAAAATGCATTTTGTTCACAATAGTCGATAAACATACCTAAATGACCTGATCACATAATGATAGCATTTTTGACATGTTAATATACCCTATAATGGATAAAACGAGGACATTTGGGAAAATATTTAAATTTGGATTGACATGAATTATCTTTCTTTTCACATATAGAGTTTTTCTTCCATTAGAAGCGAACTTCAGTAATTATCCACAATTCAAATGACATTGGAACAAAGAAATTAATGCTCTCTGTGAAATGAAATTAGTCATTATATCATAATGAAATAGTCATAAATGAAAATTTAATAATCCTAGTAAATGAAATATATATGGAAAAAGATTTTAATTACATAACTAATGAATCTAATTTTATTATCATGGAAAATAAGTTAAATTGAAGTGTGCCACTGAATGATAATGTTATGAATCTCTCAAAACCACCCTTACTCTTTAGGTTATACATTCTTCTCTCTAAATCAAATTCAATTACTCTTAAATTATTAAAAATTATTAAAAATTTAAAATATATGTGCTTGAAATTTTTAAATATTTTATTCCCCATCCTTAATTTGGAAATACATTCCATGTGTTCATTTCTCGAATTCCTTCTTTATGAAATATCATTTGATTTTGAAATGAGGAAATATTTTTCATCCCTTTTCTTCCCATTGATAATTCAAAAAAAAAATCAATAATTTAAACTATTCAAAACATTATCATTTACAAGTTTAGTTAGGTAAAACTAGATAGCACTTGTATTCATTCAGTATTTTTTTTGTCTCAAGAGACATTATGATAGGGAGTAAATTTTACCCAAGATAACAGTTTTTACACCATATATTGTAGTCTCAATGGTTAGACCTGACTAATTATTATGTCAGGTTTTATATTTATAATACATTAATAAGCTTGTATGATCATATAATTCCATTTCCATTATGTAAATACTCTTATATGTAATGCAGGATCTATCTATTTTATGATTTCATGTTATTCTATATGAATCAGATGTTATGTCTTATTAAAATGATTATTACATTATTAAGCTCAATATCCCACTAATTTTTTAATGTATTCGATATTTTATCCTATACAGTTTTATAATTTAGAGGGGTTTAGGGGATCATTATGTAGATTAAAATAAATACATTATTTCATGGCCCATATTAATTTTTTAATGTAACATTTATCTAAAATACTCTAGGACACTCTATCCATTTATTTTATTAGATGTTCATTTATGGTAAAAACAAAGTGATAAAATAGGTAAAAGGCTCGATTAACTGTAGTTTGATAAGCGTATCAACTTTTAGATCATCAGAGTTATAAATATGATAATTTATTGCGACCCTATTGATAAGTCTATTTATAATATAATATCCTTGAATTTTAGTGCAATATAGAGTGAGTGGTTTCTAATAAATAAAATCTCCTAATTGACCATGCTAATGAATGCTGCAGTGGAACATTTTTGCCAAGAATAATAACGTCAAAATTGGATCATTTTTAATTAATTCAATAATAATATGGTTCATGAAAATGAGGTATGGTTGAAAACCTACATTGACACTCCACCTATTATATTATTTTAGAATTTCAAAAAACTATTAAAATTTTATATGAAGGGATGGAATAGAAATTTGGTTAGAAAGACTAAAAGGAGACATTATTATGGATAATCTATATTGGAACCTATATAATAATAACATTGGATTTTAATTTCCTTTGTATTACATTCCATCATTTTTCAATGTTTTCCTTATTACATTATATTTATTTTAAGTATTCTCATCCTTAAGTTTAGTTTGGATAATGTATATGGCTCAATCAAGAATAAAATTGTTAATGGTGACATAATTATGAATTCTTAACATTTTAATTTCTTATACAATTTTAGTTCAAAAAATTCATTCCAAACTTTCATGTTTAGTAGAATTAATCAAACACCACCACAAACTGTGGTGGAAGATCAATTTGTGAAAATATTAAATAGGTCATTTATTAGATACAAGGTACATAACTATTCCTCGATCATTTTTTATGATTGGGAACTAGAATAAAATATTTTCTACTTACATAAGTGGAGTATAATGTGATATAAGGAGTGGGTATTCAAAGAGTTCATAAACCATCCTCAAGTAGTGGGAGATGGAGTTTAATCATTACATCTCATGTAAGCCTCCAAATTTTTACAAGCGTAATAATGGGGATAAATTTCCATTGTAATATTTTAATCATGTATTTGTAATAATTAATTCCGAGAAAGAATAAATTTCCCATATGATTGATATGTAGGAGGGAACAATGATAAAAACATATCCATTATAAAGGATTATGTGGTTTTATTCCTTAAATAATTGACTGGTATTACTCTATATTGAGATGTTAATTTCTCAATAAAACATATACATGTATATCTTCCCATCTATAATAATCTAAAAAATGGCCACCATGGGGTTATAAGAACAGATGATGCAGTTTCAAGAGAGTCCAGAAAAGGGATTTAATTACATGAGTGTTTCATTATGAGGAGTTTTGATCATATTTGTTATGAAGAAGGATGGTTCAATTACCCTCTACATTAACAATAATGATTATAAAAAAGTCATGATAAAGTAAAAGTGTTCATTATTGTAGATAGATGAAATTTTCAGTCAACTATGGGGACACGTATTTCTCCTTAGTGTGCCTTTAGTTGGGAAATCACTGATTAAAGTTTATGAAAGAAGACATCACAAATAAAACCTTTCAAACACGGTATGTATATTATGTGTTCATAGTAAATCCATTCATACTCAGAAAATCTATAATATTATTTCTGGACACAATTAATATATTTATAAGAGAATACCTTGAATTTTTTTAGGCAGTCCTTATAGATAATATTCGAATATACACTAATATCAAGGGGGGGAATGTGGATCATTTGAATAATATGTCTAAGATATTTATAAATGAGAACCTATAAGAAATGTAATGAAAATATTTTCTCAAAATGGATGATGTATCATTATCTCAATATGTTTCACTAATAAAAGGTTGTTTTTGAATCATTCTATGATAAATAGAATCAAGGAGTGGCCCAAACTAGAATATGTTCACCAGTTTCATAGGACATGATATGTATTAAATATGATTATTGAGAAATATCTCATGATAATAAAACCATCAAATGAAAAATACTCGATAGGGAGTGAAGAATTTATATATAAATGAGTTAGAAGACAACTTCATAATGTTGAAATATAGGCTTACCTCTACACAATTCCTCAAAATTACCACATGTGAAGATTATTTTGAATAAATTATTTATTCAATGAAGGGATTATAATTTTTACTAATTAAAAATCATAAAGTTATATCCTACACACCATTTTAGATATTATTTTTTTATTGTAACTATCAAATTCTATATCTAGAGTTGGTTGTAGTGATCATCATATTTGAAATTACGAAACATTAAACATATCGGGATATCTATGAGTTATATAGAGATCATAAGAGCATTAAATTTACAATAAAATATATGGAGATTAATATAAACAAGATGATATATAAAGAGAAATTCATGGACAATGAGTTCCTGATATTTTAAAATAATAGGGAGACAAACAGTGTTGCACATGCTCTATGTATAAAAGATCATACGAGATTATCAAATATGGTAATTGACAAGGATAAAATCATTTTATCCTTTCAAATGATTGACATGGGTACCATTAGTGAAGGAACATCATCTTTCCTTTCATGAATGATTTATCTTTGATCCCTTTTAGATAATATAATTGATGCTCATCAAGTTGATTTTTTAATGAAAAATAAGCAAGAATATATAAGAAAATGGAAATACATGATGTTAAAAATTATTGAAGAAATGATTTTACGATTTATTTCATAACTATATTTACCATAAAATCCATAGATAAATTTTTTTTGAATGGAGCACATTGATTGACATTCTTTATCCTACTAGGGAGCATGAACATGTATTAATAACTATAAGAGAACTATTGATTGGACAATATAAAGATAGATATATCAGAATCTAAATCAAAATATCTAGAATTCATTTAGATGAAATTTGAAAGTAAAAATTCTAAGGTGATGTTGACACACATAATAATATGTACACGAATTTGAGAAAACACCAACATGTAATTTGTCACAGGTCATCCGAAAAAATCCATAGAAAATAATATTATATGTGGTTTTGGGTAATATTACAATGTATTCTTATTGAATTGCAATTTTAAAGGATATATAACTTGATAAACATGAATAGATATACACTAGATATGTAGTGACATATCATGGAAGACCACTATATACTGTATCTGATTGACATTCATGTTTTTCCTAAATTTTTTTCTAGAGTCTCTATTATTCTATAAACATGGAGTTTAACATCAATATGGTATTTCCCCCGACAAACTAATGGAAAATATAAGTAAACTATCTTGAAAAATGTGGAAATATTGAGAGTATTTTTAATGAAAATAAAAAAAGGTAGAGGTCAACATCTTCCTACATGTTGAGTTTCTAACATCCAAGATACAGATGCCACTCATCATTGTTTCGAGCCCAATCGACCATATGGCCTCTACAACATCTCCAAAAAATATATCGATTGTTGAATATTAGTTATTTTGTAGGTCTGTATATTGGGAAAATTCTTCCCTAACCAAAGAGGAACACATTAGAGATATAATGGCATAATGTAGTATAAATACTAATCAAAATGATAAAATAAATAACTTGAAGGAATAAATAATGATAAAAAAAAATAATATCAGATAAAATGATTATTATAAATGTCATGTGACTAATAAATCATCCAAAATAGGGACACAATAGTATAATACAATACATGTATTAAAATTATAAAATAGAAAAAATCTATCTTTCAAGCATCACAAGCCTTAACATGTAACCATCATCCCATGATCCTAATACGAAATATTGAACTGGAAGTGGGAAACTCAACCTTATCCATAACTGCAATAATATGTTCAATTTGGGTACCCAATGGTGGGATGAAAAGGGTATCAGACAAATCCCAATAGACAGCCACCCTAGGTCTAGTACCATCCAGTCACGGAATCTAAAATAAAAATAGAATTTAGGTAGTAATGCAATGTGACATTAAGTACTTACATTCTAAAACCTATAAATTATAGGTTCTCATTCTATAACCAATTCACTTCATCAATTCGATTTTCAACGTATTCCTCAAAATTAATATTCATGTTTTTCAAATTTTAAATCAAATACATTATATTAGCCAACCAATTTTAATTAATAAGTTTCAGGACCTGGGGAAAATCCAAGAATCATATATTGTGATAAGCTCAATGGATTAATAAATAGTACATCCATAATGTATGTTCAAATTACTGAATCCTATATTTTTCTTTGGTTTGTTAGACACATTATATAAACCATTTCATTCATTATTTAATTCACAACTTCACCCTATCATTATGATTCTTATTTTTGGAATCCATGTATGACTCTAGGTATAATATAAATTGAAACCCTACAATACCATCCATTTTTGTCCTCCCAAGAACCCATGTATCACTTTATGTGTCATATAACATCACTACCATTAAATTCCATAATTAATAATCCACTAAGGGATCCTATGTGCCACCCATGTTGTATATGATTAGATACCCTTTAGTAAATCCATATAAATACTTAATGATTCCAATTATCATGAGGGAATATAATAGTAACCCCCCATGAGTCCATCCTTTGATGTCTATATATGGAGTCCAAGAGTAACTCAGGAATAATCAAGGTAGGATCCAAATGAGTCTATCTATGGAATTTGTATATGAATCCTTGTTTCACACAAGGAATATAAATATTTAATCAATTCAATAAAATTTAATAAACATAAATTAATCATGGCATGGTCATCACATTATTCATGTTAATTAAAACTCAACTCAGAATATGGATTAAGGAATTACCTAACAAACATGGGAATTTTATTATAATTAGAATATCATGATAAAAACCCAATATATGTCAAGGGTCTAGTTACATTTTCATTCCATTTCTTATCTTTATCAATTAAATTTAAAATTATATAATAATTCAAATCACATATCAATTCAAAATTCAAATCATTATTGAAATCCCATAATAATTAGTAAAACGTCACACCCTAAGGCATCCAAATTTAATAGCCACCCATGGTTTTACAATTATCTTAACACAAACCAAAATGTGTGGTTCCAATTCAAGGTGGATAACCATTTAACATTTTTCAATGGCCTTATTAATTTCATTGGATATACCTATAAATTTAAATTAAGGAATGAATTCTATTTCAGGGGTGGGACTCTATAAATTCGACACATGGATCAAAAGAGTATATATATAGAGAATTCACCATTCATGGAATATCACAAGACCACCTACCATTGGTCCATAGTGGATAGCTCATCCAGTATCAAATCTTGATTCTACAAAGATCAAGAGAAAAAACCAATAGATAATGTAATTAGAAATAGGTAAAATTAGATTTCACAAAAATAGAACAGCTGATACCAAACCAAATGAGGAACGACAAAGAAGGACTCGACATCTTATCGATGTGGTTCCAAGAAGATAGATTGTTCTTGATTCTGAGTTTGAAATGAGAATATCTTTTAATTCCTAAATTTATCATCAAAGATGTATCTAAAGGAGTGAGTTTTCATTGTTGGATAAGAAGTGAAATTTAGGATTGATATTTTAAATAATTACAGTAAAATTCATAAATTTACCCAAAATATTGGGTCACATGGTTTGATCACAAGATTGGACAAACCATGTGCCAACCATGTACCTTTTGATTTTGAAAGGTGCACTAATACACTTTTTAGGCAAAGGGTAAGAACCCGGTCCTTATTCTTGAGGTGAAGGTTTCTTATTTTCATTTTTCCTTTGTGTTTTAGACAAAGAAAGGGAAATGTAGGAAAAATAATTAATTTATGGGTACACAGTATGTACTTTTGTACAAACATCGTGAACTTTGGCTGTGTGGGATGAGAATACCGGGTGTGTAGGCTTGTCGACGATTAAGGGTGTAAAAATTAACTACACACCGTGTAATCAGTTGACAAGTGAACAGTAAGTTAGGGAAAGTATCTGCCAAAGGAATGATAGTACACACCATGTACTTTGTAACACATGCCTTGTAATCAAGTCAGCAGATGAACAGTTAGGCGGTAGAAAGAAGCTGTCAGAGGAATAGTTTAAGAAGAAAGTACATGTCGTGTACATAAGAGTACATGCTATTTAGTTTTTTTTTGTTAAAAATAGGTAGTATCCTCCTCATTCAGAAATGGAGGCAGAGAACTTGACATGAGCCGCTGGAGAGTAGGCCAAGACTTGGAGGAGCTCTTGATTGCACACCGGGACCCTGTTTCTTCCGTCGGTGATCTCGTTTGAACCGCACGGCTAAGGTGTTCTTTCTTCGTGAGTCCATATTCTAATTATTTCCCAAAGATAAGTTATTTAGGTTTTAACAGGTAATCATTCTTCTCATATCTATGTCGTTCTTGGGTTTTTCGGGAGGCGCCATTCATATATATCATTCATAAAAAATTGTGGTAGGTGGTCTAGGGTTAATATCTAACTATCGAGTTGTTTTTGTGATCTGTTTTGCCACGCACCCATGTTCAGGGAGTCTTTTGGAAGATTCCTTGACTGTTTAGATACCTATAACTGCATAGGTAATCTAATGAATAAGTATAAACTACTTTTTGGGATCGTTTCTTTGATCCAGTGACTCCCTGAGGGTGTTTTTCCCTTATTTAGCCATTAGTCCAGGATACCTGTGGGTATGACATGATTATAACATGTTTTGATTTTTCTTCAGTTGAAACATATTTAAATTGCTTGCTTATACTTTGGGATCGGCCCGATTACATTCCTTTGTTCTGTTTAGACTGAGGGCAAGGTTTTGTTCATCCTAAGGGAAAGGTTTTGTTTAGCCTGAGGTCCACGGTTCTAACGTGTGAGGAAAATGTTTACATTGAATATTCACTATTTTGATTACTTATGTTGTACATACCAAGATAAAGCAGAGGATTTGAATTGGTAAATAATTATTAAAATGACAATGTAACTGGTAGGAATAGTTACTTTTGAGTACTTCCTAGTTTACTGCATTTCATTATTGCACACTATTGTTGCACTTTTTCGCTGATAGTTGGGCACGAGCCTATAGTGGTTTCCTACTAGGATTTTTTACCACACCTTGTTTGGGTCATGTCTTGGGCCCAAATATATTATATTTTTGTAGGTGTCTATAAGTTCAAGGGTCCCTACACAAGAACATGATTGTTATAGAGGAGTAGGATAGGATGAGACCGAGCATATTCTTGTGATGCAGTTGCATTCATATTGCACTGCTTTGGTTTTGTTTGGTTGTACTTTGTACTTTATACTGTATTGAATCTTATTTTAGTTTATAATGTTTTGGATTTTTTCTTATAATTAGTGATATGTTTCATCATCATATATATGATTGTTAGTTATATTTTACTTTAGTTCTGTTGTCCATTTCAGATTTATATTACTAACTACTTACACTATTGTTGTGTTTTTATATTTATTCATCTACACTACACTTTTAAAAATGAAGGCATAGTTTCCAGACTAGTAGTCCTAGGCCCTCTCTGATATTTGGCATCCTATAGAATTTGGGGAAATGCGCTTGAGGTCATGTGACCAACCAGGATCAGGGCACCGTTGGGTGGAAACCGGATCTGGGACGTTACATAGCGGTATTAAGGGATTATTTTCTCTTGACATACTGTTTGGAGCCTTATCCAGGGATAAGAAGGAATATGTATTTGGTAATATTTTGTGCGTGATATTAGCTAACCCATGTATGGGGAAAATCCAATCTACCTCATTTAATTGAAATTTTTCTATTTTTCAATTTTACAGTTGATTTGAATTTCACCATCGGGTGACACACTTATGGTGTGATGTTAATATTTTATACTTGGGTTCTATTTAGTTGAATCCCGATGATATGTGGGCATTATATATCATGAATCCTTTAGTCACATGTTATAATCACTTGTCACACATTGTTTCCAAGCCATGTAGGTACATTATAACTTGCATGTTATTGTGATAGAGGTTGTGCTAGAAAATTCATGCTGTTTTGATAGATGACTTGATAAAATATCTGTTATTTGATAGATAATTGTTATGTCAGGTTTTGTGAATGAACTCCAAACATGGGTTCTTGAGGAGTACGTGCCCCCATCAACCGGGATATGGTGGATCATCGACTTTTTTACATTGTTATAACCTGTATATGATGAAAATATTTTGATGGCGGGGATTATGGGCCCTCATGGATTGGTTTATGGCACTTTTGTTTTTATTCTAGTGTTTTTATGGACTCTGAAGTGGTTTTGGAGTCTTATAGTCTGGAAAAACCCCAAATACACATCTTTTATTATGACTACATACCATGTGTTCTCCTGTTTGAGAAGAAACTGTTTTTCTTATATACATGTTGTGTACTATATATACATGTCGTGTAGTCTCTAACCGTGTCATAGGTCATGTGGGTAGAGACATGGGATAGAGATGTTCTTGAGAAAACACACCGTGTACCTGTTGTGCATGCTGTGTATAGTTGACCATGTGTCCGTCCATGTGACTAACAACACAGATGGAGTTATATTAGCTTATACACATCGTGTCAATTCCAAACACAGCGTGTAGAGTAATCAGAGGATCTGGCAGTGTAGATAACAACACAGGTCAATTTTATCTTTTCAAGTACCCATCACGTCCTTCTAGAACGCATCGTGTAGTGTGAGATGTGTATCCTACCATGTCTCGAACTATATGAGTATGTAAAGCCCGTCTAGTTTACGACGTGTACATCTGGGACTATCCATGTAGTCATGACTGGTAAGAGACTGTGTGGACTTCACTGTGAAGCTGGGGAAATAGGGTGGTGTACACTCCGTGTGCGGGTGTAACACGCCATGTAACCTTGTTCCAAGGGGAAACGTTTGGCATAGACATGTATAAGGACTCGGGCAGGGGAAGTCAATTAAAGTACATGTCGCGTATGAGGACAACATGCCGTGTGTGTGGGGTGTTAAATGACCATTTCTGAAAGAAGTTCACGTCCATGAGAAAGAATTAATTGAACATGTCGTGTAGTTATTATTCACTACGTGTTGTATTCTTTTGTAAATCATGAATGTTTTGTTTCTCTTGTTCCCTTGTTAGATTTCCAATTCTTATTCCTTAACGATCTTAATCTAAGGCATGTGTTTGACCTTGTATATTTATAATGCCGAGATGACCTCGAGTTTCTCTCCAAGCAAGGGGTGACGATTATACTCTAGAGATTGTAGGCAATGGGCTACCGATGGATCCTCTAGTAGTGCTAGATTCTGCGCCCGCCATTATACAGGACGCAGGCGCTGATGCGTAGTTCCGTGAGGACTTAATGCGGTTCATGCAAACCATCCTGGGAACAACATTGGTTGCCACATCTGTGGCAGAGCTGACATGTATATTCCAACTGTAGCATCCACCTACGTTTTCAGTGGATGGCGGACCACTAGCTGCAAAGTCATGGCTGGATTCTATGCAGATGATCTCTGAGTATAGTGGGAGAGGTGTAGTGACATCCCATATTGCGAGTTTATATCTAGATGATCGGGGAACTTTTTAGAGGGATTTCCCTCTTGTGGTTAATTGTTTCAGGGATGTCCTCCCAGATGACTTTTCAGGTCTACCTTCGAAGAGAGAGGTGGATTTCCTTATTTAGCTTGTTCCAGGAGTGGCACCAGTGTCAATTCATCCTTACAGTATGGCGACACAAGAATTGGAGGAGCTGAAGAAGTAGTTGGAGAAGTTTCTAATAAATAGTTTCATCTGACCCAGTACTTATCCTCGAGGTTCCTTTATCCTTTTCGCTATGAAGGCGGATGGTACCTTGAGACTCTTTGCAGATTATCGGAATCTGAACCATTTTATGGTTAAGAACAGATATCCCATAGCATGTATTGATTATGTTTTTATCAACTTCGCGGAGCACGAGTGGTCTTGAAGATTGACTTGAGATCCAGATATCATCAGTTTTCATTAGACCATCAGACATACTGTTTACATCCTTTCAATGAAGATATGCTCTATACAAGTACTTGGTCATTCCATTCAGACTCACAAACACACCAGTAGTTTTTAGTGCTTTGTTGAATCATGTGTTCCACCAATATCTGGATTCTTTTGTGGTAGTCTTCAGGGATGATATCTTGGTGTACTCTCAAACTCAACACGACCATCCCACCCATCTTGAGATCGTATTGAGTAAACTAAGAGAGCATCAAATATAAGATAACCTCTCAATGATTGAATTTTTAATGGAACAAAACCACTTCCTATGTAATATTATCTTAGAGGCAGGAGTTATGGAAGACCCAGAGAAACTGAGAGAAATAGATTCTTCGGGGCAGGCGAAGAATGTGATTTAAATACAGAGTTTCATGGGGCTAGATGGTTAATAAAGGCACTTTATACTAGACTTATTTCTCTTAACATCACCACTGATTGGTTTGACTAAGAAGGGTATGATGTTCATTTGGTCAGATGCTTACAGAATAGCCTTTGAAGAGATGAAGGGAAGGTTGACATCAACAAAAGTCCTGACACTTCCAGAATAAGGAATGATCTATACAGTTTACTGTGATGATTTAGGTATTGGGCTGGGATCAGTGTTGATGCAGTTTGATCGAGTTGTTGCGTAAGGGTCTCAGTAGTTGAGGCCACATGAGGGGAATTACCTGACACATGATCTTGAGTTGGCTGCAATTTTTCATTCATTACGCTATTGGAGAAATTATCTCTTCAGAGAACATTTTGTTGTGTTTATGGACCAAAATAGTCTTAAATACATCTTTAACCAGTGTGACTTGAATTTGAGAAAGTGATGGTGGGTTGAATACCTTCAGTCCTTCGACTTTGAGCTTTCCTATATACCTGGTAAGGGTAATGATGTAGCTAATGCACTAAGAAGGAGGACTCAGATACAGGATATGGAGGAGGCCAATGGAGTGTGGCAGTTGATGGATTTGTTCCGTGGGATGAATTTAGAGGTTCACGATAGTATGGAGTGAACATATATTTCATCATTAGCTATGACTTCTACCCTCCTGGATAAAGTGAGGTAGATAAATTTATTAGATTTAGAAGGCCTGGTTCAATGGGAGTCGGTGGAAAGTGAGGACCCTCTTCCTGGTTGGATGATAGGTGATGATGACGTACTACCAATCCATGGACGAGTGTGTGTTTTAAGGGATATATGCGAGGAGTTGATGTAGGAATTTCATGCTTCAGCTTGGTCAAATCATCCTAGAGTTATCAAAATGTACCGCGACATGAGATGTTAGTATTGGTGGCCGGGTATGAAATGAGAGGAAGCTCATTTAGTTACGAGATGTTCCACCTGTCAGTAGGTGAAGGCAAAGAATCAGACGCAAGCCGGATTATTACAATAGTTACCCATTCTAGAGTGGAAATGGGATGATGTTGTGATGGATATCATGACTCGGTTACCGATGTCACCTCGAGGCAATGATGCTTTATGGGTTGGTGTGGACATATTTACGAAGGTAGCTCACTTTTTTCCGATCAAGGAGTCCATCAGTGTTTTCAAGCTCGAGAAGTTTTATATCTGGGAGATAGTATGTCTTCATGGGCCCCCTCGTTCTATCATTTTAGATATGGACACCTGTTTTATGTCTCATTTTTGGAAGTGTTTTTAGAGGGCATTGGGTACACTTGTGCTTCGAAGCACAACATACCACCCTCAGACTGTTGGCCAATCAGAGTGTACAGTAGAGGAGCAAGAGGACATGTTGTGTGAAAGAATCCTAAAATTTGGGGGCTATTTGGAGAAGCACATACCCCTGATCAAGTTTTCCTACAATAATAGTTTTCAGGAAACTATTGTGATGGCACCTTACGAGGATTTATATGGTAGGCCATGCCGATCACCCTTGGGCTGGATGGAGGGCGGTGAGACAGTTTCACTAGGACCATGTCTCGTGTACAAGACTTCAAAGCAATTCTAGTTGATTCAGATGTAGATGGCTACTGCACAATCTAGTGAGAAATCATAAGTTGACTACCGCAGACGACCCTTGGAGTTCTTGGTCAGGGATCAGGTTTTCTTCTGTGTTTCACCGATGATGGGACAGAGGCTGGTCAAGAGACAGGGAAAATGTTCACCGAGATATCGAGGTCCCTTTGAAATTTTGAGAGAGTCGAGAAGGTTTTCTATCGGTTGCAGTTACCACAGAGGTACCAGGACATCCACAACGTCTTCCACGTATCTCAGATGCGCCGTTATCACTCAGACTCATCTAATTCTTTTCAGCCCGAGGAGGTTGAACTTCATGTCGAGGCATCCTTTGAGGAGCATCTGATTCATATTGTTGATAGGAGCATGATGTTTCTCTGACGTCATTCAGTTCCTCTCGTATGGGTGCTATGGAAGCATGGCCATGTGCAGGATGAAACCTGAGTGTGGGAGACCAACGTATGTGCTCAGTGGCCAGAGTTGATCTCAGGTTTATCTTCACCACCTTTGGAAGGAAAATTAGGGGACGAATTTATTTAAGGGGGGATGTTTTTAAGATCCCTGTTCTTATTCTTCAGGTATGGGTTTATTCTATTCCTTTTTCCTTATGTGTTTTTGAAAAACATGGTAAATGTGGGAAAAATCCTAAATTTAAGGGTACACTCTGTGAAATTTTTTACACACGTTGTGTACTTTGGCCTGGTGGGAAGAGAATACAGGTTGTGTAGGCATGTCAGTGATTAAGGGTGTAAAAACTAACTACACACCAAGTAATTAGAAATACACATCTTGTAATCAGTCGGTAGGTGAACTACTAGGCGGTGAAAGTAGAAACCAAAGGAATGATAGTACATGTTGTGTACATAGTAAAACACGATTTGTAATCAAGTCGGTATATGAATAGTTAGGCGGTGGAAAGAAGCCGCCAGTGGAATAGGTTAAAAAGAAACTAAACGCCATGTATATAAGAGTACATTCCCTGTAGTTATGTTTTTTTTGTTAAAAATAGGTTGTATCCTCCTCATTCGGCATAGGAGGCAGATAACTGAACACAAGCTATAGAAGAGGTGTCCGGGACTTGGAGGAGCTCCCAATCGAACATTAGTACTCTGATTCATCTGCTGTCGATCTCGTTTGAACCGCATGGGTATGGTCTTCCTTCTCCTTGAGTCCTTCATTCCAATTCTTTCTATAAGGTACTGTTATTTAGGTTTGGATGGTTTATCACTCATCATATATCTACATCGTTATTTTTTGTTTTAGGAGGCACCTTTCATGTATATTGATCATAGGAGATCAAGATAGGTGGTCTTGTGTTTATTTCCAACCGTCGAGTTGTTTTTGTGCACCATTATGCCACTCACTCATGTTTGGGGTGCGTGTGGCTGAGGCTTTGACTGTTTAGATACCAAAAACTGCATAGGTAATCTAATGAATAATTATAAACTTTTGTTTGGGATCATTGCTTTGATCCAGGGCCACCCCGAGGGTGTGCTTCCATTGATTAACTGTTTAGATAGGATACCCGTGGGTATTCCTTGATTATAATATGTTTTTAGTTTTCATGAGAGGAAAAAAATATAAATTTATTTCATAGGATTTGGGCTCGGCCCGGTAACTTTCCATTGTTTTGTTTAGCCTGAGCGCAATGTTCTATTTTTCTTGTGGTAAAGGTTTAGTTTAGCCTGAGTGCAATGGTTTTTACGTTTGAGGACAATGATCACTTTGAATATTCAATGTGGTGATTTCTTACGTTGTACCTTCCAAGATAAAGCACAATCATGGTATTGATAAATAATTATTATAATTTAAATTTAACTAGTAGTAATAGTTACTCTTGAGTACTTCCTAGTTTACTGCATTTCATTATTGCACACTACTATTTCACTTTTTCACTGATAGCTAGGTACAGGCCTTTGGTGGGTTTTCTACTGGTATTTATTTCTCATACCCTGTTTGGGTCATGTATTCGGCCCAAAAAGATTATAATTTTGTAGGTGTCAATAAGGTAAAGGGTCCCTACATAGGTACATGATTGTGGTAGAGGGGTAGGAGATGATGGGACCGAGATTAGGCTCGCGATACTGCAACATTCTTATTTCACTTCTTTGGATTTGTTTGGTTGCACATTGTACATTGTGTTGTATTGTATCTGATTACAATGTATCAAATTTTGGATGCTTTCATAGAAATAGTGACATGTTGCATCATCATATATATGACTATTGTTTATCTTTTTTACATCAGTTCTGTTGTCCATTTCAGGATTATATTGTTTTCTGCTTCCGTTTTTGTTGTGTTTTTATATCTATTCCACAAGATAGAAAAGTTTTCCCACCATCGGTCCAAGGCCCTCAATGCTAGTCGGTATCCTCTAGCGTTTGGGGAAATGTGCTTGAGGTCATGTGACCAACCGGTTTTGGGGCACCATTGTGTGGAACCCGTATCTGGGACGTTACACATAGTTTGAAAATCCAGGCACAAAATGTGAAAAATACTGTGTAAAAATTGTAGACATATTTGCATGGACGTGCTTCTCAAATTACACAGTGTGTCTAATCATGTTTCCTGTAGACATCCTTGGTCCATCTTCTCATTGTCAGTAGTAGTTGTGCAGCCAACCCCACACAATTCCTATTAATTGTGTGCCATGTTTTTTTCACCCTAAAAGATGGGTTCAAGGATCCGAACTAGCCCTTGAAACCCCCGATACATCTATGACCTCAATGGGTTTCATATTATAAATTATTTAGTCATTTAAACTATAAATGATAGATTTTAAAGGATATATTACTCATTAATTAATAGGGTTCTTACAATCTTCCCAACATTAAAACAAACATTCTCGAAATTTCTATTCCAAGATTCATGAAACGTAGTATGTGATCAAATCTGGACACTTTTCACATAAATTATCCTCCTTCATCCAGGTATCTTCTGGTACAGGATGGTGCTTCCATTGAACCTATACTAGTGAAGTTAACCGACCTAGGAGAAAATTCACGCAATGATCCCCATTATGAATAAGATACTCCTAAAAGGTTTCATCTGCAATTTACTTAGCCTCCACTGGATAAAAGTCATGAGAATGGTTTGAGTGATAGTTCCATAAATAAGATATATAGAAAACATCATGTGTGGATCGATACATCTCGGGTAACTACAACTGATAGGATACTAACCTAACTCACTCTAGATTATCAAATGGCCCAAAATATCACTCTGCAAGATTACCATGTCTCTTGATCTTCTTGTGTCTCTACCTTGATGATACATGTAAATAGTGTTGACCCCTAATCATGAACACTTGTGTTCATATACAACGATAAACATAATATTTATATAGAGACTAAAATTTCCATCTACTTCTGAATCAACTAAACCTATTACGTGGTCTCTTAAAAAGGATGAGGTCATAACATATCTACCATTACAACCTCAAACCAACACTGTGGTGATCAGAATATCTCACCATATAATGATTCATAAGTCACTATTTTTATTGTTTACTAAAATATAATATTATTTTCAAATTAAACCAGGGGTATATTACTCTCCTAAGAGCTCTAAAAATCTAGGACGCATGCTCACAACATTTCATCAAGAACATGTATCATGATTTTTTACTGGATAACTATTTCAGGGTTGTATGATGGGATCAGAAGTAGTTATATAACTTACTACCTCTAAATACGTTTCTAGAATGGACACATAAACTGGTTGTCCCAATATGAAATGATAGTGTGATGGACCCCATCAAGTTGTACTATCTCATGGTTGTACAACCTCCCAAGGACATCCATAAAGGAGGTCTCCTTGATCCGCATGATATGTGAAACCTTCTTGGGATTATCAATAATAACCCATACAACTTATTTACCATGAGGAGACCTTGGTAATATATTCACAAAATCCATCGTAATTTCATCCCATTTCCACTCCGGAATGGGAAGCTACTATAAATGTCTGGCTGGTCACTCATGTTCTTCTTTATCATGCTGATTGGAGGAAAACATCGTGAAAAAATTATCTAAATATTTTTCAATTCCCATACACCATTATTGGTAATGTAAATCATGATACTTATTCAGGACTCAAGGATGAACATACCAATATAAATCAGGAAATTATCATATCAACTTCTATTACATATTTTATGAAACCCATATGTGACCACGTTTACATAGGATCTCATCCATGCCTGTGGTCTAACTAAGAGGAGTGTCCTCAACTGCCACACACTCTGACATGACTAGGCCTTTTGAATCCGATAGCTTTATCATCATAACTCAATCAATAAAGGAATAGGTAATAACATAGGATGATAGAAATGTCATCCCCTTACTATCTATCATATTCATGTGCATCTTAGATAAAAAATCTATAATCGTCCACTAAATACTACCCTACTAAACTCATTATATCTAGGTCCTCCATCTTAGTGCATCATCCATAACATTTACCATTTCCATATGTGTTGGAAAGATCTATATTGAATGACCATAGAAATTATATCCACCATCTTTGCCGTAGATTTTGGTAACTATGTGTAAATATATATTTGAGTCTTTTTATTCTATGTACACCACAATATACTCTCCATGTAACTAATGTCTCTAGCACAATAATGTGTTAACAACCATAGCTAACTCATGATCATGTATTAGGTAATTCCTCTCGGGAGGCCTTAACAACCACCACCCATATTCCACAACCATATCACTATATATAAGAATTTCTACTAGTCTAATACCTGATGCTTCATAGTAAACCATGCATCTCATTCCTATATATGAAAAAATAGTATCAAAAATGGAGTCCATCTATCATTCCAATCCAAAAATCTTTCCTCATATGAATTGTACTTTACAAAATCCACATACATCTTAGTGAAGCCCATAAGAATCGTTTATATGTGGGGGATGTCATTTATGAAATTAATGTTGTAACAAGCTATCCTCATGAAACTCCAAAACTAATTGATATTCTTGGGATGCCCCCATGAAACTATCACTCTTACCTATTCATGGTCCACTAATAACAAATCTATTAGGTAATGTGAACCATGAAGTGAATTTGATCCATCAGAAGTGTCACATTGTGAGATTAAAATATAACTGATTCTCTCATAGTGCATTTATTATGATCTCATGAAGTTTGGAATGGTCAGGTTGGATTATTAAATGCACAATGATATCATCCTTGAAATCCAGTACAAATTAGTCCAGATAAGAACGTAAAATTTAGTTTACTAATTCCATGAAAACTATTAATGTGTTAGTGATACTGAAAGGGAATATCCAAGTACTCATATAGACAATGCCTTATATAAAAAGATGTGTGAGGTATGTCTGATGATCTAACAAACACCTATTCATATGTGGATATCAAATAGGTTATCATGAATAAATGATATGCGTGGAGAAAATCAAAGAGATCATCTACCCAATATAGAGGATATCAGTACATATCCATCATTTGGTTCGATTTCTGGTAATCCACACATAGACTAAAGCTACCATCTACCTTTTTTTGGAAAATAGGACCAGTGAACCCCATGAAGATGTATTTGTTTGGATAAATACCTCCACCTCTAGATCCTCAATCATCCACTCAAAGTCTAGAATCTTAGTTGTTTCCATCATGTAAGGAGGAATGGATATTGATGTAGCTCCTGGAACAAGATCAAAAGAGAACTCCATATATCTCACTATAGACAATGATGAAACGTTGTCTAGGGAAACATCCCTAAAACATTAAACCACTGGAAATCCTAATATTAAATTATAATTTTTTTTTTTCATCCCACCCATCATATGATGCTCGGGTCCAACTCATCTTTCCTTGACATCCTATTCACCTTTGTGAATAAACTCTTTGTCCTTTTGTGATGTAATGTTAACCATTCAACTATAATTAAAAATTAAATCATTAATGCTAACCAGCATATCCACCCTACTAATAATGTCAGAACCTATAAGCATGTGTTAAAAGAGGACCCATATGATGCGACACCCACCAATCTCATTGGGGCACTACCTTCACGGACGTACATCTTATATTCTAAAACCCAAAAAATGCCCTGTGTTATAAAAAAATATTAACACTGGACAATGATTTCAAGGACCTCCAAAATTGGCATAGATATAAATATATTATATGTATCAATATAAAAAATACAAGAAATTATTTTAGAGTCTACTAATATTAATCATCTCACAATATAGGGTATTGGAAACTATATCGCATCCATTACTTACAATGTGTATATCAGGGATGATCTGAGGCCATGTAATACAACCTGGATACCCTAAGAATATCCCATCTACTATGGGTCTAACTAGAATGCCACCAACCACAAACTCAGCCTGATCAACTGGCTGTACTCTATCACCCTTCCGGATGAGAAGATGCTAACCCCGCTCCTTTATGTGGATTCATTATAGATCCTCTCTCACAACCTATTAGAAGAAATTATCTTTAGATATTCTATAGATAGCCCATAATTCTACATGATAGACACTCAACTAGGTCCCTCATACACTAAGGCTTCATATGTCCCAATTTACAGCACATATATAACCTCTCTTAGCAACCCGAGTGTGTTCTTAGGATACTGATATCACCATGTTGTATCTTCATATGACATATAGTTCTATTTTTAAATGTAGTACTCGATCATGATTTTGAAACACCTTGGCTCGCTCCTGAAGCTCACTTAGGTTAGTCTCTTTGATAGGATCCTGATTCACTATTCTATAAATGTTATTTGACCGAAATGTATTCACTTATGATCAAAATTCATATGTGGGACTATCCTCTAATTTCCTTGATTTAGATATCTCTTTATCCATTATAATAGGTGTGAAACTCTAGAGCATAGTAAAATGGTCCGAATATTCTATAACTTATAATGAGCCCTACATCATGTGAATGAACTCATATGCTCTATCAGCCCTTAATGTATTGGTGTAGAAGTTTTCATAGAAAAATGTATGAAAATACCTCCAAGACATATCTCAATTTCGATCTATCTGAGTGATTACATCCCATCATCTCCTGGTGTAATGACGCAACATATAATGTGAAAGATTTACCCTCTTATGAGGTGGAATATCTAGATTCTCCAAGATAACTACTATTTCATGTTTCCATGACTACATATCAGGTGGTTTTCCTTACCCCAAAAATGTGTCTAGATACTGTTGCTAGAATTCATGCATCAACTCTTCCTTAGTCAGGAAAAGTCATGGTGCACCTTGAACTGTCTTCATAAATCTCAAGCCTCCCTCAATGAGCTATGCCTTAACCAATGGGTCTGGTATAGCTACTGGTTCATTAGATTTCCCTAAAGGATAATCTAGAGGCATCCCATAGCCCACCACATATATGGAATGATCACCGTCACCATCCTAGAATACTCCTGGAGTACATCACAACTCCATACCTATAACAATTCCATGCTCAAGCCTTATATCATGATCTGTATAAATGTTCATAACTCATTACCATAGATAAATATATAGGATATGTACACGGATTATTTTATAAGAACAGAACCATCTTCCCATACTTTTATTTAGGTCTGAGGAATGTAAATATCTCATAGAAGCAATAAATACTACCTACTAATAACTACAATAGTCGGGTCTGTGTTAGTTCTCTACTGGGAACACTTTTTGTTTTCATTTTTGTTCTCTTTTAATTTAAATTATTTCAGAATTCATTTTAAATGGTTAAACCAAATGGTTCTCCAAATTATGATCTGTATGGTCCCATGCACCTTATGAACCAAAATCCGGTGTGCACCTAATCCACACCCTAGAATATCTTTCACAACAACATGCATATATGTAACGACATATATCACAGTAGATTGCAAAAAGTAATGCCTCCCAATTGGTGTGGAGTAATTCATGGAAAGTGATGTATGTGGAGTTAATACAATTATGAATGATATTGAAGAAACTCAACTCATTGGGTTTCAACAAAATAGATCCCATAATCATATCAATAAAAACATTAAAATTCAGGTTCAAAACCCAACGATGGAATCAAATAAAATGTAATACTAAAAATTCATAAACAATAATTAATTCATGGAAATTTTGATTTTCCAATACGTGGGTCATCTAAGCCTAGATACATATCATTACAAAATTCCCATTCCTTCCTATCACAACATATTGTTTCCAAGAAAAAAAGATAACCAGAAAATTAAATCACCTCTGATATCGCATTTTAATACCCCAAATCTAAATGCCACTCAATAGTACCCCAATCCTGGTTCACCACATATACCCAACTATATCTCCCAAAAATATAGAGGATAACCACTAGTATTTAGGGCCTAGTTTTGTTTGTGGGGAGACTATTCATTCATAATTATAGTAGAACACAATGGAAATACAATAAAATACAAGTAGAAAAAGAAGTAATAACAATATAACAACAGATAAACAACATGAATTGATAACAACAACAAAAATGAATCTAAGATACTATGATGATGATACATTTCATGTGTCTAATAAAATCATCAAAAAATAGAAATACAGCAATAGAATACATTACATGTATCAAATGTAAAAAATAGCCAAAATATATCTATCTGTCATCACGAGCCTTGCCTCTATCCCATTTTCCCTTTCTTCTAAGTAGCTATCGAGAAACTACAGTGTGGTGATTTCACTTATCCATTACTATAATAATATATCTTATTTACGTACCTAATGGTGACATGAACATTGTGTGAGACTAATCCGATAACAAAAGCACCCAGGGTCTTGTTCCATTGAGTTATTGAATATATAATAGCAATAGTGTGCATGTGGTAATGTAATATGAAAGTACTACATGTCGACATCATATAAAGTTCAAGTAATCATTATATAACCAAATCACTTCATCATTTTTATTTAAAATGTATGTCTCTTGATTAAGAGTCTATCATGTTACATTTTTATTCAAAATCATTTAATTAACCAACATATTATAAATAATAAGTCAGGTCACATAGCCCTTTATCCTCTGTCATGATATTCTAAAAGGATGCTCAAATAGGCCATGCATACAGTGTATTGAAAAGAACTAATCCAAGATTCTACTTTGGCATGGTATATGTTTCATATAAACTATTTCATTCATTATTCTATTCAGAACATGGGACCATCCTTGAAATTCTACATTTGGAATCGTGGTATGACTCTATGTATAATATAAACTAGCACCATGAAATCCCATCCATTTAGATCCTCAAAAGATCCCATATATCATTCTTGGTGTGGTATAACGTTATTAACAATTGAGTCTATCCATGTTGGTCCAATAATGGATACCATGTGTCACCTAGGGAGTATATGATTAGTTTTCCCTCTGATTCCTTCCATGGAAATCTATAAGGAGTCAATGTATCACACATGCATATAATTGTCATCCCCCATGAGTACATCCTTATAAGTCCATATTGGAAATCCAAGTGGAACTCGAACCTATGGAACATTGGAGGAAAATAATTTCATCAATGTAATTCATATATGATTCCATGTGTCACAAAAGGCATGTAATAATTTAATCCCTTCAATAACATTAAATCAATATCACTTAATCATGTCAACGTCATCGCCTTGTTCATTTATATTAAACCTCACCTCAAAAGGTGGCTCAAGGAATTGTATGATCATAGAAGGCTCAGAATATAATTCAAATCAAGTGATCATTTCATTAAAAAATGAATATCATGCTAAAAAAACAAATACATGGAATGGGTCAAGGTACATGGTAATTCCATTCCCTTTCATGACAAATTAAATTAAAAATTATATTATAAATCACCTTTTATATCATTTCACAATTAAATTCATAATTGAAATCCCATATAGAGTGGTAAAAAGGATCACCCTAAGGCTTCCAAATTTAATATCCTCCCAGAGTGGTCCAGTCAACTCCACACACACCCAATGGGGTAGTCTGATTTCAAGGTTATTAACCGATTAGTGCTTAACAATGACATCATTAAAAACAAAGGCTATACCTATCAATTCAAATCAAATATTTAATTCCATTTTAGGGAATATTATCTTGAATTGGACATGTGGCACATCATAATATATATAAGTAATATGAATATAATGGAAAATAATAAGACCACCAACTGTAGTTCCATATTGGATTGTCAAATAGTATTATCTCATGATTCACATCAAATTGGGAGAAAAAAATATAATGAAGAAAGAACCTATAAATAGGGAAAACTATCTTATACCTAAATATCCCATCAAATAATAGTAAAATGACGAACTACACCAAAAAAATCGATATGTTACTGACATGGATCAGAGGAGAAAAACAGTTCATGATTTCATGTCTTTATGGAGAAGATATTTAGATTAATACTTTAGTATCCAAAGAGGTATACAAATGGATGATTTACATATGTGGGATAAGAATTGAAAACTTGTTCTCATATATAAATTAATTAAGATAAAAAATTTGATATTCACCCAAAATAGATGATTACATGGTTTTCAGCAAATTTTCCCAAACCATACACCAAAATTGTACCCTTTGCTATAGGAAAAATCACCCCTCATAGTTTATATGCACAGTTTACTATCCATGGAAAAAATGTGAAAAAGACCTCTTTCAAAATTGTAGATATAGCTACATGGAAAAAAAGTCAAATAACATTGTTTTTCTAACCATGCATCAGGCATTATTCTTATTTCAATCTTATCATATTAAAATGTAATTGTGCATCCTACCCTGCACGGTTTCTTCTAACAATGCACCAGGCCTTTTTCAACCAAAAATCCATGTTATGTTCTCCGAACCATCCTTGGACACACCCCAATACTTCTATGACCGCGATGGTCATTCATATGAGACCATATTTAATAATTTATAATTTTATTTATTGAAATTAAGGGATATTTTTTTTAATAAATATCAGAGGTCTTGCAATTTTCTTATAAAATAAATTGGTCCACTCAAGAAACCCAATGGCTACATATGAATTCATTTATGGGAATTGATGTAGAAAACATATATGGCAGATTGATGTCATTGATCACTTATATTTTTGGTTCTCAAATGGATGAGAAAATAATAAAAATGGACTATTATATTTATCATTAATTTCAGGACCCGTCCCTAAAAAATTTTACGCCTCCAAGGCTGAAAATGTGAGATGAGATATAATGACCATGTGTCCCACCTCTAGTCGGCCTCAAGGTGGAGACTAGGACTAGGGGTATAAATAATTCAAAAAATAGGATGCATTAACATTTTTATAGTATCCCTAACTGGGAGATAAGTTGTATCAATCTCAAAAAAAACACAATGAAATATATATAAATGAATCCAAAATCCATACCACATGCATGTTTAATGTAAAAATACTATAAATACAATTGGAAAATCCAAAGTAAATACAAAGAGAAAAAAGCTAAGTAGCGACACAACAAAATTTATGACACCCGAGCTTGTAGGGTACACCACGATCCACATAATTTCTAGGGAAACCATAAAACAATTTTATATGCGTAGGGTTAGAGTACACATTTACTCATTTGGAAAATCCAAAGTCACTCGTGTAGAAGTGGGAGCAGCATAATAATTATCCTATGAGAAAAATAGTAGAAACTTAAAAAAACTAGAAATGGTATACCATCCAACCCAATCTTACCAAGGCACTCTCACCAAATATTGAAATTCTTGTAATGTAAATTATTAATCATAATGATGATAGGGTATGCCGCACCACTTCCCACTAGTTAACTAACATTCCCTAATGGAAAACATCCTGACGCTACCATGGTCTTCCACTAGCCCCATGGCCACAACCTTCCCACACACACCTAGACCCCATACCACATCCCACCTGAAAACAACTGGTATACAAACCACCTCACATCCCTCCCATATACACCTGGGACACAAACCAAACACTCATCCTGAAGACACATAGGAAAACACACCATATATCATCTTGATGTCCCCTGAGAAGAACACCTCACCTCTATTTACATGGGTCTCACAACAGCAAGGAACCCTACCTGAAGAATTTGGGCTACCATTTTGTAGAGGTGGGAACAAAGAAGAACCAATAACCAGCCAA
Organism: Viscum album; assembly: GCA_963277665.1. Classification (NCBI taxonomy): domain Eukaryota; kingdom Viridiplantae; phylum Streptophyta; class Magnoliopsida; order Santalales; family Viscaceae; genus Viscum; species Viscum album. The sequence goes on from OY728136.1 coordinate 1,340,853,939, forward strand.
CCATCCTCCTTCTATGATGATGGGGAAAACACTACCCCCCATGAAATGGCTGTGTTTGGCACATCGTTCTCAACTATGGTGGTGTGTGAATATAAATAACATGTAACTACAAGTAAATATATATATATATATATCTAGGTTTCAACCTCCCAGCCCAACATATGGGTTTCCAAACAAAAAACTTGCCCACAAAAAACTACCCTTACCCGAACCTCTAATCCGTAACCACTCAAGCCACAGACATAAATCATAACCCCATCCAATTCATTCTTTATTAGATCAGTCCAATATTATTGATTATATCCATACTTGGGCAACTACCATACACTTTAAACATTATAAGGGATAAGTAACCATACCAACCACTATCAACTCTAAACTGAGAAAGAAGTACCATGTTAAAAGAATCCTCTCTAACACCCATTACAAATATAAAGGTCTCTGGAATCTCTGGAAAAAATGACCATTCAAGGTAACACCGTCCTTATTAAAAATAATCCCTCCCAAACCATCCTCATTATCCCTGATGCTTGAAAATAACCAAATTAAACAATAACAAATAAAATCAACAAGATTGCAGTCCCACTGCACCAACAGAACATTCCCAACAACAATAATAAAAACCCACAAGTAGACCCAATATTAAATTTGTTCATCCATCCAACAATCAGTCAATATATAAACCTGAGATTCCACATCACCCTCAATCCATCTACACACACCTCCATGCTTTCAATTAAAGCACCACACATCCTATACGCAACACATGAAAAAAATATCCACACACTACCACACCAAACAAGGAAATGTGTATTCAGATATAAAAAAAAATTCTTCATTTTCACTTTGAAAAAATATGGGGTTATTAAATAAGAAGTTTGATCATGGGGAATACCTTTAACTAACTGGATATACATGATTAATCATGTTTTCTTGTTCACATATACTCAATAGAAGATTAACAACAAGAATTCGTGAGTTCATTGTGCAAATAGGGAAAAAAATGACGAAATTTTTTAAAAGTAATTAAGACAACAAATTTCACAGTGTATATCAAAGACAATAGATAAAAATAATACAAACATCGTCATCATCTTCCCAATCCCTCATTTATTAAAAAGGTAACGTATCCCATTATCATAACAGGTCTATTCATCCTCATAACATCCTTAATTAAGATTAAGAGTTGGTTGTATTTTCAAATAGACATGATTTTAACTACCCCACGTGATAGAAAATTAAAAGAGAGATGAAATAATTCTTACCTTGAATAAAATATGATCAATAACTCCTCCTTGCACCAAAACTGGGGGTCATAAAAAAGTATGATTCTCCCAGGAAAAGTGAATCTGAAGATCAAAATACAACACATGACTCCATGGGGAAGAACGACTTTGGGAGCACCAAGAGAAAAAGAAACCACACTGGGAAGAAAACATCGTGACATAGAAGATATAGATCCTATATCAATGTATTTGATAGGTTTCAAGGGCCATTACAGTTGGATCACTATCATGATTATGTGGTTTTACTACTTAATAGTTTCACGAGAGTTAGGATATTATGAATATAATTTATATCCATTGAAACTCCCTTAGTAATGATCAATAATAGTTTTAAACTCAATTTATGTCAAATAAAATGTAAGAGGAGTAAAATGGGAAAAACTGGAAAAAACATGAAATGACTCACTGGTGGGTGAGTTATTGATGCGAGTCACTGACTCCACCGACTGACATCAAGTCACTGACGTGACCAACTGACATCAAGTCACTGACATGACCTGTTGATGCTTGAATTTCCAATGAAAGTCACTGAAATCCAACCAACTAATGCTAAACCTATTGATGTATGACCTACCAACGCCCTACCTACAGATGCCCGACATAATGATGCATGACATACCGACCCCTGACTTACAGATGCCCGACCTACTGATGTCCCACCTACAAACACACCACCTATCGACACTAAGCTATGGAAATGAGATAATGATGTGAGATACTGATTCCAACTACCGATGATTAGTCGTCTGTGCAAGCTACTGACACTAAGTCATTGACGAGACCCACTAATAAAAAACGTGAATTTTTTAAAAATCAGGAAATGAGCGACTGTTGCCGCCCAAAACACTATATTTTGAAAATTTAATGGACTAAGGATGTTAGGTAAATTACATCATATACATCTCAAAATATTCACACCCTAGATAATTGAAAACCAAACACAAAGGAATGAGGGTCTCTAACAACCATCCTGTAAGATACATCTTTAGGATAAACTATCATGTATTGCTTGAAATATGGAGTGAAACTTAAAAATCCTATAACCCCACCTCCCCCATTTGCTAATCCAAATATCCATATGTTAATCCACATAAGAACCAACTATTCAGGAACATGAAATATGGAATTTATACTCAATGTAATGATAATATCTTCTCTAGGAAACACTAACTCACCAGAATGATTTTAATCGCATCTCTATTAATGCATATTGATTAGTAATATGGTCTCCCACATTCCCCATGTTAGGACTTTATCATAATTTTCAAAAAAAATAAAATAACTCCTATCATAGAAAAAAGGATTGAGCATTACATTACAATAAAACTACCCAAGAAAATCACAAAAAATATTGCGGTACAAGGGACACATATGTGCATCTTTCTCCCATGTACTTTCCTCCAGGACACCATGCATCCCCCACACACGAACCAAAGGATTGGTCTATTCACAAAAAAACTTCTCCTGAAAGTACTGGATCTTCGCTTGTCACTCCCTTAATGTTGCATCATCCCCAATATCCAAATATCCCCACTAAATGACATGGGAGTCATCATGAAGATACCGAAAAGTTGGAAGACATAAAAGACATCGTGGATCCTCTCCAACTAACGTGGAATAACTGACTTGTATTATACTTCCCCAAATCATCCCCACACATCTAAAGGTTCGGTTAACATGGGGAAAATATTGAATCACTTACTAAACATCCACTACCCACATTTTTGGGAAATATTCAAGAACACATGTTCTCAAACTTCAAACACGGAGTGCATCCTCCTACGATCGTCATACGAATTCTTCCAGTCATGTTATACATTCATAACCCCATGAGCAATATACACCTTTTCAGTCATAATCAGCACCATATATGGACCAAGAATAACTACATCCCCAACTACTATCTACCACAAGTGTGAACAACACAATATCCCGTACATGGAATTGAATGGAGCCATAAAAATCATAGATTTATAACTAATATTGTATGTAAACAATACCAAGGTAATGTGTCACACCCAATACCCACCAAAGACCAATATGCATGCTCGCAACAGTTCCTCCAACGAATGGATGATCCCCTCTATATACCAATCTGTATGAGGGTGGAAAGTAGGGAGGAAGCGTAACTGAGTGCTAAAGGAATGTTAAAATACCATCTAAAATCATGAGGTAAAACATGTGTCATAATCCAAGATAATGGATCTCAGAACCCCATATAGTTGCACATCCTCATCCAAATACATTCTTACCAAGGTATCGATTATGTTTGACTCCCTAATAAATAAGAATTGAGCTTATTTCATCAGTTAATCCACCACTACCTAGATAAAATAACATCCTTCCTTGGCCTTGGGTAATATTGTGCCAAAGTCCATTGATATGTCATCCAAATCCCACTCATGTACATCTAGGGGCTATAACAAAATCACATGGAACATGGTGCTTGGCCTTCACCTACTTGCACAGTAGGCACTTGTCAACAAATACAGCCACTATCTGATTTATCCCGGGCCACTAATACAATTACCTCAATCCATAGTAAGTCTTGGTAACTATCGAGTGTACCACTAGGCGTCAGTTATGAAAATCATGGTGAACTCCCACTAGAATTTACATTATAATTACTAGCTTCTCATGGTATAACATCTGATTCTGACCATCCTCTGACCTTCCTTCTGGAGCATCACCTGGGTTAATGTGATCATGCATAACCTTCGACTCAATGTCTACCCACTAAGACTCTTCCACCTTCTTCCTTATAAATGATTACACCATCATCTAAAATAGAAATCCTCTTCCATCATCAATTCCTGCATCTATGTGCATGGCTTCCAACTCATCCACCCCCTCTAGGAATCCACAGATTCCCAAACTACCTCCTTATGCGACATCCTACTCAAGGCATCTTCTACATCATTACCCTATCCTAAGGTGAAACAGATGTCAAAGTCATAATCCTAGGGAAAATTCATCAACATAGTCTATTACAAGATCATGTTTCATTGAAAACGATATACCTCAATAACTTGTGGTTTGTGAAGACCACATTGTTCTCCCCAATGAGGTAATGTAGCTTAAACTTCAATGAAAACACGACTACAAGAAGCTATGGATAATGGTCGGCATAGTTACATTGGTGTGGACATAACATCCTAAACCATTAAGAGGTAACTCCATATTGCTTCATCAGTAAAAAACTCAAGCCTAGATGGAACGCATCACGTAACACCATGTACATCACACCCTCCTCTAGAAACCAAAGCACAAGAGAATTGATAAAATTGCCCTCTAAATAGAAGAATGATTCCTAAATCTACTCCCCGATAAAAAATAATTTCTATTTTTATATAGATCAATCAAAAAGCTATAATGTGCGAGGGATCAGGTACAAATATCCAGTAACCGCCTTCCATAACATGAAATCCACAAACTTCCACCACATTATTGGGTGATACTACCACGACCATCGATATATACATTGCTACACCCTATTGGGACACCACATGTTCAAGGAAGTGGACCTAAAGTGTCCAAAAATTACACGTAGACATCTTTCCATAGAGCTGTTTTCATTATAGAACCTCCAAGATAGTTTTTATATGCTCAGTATGCTACTGTTACGTCTTCGAGTATATCATGATGTCATCGATGTTGATGACAATGAACCATTCAAGGATCTCATTGAAGATATTGTCCATAGGACCCAGGAACATTATTGTACATTCATAATACCTAATTTATTAACCAAAAACTCGAAGTTCCCACATGTTCACCTAAAAGAAGTCTTCAGAATATCATCCCCCTTCACACTAAACTGGTAATATGTAGACCACAAATCATTTATAGAGAACCAAATTTCTCCCATTAGCTGTTCGAAAAGAAGTTATATCATTAAGAGAGGGTAATAGTTCTTGACTGTTTCCTGATTCATTCTCTATTAGTCTATACACAACTTTAGTCCTTCATCTTCCTTCTTTTCAAACATGACTACAGAATGCCATGATGACACACTAGTCTAGATAAATCCATTATTCATCAAATCATCAATCTGAATCATTATCACATGTAGCCCATAGGGTGCCATCTAATAAGGAGCCATTGAAAAAGGGGAGCATAAGGTTTTATGTCTATCCCAAACACAACATGATATCGATGGTGATAGAGTCACAAAATCCATGAAAAAACATTCATGAACACCCCAACAACTATGGGAACCCCAATTATCCAATCATCCACTAATTCCAATGATGTTTCAGCCAGTAAGGAATGAAGAGGCTCCACATGAGGACTACCCATCATATAACTCAGATTGCAAATGATAGACACATGTTGGTCATATACATCTGAAAATAATAATCTACTCTAAAACCATTGAATGACTGAATGCATGGGAAAAAACTATTCAATACTAAGGACTACATTGTTTGGCTGCATCTATGGTATAAAGTGATCCCCACTCAACTAATGTGGCCCAAACATCAGTCTACATCCCCTAAAAATTTCAAACATGATGGTATGTCATTTGATTGGTGTACTCAACACCAGGTGAATAGAATGTATCTATATTTATATTTCCAAAAAATGAGGTAGAGTAGGTGAAATGATGGATTGCGAATATCCTGAATCAAACAAATCAAAATCAAGAGTACTGAAGACAAAGATCGTACCTTAGATGATCTCTAGCCCCGCTAGAACTATTGCCTCTATGGTGTGCAACTGACCATAACCTGGTCATTTTCCCTCTATACTATCAATAACATCATATACCACATCTTGGATGAGTTCCCTGAGGAACACCCAAAGTATGGACCCCCCTGCTTCGTCTCCCCTTGGTGGAGCAGGAGCGTACTGTCCCTACTGCTGAAATGGCTTGGCTATCAACTACTAGTGAAGTGATAAATTGACCATCCCACCTCCACCATACTAGGATTGAATTGGGAACTGACTATGAAGGTTCACGCAGCCTTCAAAAGCCAAAAAACACTTTCACTTGCTTATGGGAAAAGAAAAAGGACTAGATTGTCCAAACTGAAATTACTGGGGTTAACTCCCCAGTGGCTGAATCCGGGAAGCCCCAAGTTCCTGAGTCCTACTTCTGAATTCCTTTCCCTTCTTAGACCACTACTAGATCCCATCACACAATAGACTTCACTGTGATCACGTCCTCTCGACCACTTCTTCCTTGTTCTGGACCTCTAGGTATGTCGATATGGTGAATGGAGAAAATGCGTACTCAGGGGAAGGAAAGAGTTCTTCCTCCATTGGTATTACCTGAGACACCTCATTTGGAAAGAAACTGAAAGCAATGATAAGGAGATCCTTGAACTTGATCCCATGTTCTTGTTCCAACATACTCCCCATTTGGAGGAATAATGGCTCATATCACTTAATAGACTTCATGGAGATGGAGAAGAATCTTTCCTAAAACTGATTCTCAAAATTGTCCTATAGAACATCTCTCTCATTCTTGTCCCCCAGGTAGAGTGTAAAATACTAATGTGCAGAACCCCTCATCTAGCTCACCACAAGACAAACCCTGTACTGCATTGGATCCTAGAATAAGCTAAATGTTATCACCTTGTTGTCAAGAAAAATCTATAAATTTGTATCTGAAATGTTGCCTTCATAATTTCCCAATGTATGTTATTGGAATGCACAAAACATCTTCTACCACTTATCCCTCTCCCCAACTGGTTCAAACCTCCATCGGTTGATCAGGTCAGCCTACTGAGCCCCAAATACTCGTACCACATGTAGAAAATGACCGAGTTCCATAGTTGAAAAAAGTAAATAGGGAATTTGAAAGCCTGAGTAGTAAATAATATATTTAGGATTCATTTTAACACATAATTTATTTCAATTTAAAAATAAATACAATGCAAACAAGAACATAGGATATCATGTTGCATGTGCCTTTCATTGAGTCTCTACACCGCAAATGGTGTAGCCTCACTTAGTCATTCAGTATGCTTAGAGTCCTTGCATCAGATCATGGGGGCCCTATAATCCCATGTTTTAGCTAGTCTTCCCTAGAATACATCACACACTATGACAACTAATATTATTATCCTACCATCCCATGAAATTCTCATTGTGCATAGCTCCCAAATCCATTATATCTCTCAACTGTCATCCTCAGATACCATTATATCACAACCCCCTCCACACAAAGTGTAACACTCTTGGGCTGACAAAGTTAGAAGAGAGATAATAACCCACCATGTCCCACCATTAGTAGGCCATGGGGTACCGACCAACACCTGGGGTATAAAAATCTAAAAAAATAGAAGGAATTTCCCTTTTAAAGTAACAAATATCCGAAGATAATATATATTAACCTCAAAACAACTCCCTGAAATATATATATAAATTGAAAATACACCACATATGCTTGTTTATAATAAAACTACTAGAAATAAAAAGAAAAAATACATGGTAAATACCAAAAAATGAAAGTAGTGACACAACAACATTACCGACGCCCAAGCTAGATGGGTCCATCATGGTTTGCGTACTCTCCCTAGAAACCTAAAAATAGGTTTATATACATTGGGTGAGCATACAAGTTTACTTTTTAGGAAAATCTAAAGTCACTCATGCACAAGTGGGAGAATCATTATAATTCCCATGTGAGAAAAAGAACAAAAACTCAAAATAAATTAATATGGTATACATTCCCCCCATTCTCACTGTAGAACGCTCACCAAATAACATATGTAATGCAAAGTAAAGTAGTAAGCACGTCCATGATAGGGTACCTCACATCACTTCCCACTGGTTAACTGGTCATCCCTAATGTGGAGCATTCTAACACTACCATTCTCTTTCACATGATCTACTTCCATAGCCTTCCCACACACACCTGGGACACATACCACATTCCTCCTATAAAAACCTAGTCCACAAACCACCTCACATCCCACCAGAGTCACTTGGGCCACAAATCACAACCTCATCCTAAATACACTAGGTAAATCACAACATATCTCATCATGAAGACTCTTAAGAATCACACCTCGTCCGTAAACACCTGGGCCTTACAGCCATACCACAACCGGCTTGAACAACATTGGGCTACCAATGCCTAGAAGTGGGATCAAAGAAGATAGAATAACCTACCATCCATCCTCTAACCGAGTTGTTGGAAAAGACACCCCCCATGGAATGGGGGTTTTTAGCACACAATTCTCAACTAGGGTATGGTGTCCATATAAATCACAAGGAACTCTGGGTATATTAATATAGGTATCAAACACTCATCCCAACCTATGGGTTTCCAAACAACCAAAAAACATATAAAAACTTCCCTTGTTTCCACCTATAATGCATCATCATAACTATCCACCAGCATAATTCATAACCCCATCCAATTCATTATTTATTAAATCAAGCCAAAACTTTTAATTCCATCCCTGCCCAGGAAACTACAAAACACTTCACACATTATAAGGGACAAGTAACAATACCAACCACTCCAAAAGATAAAAGGTAAAAGAAGGACCCGAGTAATCTAATCTACTCTAACATTCATTCGTAATATACCAGTCTCTTGATACTCTAGGTAAGATTCCCACGCAAGGTAACACCTCCATTCAACAAAATTATCCCTCCAAAACCATCCTTGGCATCCGCGCTACATGAAAACCACCACATATCACAATAATAACACAACACAACCCAGTTGCAGTCCCACTGCCCAAACAAACCAATCCCAAAAACCATAACACAAACTGTATGTAAACCAACTATTCAAATATTTCATCAATACCACAATCAATCAATCTCCCAACCTGAGATACCACTTCACCCTCTAACAATCCACATGCACTTTCATGCCCTATACAACAATACACAAAACCCATACAATGAATAAGATAGAAAACATCCACCCCCATCACACAGCCACAACAAATAAGGAATAAAGAATTCGGATTTAACACACTTTTTATCAATTTCACTTTGATAAAATAGCGTTTATCAGAGAACACCTTTGATCCTAGGACATCCATTTAATTAACCAGATATATGTGATTATTCATTTTTTTGGGTTCACAACCATTCAATTGATGATTAAAAATAAGAATTCATGAATTTGATATGCAAGAAAAGACCACCAATACTTCTAACTTTTAGAAGTCATGCTCACAACACAATTCAAAATATATATGAAATATAATAAATAAAAATAAGGAATAAATCATCATCATATTCACAGACCGTCATTTATTACTATGGTAGCCTAACCCATTACCATAATAGTTTTGTTCACCCAAATAACATACATAATTAAGATTTTGATTCGACTATATTTTTAAAGAAACATGATTTTACCTACCCAACAAGATGCATAATTATAATAGAGACAAGTAATTCATACCTCAAAGAACATACGATCAAAAAATCATCATTGCGCCAAAACAGGAATTCGTGTACAGAGATGGATAATCCAAGGAAGACTAAATTTGATGTCTATAGTAAAACACATGACTCTATGAAGAATAAATGATCTAAACCCACCAAAAGGAAATGAAAACACACAAGGAATAGAATATCTTAGCTTAGAAAATCCATATCCAATATCAATATATTGGAGTGGTTTCAAGGTCCATTAATGTCAGATCATGATCAAGATTATGTTGATTGACTATTTGAAAGTTCTAGGAGCAATATGATAGTAAGGATATAATTATTATCATCTAAAACTCCCTTATAAACACTCAAAGATTTATTTAAACATATTTTACATCAAATAAAATGTAAGAGGGGTGAAAATGGAAAAAAATTTAAAAACCGGAGAGGACTCACCAAAGGGTCAGTTACCAATGCAATTCACCAGCACTAACTCATCGACAACAAGTCACCGACACGATCCACTGACTGCGAGTCACATAAGTGACCAACTAATTCCCAACACACCATTGTGAGTCACCAATTCCTGACCTACTAATGATAAACCTACCAATGTCCGACCTACGGATGCATAACCAACTGATGTGTGACATATCGAAACACATCCTATTAATGCCCAACCTATTGACCCATGACCTAGAGACACCCAAAATAACGACACCCAACCTATTGGTCCCCTTCCTGCCAACGACTGACCTACCGACACCCAACCTACCGAAGATGATCCACCGACATGAGCTACTGATGTGAGCTACTAATGTGAGAAACCGATGAGAGATAACAATGTTTCTTAACCAATTCTAGTTACAGATGTCGAGTCACCGATGCGACCCATAGATTAAAAATGTAGAATTTTAAAATACTCTTGAATTGAGTTACAGATTCCTCCCAAAATACCCAAACAATAGATTTTGACAATGTAATGGAACAAGGTGGTCTAATCAATTACAATTATATCATTTCTTATGAACATTGGTAGAAGAACATTCCTTACAATTGTCAAACATAACTAGAGTTATAGGATGAATATAATGACACCATCTTCACATAAAAATAGAAAAGCGTGTTTAGATTTTGGACTTACTGAATTGTAAGTCCTACGTACATCGACAAATTTGATATTTTTGTTGAGATCAAAGTAATTGAATATCTACTATAATTTTTTGAATACCTTTCTCAAGTATATTATGTAATCAATGTATACAAATTGTGGAAGAAAATAAAAGTTTATTCACATTTAATAAATTCAATGGTTGTATGGATGTAAATGAAATCTTTTTTGGGGAGAATCTTGGGACAATAATGGACTAGATGGATAATGTTTTACAAAATAAGATGACGTACCAAGCCAATTTACTATGGTGAAATGATAAGTAGATAGATTTGAGATGAGAACTAGATGAATCCTTTTAATCTAGGTACAACAACCTTTTGTCGCCAATTTACGTAAATCTAAATTATAATGAAGACATTTCATAATGGTGGAGGAATATAAGGACCCCAAATATTATCAATGGAATTTCCCTCAGGATTATATAATTGTTTTATATAATACTATATAATGGGGACATTCCATATGATAAAACTAATTACATTTTACTATAATAATTTTTTCATTACATTTTGTTAATTCAAATAGTCATATGAATTAAAAATACTACAATGGAAAAAAAATATAAAATAATATTACCAAAATGTGATAATTTGGATATGCTCGATCCACCAGAATAAATTTACTGATGAACATCTCTATAGAAAAGAATAACAATATTAGTAATGCAATATGAATTTAAGAAAAAGAAAATATGTAAGTATGATGGAAATATATTTTAATGAATAATGAATATATTATTAGTTATATATATATATAATGCATTAACCCATATGATTGTTACATATTAAACCATGTGAATTTTAATCTTATCATTGGAATTATAATATGGCCATTACAAAAATAATATTGTCATTATGAATAATATCATTACCGTTATAATAGTAACCTCACCTATGAATGTGTAAAATAATTATTTTTTATCCAATAATTTGAAAATATATTATTTTTAAATAATGAAAGATGTTAATAATTTTTTTAAAAATTATAAATTTAGTGTTTTTATTAATAAATAAACACAAATGTTTTATTTTCACAATTTTAATTAAATTATTAATTTAATTTAATTTTAATTATCATAAAATGGATTTACCGAATAATATTATGTTCTATTATAATGATAAAATAATTATATGGGACCACAAATAACTTTTAATTTGGGTTTAAATATCATTCGTAATATTAAAATTGTTGTGTTTTGAATTATTTATAATATTTATTATAAATTAAATTTAAAGAAAATATTTAATTATTTTCATTTAATCAATAAAATTTTTTAATTCTTCATATTGAAAAATCATTACGGTGATCTTTTTTATTTTTTTAAAATAGAAGATGTTTTTGTGAATAATGAAATTTGGTAAAATATAGTATTTGATAATATATAAAAAATCATGATTTTTTTGTCATGGATTATATAAGAATGATTTGGATTGAACTCACATGAACCAAATACAATATATATTCAGAATAATAAATAATATGGATAGTCTTGGTCCAAAATTATAAAATTTTGATTAAATTTTCAACACACCCCTCTTTTTCCTTTATAAAACGCACCCATACAAACCACTTATCATAATAAATTCTAACTTCTTTTCCATTAAAAAATTATTACCAATTAATTATGCACTCATCACTCAAGAATACTAGTTCTAATGGTTTCACCATAAGACTAATTATATGTTTCATCAGGTGTTTTTGAAGGAGATGACAATGATGAGGTAATATTATCAATTTTCTTTCTTAACGTTTATAAATTTTCATCCTAATCCCCGCCTAATGAATAAAAAATGACATAATTTTTGAATTAAAAATTATATACTATAATTTTTTTTTTAAATGGATTTTCAATTTCTACCCTCCATTATATTGTTTATTAAATGAAATATTTATTTACAATATGATTGGTTTTTTTCCTCTATTAACACCACACATCAATTTTTGATACCACAATATAGGATGGTAAAAACAATATAATTATTGTTATATAAGATGATAAAAATATTGAATTTAATTATTTAAAGATTCAAACTATTTTAATAACAATTTAGTTAAATAAATTTAATTTACCATTTGGAGGTTGGTAAAAATGCATTACTGGACATACCACGCAATGATAATAAATTTTACCAAATTAATCGGCCCTATTTTGGAAAAAATAATGATATTTAGGAGAAATTAAATTTATATATGGATATGAATATCATTCCTTTTAAATTATAGAGTTGTATTCAAATTTTACAAGACATTGAATAATTAAACACAAGTGATCTGAACATTGAATAATGAAATGAACACTATCAAAGGGATAAAATTAGTCTTTATATAAAAATTTAATGGATATAAATGATCGAAATAATTTTATAATGAATCATGTATATATTTACTCGGATATTTATTATGTAAATAACAAATTTAATTTTATTATCATGGATATTAAGTGAAATTGAAGACTGATTCTGTGTCATAATGTTAGGGACCTTTCTGATCCACTCATTTTCATTAGGTTATTCCTTTGTCTTTATAAAAAAACATAACTCCCTAAATAATTCATTGAAATTAATATATATTATCTATCAATATATATATATAAATCCTAAAAATATAACAATCATATTCCCTCTTTCATGGTAGAGCAATATATACCGTTTGTTAATTTCTCAAATTCTTACGTTATGAAATCTACTTTAATTATGATATGATGAATGATTATGAAATATATTTAGTTATAATTTCAATTATTACGAGTGTGATGGATTTAATTTTTCAAAAAAAATCATGTACATGTTATGATCGTTGTTCTCATATGTCACTCTATTTCACAATGTAATGTTTTTTTCTCATGAGATGTTATGTATGAGATTATGGAGTAAATCTAATCCATGATGGGATGTTATCTACCACATGATGATGTTATATAGATTATCCATGTATTATTATTATTAAATGTTTTATGTTCCTAAAAAATTCATATATTTCTATGATCGTATGATTCCGTGTTATTTATAATAGGCCATTATTTGATTATAAATGAGACCAATCTATTATGATACCATAATATACCATTTAACAAATATGTTATCAATCCTCGCTATTTTACCCTTATTATCCTTTATAGATATTTCCATTCCATTTTTTATTTGGCATGTTAACTAGTAATTTATTATGATCCAATATGGATTTTAGGGTTCTTTATTGAGATTAAAAAATGATGTTTTACTTTTTCTTCATGTTGATGATTTATGTAACTAATATTAAGAACACATTGGGCCTCTTTATACATTTCTTATATTTATTAGATATTTATTTTATAAACCATATATTAATTTATTTGAATTATTCATGTATCTAAAATCATATAATAAAGCTAATTTATATTCTTTAATTATCCAATATTAAATTGTGTACTAATTTTAAATATGGTGGTCAAGCCGAAGAAAGCATGAACATATAATTATTAATGGATTCTTATGAAGGGATACATAAAAAATATCATTATACCAATATCTTAATGATATCATATTACGATTTTTATAGTGATATATAAAAAAATATTATGATATAGTGGAATATGTTATTGAAATTTTTTTGGAGTATGAATAAATTTTTTTCCGCTTAGTTCTCTTGCTTAAGATTTCCAATTTTATAATAGTTGTATATAATTCATATAATTAATGGGATTATTACATTTTTATTACTAGAAAAATATTTAAATCCTAAAAATAATATATTTTTTTAATCTCTGAACATATATACCCTTTTAATTTGGTGATAATTTGAAACATGGAAAATTATCATTCTATGTAGGATTTAGTCCACAATGTACACATAGATTGTTTTTTTATTCCATATAATGTTGAATATGAGTATTATTTTTATCATTTCCTAATTTGAAATATTTCCTAAAATTTATAATTATATATTTACTCCCCAAAAATAATAAACCTTGTATGGGGTTTAAGTAAATGAAACATGTTGTGTTATGGGGGTGCTAGTCCGCACAGTGAACAATTAATTTTTTATTTTTCTTAATATAAAAGGTGATTGTTAATAAATTTAACCACACTATGAAAAAAATAATAGTATAATTTACATTCTGATGTTATTTTTATAATATGATTAATATAAATTATTAGAAGTATAATTGAATATAAATAAATATGAAAAAAATAAGTGAGCCTAGGAACTTATACATCACATCTTTGATTACCTTCATTGAGAAGGTAATAAAACAATTTGATGGATGGTGATTATAAAAGAGTAAAAATTGTACAAGGATTATAATATTAAATAAGTGATTTTTTGGGTTTATATTGTCGAGATATAAGGATTTTTTTACTGATTGGAATTGATGAGATGATACAAACATTTATAAGAGAAACAAAGTGAATTTTCATAAATAAAAAAAACATTTTAATATTGGGATATCAGTCTCATGGAATGTAGCTCAAAAAATGATAGATAATGGAGAAAATAATACAAAATGTCGATCAGGGTCCCATATTGAAATTCCAACACATGTGTTTAATATTTTGGGTGTATTCTACTATTATATTTCTATAGTTACCATTTTATTCATTTAAAATATTTACTTGTTTTGACCAATTATAACATATACTATATGCCCAAAAATAAAATTTTCCTTAGTAAGAAATATACATCAAATGATTCAAAATTTGATATCATGTATATTTGATTCTATTTCCAATAGTTATAAAAAAGAAATTCAAAAATAAAAATGACTAGTTTATTGAAATAATAATATTGAAAAAAATATAACATAAATTTGAAAATAAAAAATACTGGATAATGAATAAATAAAAAAAATTATATTTATAGTCACATATATAATTAATATTTTTATAGTAAAAAGGATTCAAAAAATTATAATTCATACTTTGATAGAAAGTTTTTAATAAGAGTTTTGGTGTTTTTCAAAATTCAATTTTTCTCTAATAAGATAAATAAAATTATTTATTGAAAACTATTTATTTTTTAATCGTATATGATGTTTACATTATCAATTAAGTTTTTAAATTTAAAATTATAAAATTCATATACATAATTATTTTAATAAATGTAGAAAATTTAATGAATATCTATTATGAATGAAAAATGGCTTCATATACATCTATTGTAATTATTACTATTTCATATATATATTTAATTAATTTAATGTTAAATTATTATTTTTAAAAATTTAAATAATACATATTATAATAAATTATTAAATGAGATCAATTTAATTTACTAAAGTAATATAATATAAAATATTTAATTATATCATCAAAATGTATCATTTTAAAAAAAATTAATCATGTAGAATAATTATATATAATTAGATTAATTTATTAATATAAATTTATGTATTGGTTCATACATTAATTTATATTTATTTTAAAATTTTCATGGCTTCTTCTAGGCATCTGTTTCGTTAGTTTAGTGTTTTGTGTGACCCTAGGTATTGAAGAAAATATTAATTTAATGGATCTAATATCTTTGGCTAAAAAATTATCCACATTAAATAAAATTATTCATAAGAATTTTAATTTTTAGTCACTGATGAATATTGGTGTGGGTAAACATAATATATTCATTATTCCATGTAAAACATCTAATATAATATATTCTATATCAACTTTGGATATATAAAGTTACTTACTATTCTTATAACAATATTAATAATTCATATAAACTTTTAACCCAATATGTATAAACATTATATATTCCCCTTAACCCTGTTTACACCAACCCATTTGAATTTCCATGAGATTAATGAATATAGAGATATAATGACCCTTAAAAACTAACTCTTATATTCAACCATTAATTCATTAAAAACACAATTATTAATATATTTCCAAATATATAATACACCTCCCCAAAACATTAATTAACAAATTTTCAATCCATACATTACCAATATTCCCTATCTTAATATTTCCCAATCACTCAACTATTCATTACCTTAACCTTTACCATATGTTAAACCTAATGGTTTTTCCAACCTAATCCATATATGTTTCTATAATTATCAATTAAAATTGAATATTGACATTATATAACTCTTCCATGTACCATTATAATTTAATAAATGATTACAAATAATTAAATTTAATCCATCAATGAATAGTCTTAAGTGGATTCAGGTTATCCACAATAACATCCTGAATACAGAAAAATATAGTTCCCTAATATGAATTTCCACTATTATAATGATTTTATTTCTAAAAATCATTCATCCTTTCTACCATAGTTAAGACTATAAAACTAACCTTTTCAATTATAATAGAAACATACTAGGATTATAAACCATTAATGTGTTATTCTTTATCATGTTATCTGATATTATAGTTTCTATATATATACCTATCTGCACTTTTTTTAATCATGTTAAAAAAATACAAATACTGAATTGGATAAGATAATATCAAATATAATATGGGAAATCATATATAAAATCTCAATCTAATAATTTATTCCCCAATTAAACATGCATTATAACCTATAAATATCTTATTTAAACTTTTTCAAACTTGGTTAATCTAATAAATCTAATGTTTATATGTTGCATACATTATGAGAATTTTTTCATAGTTTTTAACAAAATATCTTAAGGTAATTTTAAACCAAATCCATCATAATGGTTTATGAAGATAATTATTTTGAAAAATAATTATACCCAAAATGTTTCAATCAAGGTTTGTAGTTAGAGATCTTTTTAGTAAACTAGGTGATGATTGAGATAAAACACAATATTACCATTTTATTTTTATTACCCCAATTTATATCTTTGAAATTTCTCATGCCCCCTTATAGAATCTAGATGAGATTATATATCCAGGATAACCCACAATCTCTAATTTTAAATTTTTTTAGGTATTATATGATACATATATATAAAAATAATAGTTATCCAAAGGGATCTCTGTAATGATAAACATGGGAAATTAAAATCAATGAACTTACATTATAATTATATAACAATATGGGTACAATGAAGATTCCAAATAAAATAATAACAATGAAATCATAGGTCTTAAATCAATGAATATTCTTGACATATAATAAGACATAAATCATAAGAGTTATTTGATAAGCATGATCCACAGTAACATAACATATTAACGAGAATAATCATAAATCAATGAAACATATTTCAATGTCATTACAAAAAGTAGTATAGGGAACATTTCAATCAAAAAACATAATTTTAGTTCGTATGCTTATAAACAAAAAAATTACCCATGAATAAATTTTATCATGTGATATAGATTTTTAAAAAATATATTTGAAGGATATATAATAACCTACTAATCATTATCCCTATTTATGGGAGGAATTTAAAAATATAAAATTATAATGTTATAAATAACATACAAATTAAAAATGGATTTTATTAAAAATTACAAGTGAAAATATTTCACTATTATATCATAAGGAACCCAAAGAAACAAAGTGATATTCATTCTACACATATTAAAAAAACATTAAAATAAAATGGAATTAAAATCATATATATTATAAAAACCATGGAAGAAAAATTTTCTTCAATTCCCTAGAATAATATTTTATGTAAATAATATTTCATAAAAACAAAATATCATATTGTATTTAAACTACATAGATAAAATATATATATTTGAGATAATAATTTTCCTTAATAAATGGTTGTATAAAATCAAGGAGGATAATCTTCAATCAAACTGATCAAGATTATGGTAATCGTTATGAAGTGACATCTGGTACAAATTTTATTTATAAAATAATTAATAGAAAAAAAAGGTAGAGAAAGTTCATTTATCATAAGAGAAGGATGATACATAATCAATCATGGGAAAAAAATTTATTGTAGAAATATTACATATCCTTAGTGTATGAATGTAAAATACAAAGTTTTTGGACATAATAAAAAAGAATCCTTAAAAATAATCATTAGAACGTAATAACCCAATGATCATAAGTCTAATTGTTTGAGAATAATATTATTCATCATTATGATAAATAGGATGTGAGTTTTGATAATGGATAAAATATTTCAATAGAGAACTCATTTTAATTTTTAGAAAAATGACATAAAATTTCATATTTTTAGTCAAATTATGATCATTTATCTATGTGAGAATTTTTATGAAAATTTAATGGAAATTATTTTAGTTGTATGTGATATAAGTCCTTTTAATAAATTTTATTTTTTATAAATGATAGTGGGATAGGAATCAACCTCAAAGATATACCTATTTTGGGAATTATTATTTCGTATTTTCTAAAAACAATATTGGTGTTCCTTAAAATGACCAATAAGAGTTTTCAAAAAATATATTCTCTGTGATAGAACTATTTCAAAAACATCTAATATAATGGAACCAAATTGTTTGATGTAAATTAAAGAGATAAAACATTATAATGATGAAAAATTATGTATAAGATTTAGTGTTCCATAATAGTGTAAAACTATAAAATTCAATTAGAAGAAATATGGTTTGATGTCTCTTTATTATGATTATTGGGAATAAAACAATATATGTATCATTAAAATATATCATCTATAACGTATTGATTAATTCTTTGATAAATTTCTTGAATGTAAGTGATTTTCCAATATATCAATTCATTCTATATATAATCAATTGATGATCAATAAGAATGATGTATCCATGAAAATCATTAATATGTTGTGTGGTTATTGTGTGATTGTACTGATACCATTTTTACATACCAATTTCCCTACTATCTTCCAGGATATACTGAATAGAGTCTTTAGATTTTACCTAAATCTGAATTTAGTTTTATTTATTGATGATATTGTTATATAATCCCTGAGGAAATAATAGAATTAATAACATTTAAATATTGTGATGAATAAAATATACAATTATAAGAAGATGAAAGAGACTGAAGTATAAATTATGACAAATTGTTTCTTATTTATTAGATCATATAATCATAGGAATTATTATATTGATAGAGAATTCAATGATTTATTTTATTAGCTAGTGGATAAGACCAAATGAATTGAAATATATTCATACATTTCCTATGTTGGAAAGATATTATTGATTCTTTCTGAGGTATTTTCCAAAAAAATATAATCTAATAAATAATTTGACTTAGATGCAATTCAAGTTCCATTGATTGAAGAATGAAAAGAAAATTTCAAGGACCGTAAGTGAATTTTTTTCAATGCAAATCCAGTCAAACCAACTTGTAATAGAGATGGGATTGTGATAAATAGTTACATAAGGAATAATTTCCTAGAATGTTTACTCATCTGGAATATTATGTTGATATATTCTTCCTCATGTCAGTTAAAAACCAGTAAGTAATGTTAATGGACATATTATTTGGAGTTCCCAACATTTTTTTTACATTGAAAACATAGATGCATTATCTATAAAATAAAACATGTGATAGATATATATTAATAATAAATTCTAGAAATAAATATTCACATAGAAACAAAGAAATACATTCAAGATGAGATGATTAGCGTTAATTAATGCTTTAAAATTTTCAATACAGAATAAATTTGATATAAAAATAAGGTGGTTGATGTTTTGAGTTAACAAAACCATTATAATTCTTATATGATGTCTATTGAATATGATTCAAAACCATTTTATTTTTTAAATATAGCACGTTATTTATGAGGAATTGGGATATATCTATTCTTTCTCGGATGAATATTGATCAATCTATTCATGTGATGATAAATTAGGCACATAATAAAGATTATAATTTATTGATGATTTGGATGAATGTACTCGAGTTCAATAATAATAGTGATTTAATGATATGTTTCATTAAAAGATTACATGCCCTTTCAATAATATATTTAAAGATGGATTTTTTCAATGGAGCCAATATTTCATAAATATCTATTAATCCCTGATGTAAATATATATATAGTTATTTTAAAGAGTACATCTATTGGAACAAAATTAAAAGGTTTATTTATGAATATATATCTTGATTTATAGTATGAAAATATGTTAAAGAAAATATATAGAAGTGTAAGGGGGGGTAGAATAATTATCCTTACACAAATGGAAATAAAAAAACTTCACCCAATATTTTTTAATCAGTATCTACAAAAAATCTAAGCCTAGAATGATATATGGGATATAATAAGTTTACATAAAAAGATAAGAAATTTTATTTCTATACAACAATAATTCTATTGATATGATTGATAATATTCAAATTAATGAAATATAAATATTTAATATATTATAGAATTTTATTTCATCTAATCTAGATCAGAGTTTTACCATATATTTCTTTTGGATTATTTAAAAAACAATTAATATAGAGTTGAATTTCAACAAATAAATTTATCCTAAAAATTATGGTAATAATGAGAAGAGATATTAAACCTTAGATAGTATATTAATATATTTTTCTACATATTCTAATTATTATTGGGATCAAATCCTTACAATTCCAGAGTTTCCTTACAAGAATTACATTCACTCAATATTTCTGATGGATCCTTATGATGCTATCAATGTAATGAAGTTCATACCATTAATATTCTAGTATAAATATTGAAAAAAAATATATGGACTTATTCTAGAAGAGGAAATTTTAATAAACTATAGAACCATTAAATATCACATTACGACATCATAGAGTTGTTAAAATGATATGATGACACATCTTCAGCGAGATTTAGAGTTTTCTAAAGGTGGGAATGTATTAATAACTATACATCCTTCTAATAATTGTACGTGATTTACAATAATAGGATAGATGAACCTTAAGAATATATGTACCTTTAGAAATATAAACCACATGGGGAATTTTTCATAAATCATGCTGTTTCCACAGAATCTGTCTCAAGTTCTGAATGTGTTGATTTTTTTAATCATCATGATTTACATTCATGACCCATCATATGTATGGAACATTATGTTCATACAACTACATGGTGATGTATCTTTTTACCAATTGTTTGTGTTTATTTTTTTTAATGATATAATGTGTTTAAAAAATGACCACTTAGATGTTAAATGTTTTGTGTCAAAATCAAATATTTGAGTCACAATGTGAGAATCTAATGATGTTATAAAGAAAAATATCCTATATTTTTATATTGGTGTGAAACAATTTGAATGGGAATACTCATTTATAATGGTAAAATAACACTGCCTTTTTTGTTTTTATATGTCGATTTAGTGAAATTTTAATTCCTTGATATCTTTATTTAAACACAACTCTGTGAATTAATGAATAATGGTATACTATTAAAATATTATTAATAAATATATTTATAATAGTTAAGACATTACATTGGATGACATGAATATAAAAAACTGTTATTTGAAGACATATTTTTTAGATATTTATATAATTAACTAATCAGTTATCAATTTGTTTGAAATGAAAATAAAAAAAATTATGCTAAAAAATATATGTTTTTTAAAAACAATTTTTTTACGAGAAATTTGTATTTATAATATTAAAAAAAGTAAAATACAACTTATTATTGATGATAATTAAATTTATAAATTATATATTTAATAATAAATATTATCTGTAATCTAATAATATTCACTATGTAATGGAATTGAACAATTTTAGTCGTATAACTATAAATCCATTTAAAAAAATTGATTTTCATTGTGTTTTGAAAATTTATTTTAAAAATAATTTCCACTAATTATATACATTGAATTTTATATGTTTTTTGTAAATATTGAATTATCATTTTTTTCATGTTTCCAATTTAAATTTTATTTATAATGAATATAAAATAAAAGCAAGTTTTTCAATGCATTAAGATAAAATGAGTTTGCATGGGGTTAATCTACGAGATAAGGGTACAAATGTAACTAAAATAATTCTAAATATTTTTGATTAAAGATATTTTCAAATTATATTATAATTTATTATAACAACTAGACATTATGTTCCATATTAAAATGAATATGAAATTATATTAATTAAAAATTTATGTAATTCCTAGCATGTACCTCCAATCACCTTTAATAGGACACAAATATTAATACCTTATTAAAAAAAATTATGCCTCATAGATTAAATAATTCTTAATTTTTTTCATGAATCTATAGCATTATTTTTTTATCTCTTGGTGTTTATAAAAGACCATCCAAGGAAGGAGCGATGTGTAATCTATAGAAGATATCTCAAATAAGAAGTAATCAACTATCCACACTCATTCAATTTTTATTTATTCTTCTACATGCGATAGATATTTTTATCCAAACTAACATAATTAATAATTTATTTTCAATAAATTTATTTTTTATTATAGTTATGGGGACACCATTTTCATCATCCTTCCTATGAAATTGTAAATTAATCTATCAATGTAGCATATATGTGTATTATTGTCGCTATGATGTTATATAATACATTTTTGTATCACCATATTTCATGTGTTGTTATTATTATGTATTTATTCATTATATATTAATTTCATTACATAATTATTCTTTAAGAAATAAAATATATTATATGTCTTCTTTAATTACCAATTTTTAAAAAACGATAATATCATATATGTGTGCATATGGACTTCTATCTCTGTAATTTGACTTAGTACATTTTTATTTTTAATTTTTCATTGATGGAAATTAGGATAGATTTAATAAATACATATTATATTTATGATATAATTACTATTATTGGTACGTGATGTGCAATATATTTTTTATTCTATCAATAAAAAATAGAAAAATCCCTCATGCGTACCTGTTGAACAAGACCTCTGCAAAGAAATATAATTAATTTTTAATATCTACTTTATATGAATGGATATAAAATTATATATAATGAATAGATATGAAACTTATATCATCAATAGTAATTATGAGATGATGAATCCATGACCAAGGTAGCCATATGGGTACCATCGAACTGAAACATTTTTTGATAACTAACTTGTTCGTAACTAAATGATTATATTAATGATTATATTTTTAATACGATGATAATTAAAAACTATAAAGGGGTGATTCATATTATATTATGTATTTATATTATTCATGAATTTATATATAATGTATATTTATTTATTACATTGGAGGTTTTAACTTGTACAAATAAATAAAAGACTTTAGGTAAGGATTTATGTAAAAATATCGATTTTTATGTTTTCCTTTGAAAAATTTATATTAGGAGAAATTATATGTCTCATATCTCTCAAACTCCTTCTATTGTATTCCAAAATGGTTATTCATTTAACATTTAGTATTACTTCCATTTTAATCTACTTTTTTCTTAAAATTATCGGGAATGTTCGGTGATTAAAAAGAAATTCATATTTCATCATTAGACGATGAAAATTTTCTCCCTGTCCTGGACAATAAAAATTATTATATTGATGTTTTTACATTAAAAATTCAATTTTTTTAAAAATTCAATTTTTTGTATAATTATATTTTAATAAAAAAATTGATGGATCATTTAATAAACATGTGTTTTAAAATATTATTAATATTTTTTTACAAAAGTTTGAAAAGAATGTTCACCTTTGATATATAATGTAAAAAAATTCCAAACATCATGTGTAATATAAAATTTATATTTTTATGTTTTTTAACCATTGATTTGAGTATAAATATGTTTGATATCTTCGAGGTTTTTTTAAATGTTTATAAAGTGTAATTTTTATGTTATTTGGGCATGTACGTGGTTATAGGACTGTTTGAGCATGGTTAGACGAAGAATGTAGCATAGACAGAATACAGTCACATGGTTTGAGAATAGATAAACTATTTGTGAAACTTAATTGTGAAGCTTGTGTTAAACAATAAGGCCCATGTGACCGCACAGACACCCCAGCATAACATGGCCATTGTGTCCTGGCATGCCAGGTACAACCATTTTACCAACAAACATGTGGTCCCCACACTATGGCCCCCACACATGCTGAACGTTTCATCTGCATAATTACTATCCCCATAGACCTACACATGTCTTTTCTAGTGTGATTTTTTCTCAGTCACACAGACCTTGGGAAACATCCAAGAAGTTCACCGATCCTAATCACTACATTAGGCTAGGCATGT
Organism: Viscum album; assembly: GCA_963277665.1. NCBI lineage: Eukaryota > Viridiplantae > Streptophyta > Magnoliopsida > Santalales > Viscaceae > Viscum > Viscum album. Next base: position 1,340,878,787 of record OY728136.1, read on the forward strand.
GTAACTATGGAATTCTAATCTGGTAGGCTCTCAAAAAGGAAGGTGCACCTTGTTGACATGAGTAATATCATTTAGCAATTTAACCCTTTATTATTATGGGTTGTTAAAATCACCACCATTAGATCCCTACGTACTATTTGTGGGCCCTAATTTCCAACCGATACAATGCTCTGCACTTAAGGATGGCTATGACCTTTGATACCAAAGGTTACAATTAGGCCCTAGTGACAACACATACACCCCGCCATAATATAGTCGTCTGGTCATGACCCACCACGTACCACCAGTTTCCCCACAGACATTTGGACCCCACCCTGAGGCCCACCCACATGATTGAACGTTTCATCTAACTAATGATTGTACGCATAGACCAACCCATGTCCTTTTCAGTGTGTTTTGTCTTCACTCATACACACCTTAAAAAACACCCCAGAAAGATACCAATCATCATCACTACACTAAGCCAAGCACGCATAAATGTGGAGTTCTAATCAGGTAGGCTCAAAAAAAGGAAGTTGAACATTGCTGACATGAGTCATATCATTTATCCCTTTAACCCTTTATCATTCTAGGGTTATACACTATGTAACTCTTGATATTGGGCAGTTTCACTATTCATATATAGTTAGTTTAGCTTTGCGAGCTAACTATGAATCCCACACGATGAGGGGTATTTTTGCCTCCATGCCAAATTTTTATGTGGGGTTTCCTCCATTGTAATCCCCACTTTATTTTCCCCAATTGGTTGACATCCATATAATATTTTACTTCTATAAATCCCCTTTATTGTGATTTAATGGTGGTTACTTGGTGATTCTTCACTCACATCTAATGGTTTGGATGTCATTCTCCATAATCCAAGGTGTTCACCATTTTTCCTCTCCCCTTATAACCCTAGTTTCTATATTTGTATAATTTCTATATAAAATTTGGTGTAAATTGTGGGGTTTTATTTCTTTTGGTTTTCATCTATGGTAAGAGTTTTTTTTGATGGATTTTATTAATGGGGACTTGATTCTTCAATTTGAGGTAGGTGTTTCCATTATTTACTATTCTATAAAGAAAATTGATTCTGGATTATAACTATTTATTTATAAAATTCATTGATAATTATTATGGTGTGTTAGATTGAAATGTTATAGTCTCTAAATGTTATCAATTTTTTGAAAATGGTCCTTTGACGGGATTTTATTAATACACCTCTATATATATAAAATGTGTTTGATGAAATGAAATTTGGATTTCAGAGTAGAAATTGGATGCTTTGTGTTTTGTTTATACATTTAAGAATTGGTATTTGTTTTAATTGGATATTTAGATTGGTGTGTGGGATTTAGTGACCTGGCTAGGTTTTTTTATTCCGTTGAGACATTTTATAATTGCCGGTAACGTAGGTGGAGACACTCTAAATTGGTTTCTTAGGTGTTTTTAGGGTTTACCAAATAATTTCCATTGGAAGTTGTCACATCCATTTAGACAAGGGGTGTACACTTGGATTCGTAGAAAATGATGTTGACATTCAAAAATTATGTTCACCTCAAACCATGTATTTTGTAACATTTATCATTATTATTTCACAATTTACATAACTATCCTCATTTCAAATGGTTTATTTTAAATTTATATGAATTCAATATGGTACCTTGGTTTCTTGATGACCACAATGTTTTAAAATGAAATTAATGGTGGTTTCAAATGAATTTCCGACGCTTGGATAGTTTGGAACATTAAAGTGTGGTTTTGTAACTAAACAATATATATGCCTATTTGGAACCTTTTTGAAAAAAATTAATGATTTATTCTTGAATTGGAAATGAATGTGGAAAAAAATTTGGTACTGAAAAAAATAAACCCCAGTTGTTACATTATAGTATTTCAGAAATTTGATGTGAAACTCATGTGATGAGAAGGCCCATATGGAATTTGTGTATGATTTGATGTGTGATGGAAACCTGTATGGTGAACCCTATAAGGATAGTCTAATCACATAGGTGGTTTCAATGGTTGGAACTGAAAAACAATGTGGATTTGGTGGGTCATTAGTTTATACAACATCTATGAGGACCTCCTTTTTCACCACATAATACTATCAATGCATTTGTGGGAATAATCTAGATGGTTGGGTGATAGTTTATTATTGAACTCGATTAAATGGATTCGTTCCACCTGAATGTGGGATATTTTATATTGGATATTTCATTAATGTGTCTTTTTTAGATAAACCATGTTGGATATTGAGTATTTTGATGCACCATTAGCTGAAATGTGAGTATTATTTGAGTATATCCAAGGACTATGTTTTGATATGGTTATAAAATTCCCATGATTATTATTTTCATATTCTGGCCATATCTTCTTCTAAAATTTTTTACCTACCTTATCTGTATGTTAATGCTTATAATGTATCCCATATTTTTATAATCATTTAATTTAGCACCTATTTTCATTTTTCATTTGATTAATAATTAATATAAATGATTTTTAAAAAGAAAAAATTATTATACAAACTAAATTTGTGATAGTTTCCGAATGTGTATTTCTTGAAGTATATGTTTGGTACCTAAATATAAAGTAAAACTAAATTTTCTAAATTAATTTCCAATTAGTGTTTATATATTATTTTGAGAAAGGAAAAGTGAGGACTATATGGTTCTTTCCTATTGAGTTGTTTTTTCTCCCACCATACTTTTTTCAATTCGCATTGGTAGAGCTGATTTGTTTTTCATGTTTTGGGTTTTGTTTCTACTTTTCCTATGAATGGGGTGGTCTTTATGGATGGTGGTGAAACAAAGTTTTTGTGAATACCATGTCATTCTGGTTTTGTTTAGATTTGTTTTAGTTTTGGGTTTTTATCTAATGGTGTATCTTGATTATGTTTATTTTATTAATGTTCAGTTTTTTTTGTTTTATGTTGTGCTCTCTATTTGAATTATTTGATCCAAGTTGTTTATTGGGAGAAAATGTTCCTAATTTTTTTTATCTTTGATACCTCACACTAGTTTCAATACCGTGAGGATTGATAATGCTTCTTGGGCATTGTCTCTGACTCGATTGGGTATCGGGTAGGCTGGTAGCCCGTCCTTGTTCATAAAATATGGTGTTACGGAAGTGGTTTGTTATTTGGTACATCAAGAATATTTGATATTTAAGAGTAATAACTCAAGAGGTATGTGTGGGAACAATTTTGAAAAATCATACTCTCCCTGGTCCTCACATTTCTAGGGGTAGCTGAGATTTAATTTTTTTATTTGAGGTCTGTGTTTGGGAAATGATAATATAGGTGATATATGATATAGGATGGGCTAATGTGGAGTAGCAACCCATGTGGAAACTGAGTCTATTGTTCATCATTCAACCCACTATTGGTTCACGATCAAGGAATGATCTGTTAAACCATGTGGTTGAATATTGTAAGACTACTAGTTTCTCTTTCTAGATGTATTATTATGTGTTATTTTTTGGTGTGATTTCAATTAGTGGGATTGGATTTAAAATAAAAAACTGGTTTTTTGGAAAAATTATTATCATAAGGTAAATTATTTTCATGGATCGGGATTTGTTTTAAAAAATGATCATGTGTGTTTATAGTGTATTGGTTTTTAAAATGAATGTTTGTGTTTTGATAAAGTCGATTTTTATGAAATATTTTATCAATTTGGAATGAAAATAGTGATTTTTGAAATAGAATATTAGTTTAGTTTTGTGATGATTGGTTCGTGAGAATGTTTTTTTGGATCGAATTGTTCCTTTTTTTTAAACATCGGTTTTATGTTGATTTAGTTTGGAGTTTTTTTCTATGTAGAATATTCTATATAGAAATGTCCCTGAGGATTCTAGTAAACCTCGTTTATCTTTTTCCCCATCCCAAACTACTAGTAGAGTGGTGGATTAATGTTCATCCAAATTGTTTTCAGATTTACATGGTGATCGATGTCCATTTGAGGCTATGGTGTTTATAGAAAAATTTATAAGTTTCTACAGGTCACTGGGAAATCCAAAACTCGCAACGTCACATGTAATTTAGGAATAATTTAATGTTATACCTTTGGATTAGTGGAAGGTGATTATCCCAGTATAATTAAATGTTGGGATGTATTTTGATGTCATTAGGATAACATTCATCTTATGGTTCATACCTAAGGTACTGAAAGAAATGAATGCATTGGAGCTCATGGGAATTCAGCATGGTCAGAAGACTGTGAAATCCTTTTTTGGTCACATTAAATAACTAGGTTTTAATATATCTGAAGATATATTTATAGGATCAACTAAAATATACTCTATTAATTTGGATTATTTGATCAAACAAAAATTGGCGATCCCCTTTTCTTGGTAAATATTTGATCAGTAAGTTGGTGGATATATTTTTTTTAACCAGTTTTTTCCCGAGTGAAGTTTTTCAAGGTTTTTACTCTTGAAAGATCCCCATCTGACAAAAGGTGCTTTCCCATGGAAATTTTTTTATAGGAGACTCCTTCATTGTTTTCATATTCTCATTCACCATGCAGTTCCACAATCTTCTTGTAGAGTATTTGGTTCGATCATTCAATGATGTCTTGTCATAATCCCCTAAAGGATTTATAGTTATTTGGTTGTTTGGGGAATATAGAAAAGCTTTTCAAGTATATTTTTAAGAAGAGGAAGTCTTATTTGGAGGTTGTCAGTTCATAACTATTGGGTAGTAGATGATTCAAGACATCAAGGCTCCATCTATAAGTCCTAGAGTGAAGCATCTCTTGCAGTTCTGAATAATTGGATGTGGCAAACATTGGCCTATATTTTTTCTCTAATATGGAATGATAATGAATTATGTTTCTCTATTTCATTCTCATTATGTTTTGAAAGTTTAATTTTCTTAATAAATAATTATTGGTCTAGTTTTTAGGTAGTTGGAAAAAATTTTCCTTGTGGATGTGAATATTTATATGGTTTTCTCTATTATGTGGTTGGACCATTTGGTTTATCCATAGTCTTTGGTTGTGCTCCTTTTTGATATTCTCAATTCCTGTCAGCGTGATGAGTCATGATATTATTCACTATTTATTTTATGTTTACTTAGGGGTTTTTTTCATGGGTTTCTAGTTTGGGTTGGAATATTTGGATAGATTTACTGGTTGGATTATGTTGGAATTTTCTGGGTTTCATTATATTGGGTTTTCATTATGGGTATCATGGTTCTTGATAGATTCTTATAGTAGTGATAACAGCTTTCCATTTCATTTCACATGTTTTTATTCTTGTAGATTTCTCTATTATTGGTTGGGTTTGACATGTGGGGTTAAATGGTCACATCGAGGATCACAATTTCATTCCATTTCATTCAGTTTTTGTCTCATGTTTGGGTTCTCATTCTTCTAAGTGACTACATGGGGGTAGATGGTTTTTTTGGCATAGAGTTTGTAATATCCCATTACTTTTTATTATGTGTTATGTACCATTTATTTGAACACCCCTTGACTGGATCTCATCATGGATTGTTTCTGTAGAATTTTCAGAGTCTTTTTTATGGTTTATAGGAAAGCTCATTGTTTTATCATTGTTATACTAATTCATTAACTTATACGTAAGGGGGTATTATTATTTAAGAATGGTTAAACTAAGTATCCAACCCATATAACTGTTGATAGTGGGGAATTTCCAGTTGGTTATTGGTTTGGTTAACCGTGCAATAAAACTATGAAACCCAAACTATGAGGGTTATTTTTTTTCTAATTTTATTATTTTTTAATGATTTTTATTCCATTGGAATTCCCACTACATTTCTTATAACTTATATGTCATCCATGCATGGTATTACTTTTCCAAATCTCATCAAAGATGATTTTATGGCAGGTTCTAGGGGATTCTTCACCCGGTTCAAAAGGTTATAGATTCAATATATATCCTCCATGTGTTTCATACACTTTACTATCCTTCACCAACCATAATGTACTTTTTTATGATTTTGATACCATGGGTGGTGCATGATTGGGGGTTTTGTTTCATAGGCTTGTGAGTTGTGGTAGGGGTATCTCCCTAGTGAATTTTGTGGATGAAAACAAAATTCTTAAAGTTGATGTAGATGATTCCATTATTTTCTTTTCTAGAACATACAACAGATAATTGAGAATTCTAAAATTATTTATAAAATCAATTTATCATGCTTATGGTGTCTTATATTTAACTGTGATAGTGTCTTCATAGTAGTAATTTGATGATAATGGGCCTTTTATTAGTTTTTTAACTTTATCAACATATATATATATATATGTGTGTGTGTCTCTGTGCAATTTGATTGATGAAATTACATGTGTAGTTTTAAGTATAAGTTGGATATTTTAGGTTATTTTACCTTTGTTTGATCATTTTTATTTGGTTTATTTGTAATTTTATATTGGAATGTGGGTTTTAGTGCCTAGACTTTTTTATGTTAGTTTGGTGAAATGTTTTAATTGGTCATAAAAAATTGGAATCATTATAAATTGGTCTCTCAAGTGTTTTATACTATTTACTAAATAATTTATATTGGATGTGGCCACATCTATGTGGTAATGGTCTACAAACATGGACATGCACAAAAAATGATGACAAATTTCTAAAACGATATTCACATGAAACACTGAATTTTGAGTCACCTTTCATTATTATTTCAACATTTACCTAAACCTCTTCATTTCAAATGGTTTCTTCTAAAATAAAATTTATTTAATAAATATCCATTTTTTATCAATGGTTACTTTGTTTTAAAATAATATAATCGGTGTTTTTGAATGTATTTCCTAAGGATTGGTCCATTGGGAAATTTTTAGTGTTTTTTGGTAACTAAATTAGGTAAGGCCCATTTAGATCCTTTCGGGCATGTTGTATGTTTTATCCTTGGATTTGGAAATGATTGTGGAAATGAATTTGGTTTTGAGAAAAAAAACTAATGGCCTGATTGGTACATTCCAGTGTTTTGGAAATTGGTTTTTAAACTGATGTAATCTGAAGGCCTAATTGGCACTTCGGTATGATTTGTTGTCTGATTGGAACCTCAATGTCTATCCTTCCGTGGAGAGGGTCATAAAATATGTGGTATTTGTGTTTGGTATTGGTATTCATGGTGTAATGTGTGGTTTATTAGTTTTCTCCACATGTGTCAGGACATCCTCAATCACCACATAAAACTATCATGGGATACATGACCATCGTATAGAGATTCTTGTGACGGTTTCTTATCAACACTGATTGAACGTGTTGGTACACCCTAGATGTGTGAGAGGTTTTTTGGGGAATTCCAATAGTGATAATATTTTAGAGAAACCCTAATGGATATTAACTATGGATCTACATCATATGCTAGCAGGTGAGTCCGATCTTATTACATCCAAGGACTACTTCTAGAGTTGATTGGGAATTTCCCATGATTATTATCGGTATAATAGTCCTTATTTTCTATGTCTTTCTAGTTAGTTATCATGTTTTTTTTGAAATCCAATATTGTTTCCATTATTTTTAAAATAATATCCTTTATCACCTAGTTTGGTCATTCATTGGGGTATTAATTCATGAAGTAGGCATTATAATGCAAAAATTGATTTGAAATTTGATGTTGTGTTTTTTTCTGAAATATAATTTCATAAAGGACATTTTTTGGTTATTTGAAATGAATAAACAAAAAATATTGTATATGTATATAAAAATATAATTTCCGGACTGTTTAAATGAAGTAAGTGTATGGAATCTATGGTGATTATATATTAGGAATTTTTTCTCATACCATACATGCGACACTCAGCATCTGCAAAATGGGTCTATTTTACTAGTTTAGGTTTCTAGTTCTAGTTTTCTTATGGAAAGTGATGTTCATGATGGATGGTGTTGACCAATATTTCATGTGGATATCATTTCCATCCAGTTTGGTTTATCTGTGTTTTAGTTTCATTTTTTATTCTTTTTTGTATCGAGATTTTATTATATTTGTCACTTTTCAATTTTTGTTAGTTTACACTATGTGTTATTATTGGGTTATTTTATCATGGTTATTTATTGGGCGGAATTATTCAAAAATAGATTATCTTTGATTCATGGAAAAGGTTTACTTCTCGAGAGGATCAAGAATTCCTCTCAGATCTTCTTTACAACTTGGATGGGTATCGATTTAGATGGCAACCTTGCATGGTTCATGACATCATAACAATTCATTTATTTGAAGAATCCATTTCAAGTATATGTCTTTATTTTTATTAAATGTTATTTTTAAATATTTTGATAATTTTTAGTTTTAGTTTATAAAAAATTAAATTATTTCATTTGTATTTACATGAAAATGCACAAATTATTCTTTAGAATTATTTTACAACTATTTCCAATCGTTCCAATATATTTTTTCTCCACTCAAGATTTGATCTTATTATGTTATCAAGATTATATATATAGTTATATTAAGATGATTATGTTTTAATTATGATTCTATGAAACCCATTTCATTCAGATGGGTTAATTATAACATGATCAAATGTTTATGAATTTTTTTTCATTTACATGGGGTAAACTATGATTTAATAATGGATTGATTATGAAACATGTTTCCTTTCAAAGGGATATGATATAATGAATTTTATATGTTCTTACGAATTTTTTTATTAACGTTTTTTGGATGGTAGATATCATAATTATAAATCCCTCAATTTCATTTGATAAATAGTTATTTATTATGGATATTAATGTCAAAATTTTGGATTGAACCATGTTTATTAAGAGAAACTATCCATTATGATCATATTAAGAGTTAACCTTGTCTATGTAATTTATGTAAATAGGAGTGGAAACAATACAATATGATATATTTAAATATATACACAGGTAAGGAAATGATTTTATATATTTAAATGTATGGATAGAATATATGTCATATGTTTATGAAATGTTCTAAAGACTCAACATTTATATTGATGATTCCAAACACATTTGAGTTATGTATTTGATATCACAATTCTATATTCTATGATTCGAGATTAATTATTATTGATTTATTGGGTATAAAATTATTATGTTATGACCATGTTTTCATACCCATATGATTATTCACACTTATGATCATTCAATTATACATCATATGTTTACCCTTAATGAAAATATAAGCTAAACATTTCATAGTATTTCACTTCCTAGTTAGTTAATCAGGGTTTATATTAGAGAATTTTTGTCAAGTGTATAAGGATTTTGAAAATTTGAATGGGAAATTAAATATGCTTCCAAAAATAAGATATTTATATATAAAATTATTAATTATATTAATCATTATCTTCCCTTAAGTAGGTATTATTGTAATATTTATTGAATATTTATCTATAATTATGTAATTTTTTTATATTATATGATTGGGTATCATCACATGTACCCTTCATCTTTAGATAAACCTCTTGTGTAAAATTTTAACTCATGATATATAAAAGTTAAAATTTCATTAGATGGTTATAACTATCAAACCAATCATAAAATAATTCAACATTCATATGTGTCCACCAGAACATGAGAAACATTCATATTTCAATGTTAATCAATTAATTTTTTTTAAATATTTATATTTCATAAAAAAAGTTGTTAAATATTAATAAATTATCCAAATAATTTGGGTGGACAGTTGAATAATAAAATATAACTCATGGATTGTCAAAAAATTCCAATATAGATTAAAATATGTTTTCATGAATATTAGGAAAATCACCTAAAAATTGTTAAATATATCAATTTCTTTTCCAATTCATAATGAGTTAAAATTATTTCATAAATTCTTTTTCATATTTGAAAGGAATCATTTAAAATATGAATTCTCATTATGTATGTGGAATAAGTTAACATATAATAACATTATAGAGGTATACATTTTTCAAAATGCCATGTGCAGAAAATGATAGAACATTCATTTCAATATTTTCTAAAAAAATTAAAAAATATTTTAAAATTTAAAAAATATTTTCCTCATGAATGTATATGGACATCCATACAATTATTTACATTATATTGGAGGAAAATTAAAAATGTTAATGTTGCGTTCAGTTTGGTTTTATTTTACAATAGAACATCAGGTATATTATTTACCATAGGATATAAAATTGAGAATGATAAGTTGAAATCTAAATAAAAATTCCTGGGGAAGAAAATTGTATTTGTTTAGATAAAAATATCATAAAAATTATCAATATAGATTATCATTCATATTAAATATAGTCATTATAATGATATTGGAAATAATATCCTTTCGTATTTGGTAACCATAAAACAAAACCCATGAATTTTAAAACATGATATGGATATTAAAATATGTTTACAGTCATTAAATAAATATAAAAACTTTCCATGGTTAGTATATAGACAATAAAATAAACTAAAATTTGACTACATGTGGCATAATAAAATATATATATATATAATAGTCCCCTATCTTTCACACTCAAAACATTCATTGATGTTCATTAACTAGATTGAGGGTTTGAAACTACTTTTAAGGTACCTATGGAAAATGGAATATTCATAAATTTTACAAGGATTAAGGGGATTTAGATCATTTGGAAAATTAACATGGGGATTTAAAAAGGTCAATGTTTCATAAGGACATCAAATTTTTAAATATTTTTTAATATGGTGGTGGATTTCAAAAATTTTAAGTAAGTTTAAATGAATTTTATAAATAATATAAATGGAAAAATAAATATTAATTGAAGGTGGAACTAAAAGTGGAAAAAAACTGATATGGGTAGTGTTGGTATATCAATCTCATATCAACTAGTTAAATGAAGTATATAGGGTTATTTTTAGTTCTTTTAACCTTTTTTTAACATTTACAATAACATGCATATATCATGGTTTCATTTTTTTAAATTTGGTGACATACATTTATAACATAAAAAATAACCGTTATTAGATAATTAATGTATTATAATTTAAATAAAGAATAAAATTTCACAATAATAAATTTCTAAAATTAATGAAATTACATTAAAAAATAGTAAACATTTAATGCACAAACATATTATATAAATATATAACTTTATGATGTAAAATTTCAAATATATATTTATAAATTAAACAGAATATTTTTAAATGAAAATATTTTTTATATTTAATTCATATATTATTGGTAATAAATTTTCATAAAAATTGATGTCATTCTTATACCTTAGTATCATTATTATCATGATTATATTTTTAGTAATTTATTTACTATTCACAAAAAAATCAACCATTTTAGGGGAAACACATAAATTAATCCTATTGTAATATTTAAATGATTAACCGAATGATAGCATGAATTTTTCAAATTAAAAATAACTTTTTGGAATCGTTTCATTAAAATTAAGCATAGATAATATGAAATTATAATATAATTTTATTTAAAAATAAATTGTTAAAACATTATTAATTATCAAAATACTTCTTAAAATTAAATAATTGATATTTAATAATTATATTGCATATAATTTTGTTGAAATATTTTTTATTTTTTATTATAATAATTCATTATTGAGTTATGATTAGTGTTTTATACATCTCAAGCTAACAAAAACATCAAATTGTTTAGGGAGACATATATTATAATAACCAAGGGTAATAAAATGTTTAAATTTGTTAGAGTTAATCAGGTTCACAAGATATATTAGGTTATGGATGAATCATTAGATCCTGTTGTGGCTTCATTTAATGGTATATATATTAGTTTTTTTGGAACATCACTTCTTTCATGTCTGAGCTTGGAATGGTGGTTCTTGAGAGAGATGTGAAGCAGCATTTTTGATGGAGCAGCATATTGATTGAAAGTGACAATGTGGTTGTGAAAAATATTTTATACCTTTGATCAATTTTTTACCAAATAATATTATACTATAATAGAGGTTCATGATACATTAAATAGGATATATGCATGAAATGATCACACAATTTTATTAATAGGTTCATATTATTGTACAGGTGTTATAAAATATTACTATACAGGTCTGAGATTCATCACTATCTTATATTTTTTAGATGCCACGATGTATTTATTTCTTTAAATATTATTCATTATTATTACACTCATATATTTGGAAATAAATTAATATTTTCACTTTTTCATCACAATTTACTTATGGATTGTTTATTGGTCCAATCTCCCACACCGACGTTAGTTATTGGTATTATCAGTCCAATTTATTTTTCCTAAAAATATATTATTTCATATTATTTTTGAATAAATAATTTTTAATTTTTAATTTTCAAATATATTAAAATATAATAATTTTTTTTAGTTTCTTGGTTATAATTAATCATAGTTTTATTACTCAATAGTAAACTATGATGAATATGTTGAAATAATTGATAGTTTTTTAGAATTTTCAAAATGAAATATTCTCCAAAATGTAACTTTTTTTCCTTTCATGAAATGAATAAATATTTGATATTTATTATATTTAAAAAATAGGGATCAATTTATTTTCAATTATTTTTATTAGATTTATATTCCCTGGATTTGGAATGGTGGAGAATATTAGATCATATAATGATATAGATGTTTGAATATGATAATTGTTAAAAAATAAAAATAATAATCATCAATATTTATTTTTTAAAAATTGAAATATCAATGATTATAAAATGTTAGAATACTGATTCTGAAAAACATTGTATCCCTATCATATGAAAATTATAGTCTTACAAATAGTGTAAGTTTTTGTTAATATGAATGCTAGGCATTGATGGAATGACAATAGTTTCAGAAAATACCTTTTATTATTATAAGTCATACATGTAAAGGATAAATATCTTTTAGATACAAAATATAATGTGATAAAAATTATGCCCAATGGGATTGGGTAATAGAAGATAAATTACAATGATAATGACAGTTTTAGATATATGGAGGAATGTGATGTTTTACAAGACTTCCCATAATGTATGAATTTCATGCTCTTAATTTATCAAGTAATCATCGATAATTTTTTAAATTATGATGTATAACATTTATCATACTAATATGATTTGGTATTTTCCTATATTTATATATTTAAAATGTCGGTTTCAATATTGAAATTTTTCTCAAATTTAAATATTTCATGTAGATGAGTAAATATTGTAGGGAAAATTATTTAATTTTGATTCTTTTATATAATATAATATAATTGATAAAAAATTTCATATATTCGAACATAATTATATAAATCCTATACATGGAATATAGTATGTTTGAAGGAATCAATTTATGATTCATAAGAGTAACCCATCTGATTCCATTTTTTAATCTTAATTTAGAACTCATCAATTGAATATAATGTTATGATCAAATATATCATTTTGAGGTTTAGGATCTTTCGATAAAAATATCATGTAATAAATATATATGTTTCATTACGAAATTTATTTATATTTTGAAATTATTATAGGAGGAATTTATCAGATTATAGGAATATTATATGAAAGGATATTTACCATTTAATGAATTAATTATAATCATAATAAATTATATCCTAACATATCTAAAATTTCATGATTCAAATGTTAATGAGTATAAATAATGAAAAAGATAATAAGATGGATCTTTATGTAATCTAAAACAAAATCGATTAAAAATAGTGTACATGGTCGATTAAATGATTTTTTCTATTGATAAATATTTTCAATAAATAAAATAATTTAATAGATCATATGAATTTGACATGGGTTCAAATTATTGGTGAAAAATTCATATTTTTTTGGGGGTGGAGAACTATTATATCAGATCTAGGAAAAAATAAATATTTGAATGAAAGAAACATTACGATGAAATGATCAATGATTAGTGAGATTTCGTTTTGAAGATATCTTAATTTCTAAACTGGTGATGATTGAATACATGATGACTTAAATATATGTGATGGTAAAATTACAACATTACTAGATTTTTAAGAAAATACAATGAGTGTAATAAATGTATTATTGGTCATATAATAAATGAAAATACTATTGGGTGTATGTCCCAATAATAATATAGAATGAACATACATTCTTATATCTTATAGTATTTATCCAAGGGGGGAAATATGTTTTTTTAGTGTCACTATGGTATAAATGTTCATAAAGTGTAATATTTAAATGTAAAAAATATTGATTCATTCAATGATTTGATTTTAAAAAAGATGTTAATATGTTTAAAGTCTTGTAATAATTAATTAACACATATCAGATACATTATAAAGAAAATTACCATTAAATTTTAGATTAAATATCATCATAATGAATTATTTAATCATTTCCTTTTGTTATAATATTATAATATATAGATGAATTTGTTTTTTTATGCAGTGGATATACATTTTCAAAATGAAATATAATTTCCACCATTTTTTTTGATATTATATTAAACATTATGGTTTATTTAGGGAAATATATAATTATTTTTTCTCACATATAATAAAAATTTTCATATCATTTTGAAAGGTATATAAGGATATTGATGGGGTATATTAAAAATTCATATCAACATAAATACTTCAATATAGTGAAGTATATTTTTGAATACGTTGTATTGTTTTTTATATAACACTTGATATTTATGAAACAATATTGTTTTCATAAATATCACCATGAATGAGTTAGTTGTTTGTGAAAAGGCATCTATGAATACAAACAATTGTGGCTGATAAGGAAATAAACTTTTGTTTAACTTTTAAACACATTGAAAAAAAAAGATGATTATTTATATAAAAAATATTATTTTAAGGTGTTAATAGGACACAATATGAGGAAGAAATATATGTGTGTAATAAGTGAGCATAAGAAACAAAATTCAATTGATCAAATAGATCATGTGGGATAGATCTATTATATGAGAATCATTAATATGGTTAGTGCAATACCCATGGTTAAATATGATAAAATGCTCTAGGTTTACAAAAAATATTTACATTATTTATTGAAATAAGTAAATGGAATGAATGTAATTTAAAATTGTGGGGTATTTCATTCCACAAAATAAAATTATTTTTTATGAGAAAAATCTAATTATCTACATTATGTGCCTAAGAAAAAGATTATATAGATATAAGGATGATTTATTACAATAAATTTGGATGGACTACATTAGTTTTTAAATTGGTTTATGATTAAAATAATGATAAAAATTATCAATGAGGAATGAAACTAGTTGATATTAATATATCAGAATACATGGAAAAGATTTTCATCATGGGAACATGAGTGAAATAAATTCTATATTCTTTTGATACATCAAATTTGTAGTTTTATATAATTTTTTTAATTATAAAATACTATTTTTGTAATCCCATGATATTTTAGGAGAACAGTATGGTTGATATATTTCATAATATAGAACACCACAATACAAGGTAATTACAATATTTTATCAAAATAATTATAGTTTCAAATATGATTGTTATACCCTTGATATCAAATTGACAGATATGAATAGGACTAACTTAATTATTAATTTTAAATATAATGATCCCAGAAAAATAAATATATAGTGATTAATTCTAATGATGTAAGTATTCAATTAATTGAAAATTTATTTCATTCATAAAAAATACATTTTTCATAAATTTTCTTATTTTTTTGAGAAAATATTATAAAAATGTAATTCCACATTTATAAATTTTTCTTCTAAAAATTTAATATAGTTTTTGAATTTATCATTTAAATGTTAAACTTTGGGTGAAATGATTAGATTTTTCTAAAGGTGTCTCTTTTTTATGTAAAGATGAAAAATAATGATTTTTATTGTATAATTTCATTCCATTTCAAGAATATAAGAACTGAGTTTTTTAATTTAAAACTATTTAATATAACACTTCACCATTTATATTATGAAAAAAACTAATTATGGATATTTAAATCAATTTTATGCCTTATTTTTCAATAAATCATTAATAATAAAGTAGGTATTTATTTTAGAAAAATTATTTTCATTGCGTTTTGTGTGATTGTTTTTTAGTAAAATTCTAAAACCATACGTAATTATATTTTATAAAATGGATTACATATTTGTAATTAAGTGAGTAAAAATTATTTAAATAGTTCCATTTTATTTATTGTCATAATGACTAGTAAAAATGGTAAATAGTTATAACAATTATTATAGAAAATTCAATTTATGTAAGGTTAAAACAAATGAGAAAAGGATTTAGAATCTACAAAACACACTCCATTACCCAGTTATATAGGTTTTGTTCATCCATCCTAAAATATGTTTCTTATTTATTGAAACTATAGTCATTTTCATTTTTTACACTTACCTATATAATATTATATGTAACGAAAAACATAAAATATACCCTATTTCATTTATATTTACCAGAAAAGCATAGCCAGAGGAAAAACCTATGGCCATTTATTAATAAAGGAAAATTTTTAAAAAACAAGCACCACATACCACAAAAAACCACTATAGATCATGAAATCCCAAACCAACACCATCCCCATGATAAAAATCTTCTTCCGCAATCGCTGATTCCCACTCAGAGCTTTCGTAATGCTTTAGAACTTTGGAATACTTCTTTCTAAGGTTCAACTGCTCCAATGAATGAAATTCCATATTGATTTTCCCAAGGACTTCCCCACCTTCATTTCAGACTAAAAATCTAGTTGGTATTGGTTTTGGTAGATAGGAATAATCCTTCCTCTAACTTCTTCACGTCGGAACAATAACATACTCCTGATTCCTTGAAAACAACTTCTTCCCTCCCTGAACAATGTCACTATATGATGGCTTGACTGTGCCACCCTCAATTTCCTTATCACTGTTAGAAATATCCCCCCACTTTATAAAGAACTTCTTATATTAGTACATCACCATATTTTCTTGCTTAATCTGGCAGCTTGTGTCAACCATATCAAAGAAAACGAGGGTGATCCACCACCTCTTGACGAGGAAAAAACCCATTTCTCATTATCCATACTCTGCATTCTCTTTCTGAGGATCGGTTTATGTGCATTCCTCAACACCCTCATTCTCCAACCCTTGAAAATAGTTCCTCGTGGACACCATGATCAGCCCACTTCCATCCTCATCAACCCATCCGAAGACATCTGGGTCCCCCACATGTATACTAACCTCGCAATTCACCACTGCAACTGGCATCCTACTATCTTAGGATTCAATATCATACCCATACTCCCCTTCACTGACATCACCACTTTTACACCCCTTCCTGTAACTAGCCACAACAACATGTCCCTAAAGCAATCCACCAACCTTCTAACTAATATCAAGAGAATCATGTACATCCACCCCTTGCCCCTACTGCCTCTCCCCAGCACCCAAAGTTCTGGTTGATTTAATACATGTATCATCAGCACTCTGTACATAATCACCCTTAACACCAACCCACTAGTTCAAATCCTTATTAAGTCTATTTAACACTATACATACCATTGGATTCACTGGAACATCTAATGATTTATCCAAAACTGATGCTACCAAGGGACCCAGGATAGGCGCAATACCAATCTGATCCACAGGTGTCCACCTCCTATCAACGGTTTTCCATGGCCTCTTCTCCGAACCTGTTAACCTTATACACATAACTCCACAATGAAACCTATCTTCTGAGTTACCCAATCTGTTGTAGGTTGAGCAGTAGTCAATCCCTTACTCATAAACTACATCCTGATTCCATCTAAATTTCTCACCAACAAAAATCCAGAATCAGTCCACCGGATGTCTCGAGATATCCACCTCATCACACATCTGATGGTTGATTGGGTGACTTTCTGTTGCTGTGTGAGTATCATAACACATATAGCGACAAACCATGTTCCCATTAATTCTTATAATCACTAGATTTTGGAATGGAAATGGAAGATGTGGAAAACATACCAACATCGGAAGGGAGGTTGGGTTGCGATTCATAAAGTTATCGAACGTCCATCGAAGGAGCATAAACATGAAACTATTGCGTCGCCTGGGGGCACTGGACCATGCACGAATCAGGTATTCATCTGAGGTGAATCAGATCATTAAATGACAACTATCCAAAAAGACAATGATCTGATGCTAATGCAGGCCCCATTTTCAAAATACTAACTGATAAAAAATCATCAACTGGCGGTCTTGGAGAATTGAATTGAGCCACTCAAGTCAGGTCCAAATGGTTAGACACTTCAGGGAACTCTGATAGTGATATCAGGAGCATAGGATTACCAAGGTGAGGATTAGCCACCTTCAGAAATATCGATATCACCTAGAACTCTGGGAGATAGTTGGGATTGGAGAGGGATACAAAGGGGGGTTGTGACTTTAGGTGAGGAATAATCAAGCCATCCTCCCCCTTCAAACCTCTATGAATGGATGTGGAATAATCCGCTAGCATCCGCTAGGGTTTCATTTATATTTATCATTTATGTTTTTTTAGTAATAAAAAACTATATTTATGTATATTTAATATTATTTTGAGAATAAAAAATTATTTATATAATGGTAAACTTTTTTATTAATGAAATAATAAATTTAAAATCTTATGCAACACAGAATCATTCCTTATTCATGTAGGAGGATAATCAATGTAAAAGATTTTAAAAACATAAAATGTAATATTTTTTGGATGAATAATTTTGTAACATTATTTTCTAGTCAAATATAATATATTTTTAATTTATTATAATTGTAAATTATAATTATGTTAATATCATGATGTCATTATTGAAAAACTTTGTGAATAGTCCAAAGATGTATTTAATTGTATATTAAGTTAAACAATATCTTACGTAATGATTTGAAAATCATAAAAATATAATATTTGTCAATGTGAATGGTATATGGTCTAAAATTTCACCAACTATCAATTTATTGGTCACATTTCATACTTTAGAAATTTTATTGACTCATAATCCGAAAAAGACACTAATATCATGATAATCGATAAAAAGGGGTATCAAGGGGGTTAATATAAAGAAATATGAGTGAAAATATAAATAACCCAGAATACACACTCTAAGATGTGGTGAAAACATGTAAACATTACATTTTTGGATTTGATACTAATTTTCGTGACCCAATTTTCCAAATCCTTGACATAAAATTTCAAAAGGAAATATTGGATCACTTACATTTTCAACAAATTTTTATGTTAAGAGATTAAAATAATAAGGATTAACTCTTAAAAAATAATTTCTAATGAATTAAATAGAGTATAATCACCTCTAGAAAAATATTTTTCTATTAAATATTAGTTCATCAACATCCTCAATATGTAAACCTTCTAGAAATTATAGAATTTTTCATTATTCAAGAGAACCTAGGGAAAATTAATCATAAGAATAGTGATAACAAAGGCTTAGTATGGGAAAACATAATAATTAGTAGTTAAATATTAACATTTAGTATCATTATGGAATAAAAATATGATAACATAGTCATAGTGGATGATCAAATCATAAAAGAACTCATACCCATCAATACCTGAAACATCAATCATGAAATGTAACTTCCCTCCCCATCTCATTGGCTTGAGAAGGAAATGGATTACTCCATGGCCTTATGAGACACCCCCATGGCAATAATGGTGTAAATAAATACCAAGGGATTCCAGATTAGTGGGAGAAAATTATCCCATTGATATAAAAACAACCACAACTACCTGATTCATGGTAAAAATGTATACCAAATCAACACATTTTCAAGTGAAAATCATACAACCAAACCAAACCCATAACAATTCTGAATCAGAGTACCAATACAAAAAACTAAGCAATATAATTCATAGACTCCAAAGCCACACACTAAGATCCAAGCTCCAACACCATAAGACTGCTCATGCATCATGAGGGACCCCAAAAGGAATGAGATTATTCAACATTACCTATGTCTCAGAATACAACATCTATAAGAGAACTAATGTTTCATAATAGTGGTGAGTAATTATAAATAGTAGGTTTTCCCCAAATAACTTCCCTACACATTCCAATATGATAAAACTAGTTACCATATTTACATAAACAAATTATATTAATCCATTAGACAATGCAACAAACTCCAATAAGCCAAACATATTTTTAACAAGAAATACACTCTCATGAAAACACTATTCCCAAGAAAGAAACCTTGCATTTGATTAAAAAATTCATATTAGAAGATCCAAATTAATTCAATATGTCAACATTCCTACCACAACCATAAAAATAATTTTCGATATGAGATCAATGTTACTATTGTTGGTGGAACATCATGACCAAACCCACCAACATTTTATAGTGGTACTTATTGACCACTTCCATTTGATGGATCTACTTCACGCCCACTATCCATCCTTTCCCAATCATGATTTTTCCTATAATCCAACAACCATTCCAACAAAATTCATTAATTCACAACAACATGCTAATTAACAATAGCCAAAATTATAACAACATTTACCACTAATCATGTCATGCTAACCATTGTCAACCAAACAATCCTTCTTTAAGCCAAACCATAAATTTAACATCATGCCAAGCCATTTAAATAAAATAAAAATTTAATGATAATTTTCTTAAAAACCACTATGTCATACACCATTTCAGTAAGACAAACATTTTATTGAAAACCATTCTCCAAAATCCATTTTCCCTAAATAACCCAACCCCTTGACTTTAAAATCATCATTGTAAAATACCACCACAAAGAACTTTTAACAACAATTACCCATTTTCACAAAAATCCAAAAATCTTCAAAAAATTTCATTCCCTCAACATTATCACATCACAATGATAATCAATTTTATGAAAAACCAATTAAAATGAATGTTATCCATCTAGTTCTGAACAATTATATTCAAGAGTGAAGCCACCTACCATAGGGTTTTGGTAAAATCAACCGACGCACAACTGCACCAAACATATGGGTGATAACTCAAAAAGATTCTATAGACCTCTTTCGTTAACAACAAAAGGGCCAAGTATTTCTATTATAGGAAAAAAACTAGATATACATGCGACAGTGATGATATAGAAAACTAGGAGAGAGGGATAAAAATATCTATAGAAACTGATAAAAAATGGGGACAGACATAAGAGACACGAAATCCCTTCAAAAGACCTTGAAAACCCTTCGGTTTTTTCAAAAATGAGTGGGATGGCCTCCCTAACACCAATGAAGAAAAAATACTAATTTGGTTTCAAGTGGGAGAATAAATGGGTGTTTTATGGTAAATCATGAGAAAACCCATTTTGAAAACACCAATTTTTTAAATATTCAGGGTTTAGCCACACAGTTAGACAATCCATGCACTAACAGTGTGACTTCTACTATCCCAAAATGGAACCATACATTGTTGGCCCACAGAGTTATTCAACCCATGTACCGATCGTACGGACCCCATTATCTCAAGTTACACACATTACCATGGGTTGCAAAATAATTTGTATCCCATGCAAAATTCCATATCCCTATGCCTCAACATTCGTGTTTTTATGGAGATTCAGCATAGTTTTCACTAACCATGCTCAATCCTTGCACCCCTAAAAATCCCAAAAAGTTTCCCAAAAAAATTCCAAAATCTCCAAATAAAATTCAAAACCACATTAAAAACATGAAAATGTATAAAAAAGGTTACATAACTCAAACATTGGGTGCTTCATTCTCCCCAAAATTGGGCTTTCTGTCATCCGAATGTTGAGAACCATCACTTTCTGGAAAGAGCTTAGACAACTTCTTTCACATCTCTTTATCTCATTCCCAAGTCTCCTCCTGATTCTGACCATGTTTTGAGAAAAACTATAATATATCAATTATTTTACAATGGAATATTTTATCTTTACTATCCATAATATAGGCCGACACATGCACCAATGAAGCATCCAGATCTTAATCAACATGATCCCATCGAATCATATGGTCAATATCTGATTGATACTTCTTTAATTGAGAATTATAAAACACATTTTCACCATAGTAAACCATGGTGGAATGGCCAAAAAATATTCCACCACTCTATCCTAATGAAGTATCTCAAAAGTCCTAATATAGCATAGAGATACCTTAACTCTCATTCCAAAATGATGATGTACAAGCCTAGTATAGATTCTCAAGAACACATGATTACCCACCTCAAACGACAATGACCATCGAAGATGATCCATATATGATTTATGTAGACTCTGATTCATCCCTATTCTTTTTTTGATCAACATAATATTCCCCATATTATCATAAAATAGGCTTGAACCCACCATTGAAGTGTCACCTACATCCACCCAATAGAGTTGGTGATGAAATGGATTCCCATATAATGCTTCAAATGATTCCATATGTATGGAGGACTAATAACTATTATTATACAAGAAATCCACGAATGGTAGGTATTCCTCAAATGAGTCTCCAAAATCTAGGACCCAATCCCACAACAGGTATTATAATGTTTGAATCATCCTCTTAAATTTTCCGTCCTTTTGAGGATGATATACTGTTCTCATTGTGAACTTATTCATAAGAGATTATTTCCACGATTTCCGGAAATTTGATGTCTACCTTGGGTCTCTATATGATACAATCCAAACTAATAAACCATCACTCATTAATACTTAATGGATATATATTTTAGATAGATCCTCAATCATATGAGAATAATGAATTGGGATTAAATGGATCGACGTTGTAAGTGGATCCACATAATTTATAAGACATCATGCTTCTGAACTGATCTTGGGACACCTATAACAAAAAACGTATTTATCTACACCCATTTCCACACATGGATAGGTAATGACTACAACATTACTTCTGGTCACTGTTTTCATGCCTTGAATTTCTGACAAGTCAAGCATTCCAATACAAACTCATCCACCTTCCTCTTCATACCCATCCACAAAAAATGTGCTTTCAACACCTTATACATTTTCTAGGATCCAAGATGAACCACCTTTCTAAAATGTTGGTATGAACTGAGAAGTTGTACCTGAAAATACCCTAGTACAACTATCAAATTTCAAAATCACAACACTAAATTCCCAACCTATTTCAAGCCCTCACTTATCTCCCCACCATTGAGTTTTGACCTCATAGAAACACAATCTGAATCAGATATCTTCACCTCTTTAACTAAACTAACAATTTCAGAAACCCACAAAACACGATTGAAAAATGCTATATCACCTAAGTTATCACAATCCAACCACATGTCAGATATGATTGAAATCAACTACCACTAATCTGAATCTTATTTTACTACTTGATAATGGACATTCTAATTAATGCATATAACATCAAATATCTTTTACCCAATTTTTAAGTGAAGTCAAATTCAAACATCTGAAGATACTGTAACATTTTCTTTTTTCTCAAATTCAAATCTATCAATGAAAATATATGTTTGAAAATATTATCATTGGTAAGAACTCGTAATTTATCACCAAAGTGACATTGGAGAAATGTTTGAAAGGAATACACTTCATCTGAAAACTCCATATCATGGATTGGGAAATTATTTTCATGAAACCCCAACTATCATGATCCATATGCAACCACGTGATCCCCTAGCATGAGAAAAAACCCCCAATTTGATCATTATGTTTTACAATACCCCATGCATCCTTTCCTTGGTTTGATAAAAACAAAGATTGGTGCTGATGTAAGGAGATCCTAATGCTCTTAAAAATAATTTCGACATCTTTTAATCCATTTAAAGGGAAAATTCTTCATTTTTAAGTCTATTATTTGTGAATATAATCATGGAATGTCATGAATGAAGCGTCGATAATATGTAGCTATTACAAGGAATCTATGTATCTAAAAGACATTCTCTGGAGGTTTCTAAGAGTTGAAAACCTCTATCCTCTCTGAATCCAATGATGTACCATTCTTATAAATAACATGGATAAGAAGTTGAACTTCTTATATCCAAAAAACACACATTGATTGTTTGAAATACAAACCATTATCACTTAATATCCCCATTATTGTCTCCATGTGTAGCTCATGTTCATCTCTTATCCTAGAATATATCAATATATCATCGAATAATACCATAATAAAAGAATCTAGATATCTTTGAAATACCTGATTCATCAATGTCTCAAAGACCACTAGAGAATTCATTAGGACAAAGGGAATAGCCATTTATTCATACTCCCTATATATACTTATTAAATATATTTTTGGAATATCCTCCCTCTGCACCCACAAATGATGTAATTCTGATCATAAGAAAATTTTGGAGAAGCCATTAGATCCCCCTCCAATTGATCAAATAGATCATTAATTCATGGGAGTAGATACTGATTCTTTATTATAACATGGTTAATATTACTATAATCAATGCACAACTATTGAGTTCCATATTTCTTTTTAACAAAAAACACTAGTGATCCCCACATTGTCATACTAGGATAGATGAAACCTTATTTTCATGCTCCTCTAACAGCACTATCAATTCCCTCAATTCTATTGGTTCCATTTGTTACGATAGAAGTGAGATAAAACAATCCCTCAAAAGGAGATATATCATAAAATCCACTTATCACACATGTGGAATCCTAACAATTATTCAAGATAGAAATCCAAAAATTGACCAACCGCTACTAGAAAAAATAGTTTTCCCAGTTTCTTCCATCGATTACAATGAAAAATCCACCAACTAATATGATACCATCCCAACATCTAGTTGCAATAAGACCATTTCACCCACATTCACATTTTTCACTCCTCTAATTAGATTCTCATTTCTATCCTCAGTTATGAAACTAATTTTTTATGCATAATACCTAATTTGGGAAAAAAATATTCCAAAAAACTCATACCTATCATTAAATCTTCTGAATACATATCAAGAACTAATAGGTCCCACATCAACTCAACCCCATAAATAGTTATACCCCATGATCTACACCAACATTCTCGATAATGTCTCTGAAAAAGATGAGTCTTATTTTTTAATACTAAATGCATCATTTACCCATTTAAACCCTACAAATAAAAAACACTAGAAAAAATGAAATAATGAAATGAAACCTTATAATACAACACCTGTATAAATGTATAATTCAAAACAATATTTCCTCACATCATGGATTGTACTGATTGATCATCCACCACAATTTTCTCATCTCTAGACAACAAAATTCTAGCCACAGTCTATTATTTATTACCTTTGTGAAACATCCCATGCTATGGAGTCATGGAAATCCTTAAATCCCCAGGAATAACTATTCAATACTAACAAGGAGTATTCTGCTTCCCTCACCCCATTGAGGAAAAGGATGATTGTGTCCCCTAAAGAGTGCCAAAAACACCTGATATATGAGCAACGAGATAATAACATTGAAGATACCCCACTTTCATGTAGTAATGACATGCTCGAGGTTGTTCCATAAAATCCTACTTCATGTGTTCGGTAGAACCACACTAGAAACATATCACCTTACTCTAAGTCTTTGGAGGAAGATTCACTGATCCTGGTTTTGGATTCCAAACAATAATCACGCCATAGAAATTTTTTTCCATCTTCCGCTACATCTCAATTTAGATTTTTTACAAGTTCCCAAGAAGTCAATCATTCTTCCCCACTTGTAGCCCCCAGGATATCCCTTTTATCAGCTATTTCTCTGTGTCACCATATCTGAATAATCTGTTATGTAGAAAACTATAATTTTGAAATGAATATCATTCCTGAAGACAAATACACAGATCTTTAACTTCAACGATGAACTCACCCCAACCTCAACCATATACCAGACCAATTTCATGAATGCAGCTACATATTCCATCAACAAGAGCTTCTCTGACTTGAAACTGAATAAATATATAATTCTCTAAATCATGAACATATAAGTGTAGAATTTGGAATAAAAAAAATTTCAAAACCCTTCCATGTCATACATAGGTCCACTCTCTCCTAGTACGCCAATTCCCACCACTGACATTAAGGATCATTCAACATGTAGTTCACCGACTTTAAAATTATCTTTTCAATCATTCCTAGGAAATATATTATTTTATTCGTCATATTTAATACCTCTTCCTTACATTCTTGTTCCGAATCACCCAAAAAAAATGGGTATATTCTACATCTGAAACTGAATTATGTAATCTAGATTCCTTGGATAATCACTTAAATTCTCACTTTACATAGCATATAAAGCATTTAATATGCTCTACACTTTCTACTAGTTCACTAGGAGATCAGGTGAAACCATATTTTCAGAATCCTACTTTTGTTGGTCTCTATAATGCCTATATTATTCCATTTCTATCACCATAAAAATCACCATAATTTTCACTCCAAATCAACTAAAGAAAAACAATTTCAAATTATTTCTCATTTTAGTTGTCTCAACAATGCATTCCAAAACATCATTTTTTTCATGTTCAACAATTCTTATAGAAATCTACAATGTTTCAAAAAACTTCCAATTTTTAAAATTATACATCCTTTCTCTTTTCAAATCTGCACATTTGATTTTTTTTAGATTTTTTAAAAATTAACACATTTATTCCAAAACATAATTTATTAAGCCAAATGAAATATGAAATCCTATTGGTAATTCATTTCTACCATGTGTGCCATTTTATTCTTCTTAACGACACCCACAACAATGAGATCACCTCCTAAAACTGTCTCCAAAACATTTTATGTACCCAACTACCTGGAAACATGATGTTCAGAATAAAAGGGTTTACTATGTCTTTTATACAATACATTTCACGTACTTAAATCCTACTCCTTTCTACCATCCCAAATGATGGGATAAACCACGAAAAATTAACCAAATCTTACACCGATAATCAATGCCAATGGACTGAATAAAATTGAATGCACTTGAAATTCAAGGACTGAACAAACTGATACCAAATGTAATGTTCCACCACATCTCATTGGATTGGGAATGAAATGGAATTCTACATCACCATAAGAGACATCACCAAGGATCCAATGTGCAACAATAAATTCCAAGGGCTTCCAAAAGGGTGGGGGATGAGTTTTTTTTAAATTATATCATCCAAAACTAAATGATGCATGTCAAAAATGTAAACAATTCAAAACAATTCCCAGTGAAAAAAATACAACAAAAAACCCCATAATAATATTTAATCATATTACCCAAATAGAAGATTAAAAAATAGAAATATAGGACTCTAAATCTCAACACCAAGCCACATGCTCCTACAAAACAAGAATTCCCAGTCACCATGTGGTACCACAAAAACAATGGGAAGCTTTAAATTTACCAATGTCCTGGAATACAACATCTACAAAAGCTCTAATGTGGAAAAGAAGGTAGTGAGTAATAATACTCGGTAGGTTGTACCATAAATAACTCCCTACACATTCTACAAGGATACAAAAAGATATCACATTTACTTAAAAAATTATATAAATCCATTATAAAATGAAACAAACTCTACCAAGCTAAAAACACCTTTAAATATTGGTATAACTAATTTGAATATTAATTTCCAAACGCCTACCACAACAATACACAAAATATTATACAAGATTGCGTTGTTACTTTTGACAGTGGAACATCATGTTTGAACCTACCCACTATAAATTGTGGTACTTCACACCAACATACCATTGATGGTGGTACTTCTCTCCCTCTATCCATCATTCCCCAACCTTGATTAACCCAATAATCCAACAACCATGCCAACAAAATTAATTAAATAACAAAAATATTTCAATAATCTATTTCTAAATCGTTCCAAAATATTCCATGCAACATGCCAATCCATCCATTACCAAACAATGAATCCCTTTTAAGCCAAACCACAATTTCAACAATATGACAATTTGTTTTAATAAAATCAACATTTATTGAAAATTATCTTAAACAACCTCCATATCAAAAAACATTTCAATAAAACAATTATTCTTGAAACCCAATTTTTATAATTCATTTTTCATAAATCAGCAATGCCACCTATTTTATAACCATAATTTAAATATGACCCCAATGATAAATTCCCATCAATAAAATATTATCCAAAAAATATGAAAATCATCACAAAATGGGTTTCCATCAATATTCTCACATAACAATAACAATAAATTATGAGGATAACCAATTAATATTAAATTAAGACATCCAATTATATCAAAATTATGTCGCGGGTGAAATAACCTACCTTAGGGTTTCATGTAAATCAACCAATGCACAACCACACCAAAAATACATGTCAAAACTGCACAAAACATCCTAATAGCACTATCTCTAACATAAAA
The DNA here is from genome assembly GCA_963277665.1 of Viscum album. Lineage (NCBI taxonomy): Eukaryota > Viridiplantae > Streptophyta > Magnoliopsida > Santalales > Viscaceae > Viscum > Viscum album. The sequence continues at coordinate 1,340,906,912 of OY728136.1, forward strand.
ATCCCAAATATTACCATTATGCGGAATGAAAGCCCCTGATATAAATGTGATATAAGTAGATCTAGAAAACAAAGAGATAGGGAGAACAAGATATATAGAAACCCACAAAACAACGAAGGGGGGAGAATTTCTAAGGAAGAAACACCTTCAAAACACTAGGAAAACCCTTGGATTGCACCCAAAATAAGTGGGAGAGCCTATCTAACCCTTAAGAAGAATAAATACCTAGTTGTGTTGGAGTAAGAAAAGAAATGGTTGTTTTAGGGTAAATCCTATGAAACCCAATATTTTAGAACCTTTTTTTAAAAATGGTCATGGATTAGCCACACACTTGAACAAACTGCATGCTAACTATGTGACTACTACTATCCGAAATGGGTACCCCACATGGTTGGCCCGCATGGTTATAAAAACCATGTGCTGACCCTATGAAATCCCACAATATTGAGTATCATGATTTACCATGGGTGGTTTTATAGTTTGTAAACCATGAGCCTTCACCATTTTCAATCCCCTATCCCTCTTCCTCATCTTGAAAAGTTTCCAAGATATTCAGTTTCGTTTTCCCTGACCATTCGTAAACCATATACCCATAGAAAAACCCAAAAACCTTCCCAAAATGTTTCAACACTCTTCCAAAAATTACTCTACCACTTTATACAAATTAGAAGGAATAAACAAAGGTTACAAACCTCAATCAAGGAACTGTAGAATGAAAAATGTCATAATAAAACAAGGAATGAGAGAAACATTAGAATCAACAAACAGTAGCCTTGGGACCCCAATCTTGATCAAAGGAAAAATTATAAACACATTGATAAAATAGATAAAACATGTTGGTATCTCAGATCATTATCATCATAGAAGACTTATAGAACCATTACAATACCCTTACAATTAGAATAACCATATAGTTGACTTCTTAAATAATTATCTCGAAAATGATAATCAATACATAAATCATTAGAGATCTATTTGGATGAACCCATCATTTATCTATATCAGGATCACTCGATGCTATTTGGGAACACCCATTGTAAAATCTGGAACTGGCTTACTCGATGCTATTTGGGAACAGACATTATTTATTATATAATGAGCTTACTCTATGCTATCATGGTGCACCCATCATATATATTTTCAAATAACCACATCATGAATGATGTATATATATACATTTATCATATAACTAAAAAACAATAATTATTTATTTCAAATGGATTGCGGTGGTCAATACGTTTAACAAAACTATAATAACATACTGTTATAAAAAACATTGTTGGTAATTTTATTATTGATTAAAAACATTTTGATAATGAAAGGTGCATAAATTTTGAGAATAAAGTAACTAAGGCTAGACACTTATTCATAACTTACTCAGTTATCACGATTAAGGGGCATAAACAAATTAATGGATGGATATTATAAAATATTAGAACTTGTTAAAAGATTAAATGATTACAAAGTTAAATTTTGGGTAGATATTATGATGATATAATAGGGGTTTTGAGTGAGTGGAATTGATGAGAATAGAGAACCATTTATAAGATAAATGGGAAGACATTTTTGTAAATACCCAAAATATTTCAATAATGGGATGCCACTATCAAGGAATGTGGCCCCACATATGATAAAAACGGTTTTAATTACTATGAAATCCAATCAAGGTCACAAAATTAAATTCCCACACCTGTATAAAACTTTTTTTGTGTGTCTTATAGTCATATATTTTTTACATTTACAATTTTTTCTTTTATTACGGTAACTAGTTACTATAAAATTTGACATATCCAATGTGCCAATAAATAAGTAGTTGCACAAATAAAAATTCAGGTCCAACAATTAAAAATTTTATATACTATTTATTTAATACAATTTCTAATTTTTTTAGAGATTATATTTCAAAAAAAATGAATAATGTTTTATAATATTTACATTGAAAAAATATAAATTAAATTATAAAATTAAAAATATCAGATAATAAATTTTAAAAAATTTAATTTATAAAGTCTTTTATATAAATAATACTTTTTATTATAAAAAATTTTCAGAAATTTTAAATTCATACTTATATAGTAATTATCTAGTGAAAGTACTGGGAAGTTTCCAAAAAATATTTACCTCTACTTAGCTAAAAACAAAAATTTTTAAATAACCTCCAAAAATAAATCTATTAAGATTTTGACATTATTAATTAAAAATTGAATATATATTGAATAATATAAACAGATACATAGTTATATACATATTTATCTAAATAAAAATAGAAATATTATGGAAAATGTATTTTTATTGAAAAATTGTATCTTAAATAACAAGTGTCATTTAAATTGTTTTATAAAAATTTCTAAATTATTCAACATATAATTATTTTAAAAAAAATTCAACAATACATATTATAAAAAAAATTACTCAGTCAATATTATTTATTAATGTAATATTTTATAAACATTTTAGTGGACTATTGAATGGTATAAATTCTAAAATATTAATATAATAGAATAATAATATACAATTAGTTTAATTTATTATTATATATTTATATAATTTTTAATATATAATTCATGAATTTATTAATTTATCATGGTTATTTTTATTATTATTCTTCACTAGTTCTGTGGTTTCTGTGAAATACTCTATTGATGAATATAAATTTAATGGATCCAAAATCAAAGGTTATCAAAATATCCACATTAAATGAAATGAGTCAATTAAATTTTAATTTTTATTCGCAAATGAATGTTAGTGATTGTATTACTAATATATTAATCACTCTATATATACCCTATAATATGACATCATCCTTACCATCTTGGTAAATATTTTGTTACATATCTTTCCTCTATCAAAATTAATCTTTTATAGAAACATGTACCCCAATATGCATAAAAACTTTATATCCCCATAACCCATGTTATCCAAGAGAATTTGAAACTACATGACAATAAAAAGTATTGATATCCTATATACCTCTAAAAATAACTCTAATATTAAACCACTAATTCATAAAATCAATCAATTTTTAATATAAACCTAATAATGCGTTAAATCTCACAAAAACACCAATGAAACAATAATCAATCCCAAAATAGCAAAAATTTTCTAGCTTATTTTTTCATAATAAATCATCCATTTTCACATTATCTTATAACATATGTTAAACCTATTGGGTTTTCATGCCAAAATCATGTTTTTATCAATATTTATCTTAAAAATGGGATATGGAAATTTTATCACTCTTCAAGGTACCAATGAAATTTAATAATTTATTACAAATCATTTGTATGGCCCCGACCCCAGTTTCCCAGAGGCGGTGAAATATAACATAACATTTCCATGATATAAGGAATCATTTCCTGAAAGACCAATCTGTTGAGTAGCCTTGAAAATACTATATAAATTCATATGTTTTACATTTCATTATAAAATGAAATCTACAAAAACATAGTCTCCATAATCCCTAGTCATATCCCTTAGACTATCTATGAAGGTCGTTCATAATATACTTCTTCGCATCCGGGGAAAAATAAAACATTGAAAGGGGTGAGATCAGATGTTCAGTAAGGATAACAGTATTGTAGAAACATTCATAAATAAGAATAGACATTTTATACAATGTATAAGAATAAAAATCCATTTAAACATGAACTTCATCATAATATGGAAAATATAAAATCAAATAATACCATTTACTTATTCAAATCTATATTCTACTAGTCGAATAATCTCATGCAATATCAATAGTCAATTTCATAATGATGGAATGCATAATTCCAGACCTCATATCCACATAGTAAAAGCCTTGTGCAAAGACTAAAAATAAGATTTTGTCGAGGCCTTGTTCTAGGACACTAGTTTGTCTCATTACACACACCTATGCATCGAGGATCTATAACAGGATCCACCCATCACTTACTAAGTCCAATGCATTCCTCATATAAAAATATTTAAACATAACATAAACATTCTTGTTAATACTAAAATACGAAATGTCAATACTTTATACATAAACCATCAATGGTATAAAAATGACACATCCATAGTCAAAAATATCACAAAACCTTCCTTAAAATATGGATGTTTTGTAACATAATAAATCAACTTCAAATAAACATAAAATGCATCAATGTATATTGACATAGATGAAATCAAAACATTTTTTTGAAAATATATATTTCTATTTTGAAATAATTTAAAAGTAATATAATTATAAAATAAAACATTTATTTAGAAAATATTATAAAAAACTTGAAAGGGATTATTAGAAGATGTTATGATGATAAAAAATAGTTTCACCTACCATATAAGTTAAAAAAAATTCTTACCTTAAATAGGTCATAAGGTACCTTGTTTATAAAACGACACAAAGATTACTTTAAAACAAATTCATAAAAAGTCAATCAAGGTTGTAAATGATTTTAACCGACATTATAGTAAATACTAGAAATATTTTGGAATAAATTTTAATGAAACATGGATGTGGATGATAAACAAGTCCATGTAGATAATTACGTAAAAACAATCTTGAATAATAATGAAATTGTGAAATTAACCCTTACCTTGTAAATTTCCTTGGCCGAGGGTAAGTTAACCTCCTATATAATTGTGAAATAATTGATATTAGATCATAAAATAACCATATACATTAATATGAGATCATATATGATCTTCCAATATTTATTTTTAATGATATTTCAGTAGTATTATCGTATCAGGTGTTAGCGGATTTGTTTTCCTTTATATGGTTAGTTATGTAAACCATGATTGTTATGGATAGGTTATATTTTAATAATTTCTAGAATGATATTATGTTCTGTAAATATTATTTTTAACCATCACATGAGAATTATTCATGAATGATTACGATGGGGAATTAATCGCATCACGTTCGTGGAGACGGTAATCCGTACATACGCATGAGCGACAATAGCATTATTTTGTAATTAAAATAATTAATAAATGGATAATATATCATATATACCGAATCATTAAAATTTTATATCTTTTACTTACATCAATTATACATCATTATTATATCCATCAAAATAATAATGTATTGAACAACCACTACTCCACGAAGTGGAGACGGTAAGTCGTGCGTACGCACATAAGGTGACACATTATTCATAGGACGGAAAACATAATGAATATGGCTATACCATTTTTATAATAAAATCATAGTATATAGAATATACTACAGTTTTTATTTTATAATTAAAAAAACAAAGAAAGTGTAAGTGGAAGAAGAAAATAACTTGAAAGAGGTGGTGAGATATTTACCTCTTCTTCGGGTTCTACCTTTTGATTTGATCAATAGGGATCTTTAGGTTGTCTTTATGATAAAAATAAAGCCTTTATGATAAAGGGAGGTTATTTTGGATGATAGTTTGGAATTGTTTGGTCATGGGAAATGGATTTGGAGGAGTGAATTTTAGAGAAGGAGAAATTCTTTTTTATAAGAGGGGTGAGGGGCACCATTGGGAAAGATTAAATTATTATTTTATAATAAAATTATTTTCGGCTCCTAATGGATCCAAAATGATATATTTCAAAGATAAGGTGGGTATGGGTATAAATCCACTCATCTAATAGTATTTAGTCAAGTTTAGGTTACATTTTAACCTTATCGTTTAGATATAACACTTAGATAAATAGTTTGAATTTTATCATGCCTCTTTATATTTTTATTTTATATGGTTATTAAATTTACTATAACAAGCCATTTGAACCCAAAGTTGTTCAGTATTAATATATATAACCTTATATAAGTCATTTGAATGATCCTTATATTTTTAGGAATAATATATCAATTAATAATATAATATTTGTTATAAAAACTCCTTTATGTCAATTTTGACATTATTTTATAAATAATTTTTTTCAAATCCCTAACAACATTATTACTTCGAAATAAATTCATATGATCAATAATAACATGTCATGTTAAACTATAAAATTATGGGAATTAATAGAAAGTCTCAAAATACATTTATTTAAATATTTAAATTATCAATTATTTTAATATTTCATTTTTATGTAATTTCGGCATCGTCATTGTGTCATAAATAAATTAAATTATTTAATGTCAAAATATTATATATAAAATTTCATTATGTAGGAAATATTTTTATCATTCTAATTAATATTTATAGTCGAATTTACTTTATGTATAACCCTATATTATAAATGGCTTAGTTATTAAACAATGAATTTAACACTTTTACCTCTTCTTGGAATTAAATAATAATAAATGTCCTAATCTTATCCAAGTGGACCTAAATAATAATATTTTACTTCTATGGTTGTTTTTTGTCTAGTTACACTTATCCAATATAATTTAAACATGTGTTAGGGGAAGAATATTATCATTTTACCCTTAATTACCCTATTTACTTTTAACTATTGTAAATAAAAGTATAACGTTACTATTCACCAAAAATTATTTTCCCCTTACTAATCCCATTTTTCTTTCTTTTATCAACCGTGTCTCTCATATTTTTGAAATTATACTAACTGGAGAGGTAAAATTATGTTTTATGTGAATTTTCAAATTCTCCTAAGAGGTGGGTAAAAGACGGTGAAAAGTTCAATAAAATATTATATATTTAATATTATTACAAAATGACTCCAATGAATTACATTGAACATATATAGGTTTTATGTATCTATTTTGGCCTAAAATATATTTAAATAAAATATTTAATTATTAAAATAAAAAGTCAGTTTTAAATAATAATGCAATGTTTTTCACTATTTATCAAAAATTGAATCTTTTCAGAAAAATATCAAAAATTAACCCTAAGAAAATTTCTATATTCGAAATTCAAAAATGAAGTCAATTTTGAAAAATAAAATTTATAGAATTTCAAAAAGTTGGTATTACTATTCATAACGGGTAGATTGATTGGTCGTGGTGTGTTAGAATCTTGAAGTTGCATACAATGCATGTTATTGCATTATTTGAAGGGAAATGTATCATGAAAGCATGGGGTTTTACATTCTTTCCTTCTTCAAATAATTTCATCCTTGAAATTTCAAAAATATTACTGCATAAAATAATTATGGTGGTTCTTCAACATAAGTTCCTTGGGTTCCCATGTTGCCTCTTCCATCATATGGTTTCTTCATAGAACATTTACCACACAAGTCGTCCTATTTCTCAGTGCTTGTTCTCAGGTATCAAGAATCTTGAAAGGCTCTTTGTAATAAGATAGATCGCGTTCCAGTTCTAATTTTTCATAGGTGAGTACAAGCGTTGAGTCATGCATTATTTTATTAATAGTGATATGTGGAACACATCATGAACATTGGAGAGACTTGGCGACAATGCCAAATTGTAATCTATAACTCCAATTAGTTCTAGAATTTTGAAAGGTTCGATGTACATATTACTCATTTTACCCTTCTTACCAAATCATATTATTCCCTTCTAGAGAGATACGATCAAGAAAACATGATCTCCTACCTAAAATTGCAAATCTTTCCTTCAGTTTTCTATATAGCTCTTCTGCCTACTTGAGCTTCTTTGATGAGGGTTTGAATTACCTTTTCCTTTCCCATCATATTCTCAACAAGTTCTGGTCATATGAGTTTTCTTTCACCTACATCAGCCCAACAGGTTGGTGTGTGACATTCCTTTTCACATAACGCTTTATATGGTTCCATATGAATACTTGAATGGAAGATATTGTTACTGAAAAATTCTAACCGAAGTAAATATGGATCCAACCTGTCTTGAAAGTCATGTGAATATTATATCAACATGTCATCTACGGTTTTAATAGTCTGTTCAGATTGTCCATCAGTTTGAGGTTGGTAGGCAGTGCTCAAACGAAGTTCAGTATCCAGAGCTTTCTAAATACTTTTCCACAATCTTGATGTAAAATGGGGATCACGATCAGAAAACATCGATAAGGGTACTCCATGAAGTCTTACAACTTCATTAATATATAGACTTTCTAGACGTTCAAGTGGTAAATCTTATCTTATAGCAAGAAACTTTACGGACGTTGTAAGACGACCAACAATGAACCATATCTCAGCATTCCTTCTAAGAGTCTTTGGTAGTCCCGTTAAAATGTCCATCATAATATTATCCCATTTACACTCTGGTATGGGAAGAGGCTGAATGACTCCTCTAGGCTGTTTCCTTCCAAGTTTCACTTGTTTAAAAACCATACATCTTGATAGAAAATTAGCAATATACCTCTTCATGTTATCCCACCAAAAATTTTCTTTCATATATTTATACATCTTAGTGCTACGAGGGTGTATAAGGAAATTGGAGCTACGAGCATCATCTAACAATTCCCTTTTCAGATCAGGTATATCGGGAACACAAATTCTCTTCCCAAATTTCAAAATCTCATCTTTATTTATGATGTCACTCAATATCCCATTATTCACAGCTTTAATCATCTTTTGAAACTCCTCATCATCGGTCTGAGATCTCTTTATCCTTTCAATTAATGATGGATTGGAAACCATTTGAAAAATAATTGATGTTTCACCTTCCATGGTTATTCCCATATCCATCTTTACTAGATCCATTTATATAGGATCCTTTTCATCTCAAATATTGGTCAAAACTCCATGATCATTTCTACTCAAATCATCTTCCACCTTATTTGCCATCCCCGGGTGGTAGTGTATAGTGAAATCATAATCCATGAGTAGTTGAATCATTCTACTTTAGCTCATGTTGAGTTATTTTGTGAGAAAATATACTTTAAACTCTTGTAATCAGTATAAATCTCACATTTTCACCATAGAGATAATGTATCAATATCTTACAGAAAATGATTATAGCTACTAACTCAATATCATGTGTTGGATATTATTACTCCTAAAATATTAGCTACCGTGATTCATAGGCAATAACTCTATCATTCTGCATAAGGAAAAAACCATGTCCTTTCTTTGAAGCATCACTATAAATAACAAACCCACCATTCCCTGATGGTAGATTCATGATAGGATCATTTACTAATCTTCTCTTCAGTTCATCAAAACATACATCATGAACTTTTTTCCAAACAAATTTAACCCCTTTATGTGTGAGCTTTGTTAATGGGTTAGCCAACGGGGAAAAATTCTAGACAAAACTTCGATAATAACATGATAAACCAATAAAAATTCCTAAGTTAGTTATACTCTTAGGTTTTTTCAATTCATTGATTGCATTGGTCTTTGAAAGATCAATAGAGATTTTATCCAAAGAGACAATATAGTCATGAAAAGAAAACTCCTAAAGCCAGAATTCAGACATGCTAAATTTCCCATATAATTCATTTCTTCTAAGAGTATTTAGAATAATGTGCAAGTGATTTTCATGATATTTGTAGCTTTTGGAGAATACCATGATTTCATCAATATAGACCACTACAAATCCAAAAAGATATTCCTTGAAAACTCTATTCATTAGATCCATGAAGATAGAGGGTCATTAATCAGCTCAAAAGCAATTAGTTTAAACTCGTAATGCCCGTAACAAGTTTGAAATGTTATTTTTGGAATGTCTTCCTTCTTCATGAACAATTGATGGTTTCCAGATCGAAGGTCAATCTTTGAAAAAACATTTATCTCCCTGAAGTTAGTTTAATAAATCATCAATACGATGTATGGGATACATGTTCATTGTCGTTATAACATTGATCTCAATGTCGTCAATGGAAAACCTCATAGATCCAACATTATTCTTAAAAAAAGGAAAGGGGATCCCCATGGAGAAACTCTAGGGTGAATAAATCCCTTATTACTCATTTCATATAGTTGTTTCTTTAGTTTCACTAATTCCATAGTTTCCATTCTATTAGGGGTATTTGATATGGTCCTTGAACTAAGAATTAAGTAAATAGAAAACTCAATTTATCATTCTGGAGGATGTCCACGTATATCTTCTGGAAACACATCAACATATTCATTCACAATAGGTACATTCTCTATTTGAACATTTTTTTCCTCACCCACAGTAATTTCATTCTCTTCCGTTCAAATAATTGAATTTATTTGTGGTACTGTGGGTGGATCTAGATAAGAATGAGGTGGTGACGTTTCTGCTCTAATGATAAGGTGTTCTTTATCACCGTCATCAAAAATTGTAAGTTATTTCTTCTTATAATAAATGTTTGCATCATGGTTTGAAATCCTATCCATGCCAAGGATTATATGAAATTCAATCATGGGTATGATAATGAGATCAGTAGGTAAAGAACATTTATATTCCCTAATGAGAACTGATTCACAAAAAATTGTTGCAATTATACTTCCCTTAGGTTTTTTCACTGAAAACTCCCATATTAATTCAAATTTAAAATATCTAATTTTCTTAGTAAACTAGGAAGATATGAAACAATTCGATTATCTAGACTCAAATAATGAATTTTATAAACTTGAGGAAACCATTACATTACCTACAACCACGTCTTTCTGAGCATCAACCTTAGCAGTAGTGGTAGCATAATCTTGGCCTTGATCCCTTGGAATTTTCTGAGGTAAGTTTCCTTGGTTCATAAGACATTCATTTGAATAATTCGCCCTTTATCTACAATTTTATCATTCAACATTGACAACCTCTTTCTTCCCATTGAAATCACAAGCTTGGTGTCCTTTTCACCACACTAATTACAGACATACATTCCATTCAAGAATGTACCAAGGTGTTTCTTCCCACTTTTACTATAGGATGTATATTCAAATTTCCCCTTCTTCACCTTATTTCTATTTCTAGATTGTTCAGTTGATCTCTTCTTCTATTTCTTTTCTTTGAAGTCGTAAGACTTAGAGAATTTTCTTTCTGTCTTGATAGCACATGAGACAATATCTTTGTATGACAAGAATGATTTTGAGACTAATTCTATTTGGATAAATTGTTTTATCCAATCAATAAATCTATCAATATTACTCCATTGGTTAGGTATATAATTAGTTTCATGCCTTCATAACATTGTAAAGTTAACCTCAAACTATGCGACATTCTCATCCTCATTTTGCCTCAGACATAGAAATTTATTTTCCATATCCGTTCGATGGTTATGAGGAATGTATATCATTAAGAAAAGAACATTAAAATACCTCTATTATATATTTTATACTTCATCATCTTCCTTCGTGTTTTGAATCAATGACCACCTTTGATCTGCATCTCCTGTGAGGAGATAAACTGACATGACAACTTTTTCCATTTCGGTACTCCCCAAATCGGGAAATATTTTATCTAAGGAATTTATCCATTTTGTAGCTACGAATGGATTTGTACATGCATTGAATGTTGGTGGTTGTTGCCTCACTAAATGGTCTATCATTTATCCTCCAAGTTGTGGATTAGGGTGCTCTATACGAGTAAGGTTATTATTCATAACCTGAGTGATTAGTCCCAATATGTTCATAAGCGGATCAACACCATTTTCTTCACCAGCTCCACTATAATTATCATGAGTAGGAATAAAATCCATGCATGGATTACATGTATTGCTATAGTTTACATTCCTTCCCCTAGGCACCAATTTTAAAATATGGCATACAGTATATTAGTTTATGAATAACAATTCATAATTCAAAACATGTAAAATAGTTAAAAAAATGTGAATAGTTTAGGGATATAATCCATAATCATAAAAAATGTTATTTTGAGGTGGTATATTCTCATAAATCCTTCATAATGGTTTGAAAAGAAAATTTTTATTATCCTAAGCACATCCCCCAAGACTATCGTAACCAAGAGTGAAGCAAGGTCCGTTGTTGGGTACCAGGATATCTTAGGTCAAGCCTGAAATTCCTTTTCGGAGCTTTCACTCCAAGGTAAATTTGTGCTAGATCTTCCTCTACCTAATTCTATCCATACAGGGATATATTTCTTGGAAAATAAAAAAAATCTCTACATTACCCAAATTCTAGGATGTTCTTCTATATGAATCCTGAAATTCTATCTTAGGGTATTGTGCTCTAATCAGAGTTTTGTAAATCTAGTTTCCAAGGATAGTACTAAACATTCTTTGATTCCAACTATAACAACCCAACCCATATTACTGAGAGTCGATCCATTATTACATAACATTTTCATGATACAAGGAATCATGTCCCGAAAGACTGGCCAGTTTAGTAGCCATGATGATACTAGATACAGTCATAAGTTTTACATTACATTATAAAATCGAAACTAGAACAACATAGTATCCATATTCCACACTCGTATCCCTTATAATATCCACGCATGTCAGTGATAATTAATTTTTTCACATCTTGGGATAAAAAAACTTAAAAAGGTGTGAGCTCTAATACTCTGTAAGGATAACAATATAGTGGAAACTTTCATAAAAAAGCATAATCATTTAAGTCTATGTTTAAGAAAAAACAAAATCCTTTTAAACATGAACAAAAGTATAATTTAGAAAATATAAATTCAAATAATACCTTTTACATATCCACAATGATATTATACTAGTCGAATAATCACATGAAATATCAATATCCACTTTCGTAATGATGGAATGAAAAATTCCAGACATCACAACCACATAGTCAGTGAATTGTGCCAAGACTAAAAATAAGATTTTGTCACAGCCTTATTCCAAGACACTAGTTTATCTCATGAGACCAACTGATGCATCGAGGTGCTATAGCGGGCTCCACACATCACATACTAAGTCCAATGCATTCTTCATATGAAAAGGTTTAAACATAACATAAATATTTGTCTTAAAACTAGTAGAATAAATGTCAATAATTTATCAATCAACCATGAATGGTATAAAAATAATACATCCATTTTAAAACATATGGAAAAAACTTCAAAATAATATAGATTATTTGTATCATAATATATCAACTTCATATAAACATAAAATTCAACAAAGTATGTTGACATAGATGAAATACAAACCATTTTTTAGAGAAATATCTCTTTCTATTTTAAAATCATTTAAATTTAATGTAATTATAAAAGAAAAAATTTATTTTGAAAATATTCTTATAATATTTTAAGGGAAGCTTTGATGATGTTAGAATGGAAGAAAATATCTGCACCCGCTGTATAAGTTAAAAAAAATTCTTACCTTAAAAAGGTCATAAGGTACCTTGTTTGGAAAATGATGGAAAAAAATCCTTTCAAGAAATTTTATAATAATTAAAACAAGGGTATAAATGAATTTATCATGTAGTCTAGTAAATAGTAAAAATGTTTTGGAATTCATTTTTAAGAAACACGAATTTGGATTGTAAAGAAGTCCAAGTAGATAGTTACGTAAAAAGAACCTTGAATAATAGAGATTGTGAAATTAACCCTTAAATTGTACATTTACTTGGTAGAGGGTAGGTTATCCACCTGTATAATGGTCAAATAATTGTTATCAAATTATAAAAGAACCAGATACATTAATATGATATCATATATGATCTTCCAATATTGATTTGTTAATGGTATTTTAGTAGTATCATCGTTTCGGGTGTTAACTGATTCATTTTCCTATATATGCATAGTTATATAAGACATGGTTGTTAAGGATAGGATGTATTAGATTCAAATCCAGAATGATATTAGGTTCTTTAAATATTATTTTTAATTATCATATTAAAATTATTTTTGAATGATTACGATGGGGAATGAATCTTATCGAGTTCGTGGAGACAGTAATCCGTACATACACACGAGTGACAGTATAAATATTTTGTAATTAAAATCAGAAGTAAATGGATGGTATATCAAATATACATAATAATTAAAATTATATATATATTAATTACATCAATTATACATCATTATTATACCCATCCAATTTATAATGTATTGAATAACAACTACACCACGATGTGGAGACGGTAAGTCGTACGTACACACTTATGGTGACATGTTATTCATAGGATGGATAACATAATGAATATGGTTGTACCATTTTTATTATAACATCATAGTATATAGATGATACTGGATTTATTATGTTATAATGGAAACAACAATGAAAGAGGAAGTGGAAGAAGAAAATAACTTGAAAGAGGTGGTGAGATATTTACCTCTTCATCGGGTTCTTCCTTACGATTTGATAAAAAGGGATCCTTAGGTTAGCGTTATGATCATACCAAGGACTACAGGATAAATGGAGGATAGTTGGGAATATATTTTGGTAGTGTTTTGTTGAGCCAAATGGCATTAGAGATGTGAATTTGAGAGCAGCAGAAGTTCCCTTTTATAAGAGGGGTGAGGGGCACCTTAGTGAATGATTGAAATATTATATTATAATAAACTAATTTCGGTTTATAAGGATATAAATTGACTAATTTAGAGGATAATGTGGCATGGATCTAAATACTCTCAACCAATTCTTTTTAGATAGGTTCAGGATACAATTTTAACCTTATAATTTAGATTCAACTCTTAGTTAAATAGTTTGACATTTACCATGCCTCTTTTTATTTTTGTATTATATGGTTTAAATAACATACAATAACAAGCCAATAGAACCCCATGTTCTTAATTATTAACATATATAACTTTATCTAAGCTATTTTTCTTACCCTTATATTTTTATAAAAATCATATCAATTAATAAAATAATATTTGTTATAAAAACTCTTTTATGTCAATTTTGACATTATTTAATAAATAATTTTTGTTAAAGTCCTAACAAAATTATTACATCAAACTAAATTCGTATGTTCAATATAAACATGTCATATTAGCCTAGAAAATTAGTGCAATTCACTAAAAGTCTCAAATTACATTTATTTAGATATTTATAACATTAATTATTTTAATATTTTATTATTAAGGTAATTACTGCGTCATTATTGTATCATAAATAAATTAAATTATTTAATTTAAAAGAATTATAACTAAAATTTCATTACGTAGGAAATATTTAAAGATTTTTAATTAATATTTATAGTTTAATTTATCTTATGTATAACCCTATATTATAAATGTTTTTAGTTATTAAAATTTGAATTTAACACTTTTAGTTCTTCTTTGAATTAAATAATAATTATTGTCCTACTCTATTCCAAGTGGACCTAGAGGATAATATTTTATTCCTAAGGTTGTTTTTGGTCTAATTACACTTATCCAATAGAATTAGTACATGTGTTAGGGTAAGAATATTTTCATTCATACCCTTAATTACCGTATTTACTTTTAACCGTGGTAAATAAAAGTAAAAAGTTACTAATCATAAAAAATTATTTTCATCCTATTGAACCACATTTTTCATATTGATATCAACCGTGTCTCTAGGATTTTTTAAATTACACTAACAGAATCAATAAATATCTGTTTTTTTTTTGTGAATTTGTAAATTCTCCTAGGAGGGGGGTAAAAGACGGTGAAAATTTCAACAAAACATTATATATCTAATATTATTACCAAATTACTCAAATTAAACACATTGTACATACATAAGTATTATGTATCTATTTTTAACTAAAATAAAATTAAATAAAATAATTAATTATTTCAATAAAAATTTGGTTTTAAACAATAACGTAGTGCTTTTCACTATTCATCGAAAATTGAATGTTTTTAGAAAAATACCAAAAATTTACCAAAAGATAATATTGATATTCCAAATTAAAAAAATGAATTCCATTTTGAAAAATAAAATTTATAAAATTTCAAAAACTGTGTATTTCTATTCATAATGGAAAGTTTGATTGGTTATGTGTGTTAGAATAATGATGTTGCGTACAATGCAACCTATTGCATTATTCAAAGGGAAATTTATAGTAAAATCTTGGGGTGTTAAATCATTAATATAAAACTATCCAATAAAAATTCTATGAAGATTCATATTTTTAAGTCTATCATTATGAATACAGGATAATATATCATTGTAATAGAAATGTCAATGTGTATCAAGATTTACTTATAAAAAAGATATCAACCTCACTACCATAGGTAGGACTGTGAACCTAAAATATAGTATTATAATATAAATATACTAATATTATCAAACATTAATATATTAAGCATTATTGAGTCATAAATTGTTTGTTATTGGATATACACCATTAACTATGTATTCTTTAGTAATTATTTTTCATACTAATTCTAATACCAAGTTATAAAATATAAAATATAACTAAAAAATGTATATGAAATCTCAATGAAATGTTCTTATCTATAATGAAACATTTATTTGAAACTATTATTATATCATTTCAACTATGTCATAATTTTTTAAACCAATAACACTAAATGTTCGACCTTGGTTAATTTTTTATTCTTCTCCCATACATCATAACATAATCTCTTAAGGTAGTTTTGAAACAAATCCTTGACAATAGTTTGTAAAGATAATATTTATTATAAAATATTTTCACTAAGGAGAGTCAATATTATTTTAATTTTTTTCCTATTTTTGGTGCATCATGTGATGATTGAGATAATAACAAATACACCGTTTTCAAACCTATTACTCCTCGGTACATATGTGCAAGATCCAGAATCCACATTCACTATCTAGAATGGTATTTTATGACTAGAAAAACCACATAATATGTTCTTTTTCCAAAATTTAAGATATTATATAATACATAAATACAACCATTAAACTTATCCCAAGTGTTTTCATAACATTTATTTTCATATAATCCATATATAATTAGATTAAGTTCAATAAATAGTTATATATACCGTTCAAATTAAAATCAACCACAACATATCAACCATTAATGAAATTTTTAACGGCTAATTTATCCTCAAATGGTCGAATTACAATATCCAATGTTATCTAAAATTTTATCTAATACCAACTACTTTTACCCATAAATAATCATCCTATACTTTAATTGCATAAAGATAATATTTCATTAAAATAAACTCCTCACACTATTTAGTAGTACATATAATGATAATCTTGAAAAAATATTAACTTCCAAAACACAATTCCTTTTAAAATAATTTAAATTATACAAATATATAAACAATAACTTTTTCCATAATAATTATCAAAATCTCACACAAATTCCTCTAATAAAATACCCTTCTATTCCCATATTACGCAATATATTTCATCATAACCAGTGGAAATGGCTTCATAATAAGAGGGTGACCTCATATTCTCATTAATGTTAAACATAAATGATAAAAAACAATGGTCATACATGTTGATTAGAAGAGAATATAGGTATAATAATAACACAAAAGAAAATCATACACAGAAAATCACAGGTCTTAAATCATGTCATACTTCTTGACATATAATAATACATGACCTATAAGAGTGAGAAGATAAACATTTTCCATTATATCATAACATAGTAATGTGAATAAGAATTAATATGTAAAAATTATTTTAACAAAGGTTCAAACATTAGTATAGGTAATTTTACTATCGTGACACTAAATATTGGTTCCCATTATTATGGACAACGTAAAGGTACTAGTGAATAGCTTATATCATGTGATATATATTTTTATTCAACATATTATAAGGAAATACAAGACACAACCCATAATAATCGATATTTAGGAGTTTCAATTGAAAATAATGTACTTATAACATCATAATGATCCCAAAAAACAAACTGGGTTTCAAAAAACATTACAGATGAAAATATTTCCCTATTACATCATAAGGAACAAATGGAACACAAATTATTTTTGTTTAAAACATCATTAAATACCCCTGATAATAAAATGGGTTTCATATAATACATCTTATATAGTCTATGGAAATAAAATTTGTTTGAATTCCATCGAGTATCATTTTATGTAATTACCATTTGATCTAAATGATTTATCATATATTAATATATTTTATATATAAATGATATATTTTTAAGATAAAAAATTTCCAAAATAAACTTACATATGGAATCATGGTTAATACAATCCAATCAAACTAATCATGAGTAACGTATTCACTATGAAATGACATTGGATGAAAAATTATAGTTATACACCAGATTTTTTTTTGAATACAAAGGTGGTGGTGGTGAATTTTTCCGAAAAATAAGACATTTCATAATCCATAATGTGAAAGAATGTGTATAGTATCAAAATAACAATTCCCTAGTGAAACCAAGGAAACTCAAAAGGTTGTTTCCATAGTTAAATATAATCCTTAAAAAATATTTTATCGAATAGTATAAACCCAGAGAGAATCATGCGTAAAATATTTTGAGAAACATATTATACATTATTTGGTTAAATTGATATTTATTTGTGTTCTTTGATAACATATTTCAATAGAGAATCAATTTTAATTTATATAATTATGAATGAAATTTGATTCTATGAATAAACCAGTAATATTTAATTATCATGAGTATTTTTATAAACATATAATGGAAATAATTTTCTTTTGTATAGGTCCTACAACATATTCATGAGGTATATTTATCTCAACTGGGTGTTGGAAACTAAAATTCGATGATATCCCAATTTTTTGTACTATGTGGTTTTATATGTTAAAAACATTCTAATACGTCCCCTAAAATTGTGATGTTGAGTTTTCAAAAGTAACACATATCTTGTGCTGGACATATTTTATTGAATTCTTATATAATGAGACCAATTAAGATGTAGGAATTTAATGATATACTATAGTAGAATGAATAAATTTGATTCATATGGTATTGTGTATCCCCATGTAGAGCACCTATTAATTTTTAAAATAAGAAGCATGGTTCTATGTGTCTATGTAATTATTATTGGGAATATAACAATATCACTATATTGAAAAAGTATCATGAACCCCATATTGATGACGTTTTGGAATAATTACAAGAATCTAAATGATTTAAAAATATTTTCCTACACAACATATATCATTAATTAATGATACATAATAAAGATATATCTAGAAATACCATTAATTTGTTATATGGTCACCATGTGTTATAGTGATACCATTTGGACATATCAATTCCACTAATATCATACTAGATATAGGGAGTAGAATCATTAGAGATGGACTAATTCTAATTTTTTCCTATATATATTATAATGTTATATATTCAATATTAAGGAATATATTTAATATCATCTGAGGATTATGATGAATACACTCTTGGCTTATAAGATTTATGAAAAATATTTCATGTTTATGTTTTTCCTTTAGAAATTTTTATTTGTGGTTTATATTAATATATAATTCAAGGATAAATGTTATTATATAGTGGATAAGACAAACCATATTGATATTGATTCTATCTTTTATTGTGTAAGGTAGAAACTAATTATACTTTTTTTTTGGGATTTCTCACAAAAAAATATATTCCAAATACTAATTTTACTCATAAGGGATCCATGTTCCATAGACTAGTGAATGTAAATAATATTTAAAGGAACAAAATAAATGGGTATTCAGTGAACTTGTGTTCACAATACCCTATATCATATAGTAGTTTCTAATTAATAGTTTTTATATGAAGAATGGATTGTGATGTTTCTTCTTGTAGAATAGTATTATGATATCTTCTGCTAAAAACCAATAGAAAACTCATTAGTAAAATAACCTGATGCACGATTTGGAATTTGAAGAATTAATTTTTCAATTAAAATTATAGATTCAATATCTATATATTAAAATATGTGATGTATATATACTATTCATAAATTCTTGATGTAAATATCCAAACTAAAATGGATATATACTCACTAGATGAGATGATTGGAATCGATTAATGATGAAAAATCACCAATACATTACACCCTACAAAGAAAAACAACGAGGTCGATGAACTGAGTCAGTAATGCCTTTATAGTTATGGTATTATGACTATTAAAAGTGATTTAATTAGAGTGGATTTTATGATGATAGTGTATTATATAAGAGGATAGGGGAAATTTCTATTCTTTCTCAGAATAATTATCAAAAAGCCATTAATGGGATGGTTAATGAGGCACCTAATTGTGATGTTGATTTTTTTATGAAGGTGATGAATGTATTTGAGTTCAACCATAATTGTGATTGAATGATAATGTTCAGGAACTGAGTATATTTATTTTCAGTTCCATATTTTATGATGGAGCAGTTGGAAGAGTCTCATATTCCATCAATGTAAAGACTTGAAATTTCCCTATCAAACTATGGAATATTTAAATATATACTTGAAAAGCTAGGTGCTGAAAAAGTGTGAAATTCCATGGTCCATTTTCACGAAATAAATTATTAAAAATATTAACTGTTTTTTTACTATTGACATGAAAAAAATAGTTTATCTCTGAAATGGAAACTCAGATCAGAAATATGAGGCCATGGTAGAGTCTGGAGCTTTGTATTTACCATAGGCGATGTATAACTTTTACAGGCACATGACATTTGTAGAAAAAATTATAGAGGGAAAGACCATAAATAAAAAAATTAAATAATTTTTTTAAAATGCTACTTCGAATAAATTTTGAACAGGGACTCAGATTAGAAATCTGAGACCACCGTTAAGTTTTTAGTATGATTTTTTACTTGGGGTAAACACAGTTGAGCGGGTGCAGGAGGTTCAGATTCCTTTAATGTTGACATCCTTTTAAAAATAGGAGTTAATAGAGATGAGCCATATTTATCTCATTTCTCTCACGAATGGAAGAGATCTACCCAACAAAAATTTGGTGTCCAAATATCATCGAATCATGAAAAAATGGAGGCACTAGTATATCAAAGCACAACAAACATAATGGCTGATCCAGAATCTAGGTAAGAATATTCTGTTGGACTATGATTCTCCATGATAGATGTTTTATTATTGTTTTTGATTTTATACCATATCTACTAATTCAATTGTATCTGTTGATGTCCAAACTACCAACAACCATCATTATAATGAGTTTTTTGATGGATTGTTCTTCGTGTTCATTGTGTTCTCTGTGTTCATTATGTTCATAGTCTGTTCTTCGACGTTATTCGTAATTAACTTTTTGATACAATTAAATTACTTCAAAACATCGATCAGATCATTGGTCTTGGAATTTCCTGATCTATGGATTCTAGATCTAATAAGGCAAAGAGTATTGAGTGCTAGAGGTGGCTCCATAGCAAGTGGAATATCCACCAACTTTGTATCATGTCGAAACAATGACAGATCATTGGCGGAGATAGATTCTATGAATATTATGTCTCGAGGCCTCTGGATCAGGTCCCAAATAATTTTTTGGACCACTAGAGTGGTCCTGATGGCTTTAGGAACGTTTTTTGGTGAGGTGGAAGCAGTTTCGGATGAGGCAACAGTGGTAGTCCGACCAGAAATGTTCGAGGGTTCATTAAAGAAATGTAACTTGAAAACCGAGAGTCCAATTTGTAATCCTTCTATGGTGACATAACCCTCACATCAAGATAGAACCTTTGAGAATTTTTTGAAATTATTATGGTTTTGGTTCACGGATGTAGGCTATGAAATGTTGAAATAATAATAATATTTTATTATTATTTAACATTTATCTGCTACAACTTATGCACAGAGCGTCCATTTGACACACCCTCAATAGTGTCGTGACCCTCGTGTTAGGGAGAACATTATATGATTAATTTTAGGTGATTAAACTGAAATTGGATTATGGGCCCCATAATTCTTGTTCAGGGCATTTGTAGCGATATTCACCTTTTTCACCGGGTTTCCATTTTTGACGATTGATTAGTCGAGCCTGTTTATTTTTTCTGGGATAATCTCAATGCCACAATCCATTTTATGTGATGGGATCGAGGCATTAGCCCCAAAAGGACTCATTATAGTGAATAGTACCGATTTCACCTTTATTATTTTCAGCGAGTGAATAGACTGTGTTGCATGTTTTTATATGTAAAACATGATGGTGGCCATGGTTTGGGCATAAGAGATGTGGTCTTAATGTAATAACATGTGGATAAATTAGGATTACATTATTGACTAGCTGAGTTGAGTGGGTACCCATTTTCACTTTGGTGATGCTACCTCTAGCTTGGTTGATTTTTTCCACCATAACTAAAATGGTGACATTTTTATTAGTTGGGTTGAGTTGTTCCCCCTGTTATTTTTAGCAACATGGTTTTGTGGCATCAAATCCCCTTTAATAGATTATTACGCCTTCATGGATACATTTGAGGGTTTCCAGTATTGCGTCCCCTTCAATGGACTGTGACCCCTCATTGGATGTTATTCATATGAGTAGTGCGGGTGTGTAACTACTTTCTGGAGTGAGTTGTGTCATTCCTCTT
The DNA here is from genome assembly GCA_963277665.1 of Viscum album. Classification (NCBI taxonomy): domain Eukaryota; kingdom Viridiplantae; phylum Streptophyta; class Magnoliopsida; order Santalales; family Viscaceae; genus Viscum; species Viscum album. The sequence goes on from OY728136.1 coordinate 1,340,929,030, forward strand.
TGACAAAACAACGAACCATATTAGGAGCATGTGTCACCCAAAGAGGCCTGGCGTGATCCCCATGTCCCATCGTGATTCTCTGGGGGAGTTCTCAGAATTAATTTGACCAATACTTACACGGTCATAGAACCTCTACCTAGGTTGATTTGGTAGGGGATGAAGCCCCAATGATCCCTAAGAGTTGACCCTCTAGCTATGTATCGATATCTGCTATTTTGGATTTCCGTGGTTATTTTATTTGGGTTACCATTTTGGGTTTGAGGTATCTTTTTCACTGACAGTGCGTATGTGATGATCCCCTATATGAGTGATATGATCTCCAGGGTGTCGGGTCAAGATCATGTAATTTCCTAAAATGAAGTTCTCTGTATTGGCTTGACCAATACTACTCGGGAACTGATCCTATATGATAAAATTTGTACTAGTTTTGGGTTATTGAGTGATACCCGCTTTTCAATGTACGATGCTCTGACTAGGGTTTTGTGTCCCCTAGTAGAACCTGGGTGGGATCCCCTACCTGAGGAGTTGCCAGTAGTTTAGTCATTGGGTTACTTCTTCCATGATGATGCATGTCGAGCATGCTCTCACAGGTATGATTCATATGTGTTGGTCAGGTTGTTCTGTTTGTTTGTGTTACTGATCGAGTAACCTCTCTCGGTTGAGTTCTGTATGGGTTTGTGAGGTTGGATCATAAACATTGAGGTTTCAGTGACCACCCTTTCGTTTTTCAAGATATCATGGTTGTATTGAATTTTGATACTATTATGTGGTCGATACATCGTGAGACCATTATGATTGTTGCATTACAACCTCATTTGATTTTCCATGATGGAATCTATGGTCGGGAACATGAGACATGGCACCGAGTATATCTTGGCGTGTTCTGAGTGTCCCCGTGGTATGTTTCATTTTATTGATGTTCCATGGATATCGAGCCGACTAGTTAGGTATTACTGAGGATGTTCTTCAGATTAATCTTCTCTCCTATTTGGGATCCCTCAGTCTAGGTCGAATAAACTAATTCCTGTCAGTTACTCCATTTTTTGATTGGGGGGTTGGGGTGCCTACTGATTATTCTTGTACTCACCCTTGCACGGGATTTTCCAACACATGTCTTGGGTCTTGTGTAGACCATAGATCCTTTGATGGAGTCCTAGTTGGACCCAGAGTATGCATAGTGTAGTAGCTGAAATGACCATGGTTTTCACCAGAGCATGGCTAATGAGATTATTGATGGGTATTTGACAATGATCCCCTCCTTCAGAGAAGGTTGGTTTCTTTTGTAGTTTTCTTTTCTATGGCCCTATATTTTCCCCTTTTGTACTTCTCTTCTACTCTGGTTTGGGATAAATGTTTTCTTACATTTTATTTTAAAATATATTTATATATTTACACTGTTGAAAGGAGGTGTATGTGAGAGAGTGTGTAGAAGTAATTTAGGCTAAGGCCTCATTATGTGTGATATCCTATTAGGTGCTGGTCACCATCCCCTAACCTAATCAATAAGTCTAAGGGATTCACAACTCCATCCCCATTGAGTCAGGTCGTGACATTCAATATCTATTAATCATTGAGGTAAATAGATATATAGATAATAAAATTGTATTTATGTTGAGAAAAAATTAAAATGGTTATTTCTGAATATATATCATGATATCTGGAATGTCATTATGTGATGTTAAGGAGATAGAAGTTTAAGTCGTGTCACAAAAAATTATCTATACAAAATTAGAAATAAAAAAACATCCCCCTATATTTTTTCATCATACTTCACAAAAAATATGTAGGATACAATTCTATATGGTATATACTCAATAAAAATTAAATGTCAGAAACATTAATTTATGTTTAAGATGTTATCTAATGATACGATTTCTATGAAATAAATAAAGTGAAAACATTTCAAAGAGTAAAAAAATATTATTTTTCGGATTTGGATATGAGTTTTACAAATAATTTATAGTGAAATATTTAGAGGACCATGATTAGATTTTTGACCATTAGAAATGTACCTTATCCTCATAGATATGGTATGTTTTATATGAAGGATTATGAAATAGAAAATAGAATGATAGATTGTTCTCTATATTTTAATGGTTATTGGGATCATATCTTTTCTCTGGTTGATTTTATTAAAAAAATTCATTTCATGAAATAATTTAAATTTTTACTTATGAATTTCTCAATATAATGAAGAACATAGGACAAATTATTTGAGATAAATATGGTGAAAAAACCTATTTTGACCTATGATATCTTAATAAATGAGATAAAATTTTAGATCCATTCAATATCATATTGAGATATCTTATAGTTGAGAAAAATGATATGATGATAATAATTTGTGAAATAAATAATTTGATAATTCTAAAAATTTATTCCGAATAATATACCCCTAAATGATTTTTATGAGATTTAGAATGGTTGGTAAGATGATCCATTTAAATAGCAGTCACGTTAATATTATAATCCACATGGGGAAAAACTCTTATCACTCAGTGGTTTCACTGGATCTATCTCATGTTCTCAATGTGATCCACTAATCTCTCTTTATGGTGTAAATTTCTAATCCCTCGTATGTATGGAACAAACATGACATACCACTAGGTTGTGATATATCATATGGATAGTAATTTGTGGATATTCTTGATCATTTAGAGATTTTTTTCCATAATAAGACAACACATATTTTCAATGTTGAGTGGAAACCCGTTAAATTTATGTTATAATGTGGGAAGATGAAGATGTGATGTGGAAAAAGAATCCTCATTTCATTGTATTTGTGTGATAGAATTTTGATAGAGAAACTCATATAAAAATCATAGAATGTGACAAGATTCTATTTTATTATACATTTCTATTTAAATATATTTCATTTCTATGATATCTTTCATTATACAAAACAACATTATTAATTGAAAAAATGATATAGTATTAATATATTTTTAATAAATGTGACTATTATTGACAAGTCCATAGATTGGAATCCATGAATAAGACTAATTACGTTATGAATATTATTTTTTATAAATTATTAAATTTAATTCATAATTATCAATTAGTTAAAAATAAAAATAAAATCAATTTGTTTTAAAATTTTGATTTTTTCTAAAGAAACAATTTTTTACATGTAATATTTTTTATCATAATAAATTAAAAAATCACTATTGATTACTAATGATAAAAAATTATATATTTTTTATTAAGTAAAATAGTTTAACATTCTTCTAAAATTCATGACTACAAATTGTAATAGGGTAAATTTACTTTTATGCATAAAAATGTATTTTAATGAAAAGAAGTTTTTCATTGTGTTTGTCATGTTTATTTTCAAATTATTTTCCGTCACTTATAAGAATTTAAGTTGAAACCTTTTTTAATAATTGGAATTATAATTTCCAAAATTTTTCCATTTGTCCACATTCTTTTTTGGCTATAACTAATAATAATAAAATAATTTTTTCCAATGGTTTGGGTTAAAATGAGTTTACTATGGCGTTATATTAAGAGATAAAGGTATAAATTACATTAAAATGTGACAAAATGTTTGAATCTAATGATATTTTAACCATATATTATTATAAATTATAATATTTAGACAATATGTTTCATATTAAAATGAATGTGACATTGTATTTTTTTAAACATTTATGTGGAATGTTCATCCCCCTCATATAACAAGGTGCCCATTTTACTCCCTTATTAAAACAATTTTCTACTCCAAGAACAATATATATATATATATATAAACTACATGATAAAAAACCTTTTTTATCTCTTGTTGATACTCTAAGACCATCTAAGGCAGTTTTAAGGTGTAATCCAATGATGGTATCTCAAAAAAGCGGCAATCTACCATATCATTTCTTTTAAAGTCTATTTATTATACACATTCATACAGATATGAATTTTATAAACTAAAATTGATATAGAATTATTATTAATAAATATATATTAAATTACTATTATGGGACCACAATTTTAATCCACCTTCCTATAAAATTGTAAATGAATGTATCATTGTTAGGTATATTTGTAGTACCACCTCCACATAGTGATACAATTTATTTCTCTATCACCATATTTAATAGATTATTATTATTATGAATATATGTATTATATATGAAATTTCTTACCATACTATTCTTCTGGAATTAAAATATTTTATATATATTCTTTCCTTCCCAACTGTTTAATTTAAATAACTTCACATGTATGTAAATTTGTTTTACTACCTCCATGAAGCGATACGATTCATTTGTCATTTCTATTTTACCTAGATGAAAATAAAGTTTTATTTAATCAATATATATGATATTAAGGATATAATTATTATTATAGAAATTTTATTTACTATATACCTTACTTTCATTACATCCATCAACAAGGGAAATCTTTACATGTGCATATGTGTGGACTAGGACCTCCACAAAGTAATGTAAATCATTTTCCATCCTTCATTTCAATGAATGGATATATGATTTTATATAATGAAAAAATATGAGACTTATATCATTAATAGTTATCATGAGATGATTATTCCTTGACCAAGGTGAGTTTACATAAATTATCAAACTGAAACATTGATGGAGAATAGATATGTTTTCACTTAAATGTTTATTTCAATGATGAAATTTTCCTTAAAAATAAAATTTAAAATTATAAAGGGATTATATATAGTATAATATGTATGAATATTGTTCTATAAATGATATTTAATGTATATTTATATATTACATAGCAGTTTCAAAAATCTACAAAAAAAATAAATGACTTCATATGAGGGTTTATATTAAAATTTTATTTTTAAGGTTTCTAATGCTAAATTTCAATTTTGGAAATTTTTATAGATAGTATCAATTAAAACCAATCTATCTTTTTCAGATATTATTATTCTTGATAAAATGACTATTAAAACCATTTTTTGTTATTTTTAAGTTATGATTATCTCGAAAATATTTTAAATAAAAAGGCTTCCATATTTCACTATTGTTCAATGAAATTTTTATTAAATGTCAACGATCATCATAATTGTTATATATAAGATTTCACATATGAAATAATTCTTTAAAAAAAATATTTTCATTATAATAATATTTATTTTATTTTTTTAGAATAATTTAATTAAAATCTTCTAAAAACATGTTGTTACAAGTTTTTGACAAAATTGTGAAAATAATGTGATTGTTTAATGTTTACTCTAAGAACGGTCTTTCCTATCATCATGAAAATTCATTTACATGAAGAATACATTATATTTATTTATTTTTATTTCTTATGAAATTATATTTTTCAATATTTTGAAAAATTTAGTTTTTTAATGGAGAAAATGGAAATGTTATTCTAGTTGTTTTCAAAAAAAGTACAAATTCCCTTTTAGAGGTGTTTTTTAAATATTTCATATCATTGCATTATTGTTATGATTCATTAAGGATTTTATATTATGATATCATACACATTAATTATCTAATTTCATTATTATGATGAAGATGTTTTATGGATGATTCTATGAAACACATTTCACTCAATAGGATTAATTATTTTATGATAAAATCTTTTTGAATCATATATATTATCCATGGGGTATGATGTGATTTAATAATGGAATGTTTTTTAAACATGTTACCTTTTAATGTGATATCATATGAATAATTTTGTATGTTCTTATTTAGAAATTTTTTGTTTTTTATTTGAGGTCCTAGATTATAATTATAAATCCCTACGTTTTATTGGTTAAATAATTATATCTTATGTGATATTAATTTTTTAAATTGGGAGTAAACCCAGTTTATTAATAGAAATTGTCAATTATGATAATCTTGGGAGTTATCCTTGATTGAGGAATTAAGAGAATGGAGATAGAAACCAATACAATATGCTAGTATTTACATACATCCATGACAAAAGAATTTTTTTTTCATTCTTATGTGTATTCCATAAATATATGACACCTATTTATGATTTTATATCATGAATCATAAATGATTATTGATTATTATATATTCTTATAAATTATTTATTTTTTATGACAATAACATATTCCATTAATAGAAATTGATTTTCCTTAATTTATTTTCTATAGAATTATTATCATATGATCATGTTTTCGTACCCTTATGATTATGAAAATTTATGAACATTTGTTGATATATATTATGATTACCCTAACCAAGAATATAAGCTCACTATTTATTATGTTTTCTTTTCCTAGTTATAATTTATTAAATTACTATATGTAAATGAACTTTATATTGTGTGGAGAAAATGTATAGGGATATTAAAAATGTTTCATAAAAAAATATTATTATATATATAACTCCTAATGATATTAAACCATTTGAGTACTCAAGATTGTATTATAATGAAATGTGTCGAATATTCATCTAAAATTTATAACCATTTTATATTATAATCTTGATTATCCACAATTTTAATCATGGGCTTCAGATAACCCACTTTTTTATCCTTTTCAGCTATTGTGATATAAATATTATCAAATACTTAGATGGTTTAAATGTTAACATTGGTTATAAAATAATATACAATACATATGTGTTCTATGAGAACATGAGAAACATACATGCTTTATTTTTCATTAATTAAACATTATAATATTATTATTCTTCAATAAAACATTCAATGAATACTAAATATATTATCCAATTAAATTAATTATATAGTGGAATAAGAACATATCTTTTAAGGAATATCATCAAATTTTAGCATAGATGAAAATATTTACATATGAATATTTAAAAAATAACATTAAAAAGTGATAAATATACCATTATTTTTAGAATATCATTTAAAGTTAAAATCATTTTATAAAAAAAATTAAATAATAGAAAGGAATAGTCATAAATATGAATTCTCATTACAGAGATTGAATGCAGTCACATTAACTGACACTAATGAGTGATAATTTTGTCAAAATGATACGTATAGAAAATGATAAAACCACATTTTCAAGATCATATAATAAAAAAAAATTAATTAGAAATTATTAAAACAGATTATTGAGGCAAGGATAAGCAAATTAAAAAAATTAATTTTGACATAGTGGATGAAATTTACCAATCGTAATGATTTTGAAGGGGATTGATGTACATTCAAATATCACGAAGAGTAACATATTTATCATTGTAAGTTAAATTGATATTGATATGATAATATCAGAATAAAAACTATCGGAGAATAAAATTATCATTTTTTTAGAGAAACCCATCATAAAAATCCCATAAATGGATTATCACTTATATTAAACCTATCATTTATAATGTTATTGAAAATAATACCCTATTTTATTTGGAAAATGTACAATGAACAACCACGAACTTAAATACAAGATATGGATATTAAAATATATTTAGAATCTTAAAAAAATTTATAAAAATATTTCGATGAAAATATTATACAACAAAATAGAAAATATATTTTTAATATGTATGTCTCAATGAGGAAAAAATATAGATAATAAACCCTTATTTACTTCTGAAAACATCCATGAATTTTCATTAACCTCATTGAGGGATTGAATGTTCTATCAAACTACCTCGTCAAAATAGTGGATTCAATGAATTTACATGGATCATGGGGCTTCTTGTATAACGATAGGGGTCATGGGGATGTAAAAAGATCAATATTTCAAATGGGATTTGAAATTTTATAGAGTTTGCAAAGGGTTGGTGGATGTCTCTTATTATTACAAAGGTGAGTGATGTTTTTGTAATAATATAAAAGGTCAAGTCAGTATTAATGGAAGGTGGCGAAAACATATAAAATAGTGTATTGGGGCAGGGTTTGGGTCAATATATCTCTTATACACAAAATTTAAGCCATTTTTTAGTTGTTTTTAGGACTTTTACCCTTATTTTTAATTTTTACCATAACATAATTTTACTATGGTATCATTTTTTAACCATTGTGACCTATCTTCAGAACATAACATAAAATGACCCTTATTAGATACATATTATATTTTAACTCAAAAAAGGAAAACAATTTCACAATATTAACTTAATAAAATTTATAAAATTAAATCCTAATTTTGTAATTGTTTAATGTATTAAAAAATATTTTATAAAATACAAATTTATGTTGTAAATTGTCAAAAATAATTCTATAAATTAGACATAATATTTTTAAAAGAAAAATTTTTTCATATTAAACACCTTTTTTTGGAAAATAATTCATAATCTATTTTGAAAATTTTATCTTATTATCATTATTATAGTCACAGTATTTGTAATATTAGTATATTACACTATTCATAAAAATAATTATTTCTGTAAAAACACAAAAAATAATCATATGATAGTATTGAAATAATGAATCCAATGATAAAGTTAATTTTTTCAAAATTTAATTTATAAATTTTTATAGGTTTGAAATTTCAAGAAAACATATATAATATAAAATAAAATAAAATGTTTTAAAATAAATTTTTCAACCATGAAACAGTATTGTATTAATTCTTGTAAATAAATAATTAAATTTTCCAAATTATTTTTCATTTTATTTCCATGAAATACAATTCATGTTTCATTATAATAATAAATTGCTAACATATTATATCACAACCCCGTCCCTAGAAGGTGTAACCCTCCTAGGCCGACAATGTGAGAAGAGAGATAATCCCCCCCCCCCCGAGTCTTGCCTCCAGTATGCCCTCAATTGGAAACTACCACCATGGGTATTGTGAATAAACAAATGAATGTCATTACCCTCTAAGTGAAAACATTTGAAATAGAGAGATAAGATAGAATCCAACCAAATCATTTTTAAACTAAAATATAAATGTGAACCCAATTACATATATGTAATATCATCAAAACCCACTAAAAATGAAAGGGAAAATTAAAAGTACTGAATGAAAGTAAAATGACAGTGACCACAAAGCCCGAACAAGTCCCTCAAACCTGCATGATAGTAGTAGCTAGCCTAATATCCATCCTTCTGCATGTGACCAGAAAAAAAGTTTATATAATGTAGGGTGAGTATAAAAGTATAATTAGTAGCATCCTCCCTCAAGTCTCTCGTGGAAGAGTAAAGAAATCATGCTAAAGCACATTGAAAAATAATTGAAACTGACTATTCACCTAACCAGGTATACTATGTCTCCATCCTCACCATGGGTACTCTCACCATGTTTCACATTCAATAGAATACAAAATAATCAATAAAACCAAGGGTACCCTCATACCACATCCCTGCTATTTTTCTATTTTACCCCAACGCTGCATGTGCTAAGAATCTCTCTCCAAAATGGATTGACTAAAGACACTTGGGAGAAGCACCAAAACATTATCCTCATGTGTCAACATGCACCTCATGCAACAAACCACCATTTCCATGTTACCAAAATTAAATAGGTAATTTCTAGGAGCCACTGCAACTGGAATAATATATATCACACATCAGGTATTATACCTCAAGCCACCACAACCCATACACTGAGTAAGGATCCTCAAGGCATCACAACCTATACACATTGTAGTTATAGTATTCCATAAGAAAATATATCTAGAATATATGGGTGAATAAAAAAATCTCATATTACCCTCTACACACATAAGTGTGAAAAAATAACCACTGTGCATACCAGTATAAGTAACTACCAAGATATGAGATTTGGGCCAATGAGGGTAGCTAGCCATCCATACTCCCATTGGGATGTTGGCGATAACACCCCCCACGAATCAAAATCCACAGGGTGTCAGTTTCCCTAACCAGAAGGGTAGATTATAATATCAAAACAAAAAATTCCATGATATTTTATTGATCAAAACCACACTATGGGAATAACCTAGTCATAGAATGAACTACAGCTATTGTCTCTCTGACTCCTGGCTTCCACTACAAAGACTAGACATCCTAAAAGCACACAAGAACATTTAACGAGAAACATTATGTTACTTTATCACTTTTTATTAGTTTTACTTTATGTCAATTAATTGTTTAACAATTGTTTAACCATCTTAATTTCTATATTACATTTCCTTAATATCCAAAAAGATTTCATACGATCCAGGCATAACCAAACTGAGTATATGGTTTCACATAAAAAATACAACCTCCTTATTTCACCCATGTAAGAACCAACCCATGGGTCGACATCATTTATCCATTTATTTAAAAACATTCCCATTTTTCATATTCAGAGGAATTCTTGGAAAACATTCATAGATACAATATTGAAGGGGCTCAACACAGTGATAAGTTTAACTACCTGTTGAGTCTTTTCAACCTATATCAGGAGTGTAGACCCATACAACCACAATAAGGTAAACATAGAAATCACATGGAGTACCCCATACATATTCACCTACCTTGGAATGATAGTTAGAAAAAACCAACTACCTGAATAATTGGGGAGAGTAAGTAAGATAAAGAAACAATAGATTTATCAAGAATCCGAATTTCATATCAATGGATAATCCTAGATTCAACTCATTAGTTTCTCTCTGATGTCTTATTCAATGCCCATGAATAAGTTGATGCATCATGACACTCTATGCATCTACTTATGCCACAACAACTAGGCAACTCTACCCCACATACCATAACAACCCTGGAGGCTAAGCCAACCTAGGCTCACGTCACATCTAGGCATCCCTACCCCAATAACCACACCAACCATCCAGGCTCAACCATCCTAGGATTACATCACATTCATACCTCCCTGGCTCCAAAAACACAAGTCTCGTATCAAGAACACATAAATATTTGTACGAAAAAAACTAGCAATGGGTTATTGGCCCTAAAAAAGGAATCCATCCTTCCAAAACAATGAGTTCTCACATCTCCAAAACACAAGGCACTCGTCCTTTTCAAGAAAGTGGGAAACTCCGGCTTAGTAAAGGCATTGTAATTATCACTCAAATGGTTCTTATTCCGTCTTGAATTAATTGAATCAGTATTCTTAGTTTCCCACTACAAGAAACCTAAAAACATATTTCATAATATATCACCCTCTTAATTCAATAATTGATTTAGCATTCCATTAATCTTTTATTAACTAGCATCAACATACTTCAGGTTCATTATCCAATTCTGTTAATCATGCTTACTTGCATCAATCTGATTATCATCAATTTATAACAACGATAACGACATTCAATAAACATAATTATTTATCTTTTATCCAATTAATTATAAATTAATTTCAGATTTAAATTTTTTAGGAATTTCCATCAAGAACAAATTGATAAATCAATCAAGTCATTCATATGACACTATCTCTCAAATAAATATAGAAACCATTATCACCTTATAAAACAAATACACTACTACATGATTGATACCAATTTCATTAATTCAGTTCATATAATTATTAGGTCAATATCATTGCAATCCAGAGGGATAAATCTTGATAGCTTTGTGATGTCACATAAGTAAATAGAGAAGCATCCAATCCCTTACCTTAAAAAGTTGTTGAAATTATTCACATGATAACAAATCAAAGAAACAGATCATGATCACCTCTCCTGTGACAACTGTATCTACCTAAGGATGTCATGGTACAATTGTACCTACCAGCCAAAAAGAAAACACCATTACAAACCTATAGATCATGTTCCATTCCATGGAAAATAAAAACCGGGGAAAACAGGTCAAATAATCCATAATGTCTGAGGTAGAACATACCTTATATAGATTATGGATATCTATGGGTCAAAGAAGGGAGCTAGGGATTGTTCCATGATGATGTAATCTATATAACACTGAAAGAAGGATCGTCTTGTCACCTGGGTTCAAGGGAGAGAAATTGATGCCGCATTTTTTAACAAAAAATGAGCCGTGGGAAAACTCATAAAACATACAACACCAGGTTATTAAATAATATTTGATCCCCTATCACATTTTATATTTCATCGAGGTCGAGTTACATTGAAAAACATATATTCTATTGATTTTATAATATTTTTAAAACACCAAAGTATTTAATTACATGAATCCCTATTTCATTCCATGTAAAATTCTGGACTTCGTTAAGCCTTACAGGACAACTTATGAAAAAGGATTTCACATCATGTAATAGTGTTACACTGCATGTAACCCCATTTTCTATCTTTTACCTTACCAAACTTCTCCAAACTTATTCCAGGACACCCCTGAGAAATTTGACCTATGAGAACATGAAAATGTTTGATCAAGAAAGATACAATCCCTCATATTAGATACCTTTCCAAAAATTCTCATCCTCGAGAATCCAAAACCATCCTAAAGTGAAAATAGAAAGGGGATCATCCGAGAAACCACCCAGGGAGATTCCTCTCAAAGATTTCTCAACCACATGACGTCACCACCTCCCTAGAGGATCAAGAAAAAAACCACACATCAGTCATAGCCTGGTCATAAACACAACCCCATGGGAGATACCTCTCAAAATATAGAAATCCACAACAAGTAGCAGGAGAAATCCATATAATAAACATAAAGGTTCTACATCCACCAAAAGATTAACATTACAAGAGAAGATATAAACATCATACAGATCAAGAAACTGAGCATGTATCTTTGACTCATGTTCCTAGGTACTCTTCTCCATTCCAACATGCCCCTTACATTCATGAACTGAGGGGATATCACACCCGAGTAACACCTTCTCCATATAGTCCAAGATCTCAACAGACTGCTCCTCGAAGGTCTCATCATTATCAACAATGATATCTCCCCTATCAATGATGTCAAAGTCATATTAAAGGTAACAAAAGAGTTTTGACACATGAAAAACATCATGTATTTGGATCATCTATTGGGGAAGTGTTGCCTGATATGCCACAACTCCAACAGAATCAAACACATTGAAAGGCCCAACAAACCGAGGATAAAGCATACTCACATAAAGAAAACCTTCAAATTCTATGATGGGGAGTCACCATTAGAAACACATGATCCCCAATGTCAAACATTAGACGTCTCATCCAATGATCAGCATTAGAAATCTTACAATACTACACTACCTTCATACACTTGTTAATCTCTTTAACCAACTCTGTCATACTCTATACTAGTTCTGGTATAAGAATTTATGACTATTTGACCCTAGTCCATCAAAAAATAGAATTGAATGGTCAGCCATACAAGGATTCAAATGGAACCATGCCCATGGTGGAGTGAAAACTATTTTTATAAGAGAAGTCTACCAATGGAAATCTCCTTATCCACAAACCTCCAAAATCTAGGACCTAAGAGTGAAACTTGTCTTCAAGAGTCTAGATGATCCATTTCATATGACTATTAGTCTGTTGATGAAAATCAGTGTTATAGTACAACTCAGAAACAAAAGTTAACTAGAAAACTCTCCACACCCTTGAGGTAAAATAAGGATATCAATCAGAAATGATATTCCTTAGGACTCACTGATGCCTTACCACCTCATCCAGATACTACCTTGACAAAACCTCCATATATCTCGACACCTTGATCACACTATAGATTGGGATGATTTTTGAAAATGGTATACTACCACCCAAATATAATCATACCCTCACTATGATTAATGAATACTAGTAACAAATTCTATCGAGATGTCCTACCACTTCCAATGACAAACATCTAATGGTTGTAGTGAACTACTAGGAACACGGTGCATGGCCTCCAACTTCTAGCAGACAAAACATTAAGACAAAAACTCTGCAACTAAGGGATTCTACCCATGCCACCAAAACTGAACTCTCAAGGCTTGGTAAATCATTATCATGCAAGGATTTTCCACTAAAGTTGAATGATGGAACTTTCTTAGAACTATCTGATGCATTGCTAATGGAATGAATGGCCTTCCCTGAAACAACACCTGGTGTTTTTCATCCTTAGACCAACCATCATCGTCCTCTTCCAAAGAAAATCAATCCTTCTAGACCTCCACCTCAAGATCCCCCAACAAGGATTCTTCCACCTACTGCATGAGAGATAAAATTACTGTCATCTGAAAAAGAATACCTATTCCCCCATCTTCTCCGATATCAAAATTTAATGTTGTATGTTCTTCTATCGCTCTCTAGGAATAAAAAATTCACGCACTACATCACTACATGAATTCATGCTCATCTCATAGGCTACAAAATTACCCTTTCCAGGTGTATATATAATTTCAATGTCATAATTCTGTAAGAATTCCATCAACCAATGGTGGTACAAGTTCATGTCATGCTGGTAGAAATCATACATCAGGCTCTTATAATCAAAGAAGACCAAAAAAACCCTCTCCAATGAGTTAATTTATCCATAACATAAAGTAAAACACTACTTCCTCCAACACGAGATCATTGGTGTCATAGTTACTCTCAAGGGGATGTAATTGGAAGGATCCATAAGAAATGAATGATCAATACTTCATCTTAACTCTGCCTATGCCCAAATTTGAACCATCGTAGAATAACTCAAACTGAACTCATTCTACTGGAATACAATGAACAAGATCATTGACCAACTTCTCTTTTAGATAACTGAAATATAAATAATAATTATCTACCCATAATAATTTATGATAAATTCTGGTCAATGATGTTATAGGGCTCACAACTTGAGATAAAATGGCTACGAACCTCCTGTAATAGCCTACCAGACCAAGGAAACATCACAACTATGCCATTGTCTTATGGGGTTCCAATGACACAACTGATTTTACCTTCTACAGATCCATAGCTACCCGATACTCGGACACAACATGTCCTAAGATACAGACTTATCTTGAACAAAAATTTCACTTTGAAAACCTTCCAAATTGATTTCCTCGATGAAGAACACCCAAAATGACTTGCATATGCTATGCATCCTCCTCCTCAGACATGGGGTAAAAAAGATTTCATCAATGAAGGCCCCCACAAACATATCCATGAATTAATGAAACACATAAATCATTAATCACATGAACATAGAAAGAAAATTTATCACATAAAACAATATCACAACAAACTCATTATTCTTATGATGACAACAGAAAGTAGTCTTCGGGATATCCTCATCCTTCACAGGCATATGATGATATCATGACTACAAATAAATCTTTGAGACCCTACTTTCACCATCTAGTTGATTGAATAATTCATCAATATTCATTAGAGGATAGCGGGTCAACATTGTCACTCAGTCCAATTGATGACAATCAACACCAAACTACAAACTGTTGCCCACCTTCTTCATGAACAAAATGGGGTCACCCATGGTAACACTCATGTCCAAACAAAACCACACTATAATAGACCATTGTTTTGTATATTCATATCCTACAACTCAAAAGGAATCATCCAATAAAGATACATAAATATATGTGACATGACTAGATGTAGATCGATCACGATATTGATCTTTGTTTGTGGGGGTAACACTAAAACCTATTCTAGAATGACATCAGGGTACCATAATAAAACGCTATGAAACTCCAACTACTGATCCTCCATTGAACATAGCATCAACTCACCCATCATGGGGGATAAATAATGAGCACACCTATGACCCATCGAATAGTCTCACTCTCTAACAAAAACTACCCGCTCTCCATCCGTAATGAAGAACATAACCTGCCTCTAAAACATAGGAAATATCCCCAGGAGTGGTGCTTCCCTAGCACTATCTCGTAGTCTGTACATACTTCAAACAAGTCATCTCAACCTCAAACTAGCATATACAATGCCCATGGAACTAGAAGCCTCCCAACCTAATGTCCTTAAGTATAGACAATGGTAAGTGATATAAAGGAGTGATTCACTATTGAATGAAACAAGGCATTCACCAAAGTAGAAAACATGCAAAGAGTACCTCGAACGATGCCTGGCTCCCCATGCACTGGAAATGATGATGCATAAATATGACCACAGCATTCTTCATGGCCTCTATGACCCTATTAAAGACAACCTCCAGGGATTAACTCTACTCCCCAAGGACCGGGAGCATCCTGATGCTGTCCTCTGCCTACCCCATCTGGTCTATGCTGATCCAAAGCTGGCGCAACCTACCACTACATCCTCGGCTGGAACTACCTAAAATGAAGAACCTGTAGAGGAACACCTGAAGCGTGCTGATTTCATTGAATTTTTAAGAACTCACGCTACTAAAGACCTTAGTATCTATAAGAAAAACATGCACCTAAAACCATAGAATTTTCCTGAGAGCTGATGGCCCCAAAGAAATAAGATAGTGAGGTCCAAGACCTCCACCGACTGAACATGAACTCTTCTTATTTGGAAAATTGGAAACCTAAACCATAGATATACTTCATGAGAAATCCTGATGAATCCCCTCTTGTGACGATCTAGTTCTAGATAACGTCCTGTTGATTACCTCTTTCCTGGCTAGCATCTCAAGATACATCTTTAGCATAAACAGAGTGACCTGGAACTGGATCTCTGGAAGAAAAGACTCCTCAAAATACCTTTCCCTAGCTTTCTTATATGGAAATAAGTCTGAATCATATTGTAGGAGGTTCTTGAAATGGATTTTGACTCTCTATCCTTGGAGCACCCCTACATAAGGCTAGGAAATTCCTAGAGACTGATCTCCTATATAGTTGAAGATTGATACTCAACTCTGAACTGGTCTAAGATCTCCCCCCAAGATACTTCCCACTCATTGCAATCCTTAAGGGACAAGAACGATGACTAAATCTCTAACCCTCAAAACATCATCAAAACCAATGATACACAGTGCTCCTTACAATAATAGATCGAACTGAAAGATATCCCAACCTCCTACAACCATCCTTCAATGATTTCATCTGAAATAGAGCCTTTGTACTTCTTCAGACTCAGGTGTTAAAATTATCATAGTTCCCTCCTCCAGGTGTCATCGATGTAAACCATAACATAGAGGCGATCTAGTAGTGCAACCTATTGAAAATATTCCATGCGAACCTGATGAGGATGCATAACTATAGAAATTCCTTCAAAAGGGAAAAAAATTAGATCTCCTAAAACATGAATATATAGAACTTAAAATTAACTATTTGTTTTATTTTTTTATTTTAGGTTAACATATCCCATGTTCTGCCGATTTAAACACCTGCACAAAAATGAATGGAGCATGATCCTTTCCTTGGCCTATACCATATTACCTGTATCAACTCATTTAGTATCCATTTTCATTTTGAAGGGTTTTACATCTGATCAAATATGTCCCTAAATAATTATTTATATGCTGGTCTCTCATGTTTACACTACATTCTAAACATAACTGACATTATTTCCTTACTAACCCATGAAACCTCACATGTTCCTAATTCCAAACTCTATCATATCCCCCAATCAGACCTCTGACACAATTCTGTCAGGACCCCCTCCCCAAAATGTTTACCCCTACTGGGACGGTAATGTGATAAGAGAGATAATGACCCCATTCCCGCCTACAATAGGACCAAGGTTGTTGACTATCACTGAGGGTATTTCATACAAATAAAAGAGAGGCATTACCTGCTAAGAGAAAACATTTTTAAGTGAGAAATAATATAGACACCAAAATACTAAAACTCAACTAACAATATAAAATAGAACTGATGTACATATATATAATGTCATGATAAAACACTACAACTAAAAGGGAAAACATTAATTATCAAAAGAAAAATAAAATTGAAGTGACCACGAAGCCCAAACAGCTTCTATAAACCCACAAGTTAGTAGTAACTAGCTTCATCTCCAACCTACTACATGTTACCAAAAAATAGGTTAAGTAACATTGCATGAGTATAATTGTATATTCTGAAGGATCCTCCCTAGAGCCTCTCGTGTAAGAGTAAAGAAATATTTTTAAAGCATAGTTAACAACATGTGAATCTAACTCATCACCAAATTGGGTATACTATATTCCCATCCTCACGATAGTTACTCTCATCATGTATCACAAATAAGAGCCTATAATATAATAAAAAATATCAAGGGTACCCCGAAACCACTTCCCCACTAGTGTTTATATTTTCACCAACATCACACATATTGAGCATCTCTATCAAAAAGATGTCTTCCCTGAAGACAATTGAGTGTAGCACCAAAACATTCACCACATGTGTCAACATAATACTCGTGCGTCAACATGCACCTCGTGCATCAGACCACCACATCCACATAAAAAAAAGTAACTAGGTAGTTTATCAGGGCCACCATAGATCACAGAATGTGTATCATATATCAAGAATTATACCTTAATCCATCACATCACAGACAACGAGTAAGGATACAAAAGCCTTCAGAACATATACACATTACACTTATAGTACTCCATTGGAAACTATATTCAGAATATATGTGTGTGAATAACCACAATCCATTACAACCCACTACACACAAATATTTTGAATACTAACCACCATTTATAAAAGAAAAAATAACTACAAAGTGAAGAGATAAAGGACAAAGGGGTAGTCATCCATCCATCCTCCCATTAGGATGATAGGTAAAATACCCCCATAGTATATATTATTCAAGGTGTCAGTTTCCCTAACCAATAAGGTAGAGTTTCATATCCAAACACAAAAGTAAATGATATAATATATCTCACAACCACACTATGGCCATAACCTAGTATTAGACTCAACTGTTTCATACATCTCTTGGACTCCCAGATTCCACTATTATGACTAGACATCCTATAAGGATACAACAATTTAAAGAGCTACATTATGTTACTTTATCTCTTTATATTTGTTTCCCTCTATGTTAATTAATTATTTTTCCATTAATTAACTATCCTTATTTCCACATTTCATTTCATTACCATCACAAAAAATTTACAAGCACTCAAGGCATAACCAAACTGAGTAAATGTTTTCTGATAAAAAAATAACCTTATCATTGAACCCTAGAAAGATACAACCCCACAGGTTAAAAAACATTTATTCATTTATTTAACAACCTTACCATTTTCCATATTATTGGAAATTCTTGGAAAATTATATAACATAAAATAAAGAAGGGGCTCAACATGGTGAGTAGATAAACTACACATTGATACTTCACCTATAACTGGAACATAGACCCATCCAATCATGATAAGATTAACACGAAAAGTGTGCGTCATACCTCAAATGTTGTCTCCTCCCTTGGAAGTAGAGTAAGAAAAACCTAACTCCCTCAAGTAGAGAAAAAATTAAAGAGAAAAAAAATAAAAGATTCATTAAGAATCTAACATTCATAATAATAATTTAGCCCAACATCAACACATTTTGTCATCTGTGGGGCCCTCACCAACCCCCATGCATAAGGCGATGAATCTTGCCTGTCTAGGCATCATCTTCCACCACAACAACTGGTAATTTCTTCCCTAGATAAGGTTATTATTGGTTCCATAGAACCAAATTATATTGATTATTATGATAAAAATATATTCATTGGATTTATATTAATATACTTTTTATCACCTAATTATTGTTCTTCTATATAGAATTGTATGTTATAATGTTTTAAGAGTAGTTGTCCCAATAAAATTTCATATAATATCCCTACTATGATGAGAACATGGAATTTCCGTTACACAAATCTTGAACAATTGTTTTTTAGCAAGATGATATAATTTGATGGGACACAAATGATATAGTCTATTAGGGTTGGAGACTCATAAGCCTTTGTTAGAACCTTCTCATGGTGTACGCACTTGTAAATGTTCATGAAGATATTATAAAAACGAGACACTGCAGTAGGAAATCCTCATTTATAAGGTTTATTAGATGTTCTTATATGTGGATGTGTGTATATGTCCTTATGTTTTAATTTTATTATTAATGGATATTTTTAATCACACACTTAAATGTATTGGAAAAAACCATGGTGCCATATGTTCATGGGGAGGTATGATATGTTGGGTGTGTCACAAATAATACTAAATTAATAAATAATGAGGGAAAGGATTTTCCCTTCTATTTCATAAAAAGAAGTTTATATATAAACCCCTTTGATGGAAACAATTTTTCATAAATAAATCCATAGTCATGGTGCTCTATATTAATGGTTTATTTTCATGAAGTCAACGAATAATAAATTGACCACATGGGTTGATGGAACATTCATGAAACCTGCATGATTAGAGATATCATGAAAAATGGATTATATAACATGGTAAGAATTCTTATAAGGTGACTTGTCAATATGACATTATCATCTTTCACTATGGGTTCCTAAGAATGTAGTTAGATGATATCCATGGAATTTAGGTATGTTCTCTTTATAACACTAAATAATAGGTCTAAGGGGGCACACACTATGTGTATCCAAAATCATAGTTAAATAATATATTATTTAACAAGTTCAATTAATATTATTCTCGGTTGTGGTATAATGAATATTCATGTTTGCATGATCATAATTTTTTTCATCACTATTTATTCAAGAGAATATATTACATATGGAAAATGTATTTATCCATGAATAATGTAGTTATATTTATTTATTAAATAAATAGTCATTGTTCATGGCTTGATAAATATTAAGGAGGATGGGTGGACTGATTTTAAGGGTCCAATCGAAAATAACATTATATATTTTTTAATTAAATAATATTTAAATATAACTTGTATTTTAAGGACATGTCATGGAAATAAAAGTATTGTCGTTACAATTTGACATGGGGGATTCACATGGAATAATAAAATAAGTAATGGAAGTTGTGGAAAATATTTATTATTACCTTGTGAATTATATTTTTGGTTATGTTATTATTTTCTCATTTAGAATGGGGGACAAGAAGGCTAGCTACATTGGTTGTGCCCAATATTTTGGAGAAATATATCCAACCACAAGACTACTATTTTCTCTAAGAACATTATCATGAACAAGAGTGTCCATCCTACCCCAGATCAGAGAATACATTGGACGTGGATCTCAAGGGGATTGAAGAGGGATGATGCAAGTGCAAAGATCTTACATGAAATCTCCTAGAGAGTCCTTGGACAACGTCTAGAGTTTCGTAGAGCATGTGTGGATCACTACTAGAGGAGATCTACTCATGATATCTAAAATGTAATAATTTTTCACCCCAGATCTTCGGTCAAACAAATCAACGAAGAATTTTTACCATGGAGGTATTTATTAAATTTAATTAAATTAATTATAAACAAAATATGTCAATACTCTCTCTTAGTTTGGAGTTTATATTCCTTTTCCTAAAATTCATTATTTAATTAAGTGGATATTGTATTTCTTTATCGAATAGAACTCATATTGTTCATTGAATATGGAAAAATTTATGCTCGGAACTTCCTATCCCATTCTTCCTCTCCACTTGGCACCAACAGGTGGTATCAAATAGACATTTTTTCATTTAATATTAATTAAATAATTTTGTTTTGACGTTTTATGCTTTAATAATTTTTTTTGTCAATTAAATTTTAACCGTTCCTATAATATGAATTTCAAGACTTTTTCATCCATTATTGTTTCTCACAGATCAACCAGGAACTAATCGTTTTTTGATCAAAAATAAATAAAGTATCTCTTCAAGTGGCGTTGACTATTATTTCTTGAAAACACAACAGTACACGCAGTGTATCCCGATTTACACACCCTGTAATCTTCCATACAAAAAATGTAATCCCGATCACACATCATGTAGTGGTGTTCATCATCTCAGGAGTAATTCAGAAATTACTCAAGCTGTGTGCATTAATGAAACATGGGGTAGTTAATTCTTACACTGCTTGTTGACTAGGAATGACTTGCACATGGTCTGCCTGAATACACGTCGTGTGTCTCACTAGACATAGTGTGTAGTCCCTTTCGGGCTAAGGTCATGTTGTATATACAATACACGAATTATCTATCCCATGACCTTATAACACAAAGTTAAATGTCTTCTGTCCCACAGAACAAGCCATGTACTCCAATATTTTTTATGTTTACCTCACATATCGTTTCCACAACTATGTTCTTCAGATGGATGGTTTGGAGGGTACACGCCATGTAGTCCGATCTACACACCATGTACGTTTTTCAGATTATACAGTTTTAATATTTATTATTATATTATGAAACCCTTGAAACATGTACATTCGTTTGGGTGTAAATCTAGGACAAAACATGTGATAGGTGTTTGATACACAAAGACACACACACACACACACACACACATATATATATGTGTGTGTGTTTCAGTAACATCATTATAATGTTAAAATATCTGCACATCATTTATAAGTTATATTAAATTTATAATTATGTATTCATAATACATGACACAAGTAATAAATTGTATAAAAGTATTAGACATATTGGGTAGTTTTGGGTGGATATTCGTTTGTTTTCATCAAATATACAAGTTACGTACACAATTAATTTTAAAAGAATTTATTTATTTGTTTAAAATTATAATGGATGTGAATCTAAAAGAACATTAGAATAGGGATCAAGATAAATGGACTGATTAATTATAGTGATTTATCTTAAATAAGAATTATTAAATAATTTAATGATTTTTTTATTAATAGCATAATTCATTTCAAGTATGTGGATGATCATTAGCTATACCACACGTTTATATGTGATTGGTTTCCCTTTTCTTTTATTATTAAATTAAATGTTTGGAATACGTGTCTTCTCTCCGAATTAATATGTTTTTCATGATTTCTGATGGTTTATTTCAATGAAACCCCCCTTTTACCTATCACATGCATATGAGTAAAATCATATGTAATGGAAAAAGATCCCAAGATGGTGGAGGCAGTTCAAGTTAGGCATCGTGGTGAAACCCATCGAAAGAGATACAAAGGTGGACATGGGGAAATATTTAAACCTAAAACAAATTTGTTCAAGGTATATCTCACCTAGGTCAGCGGTTAGATTAACATCCACTAGAAAAACTATCCATTAGAACAAACTCTTGATCATACCCTTTATTTTATTTCTGTCAGTTGCTTGCTTATTCATTACAAATGTTTTGTCATGATCACAACATTAATGAATTAACAATCATGCATGATGGAACTAAAAAGAGCTTTCTTATGTGTAAATATTATCTAATGCATGCTTAATAACTTCATATTATCCAACATAATATCAAAAAATCATGTAAATTTATAATAAAAGGAATTTTACACATAAATGTTAAAATTGCTCAATAAAATATTATGTTATTATTGCCTTATATTACTATTGATAGAATCAAAAAAATGTTCATAGTGCTTGAACAGCCAATGTTGGGATTATTTCAATTATCTGGTAACTCAAATTTGAGGTTTTGGGTTGACTTTACATAGTTCACATCAAGGGTTGACTGCCAAAGTAGGACTTCCTGTAACTCAGAGTCAAATGTTGAGGAAATCCAAAATTAATAATTTTAGGATTGTGGAGTCCACTTAATGGATCAACGAGCTGAGATATATTGTAGTTGGAATTTTCAAAGACTACCTTAAACCTTTCTATATTATTGACTATCCTATGATGGGGTAATGTGAAGGTAAATAAGAATCATTTCTTCTAAAATGTCAAAGCAATATAATATTATGTAGCCAATGGTCAATTATATTGGTTTTTGATAAAATAGTGGGAGACTAATGAATATTTATTTATTTATTTTTCTTGATTTTATCATATAATTTAATAAAACAACATTCATATTATTTTAAGAAACAACATTAAAATTTACCTCAAAAATATCAGTTTGATCCATACTCTAGAAGGAATACCTTTTCACTAGAACTAATTTCCAAGAGTGGAAAAGGTTAAATTTGGTTTTCATTAACCATTAAAGGAAACTATATGTGATGAAATAACCTTTACAAATTGAACTAAGAAATGGGGTGAGTGATGAGGAGACTTAAATGTGTGAGAAATGTCTAAATGTAGCTTATGATGTTTAGTGCCTCATGTTATCATCCTTGACCAATGAGATCTTGAATAAACAAGAGTTAATTGATGATTATTGAATAATGTATCACCTTTGGGATATCTATCTAGGGAAGGAGAGGCAAGATATGCATGAGATATATAACTATTTTTTCACCACTAATCTTGGAGATTCAGTATTTTCTCGGCCTCAAGTAGTCCTATTTATCAGCTACATTAAGTTTGAGTACATCTACGGATTAAATTCCCATTTAAGATTCATACAGTTCTCATGATATCATCACTAAAAAATTCCTTCACTAGTTTTATTATTAATTATAATATGTGTAATATTGATAATATCCTACCGGGAAATTAAACCCTCATTCATCAATTGGATAAGAACATAGGGCATGACAAACAGGAAGTCCTTATAGTTAATAGGATGTGGAATGAAAAGTTAAAAAGAACAAAGTTTTATAAACAGTCTACATCCCTCAAGCATCGTCTAAACAAGAAGAGTATGATATAGAGGTAGGGAAAGGAAAATGAGGCATTGTGTTTTGCATGTGGAAAGCCAGGCCTCTGAAAGATGAATTTCACACTAAGGAAAGGGGAATCCAAAGATGCATTCTTTATTGAGTGAAATATTTCCATTTCCATACAATGGTTTATTAGATATAGGTTTTCATGATAACATCTGTATTCAAATGCACAAACCAAGTAGATTTTGGAAATTTTCCAGAGGATATGTGGATCTGTGATCGGCCAATAGTTCAAGGCTAGATTCTCTTTCCATTGTTGAATACAACCTCTCATTTCCAACCGAGATTATTTTGGTTTTAGCTGACTGCTTTTATTTACGATGTGATTCTAAGAAAAAAATTTCTACATTATGTTTAGGAAAATATGGGTTTTGTCACGAACCAACCCGGGTCAACCAAGAACTGGTCACCCGGGTCAGTCCGAGACATGGCCCAAAGGGCATTATCAATCCCCACAGGCTGACAACCAGTGTCCTCCATCAATGTATACATGAAAGAATGATGTAATCCCTAGAGATAAAACTAAGACTAGATAAATAAATAGAACAAACAGAGCATGTAGCAAAACAACAACTAGAACTCAAATAAACAAAGAACTGATCCAGATAAAAAGTATCACTAAAAAGAACAAAATTTGAAACAAGACCCTGCAAAAATAATCCCCATGTGACCCCTAGGTCACCTCCAACCAAAAGCCCAAAACCACTCCCACATGACCAGCACTACGAAAAATCCTGAACAACATCTGAACATGTAACTCAAATGGTAAAGTATTGGCGTGAGCAAAAAAATGCTCAGTAAGGATGCCAAAAGTAAACCACTAAATCCAAGTGTTTCCTTACCCAAGGATTTCTGATGATATAAGTATGGAAATAAAATTATAAAAATATGGTTTTCC
The DNA here is from genome assembly GCA_963277665.1 of Viscum album. Lineage (NCBI taxonomy): Eukaryota > Viridiplantae > Streptophyta > Magnoliopsida > Santalales > Viscaceae > Viscum > Viscum album. The sequence continues at coordinate 1,340,954,217 of OY728136.1, forward strand.
TATTTCAACAAAATAAAACCACTTTCCCACAAGGAGGACCAACTCACAAAATATATTATTTCAAAAATAGTTTAACATTTTATAAATAAAACCAAAAAAGTGATATTAGGGTTATGGAAAAGAGAGACTGGTAAATAATACATGCTGAAAATAAATCAGTGTATCCGAAAAATAAACAAGAAATACAATATGAAAATAAACTATTGTAACAGAAAATAATCAAGAAATACAAGATGTAACCATTGGCGATCTTGAACATCCCTAGACAACCCCTAGACGCACTCGATTGGGATCCACCTGCCAGCATATGGTGAAGCTGCATAGTCTATAACCCACTGATCTCCCTCGTGACAAAATCTGCGGAAAATACCACCTGGCATCTCTATCAACTAGGGGGCACCAACCCGTCTAATCAGGGCTGGTGAGAAACCATCACTCGATAATCTATAAGACGCCCAGGAATCCATGGTGGTTATAATAATGTTGTATAGGTGTGAAGTCCCTCGCACGTGTGACTAATCTCACCACACTTCCCTTCCTCAAACATGGACGCTTCATATACATTCACCCACATAGGGTTACACCATATAGGAGAACCTCATATACGTGTTCAATAATTTACATTAAACAACATTCCAAACGGGCCATCACATCATGTTCCTATCAAAAGAATTTTTAAAAACCATTTGAGGTTTCCAACAGGGCACACACAATTATTCAAAATATCTTGCAAACACCACTCTTACATTTAAAAATCTAAATTGGATCTCATGTTCTAAACACACATTCAATCAAATCACAATTATCAAACATGACCATACCCTTTTCTGACCACACCAAAACATGTTTCAAACCGAATTACAAAACCTTAAGGAACACATTATAAACCATGATTTCCAAAACACATAAAGACAGACATTACGAAACCACATTTAAATACTCTTGAAACCACTCAAGGGGGCCAACTTTATTTGAAAACTAAAATCCATTTAGAAAGTAAAACTTCCAAGAAAACACCCATTACCTTAAAACACTAATTTTCCACCTACATTACTTATTTAAAATAAAACAATCCTTAAAAACATTAAACCCTTTTCAACACATTTTAACACGTTTAGTATGCTATACCAACATCAAACAATACACACCTGAAATACTCTTTTGAAATCAATCTCCCACCAATAAAACATTTTAAATCCTTTCCCCAAAATCACCAATCACCCAAATTATTTTTAAGGAACGCCAAATAAAACATTGAATTCATTATACCATTACAAAAGTGTTTTAACACAATAACTAAGTCATTACACAACTGGGCCAAGTCTATAAATAAACAATGTCATTGAAACAAAATAATGTTTATAAATTTCCTAAGGAAATATTACCTTCTTAAATAAACATATGCAATTCATAAAAGCTTTTTAGGTATCATAAAATTATGCAATTTACATTAAAACTCAATTAAAACCTATTATTAACAATAAATAATTAAATTAAAATTTTCTATAATAATTTATTTAAGGGTGCCATAGAGATGGGAAAATATTTGATAAATTTATTTAAAATTTAAAGCATCAAACAAAAGTATTTAAGATATAAAAACATGGAAAGAGCTACCGAAACTATGTCAGATTGAAATGAGACTTCAACGAGAGGAAGAAAGACACGCCACAGACAAAACACGCACCCTAAATCTAATGGAAACCGAGATACGTATTAACCCTGACATTTAGGGTTCATCCAATAATAAACCCCAACATGAAAACCCTATAAATTTAGTGATGAGAGAAGAATATGGGAATAGAACTTACTGAAAGGATCCACCAGAAGGATGATTGGCTACTAGAAGAATTGGCGCAGCGGAGGAGTGCGTGTATGAAGGGTGGTAAGAGGAAGAGCGGTGTGTCAGGGTCGGGGGGAAGAGGAGTGAGTTCATGAGATGAAAAAATAGGTGATTCATGAGAGAATAAGGGGATATGTGTTATTAAATATAGGGAATTAAAAAAAAGTAATGAATTAATAGTGGGGTGCTTGAGAGAATAATGTGATTGTATAGAGGGAATAAAAAAAGAAATTAATTAATGGGGATAAATTAAAGCATGATGGGTAATGGAAGGTGGGGGTGTTATTGGAGAGAGGTGAGTGGAATGAGGAATTAAAAAAGAAAAGAAATAAAGGGGTAAAGAGGGGTGAGTGGAGAGAGGGGAGATTGAGATAAAAAAGGGGGTGGTGTGATAGATGAAAAAAATAGGATATGGGTGATTGGATAGAGGGATAAAAAAAGGATATGGAATAAATGGGAGAAAGGGGGAGCATGGAGAGAGGGTGGTGCAAGGGGAATAAAGAAGAGGGGTGAGTGTGATGGATAAAAATAGGTGACGATTAAAACCCTTAAAAAAATTATTAATAATAACAAATAAAAAATATAAATAATAATTATAACAATTTAAATAACTATAATAATAACAAAATTTAAATGACAATATTTATAATAATTTTCAAAATAATATAATCATTAAAACACCATTAATGTTTTAATGATAATAATAATAATATCAATAAAAAATCACAATGATAACCATGATCTTATTTATTTTCTTGTAGATAATAACAAAAATAATAGCAACCAAAGAATAATTATATTTATAACATTTTGATGATAATAATATCATTAAATATTTTAATTTAAAAAAACATTTTTATATACACAAAACTGTTATTTTTATTAATCCCTAAACATTTAATTTATATCATTATGATAAAGTTTTAGTATTTTAAGTAATGGGTAACCATGGGGGCATTCGGGCCGACCGCATGGTTACAGCCAACCGTGTGGTGCCCGCGCACCGAACCAAAACCCCCCCAAAATATCAAATGTCAAAAAAATAACCATGCACTCAACCCGCACCTTGAAAAGACTAACCAAAGCAATGAAATATTAAAATAAAAAATTTAAAAGATTGGGGTTTGACGTTTTTCCCCACCACAAAACTTTCTGCCCCTAGAAAGTCACCCAGCTAAAAGACAACCAAAACATAGTTCAATTCCCGACTGTTGGAGAAAAAAAATAATCCTCAAGATGACTATTCACCCAACATGTTACACCTGACCGACTCAAAGAGATACCACAGCACCAAACAAATGGAGAACAAGAGAGGGTTTTCTCCCCCTCAATAATTCCCCTAACGTAAGAATTTTAACTTAAACACAACACCCCGGGGGGAAACGCAGGAAATCCCAACCAAACCTACCAACTTATCTACATGAGTTGAATAGGACCGCTGAGACAAAAATGGAAAACCATTACAAGGCCACCCAACATACCGGGGCATGAAATAAAGAATTCCCTATAACACCACCATTGTAACAATGAGTTACCCACACCGATCTAAAACTATCCCACACCTCACTTCTCTAAACAATAACTAATTAAACTAGGATTAACACACACAAGTGAAAAATAAATTTTGAAAAAAACATACAATTCAATAGGTCACATTCAGAAGAATGAAACTACAATTATAAAGAATGGATAAGTTCATTTCACCATTACCACACACAAAAAATGAACATACAGTAGCAGGAAAACAAGAACAAGAGAACACTGAATTTTTCTATTCCAAGACGAATGATAAAGAACCAAGTAAATGTCTCACATGAATTTGACATGCTGACTATGTGATAGATTCACCCTGAGACCTAAGGCTGGGGCTCTGATGAGTGAATAATATTATGCCTCACAGTTAGACACTAGAATCACCCGATCAGAACTCCTTCCTTTAATGAAAGTTCCCATAGAACTTCTCTTGGTGACCCGAATGACCACAATGATGACAATACTTAGGATGGATGTGGCCTGATGGCTTGGAATGCCCAAACCAGCGATACTGATGGCACATCCATATGCATCCTGATGAACATGGTGTGAGGATCAATGAAGATAACCTCTTAGGAGATTCTCATCTTACATACACTCCTCACTAGATAGGGAACCTTAAAAGACAAAAAATCACCATCTAGTCCCCAAACTCCAACGACAATAAGACAACCAACCTCCACTAGTCCCAAACAGAACACTTAAAAAACATGAAATGGCATGAACCTTAACATCCTAGAGAGTTACCAAACACCCAAAAACACACTCCACTTCCATTAAGTAATTTAACCACTTCTACCAGACCACCAACACCTGAAAGGGTGATGACACTAAAAAGAACCAAAACCTGGACATGAATCATCAGCAACATTAGGCACCTTTCTGGGCGGCATACTCTGAACAACATTAAAGACACAAAACCAAAACATTCCTCAAGCCAATACACAATAAAAAAGAGCACCTCTTGCCCTGAAAACTAGACCATAAGCCAATCAAATATAAACACAACCAAAATCCTCTTCCAAATTAACCATTTTCATTTAAATTTCAGAACTTTTTTATCCCACAATCATTTTTCAAATGCCAAAACAACTTTTCACTAGCCAAAAATCCACTCAAGGAAAATAAATTCCAAAACCATTATATATATTAAAATGCACCCAAGGCATCCTATGGACCATCAAATGTGCGACCATCCATTTCCATCCACATCATCCATAAAAAAGTTCCCCCATACACTTATCGTACACACCCACACACATGTAATCTTCCATAATGAGTACCAAGGGAAACATCCTTTGCTCAACAAAAACAAAGCATTTAATAAAATGCTTCCAATTTTAAAACTCCCTTTACCAATTTACAACCATTTTAGAGAAAACATTTTCATTTTATGAAAAAAATCCAATTCCATTTCCAAAAGAATGCTTTCACCAACCAGAAACGAATAGTGTACAAAAAACAAAGAACCATCAGAATGAGGAACTTGAAGATACACCTAATATAGAGACATGGTCGTTTTCCATGCCCTGTGTAAGTTTTAGATACTAAGAAGAACTTTAACAATGTACATGGACTCTACATGGGTCACTACTCAATGTGAGGTCACAAAATGACATCTTCTTACCTTTACTTTCATACCTCTATCAAAAAAAAGATGCAAGACTCAAATCCTAGACTACACCTGGAAACACAAGGTTCAGAATGAGCAAGGGTTCATGTAGCTCTTCTTGTACCTACCTCTCAAGTCCTGATAGTCATAATCTCTATCTACTAGACACCCAAAATAAAAAGAACCTCCTATGATACCATTTGTTCACGAACCAACCCCGGTCGACCCTGAACCGGTCACTCGAGTCAGTACGCGACATGCCTCGAAGGGCGTTCCCGATCCCCACGGGCTAGAAACCAGTGTCAGGCATCAAATAATACATGAAGGAATGATTAAATCACAAGAGATAAAACTAGGACTAGATAAATAAATAGAAAAAACAGATAATGCAACAAAATGACAACTAAAACTCAAATAAACAACAAACCGATCCATAAACAAAGTATCACTAAAATGAAAAAATATGAAATAAGACCCCGCTACAATGATCTCCATGTGACCCCTTGGTCACATCCAACCAAAAGCCTAAAACGTATCCCGCATGGGAAGAAAAAAGAAAAATTCAGAACAATATCTGATCCTACAACTGAAATGGTAATGGATAGGCATGAGCACTAAAATTCTTAGTAGGGATGCCACAATTAAACAACTGAATCCATGTGTTTCTGTACCCAAAGTTTTCTGATTACACAAGTTTGGAAATACAATTATAAAAATAACGTTTTCCGATTTAAACAAAATAACAACTCTTTCCCATAATTAGGACCAATTCATGCCATATATTAGTTCAAAAACATTTTATCATTTTATATATAAAACCAAAGAAGTGATATCAGGTTTGTGAAAATGGGAGACGGATAAATAATACATGGTGAAAATAAATCAGTGTAATAGAAAAATAAACAAGCAATACGAGTTCAAAATGAACTAGTGTAACAGAAAATAACCATGCAAGACAATATGTAACCATGGGTGATTCGGAACATCCCAGGACAACCCCTGGATGCTCTCAGTTCAGAACAACCTATCGGCATATCGTGAAGCCCGATAGTCTATAACCCACTGATCTCCCTCGCGTTAAAATCAGCAGTAAATCACGATGTGAATCTCTACCTACTAGGGGGTACCGACCCATATAATCGGGGATGGTGAGCAATTGTCACTCGATAATCTAAAAGACGCCCAGGAACCCATGGTGGTTATAATAAAATGGTGTACGTTGGAATGCCCCTACACATGTGACTCATCTCACCGCACTTGCCTTCCTCAAACACGGACGCTTCCTATACATACACCCATAAAGTGTTACACTAGACATTAGTGCCTCATATACGTGTTCAATAATTCCCATTAAACAAAGTGAAAAATGGGTGATCACATCATGTTCATATCGAAAACATTTTAAAAAACCGTTTGAGGTTTCCAACCGAGCACAGACATTAATTCAAAATAACTTGCAAACACCACTCTTACATTTTCAAAGATAAATTGGATCTCATGTTCTAAATACACATTCAAACACTTCACATTTATCAAACATGATTTTACCCTTTTCCGACCCACACCAAAACATGTTTCAAACCGAATTACAAAACCTTAATGAACACATTATAAACCATGGTTTCCAAAACACTTAATAAAACACATTACAAAACCACATTTAAAACACCCTTTAAACCACTCAAATGGTCCAACATTATTTGGAAACAAAAATCCATTTAGAAAACAAATCTTTTAAGAAAACTCCAATTACCTTATAACCCTAACTGGGGACCTACATAATTTATAAAACATAAAACAGTCCATAAAAAACATAAAACACTTTCCAAAAAATTTAAACATGTTTAATATGCTATAAAAACAACAAACCATACACACCTGAAATCCTATTTTGAAATTAAATGCACACCAAGAAAACATTTTAAAGCCTTTCCCCAAAAATCACCACTTACCCATATTAATTAAAAGGAACGCCAAATAAAACATTGAATTCATTAAACCATTACAAATGATGTTTAACACAATAAATAAGTCATAACACAACCGGGCCATTTTTATTAATAAACAATGACGTTGCCACATAATAACATTGATACAATTCATAAGGGACTATTTCCTTCTTAAATAACCATAAAAAATTCAAACAATCTTTTTAGGTATCATAAAACTATGAAATTTACACTAAAACTCATTTAAAACCTATTTTTATCAAATGAAATAATTTTTAAATTGCTATAATAATTTAATTAAGGTTTTAATTGAGATGTGAAACTATTTTATACATTTATTTTAAATTTCAAGCATGAAAGGAATGAATTTAAAAAAGAAAAACATAGAAACACCTACCAAAACTGTGTGCGATTGGAATAAAACTTCAACAATAGGATGAACGACGCCTCACGGATAAATTGCACACCCTAAATACAATGTAATCCTGATATACATATTATCCCTAAAATTTATGGTTGTACTAGAAATAAACCCCCTTATGAAAACCATATAAATTGAGTGACAAGAGAAGAATATGGGAATAGAACTTATCGAAAGGAACCACTGGATGGACGAGCGACATCTAGAAGAATTGTTGGAGGGGAGGCTTGCGTGTATGAAGGGAAGTAAGAGGAAGAGGGGTGTGTGAGGGTAATGGGGATGATGGGTGGATTCATGATATGAAAAAATACGTGATGCATGAGAGAATAATTGGAGATGGGTTATCAAATACATAAATTAAAAATGGAATGAATTAATGGTGGGGTGCACGAGAGAATAAGGTGATTGGAGAGATGGAATAAAAAAAGAAATGAATTAATGGGGATAAATTTGTAGATTATGGGTAAATAAAGTAGGGGTGTGATTGGAGAGAGGTGAGTAGAAAGGGTTATAAAAAAAGAAGAGAAATAATGGTGGAAATAGGGGTTAGTGGAGAGAGGGGGTGCATGAGATAAAAAAGGGGGTGGCGTGATGGATGAAAAAAAGAGGAGGTGGGTGATTGGAGAGAGGTATAAAAAAGGAAAGGGAATAAATGGAAGAGTGGGGGAGCATAGAGAGAGGGAGGTTTGTAGAGAATAAAGAAGAGGGGTGAGTGTGATGGATACAAAAATTGTGATGATTAAAACCCTTAAAAAATTAATAATAATAACAAATAAAAAAATTGAATAATAATTATGATAATAATTATAACAATTAAATAACTATAATAATAACAATATTTACAATAATTTTAAAAAATTATATAATCATAACAACAACATTAATTTTATTTATTATAATAATAATAATAATACCAATAATAATAATAATAATGATACACATGATCTTATTTATTTTATTTTAGATAATAACAAAATTAATAGCAAAATAATAATAATTATATTTATAACCATTTTAATGATAATATGTTAATTAAAGATTTTAATTAAAAAACATTTTCATCTACACAAAATGTTATTATTATCATATATTTAACATTTAATTTATTTCAATCTGATTATGAATTAGTATTTTATGTAATGAGTTACCACAGGGGCAATCAGGCTGACCACACGGTTTCTGCCAACCATGTGGTGCCCGTTCACCGATCTGAAACCCACAAAAAACATCAAACGTCAAAAACAATTAACCATGAACTCAACCCACACATTGAAAAGAATAACCAAATCCATGAAATATTAAAATAAAAAAATTTAAAATATTGCGGTGTGACATGTTTATTTTTAAATTTTGAAATAAAATTTGTTTCCTTTATAAGGAAAAAATATGTTATAGTATGACACATTTAAATAAGATTCATTATATATTAAGTTACAACAACCAAGGGTGGGAAATCGGAAATGAATCTTGTTAACTTGAATCATATAATACTTAGTTTTGGAATATCTACATTTGTCATGTAAAAAAACACCTGAAAAATCTCTATCAAGATGGTTATTTATACTCTTCTAAGCAAAAACTAATTTATAGATGTCACACTTGTTTTCAAGATAAAATGACCCTGCCACCATTTGGTGGATAGGGTGAAAGCGCCAAAGATCATCTTGGATTTTTACACAATTATGTATGTAAACCATTTTCAGTAGAATCTACAGGTGGGAATTCTTACTTGATGAAATTTAATGATTACATGAGTAGATATGGAAATATTTAATTTATGATGTATTAGTAAGACTCCATTGAGAAACTCAAGGAATTTGATAATAATGTTGAGAATCTTTATGGTAAAAAACAATTAATCATCGATCAGATTAATGTGATGATTATATTAACCAAGAGTTCATTGATTTTTTACGAGAGTTTGGTATTTTATCTCAACCCACTCCACCTTATACCACAAATTGTAATGGTGTTAGTGAACGTAATAATCATACCTTCTTGGACATGGTACGACCGATAATGAGTCATGCAGATCATTTTTTATCTTTTGGGGGGAATACATTAAAAACTGCATCATACACATTATATTGTGTACCAAATAATGTGGAAATGCAATTCCATTTGATATATAGGGTGGAAAGAAAAACCATTATAACACATACAAGTAGATAAGGATGCATGGAATTTGTTATGGATTTATTAAAAAACAATCAAACACCCCAGGGCATGAGGTGTATCTTTATAGGGTACCCTCATGAAACAAATGGACACTACCTATACAACCCATCAGATAATAATGTGACTTCTTCCAGACAAACTATATTTCTTGAGAGGGAGAACCTCCTTAAAAGGGATATTGGGAGAATGATTGAATTCTATGATGTTGATGTTCATGGTATATATGAGTTAGTAAAGGAACAATATCCATAAGTACTTGTGGATCATTTTGTTCCTAAAACACAATTACTGCATATGAGTGTAAGAGATGTTAAGGAACTATAGAGATACCGTTTTCTTATCACCGAGGATGGTGACTCATTATTTTTGGAAAATGATGATCCTATCACCTATATTGAGGTGGAATAGAGCTCAAAATCTACAATATGGCTATAAGATATGAATTATGTTATAAATTACATATATTAGAACTATACTTGGGTTCTTATTGATGTGTACTTAATGTAAACCTAGTTTGATGTAAATGGGAATTCAAGTGGAAACTGTACATGGAAGGTAAAGTAAGTACCTATAAATATAGTATAGTGTTTAAATGGTTTAAAAAATATCAAGTAATTGACTATGATGAAAATTTTTCAGAAGTTTGCATTTCTAAATCCATAAGAATAATTTTTTCCATGGAATATTAAGATGACTAGGAGATTTGGAAGATGGATTTCAAAAATGAATTACTTAACTAGAACCTTCAGAAAGATGTCTATATGACACAACTAGAATGGTTTGTGACACCAGGTGATTAAAGGAGTTGAAAATTATAGAGATCCATTTATGGAATGTTGTAGTCATCTAGGTCATAGAACATTTTATTTGATCAATCTGTAAAATAATTTGGTTTCATTAACAATTAATGTGAGTTGTGTTTATACAAAAGTTTTAATAGAAATGCAGTCATAATATTAGTAGTATATGTTGACTAAATATTATTTATTGGAAAGGAAATACCAATCTAACTCTTTATTAAGTACTGGTTGAAAAAGTGATACTATGTGATGGAATAAGGCGAAGTGGCCTACATTCTAGGGATCAAGATCATTCGTGATGGATCCATGAGGAATCTTGGACATTTTCTACGTAAATATATTGAACATATCCTAAAGATATTTAGTATGGAACAATCCAAGAGGGGATTGGTTCTAGTTTCACATGGTTTACATTTATATAAGAAAATTTTTCCCCATACATAATAAGAGAATTATTGAATGAGTAATATCCCATATTCATTAGTGATTGGATCAATCATGTTTTATATGTTATGTACAAGACATCATGTTTCCTATGCACTGAGGATGGAAGGATGATCTCAAAAAGATTGAGGAGAATAGCATTGTATTATTGTAAAAATTATCCTTAAGTACTTGATAAGAACCAAGGACATGTTCTTGGAATATGGTAGTGACGAGGTGCTTGTCATCAGAGTGTATATTGATGATGGTTTTCAGACAGATCATAATGATATAATGTCACAAGCGGGATATGTTTTCTATCTCAATAAAGGACCTTTGTGCATGAATTTTTAAAATAAGCTAGTTTTAGCCTATTCTATAGTGGAGTCAGAATATATAGTGACACATGATACAACCAACAAATCCATCTGGATTCATATCATTGTCTAGGAACATGATGTGGTACCTAATATTAGAGACCCTATAACATTGTATCATGATAATGCTGTAGTTTTGGATTTTTCAAAAGAGTCAAGGTTAGATCAATAGATAAATCACATACTCCGGTATTGTTACCTCTAGAGATTTTTATCCAAGGGGTGATGTTGTAGAGATAATTGTATCGATATAATAGAATGAGGAAGAACCCTTGACTAACGGTATATATCTCATCAAACACATGAGTATCATGTGAGATCTACACGAATGAACATTCTTTGAAATTGTATCTAGTTAAAGTGAGACTCTATTGGAGTCGATGAACTATATCCAAATTCATTTGTACATAATGATATAAAAATATTCATTTGATGGAAATTAATAATCTCTTTACCACATCACTATTTTTCTTTTGCATGACATTGTCTGTGATAATTTCCTAAGAGTAGTTGTATCACTAAATTGTCATAACAAATCCCTGCAATGATGAGAACCCAAAAGTTTCATGAAACTATTTTGGAATATATATTCTATAGCTAGATGATATCATTTGAAAGGTAAACTGATATTGGATATCAATGATGGGGACTTATAGGACCTTGAGGAACCTTCTCAAGGTGCACTCATTTTGTAATATCCAGTTAGTTATTATGGGAACGAGACTCGCCAGTAGGAAATCCATATTTATATGTGTCATTGGATGATTCTATATGAGGATTTGATTATTGGTCTTTATACATTATGATTATTATTAATGGGTTTTACTACTCTCTCACTTATATGTATTTTCAAAAACTGTGATAACATATGTTAATGGTGAGGTTGGATATATAGGGTTCGTCACGAGTAATATTACATTAATAAATTACATGAGAATGAATTTTTCCCTTATATTCCATAATGGAAGTTGATAACTCAGTCCCATTGATGGAAATGATATAGCCTAAAAAATCCATGTCAGTGGTGTTCTATAGGAATGAAAAATTTCTAGGATGTCAAAGAATGTGAAATGAAGCACAAAGGTTGATGTCACTTGAATGCAACCCACTTGATTGGAGATATTGTGACAAAGGGATTATATTACACAATATGAATTCATATGAGGTGAAATATTTTTTCTCCATTATCTTTGATATCTATTGGTGCCTTGGCATGTTTCTAGACTCTAACATTGGTCTTTAGATAAGTTAATCTAATGACACAGAGTAAGAGTCTTAGAGGGTTACACACTACGTGTATCCATAATCCAAGTAAAATAACTTATTATTTAATAAGTTGAATAATTATTATTCCCTATTTTGGTTTAATATTTATTCATGTATGCATGATCGTAATTTATTTCGTTGCTGGTTATTCGAGAGAATATATTGAGGCCAAAAATATTTATTTATCGGCAAATAATGATATTATATTTATTTAATATATATATTTCCATTATTTAATGATTGAAAAAAATTAAAGGGAATGTGCAAACCAAGTTTAATATTCCAGTGAGAAATAATATTACATATAATTTTTTTAAATAATATTTAAAAATAAATTTCTAGTTAAGAAAATTTCATGGATATAATGGTATTACTGTTGTTATTTGACAAGGGGGTTTCACATGGAATAATAAAATAAGTAACAGAACATGTGCTAATTATTTATTATTACCTACTAAATTAAATTCAGGGTACTGTTATTATATTCTTGTTTAGGTTGGGGAATGAAAAGTCTATCTATAGTGGTTGTGCACAGAATTTTGGAGAGAACTCTCAAGCCTCGAGAGCATTATTTTCTCCAAGAACATTCTCACAAACGAGAGTGTTCATCCTCTACCGGATCAGAGAAAACATTGGAAGCGGCTTTCAAGGAAATTAAAAAATGATGAAGCAACTGCAAGGATCATCCTCTAAAGTGCATAAAGACACCATTAGAGATGTCCAGAGATTGGTGGGGCATGTGTGGATCACTTCTAATGTGTTTCTACTCTTGATATCTACAACACAATAAAGGCACACCACAATTTTACGGTCAAAAACATCGATGAAGGAAGAAAACCATGGGGTTATTTCTTTAATTAAATTAAAGTAATTATAATAAAATGTCAATATCCCCTCTTAGTATTAGGTTTCTATTTCTTTTCTGAAATCCTTGATTCAATATAGTAGATACTAGTGTTCATCATCGTATTAATACCAGATATATATTGAATAAGGAGAAAATTAAATTTTGGCACTTCCCACCCTATGCTTCTACTTCACCTAAAACCTTCACAATCTAGATCATCCCTCAAAGTTCAGACATCCTAGGATTACAAAAAATCATTCCCTCCCTTACCCACAACCACAATAACCATCCAAACACATCCAATCTAGGATCACATCACATACATCCCCCCCTTCCCCTATAACCACGAGTATCGTATCTAGAGACCATTATATGCAACAGGAACAAAACAAAAAATGTGCTCTCAAACCCAAAATAAGGTATCAAACCATCACACACAACGATATCTCACTACTACAAAGCACAAGGAACTCATCCTTTACAATAAAGTGGGAAATTAAGGCCCGATAAAGTCATTATATTTTTCAAACAACTGGTTCTTATTCTATTTTGAAATAACTGATTCATTATTCAGAGTTTCCAGCTTCAGATAACCCAAAAAATATATTATCACAGGCTATCATCCACTTAATAAGAAAATTAATTTATCATGCCTTTAATCCATAAGGATCGCTAAAAATTGAAGGAGGGATCTTGGGATGATTCCTTGACGAAGGAATCCCCATAATGATGAATAGAGGGTTGTCGGGTCACCTGGGGTTGAGGGAGAGACGTTTTATCCATTGGTTTTAACAAAAATTGAGTCGCTGAAAAACACTTAAAACATACAGCAATAAGGTATTACATGAAAAGTAATCCCCTTTCACATCATATAAATCTCTGAAGACAAGTTCCTCTAAAAAACATGTCGCCTATCAATTTTATTTTATTTTTCAAACCCTAAAGTATTTCACACCATGAATCCCTCTTTCACACCATGTAAAAGTTTTCACATCATGATTATTTCTCGGAAAACCCATGAAACCAGATTTCACATCGTGTAATACAGTCACATAATGTATATTCTCCCCTTTCTTTCTTTTACCAAACTGAACTACCCCATAATTATTTGGAGCCACCTCCGATAATATCCATCATTAAAAACAAGAAAATTGTCAATCCACGCTGTTTAGAACCCTTTCATATTCATAGTTCTCATGATTCACAAGCTATCAAAAACTTCTATTTTATTAAATTGGTATATATTATAAAATCATATGTTATTATAAAGGAAAATATTTGTAGAGTATCAAATGATTCTTGTGACCCATTACATTATGGATGAATTTTTATATTGTGTAGGGGATTCATTAAATGTTACTTTTATGTGTTATTCTTGGAAATTAATTTACTTCGAGGATGTGCTTTTAAGGGTGGATATTATAGTGGGATGTGAATAATCCTTTTGTATGGAGAAACATATTGATAGGTAGTTACTATATGTTTAATAAAAATATTTATAACTTTTTGACCATATTTTACCATATAATATGATACAATATTTAAAAAATAGGATATATGCATGAAATGTTCTCATGTACTTATAAATTAGATAATATCATTGATGCATTGCTGACAAAGATGACTGTAACAGTTTGGAATTCATCATTATCTTCGGTTTTATAGATTACATGATGTATTCTCATTTCAAAAATGTGATTGGGGATATTTACACATTTCTATTTAAATCCCTTGATACTATAAATTTTTTCCTCAAAAATTTGTTGGTGATAGTTCTTCATTCATATCTCCAACATTGACATCATTAATGACTATTAATAATATTATTTATTTTTCCTCAAAATTTATTACATGAAAGTATTTTTTTTTTAGAAAATACTTTAATTGTATTTTATAAATAAATTAAAAGATATTATTTATTTTATAACTTATATGTGATAATTTTTCATTATTACTCTCGGTTGAACAATGATGAATATTTTGAAATAATTGATAATTTTTTAGAATTTAAAAGTAATTAACAATGAAATGTTTTATACATGCATGAAATGATAAAATATTTGATAGTTATTGTATTTAAAAATCTGGGATCAATTTTTTTCAATGATTACATTATGTGTTATATTCTATTTATTTAGAGGGTTAAAATATACTATAATTGAAGTTCTTATAATGATGTCTATTTTTAGTATAATAATCGCAATCCAATAAAATTAATAATATACATTATTGTTTTATATAAATTAAAAAAAATAACTATCAAGAAAATTTATAGTGTTTATGAAAAACAATTTTATCATAGATAGATGAAAATTTTGGATTTATCAATAGTGTAATGATTGGTTAACATAAATTGAAAGGATTGATAGACTGCAAAATGTTTTACCCAATTCATATTCTTATTATATGTCATAGTTTTAAAAGATAAATATATTATAGATACATTGTATAAAGGGGTTAAAATGATTCCAAATGGGTTTGGTGTAAAATAATATATATTCCTCTGATAATATATATTTTTATATAAGACATAATATTGATGTTTATCATATTGTCAACAATATCAAAATTTCATGATATAATTTTATAAAAAAATGATTGGTTGATTTATTTATTATTCCATATACCATGTTTTATAATAAAGAGATTATTAATTTTTCTATATTTGGAAATTCTAAATTATAAATTTTATACTAAAATATTTTTTAAAATGTAAATATATCGTGTAGCTTTGTCAATATATTTAGTAAAATAATATTATCTAGGTGATTGTTCATGACAAAATAAAATTAATAAATAATTTATTATAAAAATACATATGGATAGAAATCGAAAACATTGAATATACAAAAGTCAAATTAATTAATATCCATGTCATATAAAAATCATATATTATGGCCTTTTCCATTTTAAATTTATAGACTATCATTAGAATTTCAAGTTATGAGAAAATTTATTATATTGATTTTTATGATTTTTGATTGAAAACAAAATGGAATAAAAAAATATGATTATTTCCCGTGTTTATTGTTATTTGAAATTATTATAAGAGGATCATATCAAAGTTTTTGATTTGAATATAATGGGATATTTACAATTGGATGCATTGAATACATTCACTATAAATTATTTCCTAACATAAGGAAATTTTACTTGATTCAATGTTAAATATTATGATTAATTTTAATTTTTTAAAGAAGAAACATCATGTTATATAAAACATCATGCATGGAAACTAGTTTTCATGGGCCATTAAATTATGATGGCTATCGATGAGTCCTTTCGATTAATTAAAATGGAATTTAATTGATCATAGGAATTTGAAATTCCACTAAAATATATCTTAATAGATACGAATTTCTGGAGGTTCATAAAATGTAATATGATATTGGGAATGAAAAAAATATCTTTAAATTAATGAATTATAATGATTAAACGTCAATATTTTTTGAGATACCATATAAAAAATACCATGATGTCACACATAATAATGATACGATACGTTTTGACTATAGTATATGTGACAATTTTTTTAGAATATTGATAGCTATTAAAGTAAATATAACAAATGGATTAAATATAGTAATGGAATTACAATTAATACAAATACTATTATGGTTTTCTCACACTCATAATGGAAAAAAAATACATTCCACCAAATTTTATTCGTTATCCTAGAGTAGGAAATAAGTTTTTTTAGTTTCACGATGTTATAAATGCTCATGAATATTATTCTTGAAGTATAAAAACTATTTTTTTTGTAAAAATATTATATGTTAACATGAATGAAAATATGTTGTAAAAAAGTATATAATGAATTTAATCCAACTAGTTTAATAATGTAGAATACTACACTTCAATTTATTATCAATTTTCATCATGGTGTCTTATTTTTTTATTTCATTTATTTAATATATTGGAATTTCATGGTGAATTTCTGTTATGGTGCAGTTTGTACATAAATTCAAAATGAAATATAATTTCTACCTTATTTTTTGATATTATGTAAAACATTATTTTTCATATAGCGAAATAAGTATTGCATTCTAGCCTGATATTCTATTAATTCATAAATAAATTTTGAATGATATTTGATGATATTTAAGGGGTATGTTAAGAATTCATATCAACATGAAGCATAAAATATTTCTTTGTATATTTCCCAAAAGGTTGGATCATATTATATATAACACATGATTGTTATAGAACATGCTATTCTGGATAAATCTCACAAGGAATGAGTATATTTTGTGTAAAAATAGATCAATTGATTGAAAATAATGAGGCTGATAGGTGAATAAATAATGCAAGAACATTTAAACATATTTAATAATGAAAGGATTATAAGTCATTTAAATAATATTATATTATTGAGTTAATACATCACTTCATGAGGAGAAAATATACGTTGGTATTGAATGACAATAAAATAAAAATCAATCATTCAAATATATCATGTGTGATATATCTGGCGCATCAGAAACAATGAGATGGTCAATGAACCACCATGATTAAATTTTATGACATTTTATAGGATCAATTAAAATATAGATATATGTTTTATACCATATAGAAAGACAAAACAATATAGATTAAAATATTGGTGTATTGATGTTCCATCATGTAATTTATTTTTAAGAGAAAATATAAATATCAGCATTACATCCACACTACCAAGTTAATAAATATATATGGGGGATTAATTAGAATAAAATTTGACTAAAAATATACATTGATAAATTTTTGTATGATCAAAATAATGTTAAACATGAGAATTATGAAAGAAAATATTAGATCTTATATATTATAATATATTGATAATATTTTTATCCTAGGAACAGAAGTGAAATTAAATTTTTATGCTTTTTATTCATTAATATTGTATTGTAATATAGTGATTTAAGTGAAAATTCTAATTTTGGTAAAAACATGATATTTTATAAGAAAACTATAGTTGATATAATTATTAAATTCAACACCGCACTTTAATAGAATTACAATTTAATATAAGAAATAATTATAGTCCTAAATATAATCATTATGGCTATGTTATTGAATTTTTGGACATAAGAAGAAGTAACTAAAATATTAAATTTATATATAATGGTCCCATCATATAAAATTTCATTGACTAATTCTTTTTAAATAATCATTCAATTTTAAGAAGTTTTTTATGTTTTAAAAATACATTTTTCTTCATAATGGTTTTAAATTTATTTTTTAAAAAAATTATAAAACAATTATTCCCAATTCAGGAATATTATTTAAAATTATTAGTAATGTTTTTTGAAATTATTAGATAAATATTAATTTTTGGGGAAATAATAGGCTTTTTATGTAAATATTTTTTTTAATGAATGGTGAGAAATAATGATATTTTTTAAAATAATTTCAATTTATTTATATCATTTTAAAAGATAAATTTTCATTTAAACTGGTTTTAATGTTACATTATTCCCTTTATATTCTGAATAATCCATTAAAAATATATTTCATCCAATTTTATGCCAAATTTTGGTATAATATCATTTATAATAATGTATATATTTTTCATAGAAAACTTCCTTTTAATTGTGTTTTGTGGGTTTATATTTAAATTAAATTCTGTGAAATTTGATAGATGCATTTGAGGAAATAGTACCAATATTCAGAATATGAAGAATATAATTTTTTTAAAATTATATCCTTTTATTTGTTTTCTTTATGAAAATTAACAATGGTAAATTTCTGTATCCATCTAAAAAGATAAATCTAGATAATAAAGGTTAGAAAACGCGAAAAGGTTTTAGAATGTACATAACATATGTTGTTATACTATTTTCATCAATTTTTCTCCATTCTCATCTATGTTTCTAATTTATGGATAGTTCAAACATTTTATTCTTTTATAATGATTTTTATAATATTATAAGTACATAAATACCAATAATAGTAACCCCTTTTATTTAAATTTTTTATTTATGTTTTCATAGGTATATAAAAGTTAGGAAAGAAAATTAAATATTAATGTTAGAATAATGAAATAAATTTTTTAATGTTAATTTATTTTACATTTTTATTTATGAAATATTTACCATAAATTCTGACACAACGCTGACAAATTCATGGTTTATTCTGAAGAATAATCAATGTAAATGATATTAAAAACAATAAAAATAATATAATTTTAAGAAATTATTGTGTTAGAAGAATTTTTCCAGAAAATAAAACATTTTATGGATCTATTGAAAATTTAAATTATAATTTAGTTAATATCATGATGTCATTAAATTCAATTGAGGACAATGGTCGTGAAAATTAATTTTGTGGAATATAATGTTATATGATATTTTATTAAATATTATAAAATTAGTTAAAATTTTATATTTGGCCGTGTGAATGGGATATGGCCTAGAATATCCTCAAATATACATATATGGATAATATTTCTTATTATAGTAACTTTATTAACCCCTAATGATTAAAATACAATGATACCATGAAAATAATAAAAAAAGGGTAACATGGGTAAATGAAAATATATACGATTGAAAATATAGCATCCCAGAGCCTATACTCCAAGATCTGGTAGTCGAAACAAAATCATTACATTTTGTCCGTTGAAATTGATAGTGGTGTCCAAATATTTCCAATTTAAAACATACAATATCAAAAGGAAATATTGGATATAATACATTATCAAGGAACATTACACTAAAGTGTTTTAATGAATTAGGACCAAATCATACATCATAAATACCAATGAATTAAACATAGTATAATTTCCATAATAAACATATTTTCATATTCTAAATTAGTTCTTGAAAATTACTCATATGTAACCCTTATAAACATTAGTCATTAAACACAATTAATTATAACCAATTGAAACAGAAATATAAGTAGGGTAAGATCAAATACCAAAGAAGGTCAATTATGATAATTTAAAATTTTATTTCATCATTGGTTATTACAATTGAATAAGGTTATTATGACATAATTTGAATGTAAGAGTGAATCATGAAATAACCCATACCTATCAACACCCAAATCATCTAATATGACACAAGGAATACAGAATTAACAAAGGGGAAGAAGAATTAATAATCATTAGCAAGTGATATCAATCTTTAACAAAGAAAACGTAATAAAGTTAGGAGTAGTATAGATTAAGCACTTTGGTATCCTTGAACATCATCTTTATTGAACACTTATAGAACCCATAAAGAATAATTTAAAATGAATTACCATATGGTTGAATTCCAATATAAATATTTTTAGAATATAATACTTACATAATTTATTTGAGAACTATTTAGGCATAACCATCATTTAAGCTATATTAGGATCATCGATTGATATATGATTATACATATCATATAGGATATAATAGCATCACATGGGGCTAGCTAGGAGAACCCATTATGTAAGCTAAAATATAATTATCTAATTCTATCTAGGAGTAACCAACTTATAAAATGACTATGAACCACAACATAAAAATTGAACGTACATCATTCACAATAAAATTTTTAGAACAATTATTATTTATTTTATAACATGATTAACGAAAGGAAATTAAATGTGTGTCATTTCAATCTACATAAAACATGATTAACGCATTAAAACTAAATGGGTTCTGTAATAATAGTTCTGAAACATATTTTCTATCCATAAAAATAAATAGGTTTCAAAAAAATCTCCTTGATACATGATCTACCAATGAAAATGAACAAAATTCCATAAAAATCATTTTGAAACATGATTAACCCCTGGGAAATAAATAGTTTCCATAAAAATATCTTTTAAAAATTATCAATCCTTCAAGATAAATAAGAAGGACTATATCACTATAATAAATACCCATTGGCTTAATATTGAATGGATTTTTACATTGATGAATAGTAGTGCCAATAAATATCAATAAAAATGATCACAAGTAAAATATATATTTCTTTTTTATAATTAATTTTTTAAAAAAATGATCACAAGATATTAAAAAATAATTTTATTTGAAAATAATCATTGAAACTTGTAAAGTAATTTTTGAAAAATTTAGGTGTTCATGACATCCAGATATTTCATTCATGTCGTACATGTTAAAAAAATAATTCCTTCCATATTTTCAATAAAATCATAATAGTCCTTTTTTCGAAAATGACATGAATATTCATATAAAAAATATATGAAAATATGACTATATGGGTAAAAATATTTCTTAAATAAATAGTTTGATTAATTGTAAAACCATCCTGTAATTTTTTTAAAAAGACATTATTTTGGAATAAAAAGGTTGTTTGACGAATGGGACAAATATAAAATATTTATATTAAAAAATTCTCATTTATATTTAATTACTAACGAGTAGAAACTTTTTACTATTACTATAAAATAACTTGAATTAACAAGGAGATTAAAATTCTTTGACAAATATTTAGATATAGATAAAATGAATTAAAAATTAGAAGAATATTAAAAATCAATCATGAAAAACTATGAGATTGTGTTATAAAGGCCTTACCATATAGTAAATTTTTAATTATAATCCTCCTGAAAGAAAAAAATTATGTTGAAAAGAAAATATCATGATAATAAAAACATTAATTATATTAAATGTTAACTGGGATGTTTATACACCTCGCAAAATAATAAAGGTTCACAACATGACATATGTATCAAAGAATTCAAATTCAGACCATGATCCCATATATTTATCATATTAATGAATTGGCAATTAATCGATGAATGATTATGGGTATAAAATTTTAATCAACATAAACATGTGGAAATAGGACAGAAAATAATAAAATTTAATTACACCCAAAATCATTGGATGACATAATCAGTGATGTAAAATTTTATCCCAACTAATGGAAATCAAGTTAAAAAATCCCTTACCAAACACTTTCTTTTTGTTGAATGTGATTTATCCTCTTGTGTATCAGTTTTAAATTATTTTTTACTTTTTAAATAACCGTATTAATATTTTTGATATCTTTTATGATCCTTTAATAACATATTTTCTCCCATTAGTAAATACTTTTCTATAATTTTCATTGTTTTAGGTGTTCATTACCTTGATTTTTCATTCATTACATATTATGAATGTTTATTTAATTTTCATATAATATAATTATATCATATCAATAATATAAATCATTAAATTGTTATAATATTTATACAACAATAATACTTCTTAAAAAAATTAAGGACTATTCTATTGAATACTAGAGTACATTACGATCATGGAGACTATAAGTTGTATGTACGGATTTGTAACATTTCAATTTTCCATGATCATTATCAAAAGGTGATAAGTAATATTTTTTATTTATATATTGATAATTATATCATAAAAAACATATTATATCTTTAAATATACTTATACATTTAATCTACGTTGTTTGGAGATTAATAAATATATTCACATCACTTCTTGAAGGCGATAGTTCACATGTATATGAACAACGTCATCATATTTCTTCTATTGACAATATAAGAAATAAAAATTTATAATATCTATTAAAAATTATAAACATTCTATTAATATAAAAAAATTGGTATGTAATATATATTAATTCAAATTATCCTTATTATCTTCATGGTAAAGTGTTAGTCAAAATGTATCATATCGCATTGGAGACCGGTAGTCCGCCATTCAAATGAGTGATGTTATCGTATCCCAAAATAAATGGAGTGTAAGCAGATATATAATGTATAATGACTATAAATTTATTATTATACAATACATATATATCACATATATACTTTTTATCCATAAACATAACAGACCTATCACGACCCGTCCCCAGGGGCCTGTATTGTGACTACCCCAAGCCCACCTTCCATAGGCAAGGGGCTAGCGACTAGCACCAAAGACATAAATCCCTAAACTAGGAAGGAATTACCCTTATAAACTGAAGCGCATTCAACAGACTATGAAACTGAAAGTAAAACACTAAGTAAAACTGTATACAAAAGAGAGTGATGTAATGTAAAAGGGGCCGAAAATACAATCCCAACAGTAAAGTACATGTACAATTGAAAGAAAGTACATCTGAAGAAAAGTAAAATAGCTATGAGGTCATCCTTCGGGGGTTCCTACTTGAAGGATAGGAATAGAAGGACTCCTCAGTACTCCAGGTCCGTTTATCCACTCCGTGTACTATCACGCTGGGTGATCCATCTTCGGGTACCGTCCAGTCCAGCTACTCTCTGCCTCAGTCAGCGCTGTCTATCATTTGAAACATACACAATGAGGTTCGAGCATAGTCCATGTAGGGGTGAGTATAACGATACTCCGTAGGGACCCCGAGACCCTTAAGGTCTCACAAAATCCAAAAAAAAAATGATAAACCAAAAAGTATGAAAAAAACGAATAACCATTACATAGGTATATTACCATACATATACCTATGTTATCCAGTAACCCATCTCAATCATGAGGAAATCACTAACTTCATTGACTCAGCTCAAAAACAGGATTTTATTCTAGCTGTGGTAACTTGTAACACTCCCAGTCAAACTGTTGAAACCTCGGCTGCTGGTGCACTCCTCCACTATAGAGTATTGTGGGCATGTCGCGTCACACAGAGGCGCTTCCCACTATCTTGGACTGCTGTGGTACTCCACATGTCATGTACCGTGGGTCTGTTGCGTCACACAGAGGCAGTCCCCACTATGGGTTTGCCACATCACACAGAGGCACTCC
Organism: Viscum album; assembly: GCA_963277665.1. Taxonomy (NCBI): domain Eukaryota; kingdom Viridiplantae; phylum Streptophyta; class Magnoliopsida; order Santalales; family Viscaceae; genus Viscum; species Viscum album. The sequence continues at coordinate 1,340,978,156 of OY728136.1, forward strand.
CCCTCGTAGCCTGCTAAGGTAATCCACCTGTACAGTATCGTAGGTCTGTCGCCTCACACATAGGTGCTCCACACTATGGTTTTGTCACATCACATAGAGGAGCTTCCCACTAGACATATCGAAACACTCTGAGCCGATATGTCAGTAGTTGTTAGGTATCAACAAACTAGCTGGTCTCTGTACTCCGCTCGCTCGTCCCTAGGAGGATCTGCACGAGGAGCTACTGGTAAATACTCTAACTTTAATGAAGTCCCATGTGAATGTATTTCAAAGATCCACCTCATCATGGGGGTCTCAATCCAATAGACGGTGTGTCAATCGGACGCCTGGTCTGTGAGTTATTGGCATTTTCGTCCTAAGGGCCCGATTGGTTTTTAGGTTCTATCCAACCCGACCATATCCCAACTGTGTCCAATCCTAAAGTTGGATATTCCAAAAGAACCATCTCTATCTATTCATTTTGTCACCATATAAGGGTCGTAGATCGGACACTCGTAGCCCAAGATATGGGAAAAATGGGGAAATAGCTCAGAATTGGGTCTGTGTCTGGTCCGGCCTAGTAGGACTGACCCGACCTGACCCAGTTTGGGCTTCCCCATCCCGGTCTGGGCAGACCTGGCCCTATTCAGGTCGACCTAACCCGAGTCCGGATCCGAACCAGTGTCAGACCCGGTGCGCTAAGACCGGCATGTCCCAGTGGCGGCGGCCCGACCCGACATGGCGTCTCGGCCCAACGCGGCGGCCAGGCCCGTGGGAGGCACAACCCGTGCTGGTGGCCTGGCCCGAGGGGGTGTGGAGGCCCTGACCCGCCCGCATGCATGGCCAGCGGGGGTTCCAGCTTGAGGCGAGGCCCTGCAGGGCCCACCCTAGCAATATGGGGTGATGCACCCCCCTTCATCTGTAACGGTCGGCGCATGGCGCCAGCCTGGTAACTACCGGACCCTCCGGTTCCCGCCTGTAGCACACCCACCGGTGGCCCGTTTAGCCAGCCGCCCTCCTCTGACTGCCGTGACCCTTGGCTGTGGTACTTCTCTGACGTGGCGCGACGACGCTGCGTGTAGCCTATCCTACTGCTACGGCCTTCGTGGTCGCGGCTTATTCCTCCAGCAAGGTGTGACGGCATTGGGCCCCTCCGGCACCGTCATGGCACGCCTGTCCGCAGAATGGTTCTCTGTGCAACGTGACGGCGCCCCGCCTCTCCGGCGGCCTGGTGGACCTAGCGACGCTGGATTCTTCTATGGTCAGCTCATTTCCAGTCATTTCGTGTACCGTCTTGGCCCGTTGGTCGTGGCCCGTTCCTCAGGAAACTTCGTTGTGTGGCCACCGCCTTCAAAGAAGGAAAACCAATGAAGGGTTTTCTGGCCGTGTTTGTTCGGCCCGCACCCTCTGTGTTAGGGTGATAGCAAACAGAAATTATCAATTCTCAAGAATGGCATTGAACAAAGATCGAAATCATTCAATACGACCCCTACCTCACTTGTTTATCATTGAAGGTGGAAGGAGAGGAATGGCATACATCGATTCGTTGACGTTGGGAAGCGTCTGGGGTAGGATACCAAGGATGAAGTGTCATCGGCGTTTGTCATAGTTGGATCCTTATCTTTTGGCTTGGTCAATGATCAAAGAAATAGTTCATCATTCTTCGGTGGACGATGAAGAGGCATTCTTTGCATTCTTCATTGAGAGATAATTCTCCAAGGGTTCCACATGTTATCTGTCAAAGCTCTACTAAATAATTGCCAACCAAAAATAATGGGTTATGTAAACCCATTATTTAATTTGTTGTCCAAATAATTCAAAATAATTTAAATAGATTTTAAATTAATTAAGTGAATAAATTCAATTATTAATTTGATAGGGTTGGAAAAATTAAATATTGGGTTAGGTGGAGAGTTTCACCCATCATAAATGGGGGGTTAATGGCGGTTTAAAGACTGTGTTTGCCCCACCAAGGATATCCTCCCAAGGGAGGTTATGTGCAGGTGGGACCCGCCACCATAACCTTTCATTGGAGGTTATGCTGTGGTAGCCCCCACCACTAATCTCCTTTTGGAGTTTTTAACCACCACAAAATAAAAATAAGTTATCAGTTTATTTTTATTTAATTTATTTAAAACCCCCAAAAACATACTACAATTCCTGACCAACTACCATCGAGGTGAAAGTCTCCTTAAGAGAATATCGGCATTGCGTGTTCAACGGTGCCCTCAGATTTCAATTCTGATCACTGGTTCAAAATTTTTAAAATCCTGCTTGCACATTTTCTGAACATTCCCGAACAAAACATCATAAATTGATTTCGGGCACACCGGGCCTCGGAATCAAGCATCACAAATTTTCTAGGACTCGTAAAATTCCCAAGAATTTAGAAATAAAATTTCCACATAATTTTTGGGTCTTTACATTCTCCCCACCTCAGGGATTTACGTCCCCGTAAACTACAACTCAAACTAAGGAAACTAATGGGGGTACTGAGCATGCATCTGAGAATCCTGATCCCATGTGTTGTCCTGGAGGTTCCCGTTCTTCTAGCAAATGCGCACCAGAGGTATCAACCGTCCATGTATGACTCGCTCCTGTCGATCCTCAATCATAACCGGAACTTCCGTGAATGTTGTCCCGTCATCGATGTCTAGCTCTCCATCGTCGATGATGTGGGATGGGTCGTGCACGTATCTCCTCAACTGAGATACGTGGAAGATTTCGTGAACCCGGTGCAACACAGGTGGAAAAGCTAAGTGGTAAGCCACCTTGCCAACTCTGCCGAGGACATGGAAATGTACGATTAATCGCAGAGATAACTTCCTGCCTCGGCCAAATATTCGTAGACCTCGTCGAGGTGAGACCCATAGAAAAATGTGGTCTTTATCTTCTAACTCCAGAGGTCTCCATCTCCTGTCAGCATATGACTTCTTCCAGATCTGTGCAGTCTTCATATGCTCCTGGAGGATTTGTATCTTCTCCGTGGTATCCTAATCCATTTCTAGTCCAACTAGTGCTGACTCCCCTAGGTCTGTCCAGCACAGTGGCGATCTGAAAGGTCGACCATACAATGCCTCAAAAGGTTCCAAACTGATGGTGGTGTGAAAGCTATTGTTGTATGCAGACTCTACTAAAGGGAAGTGATCCTCCCAACTATGACCGAATTCGATGACACATGCACGGACCATGTCCTCGAGAGTCTTAATGGTCTGCTCAGTCTGACCATATGTTTGAGGATGGAAGGTGGTGCTCAAATGCAGCTGTGTCCCGAAAGCATCCTCCAACCCCTTCCATAGCTGGTAAGTAAAAATTGAATCACGGTCTAAGAAAATAGAGAAAGGTAATACATGAAAACTCACAATATCATGTACATAGTGGAATCCCAAGCTTTATACTGAGCCCTACGCTCTAATCGGTAGGATGTGGCCTGACTTGGTCTGTTAGTCAATGATCACCAATATCAAATCATCTCCCCTGGATGTACGTGGAAAACCCATCACGATGTCCATGGATATACCATCCCACTTCCACTCTAGGACCTCTAAGGGATATATGGTACCCGCTGGTACCTAGAGCTCCTCCTTCACTTGCTGACAAGTGTGGCACCGTGAGACTAACTCTGCTACTACCTTCATCATACCTGACCACCAATGATGTCATCGAAGGTCCTAGTATATATTCTCCACCCCTATATGTACCGCTAGAGGGGAGGTGTGTAACTCCTTCAACACATCCTTATTATGTGCTACTAGTACCATGGAATGTCCTCTGTAGAGTATTTTGTGCTCCCCACCTTCAGAAAAACCATCAGGTGCCTGCCCTTTGGATATTTTATCACGTCGTTTCTTGCAGTTAGCATCCCCATGCTACGCCTCCCTGACTCGCTAATGACGTAGAGGAGTGACAGTAAGATACTATAGATAGGCTGCTCCATCCCTATCCAAAAAGAATATCTATAAGGAAGCCAGCTTCTCTATCGCATCTCTTGGAAGTTTTATACTAGATCTCCTTATAAACGCATAGGAAACAATATTCTCCTTCCTAGGAGTATAGTCTATCTCAAAGTCATTATCCTGGAGGAACTCAAGCCAATGTCATTGTCTTAGGTTCAGGTAATTCGGGGAGTAGATATACCTATGTCTATTTTTATCAGAGTAGACTATGAAACACTCACCCCTCAGATAGTGCTGCCACATCTTCAAGGTGAAGACCACTAGTGCTAACTCTAGGTCATGGGTAGTGTAGTTCTGCTCATGCTATCTCAGCTTCTGAAAACAATACGCGATCACAAATCGCTCCTGCATTAGCACACACCTGAGTCCGGTCCCTGATGCATCGTAGTAGACTACGTTTCATATGCCTTCTTCTAAAACCCTCCAGATGGGGGCACTTATCAGCCTCTACCTCAACTCTTGAAAGCTCTACTGGAATCTCTCCGACCACAAAAAGGGATTCCCCTTCTTTGTCAAGGCTGATAGTGGTGCTGCAACCTTGGAGAAGTCTGGAACGAATCTCCGGTAGTATCTAGCCAAGCCCAAGAAACTCTGTACCCCAATCACACACCTGGGTGGATCCCAAGAAAGTACCACCTCAATCATCGCTGGATCTACTACAACTATAGCCTCCGAGATGACATGTCCCAAGAAGTGAACCTCTCGAATCCAATAATTGCACATTGAGAGCTTACCATAAAGTTGGTGGTCTCGGATTGTGTCCAGTACTACCTCAAAATGGTAAGAATGCTCCTCCTCAGTAGACGAGTAGATCAAAATGTCATCGATGAAGACCATGACAAAGCGATTGAGGTAAGGATGGAATATCTTGTTCATGAGACTCATGAACAATTATGGAGCATTGGTTATGCCAAAGGGAATAACCAATAACTCGTAGTGGCCATAAGGACACCTTAATGTTGTCTTATGCACATCCTCTTCTCGAACTCTGAGATGGTGATAGATTGATCTGAGTTCTATCTTGGAGAACCATCTTTTTCCCTTGATCTGATCAAAGAGGTCGTCAATCCTTGGGAGTGGGTACGTATTGTTCATGGTCACCTGGTTCAGGAAATGGTAGTCGACATAGAGCCTCAGGATCACATTCGACTTCTTGGTGAAATGAATCGGGGATGACCAGGGAGAAACACTGGGCTGGATGAATCCCTTCCCTTGGAAGTCCTCCAACTATACCCACAGTTCACAAATCTCAGCTGGAGCCATCTGATATGCTGGTGTAGATATTGGTGTCGTCCCGAGGTACATGTCAATGCATAAGTCCACCTCTCTACAATGAGGTAGTCCTGGAACATCATCAGGGAAAAAATCCTCATAATGGTCCACCACTACAGCGTAAATCAGACTCTCTACATCAACTTCTCTGAGGGTATGGTAATCCAACTGGTAAGTGATTGGCTGCACCCTCCTTCGAGTATATCTATCATGTGGTGAAAAGGCTCACTTATCACCGATGATGGTGATCCTGGTCCCATCTGTGTGGACACACCGCACTTTGCACCTAATACAGTCGATTTGATCATGGACTGTAGATAACCGCTCCATACCCAAGATGATGTCGTAAGGCCTCAACGGCGCTACGAGGAGATCCCAGACGAATCTCTCACCTCCTACAGTAAGATGAAACTGCTGGCACCACTGCGTAACCATCGATTTTTCTTCCATAGGAGTCTCTAGCCGTAAGGATCGAGCCAACGGCTCTGTCGGAATCTACGAGCTATGAATGAGGGCAGTGGAAATGAAAGAGTAACTTTCACCTGTGTCTATGAGAACTATAACTAAAATGGAGTAGACACATATAGTACCTAGAATAATCTCTAGAGCGTCTTGGTCATATTCCTCTATTGCCTGAAGCTGAGCTCTCCCCTGTCAACCTGCTCCTTGCAGTCGGGGTGGACCTCCTAGTGGTGGTGGTGGTAGCACCTCGTAACGTCGTCCACCGCCAGCTGCATGACCAGCTCCTCAACCACATTTGTCTGCTCCCTACAGAACACCTCGATCAAACCTCTCCCTCTTCTTGGGCGGTCACTCAACTGTCTACTGATCATCTGACTGTAGGGTCGAACTGTCATGATCCATGTGACCCTACTTGCCGCATGAGTAACACTGCCTGCTTCTGGCATGTAAGTCACTAACTCGGGTTCCTCTCTCAATAGATCAGGAGTCCTAAAGTCATCCAACTGTGGGTTTGGTACTCTTGGATGTCTACGCCATCTGTCTACTACCAGCTTTAGAAGACTCCACTGCAAATCAGCGAGTAGTGGGTCTCACTACTGGTGACTGCTCAACATGGAAACTCTCCACTAGGAGGGCTCACTCTAACAATCCTACCTCCATCGGAATGCTGAGGGAGATCATCGAGGCCATAATCTCTCGCCTAAGCCCCTTCTTGAAGGTCTGGGCCCTGAAGAATAGGTCTTGTACCATATCATTGGAGTATAGAGAGAGGTCGGTGAACCACACTAAGTAATGTGCTACTGTCATGCTGCCATGTTGTAGATTAAGTTGCTCATGTATCTATACAGCTCGTAGATTCGCTGGAAAAATCTCTACATGGAATAGGCTATTGAAGTCTGTCTAGAGTAGTGACGCCTCATCATGTACATGGAGCATCAGGCTCCACCATTTGTCTAGTGCTACCTGAAGGAGACTCACAGCATGGATCCCCGTGAGGTCTGCCTGAGTGCCTACAAGCCTGAAGTCTCTCACCACAACCTCCAGCCAATCCTCAGCCGCCTGTGGGTCTGTCTCTCCCCAGAACCTGGGTGGCCTCTAGCATTGGAACTCATGCCACGTGCTCAAGTAGCATGCATTGTTTGCTGTTGGGGCTGGTGGAATTTTCAGCCCAACAAGAAGTGGTATCGCTGGTAAAAGGCCATGCACTGAGGCCTCGTCGCTCGGTGGGCTGTCAGAGCATACGACTCTCGGGGATCTGTGGGGAGGAATCCTAAATGAAACAGATGTGACACAGTCACAATATTATACTTGGTGAGCTGATCTGGTTAACAAGACTTAATAAATATTTTTAAAACACACACACAATCAGTGTTTTCATGCACTGAGTCGAAAATCAGAAGTCAGGGTCCTGGTGTATGGATACGTCGGTCGTCCGCCCCAACACTGGACTCCCTAAACTGAAAATCACACATAGTACCATTAACACTATTTCTTTACAGAAAACAATGATTAGAGTTCTTTTTTCTATGGTAGAACCGACTCCTCTGATACGATTTTGTCACAACCCATCACTGGGGTCCATATCGTGATTACCCAAAACCCGCCTTCAATAGGCCAAGGGATGACGACTTGCACCAAAGGCGTTAATCCCTAAACTGGGAATGAATTTCCATTATAAAATAAAACACACAAAACAGAGTATGAAACTAGAAGTAATACACTATGTAAAACTGTATACAAAATATAGTGTTGTAAAGTAAAAGGGGCAATAAAGACAATCCCTACAGTAAATTATAGGCACAACTGAAAGAATGTACAACTTAAGAAAATTAAAATAGTTATTGGGTCGTCCTACGGGGGTTCCAACCTGAAGGGTAGGTACAGATGGACTCCTCAGCACTCCACATCCGCACATATGCTCCTTGTATTGTCACGCCAAGTTATCCACCTCTAGGTACCATCCAGTCATGTTACTCTCCACCTCAGTCAGAGTTGTATGTCGTCTGCAACCATCAAAATGAGGTGCAGGCATAGCTTGTGTCGGGGTTAGTATAACGATACTCAGTAGGGACCCTGAGACCCTCAAAGTCTAACAAAATCCAAAAAGGATAATCCACAATGTATGAAATTAATGGATAACCATTACTTAGATATATACCCATAGATATACCTAAGTTATCTAGTAACTCATCTCAATCATGAGGAAAAAACTAACGTCATTGAATCAGCTCAAAACCAGGATTTTATTCTAGGGGTGGTAGCATGTAACACTCCCAGTCAAACTGTCAAAACCTCAGCTGTTGGTGTACTCATCCTATATAGAGTAATGTGGGCCTGCCACATCACACAGAGGAACTTCCCACTATCCTGGACTGTTTTGGTACTCCTCATGTCGAGTACCGTGGGTCTTCTGCATCACACAGAGGCGCTCCCCACTATGGGTCTGCCCCGTCACACAGAGGTGATCACCCTCATAGCCTGCTGAGGTAATCCTTCTGTCATGTATCGTGGGTCTGTCGTATCACACAGAGCTTCTCCCCACCATTGGTCTATCGCGTCACACAGAGGAGCTTCCCACAAGTCTAGTCGAAACACTCCGATTCGATAGCTCAGCGGTCGTCAGTTCTTAGCCAGCTACTAAGTCTCCGTACTCCGCTTGTTCCTCTTTCGGAGGATCTGCTCCACGAGCTAATGGCCGATACTACAACTTTCATGAAGTCCCAAGTAGAAGTATCTCAAAAGTCTGCCTTATCATAGGGGTCTCAATGCAACAGACAATGCGTCAATCAGACGCCCAGTCTGTGAGTTATTGGCATTTTTTCCCCATGGGCCCGGTTGATTTTTAGGTTCATACCAACACTACCATATGCCAACTCTCTCCAATCACTATTTGGGATTTTTCAAAAGAACTGCCCCGCTCTATGCTTCTCGTCGCTGCATACGGTTCGTCGATCGGACACCCGTAGCCCAAGATATGGGAAAAATGGTGAAATGTGTCAGAACTGGGTCATGGTCCGGTCCGGCTCGGCCGGACCCACCCGACCCGATCCTAGATCCGAACAAGGGTACAACCTAGTTTGCGGGTCCGACCTGTACTACAGGTCCGACTAGGCTTGTCCAGACCAGCCCAGGCCAGTGGCAGATGCCCGGACCAGCGCGGCGGCCCGGACCGCGTGTGGCGCGACCAGCGTGGCCCGTGCTGGTGGCCTTGCCCGAGGGGTCGCAGAGGCCCGGCCAGCTAGCCTGCTTGGTCAAAGGGGGTTCCAGCTAGAGGTGGTGCCTTGAGGGGCCCTCCCTAGCAATCAGGGGAGGTTACACCCCCTCCCTCCCCCTCATATTCTGCAACGGCTGGCGCATGGTGCCAGTTTGGTAACCGCGGGACCCATCGGGTCCTTCATGTAGAGCACCCTTCGGTGGCCGACTCAGCCAGCCGCCCTCCTCCGACTGCTGTGACCCTTAGTCATGGTAATTCTGTATCACGGCTTGATGGTGCCATGCCCAACCTATCTGACCGCCGAGGCCTTCATGGTTGTGACTATTTCCTTCGTCGTGGTACGATGCCACCCCGCCCCTCCGGCACCGCTATGGCCCACCTGGTAGTGGCCTGGTTCTCCACGTGGTGAGATGGCATCACACCCCTCAAGCGGGCCAGCGGCCCTAGCACTACCGGCTTCTTCCGTGGATGGCTCGTTGCCAGTCTCCACGTGTACAACCATGGCCCATCGGCTACGACCCGTTCCTCTGTCGGCACCGTTGTGCCGTCACCGCCATCAAATAACGAGAACCAATAGAGGATTATCTGGCCAGGTATGTTCTGCTCGCGCCCTCCGCGTTATGGTGATATTAAATGGATAATATCGATGCTCAATAATAATGTAGAACAAAGATATAAATCAATCAATATGACCTCGACCTCGCATGTCGATCATAGACAGTGGAAGGATTGGAATGGCGGACGTCGATTCTTTGACGTCGGGAGGCATCCTGGGTAGGAGACCGAGGAAGAAGCGTCATCAGCGTTCTTCGCGGTTGGATGCTTCTATTTTGGCTTGGTCGAAGATCAAAAAATTAGTTCTTCGTTCTTCGATGGATGATGAAGAGGCGTTTTTTGCATTCTTTATTGAGAGATTATTCTCCAAGGGTTCCCCATGTTCTCTCTCAAAGCTCCACCAAATAATTGCCAACCAAAAATAACGGGTTATGCTAACCCATTATATAATTTGTTGGCAAAATAATTCAAAATAATTCAAATAGGTTTTAAATTAATTATGTGAATAAATTCAATTAAATAATTTGAGAGGGTTGGAAAAATTAAATAGTGTGGTTGGTGGAGAATTCCATCCCACATAAATGGGGGGTTAATGGGGGTTTAAATCCCATGTGAGCCCCACCAAGGATATCCTCTCAAGGGAGGTTATATGCAGGTCGGCCCCACCACCATAAATTCTCATAGGAAGATATGGTGTGGTGGATCCCTCCTCTAACCTCCTCTTAGAGGTTTTAACCACCACAAAATAAAAATAATTTATCACCATATTTTTATTTATTTTATTTAAAAACCCCAAAAACTAACTTCCATTCACGTCCAACTGTCATTGAGGTGAAAGTCTCCTTATGCTAATATCAGCGCTGCAAGTTCAGCAGTGCCCCCATATTTCAATTATGAGCACCAGTTCAATAGTTATAAAATCCCGCGCAAATGATTACTAAATGTACCAGAACAAAACATCAGAAATTGATTGCAGGAACACCGTGCCTCAGAATCACGAGCTTCAAATTTTCATGGACTCTTAAAATTCCTTTGAATTTAAGAAAAATATTTCCACGGAATTTCCAGGTCTTTATACAACAATTGATGTGAAATGGAAAAAACGATTCATATATTTTCATGAGGAGTTTGTTTTCCATACACATGAATGACGATTTGGTAACCCCTATTACTGGAGTGGAGTGGGATTTATGTTTTTAGATTAACATCATATCACATACATATATAATATATTCCTTTTTAATATATAATCATTTTTTAAAAACAATTGAATCATATGGAAGAATAAATAACATAAAAATGGTCATCGAAGAACGTCACCTCTTCTTTGGGCTACATCTTTTTGTTTTAAACATAATTCCTTACAAGGTAATATTTGTGAACGAACTAAAACATCTAGGATTATGGGAGATAAATAGATAATTTATTTGGGAATGGATTAGAGAATCAAATGGGTTTCTTTGGTGTCAATATAGGTGAAGTGGGGGTGGCCATTTATAAGTGAGATGAGTGGAACACTTGTATGTAATAATGAAATTGAATTCTACACATTTTTTTGTTCATATCACAAGGATAAAATAATGGAACATTAAAAATTCCGTAAGAGATAATTTCTAAATAAAAATATCAAATATTTTCTAGATAAGTGTTTAGGTTATTTTAACCATTATCCTTTTAGTTTAATCTTGTGGTAAATTAATTTTTACCCAAACTGTAGTATTTAATTTTTAATGTTTTCACTATTTGTTTTGGGAAAAAAATAATTTAACCACATTAAATAATGTAAATTATTCTGATTCCAATTATAGAATAAATTTTAAAAATAAAATTAACATAATATACAAAATATTAAAATATTAATCCCAGAGACATATTGTGAAAATGAGTTTTCAAAGATAAAATGTTAATGTTTTTACAACATCTTAATATACATTTATAGTATCATTTTTAATTTAAAAGGATTAAACTGGATTAATATATATATTATTGAATTTATAAATCTTTAGAAACAATTTAATATTTAATATAACTTCATAAATTATGTAAATGAAAAGTAAATTTTTAATAAAAATTTAGTATTTTAACTATTCAGGATATATTTAATCTTTTTTCAGAAATATATAAAAATATCACCCTAATGTAATTTTGGAATATTTATTAAAAAATGAATTTCATTTTCTAAAATAATTTTTTTAACATTTTAAAAATTAAAATTAAAACAAAACCTTTAGACAGGATTAAAAAAGAGGGTTTCTGAGAAGTGTATTTTATCAAATATCATGATAATTTAATATTAAATCTATATATAATAATATTATATACGTGTGTATAAATAAATATCTATTTATATATAATCGATAAATTTCATTTAACTCATCAACCATTTAAATTTATTTTAATTAATTAAAATAGATAAACATTATCTACTTTAAAATAGTTTTCATAAAATTCCAGTTTTTGAAAAAACCAAATTATAATAAAATACTATATAATGATGATTCCAAGGTAATTATGTGGATTTTGTACAAATAATTAACAAATATATTCCGTGAAATCCTATTCAAAATATAAGTGTCTTTTAAATTACATAATTCATTGAAAAGAAATGAAACTTATAAAAGATATGTTATTTTCACTAATCAGTAGAAAATAAATATTTACAAAAAAAATCTCAAAATTTAACTCGAATAAAATTTTATATGAATATTTAAAAAATTAATTTCATTTTATATAATATATTTTTTATAATATCCATAAAATAATTATAATATTAATTCATGAAAATTAATACAAACCATATTTGAAGGAAATATACATTTGAAGAATAAAATCACATTACTAAATATTGATTGATTTTGTCACTAAAAATTTATCAATAATTTTTACTTATTTGAAGATATAAATAAATAAATTACTATATATATTTCATAAAGTAGGTTATACTATTAATACATACTAACTGAATTGTTACTTTATAACTATTTTTTATATCGTTGTTCATTTAAGATCTTTGTTTCTTTAGAATGTTCTATAAAACCTATAAATATTGGTGTTTCATGTAAAAAACTATATAAGAGATTAAATTTATTTAACATTAGATAAATCATAATGTCTCATGGAGTTAAATTCTCATCCATATATAGTATTGTGTGTCTTTGTTCTTATCAGAAGTAATTTCCTTCTTTGAAAATATAAAGGTTATAAATCTTCCCCCACCCCTAAAAAATTGTTTCTCACAATATGAACAATATATATACATTAAAAGGTTGTATATTTAAAAATAATTTTGTTCTAAACCATCATAAAAAAGGGTTAATAAAACTTATTCCGGATATGTGTGAAAGGGATGTTTGAGGGTCATCTGGAATTACACAAAATAGGTTTTTTTATTGAATAGCATATATAGGAAGTGATTATTTATACATGTAATATGATTATAAATAATTACAGAGGGTGATTTAATTAATTGATCCCAGACATGTCAATGACCATTTGTATGTCAGGGCATGAAAAAACATAAATCTGTGATAATTTGACATATCATATGATTCATTAGATATGAATCTAATAGTATAATTATTTTATAAGATCCCTTTTAGAAATTTGTGGAATTACACTTCCATTTAGACACAGAGAATAACAACATATAATTAATTGATGAGTAGAGTTTCATCCCTTTTTAATTACCACCATAATCTTCTCAATTTTCAGAAAATGATGTGTCATCACGATTAATTTTACACACATGAAGTAGTAAAATAAATATTTAAAGACCAAATAACCATAAAAAGGAAATTCAATACATTACACAAGTCATTAGACTCTATCAAAAACCAATATGTTTAGCACATGTAAATATACTTCAAAAAATGGAAAAATCATTATTTGTTACATTAATCATAATAATTCAATTGTAATACACAAAGATGAACCTAAATAATCAAATTAATTAATAGAATATTTTCTCAAATGAAATCAGAATAATAAACGTTAATTATTATTATATCATCAATGGTAATATAATACATTAATGTTTACATGAAAAAATATGGAAATCTACTTTTGAAGTAACATTAATCACTTAGTTACTAAGTAACTCTTCAATCTCGTGGCTATCTATATAAAAAAAATTATGTTACCATAATTACATCAATATCAATGATCCTATAAACAGTAAAGGTTATCAATATCATAAAACATATGAATTAAAAAAATAATATTTTGTACTTCATGTGAAGCCAAATAATTAAATATTCTTGAGGAAAATAAAAAATCTCATAATATTTCATTAATCATTTGAAGATAAAATCTCGTATAACCTCAATGGGGTATCTAATACATTAAACACGTAATCATACATAATGTTATATACCTGTGTTAGTATCCATAAACCATATAATAACCTCACATTAAAAATCCTCACATCAAAATTTATCTAAAGTATCCTATAACCCCAACTATAATTTCCCAGAACCACACTCTCAAATGTGCTGGTAAAAATAGAAAAATTATATTTATAGCTTTGATACGAATGAAGGTGAATAATTTTTTCCATCCAAATCATCCAATATCATAAGGAATAATTGGGTCACTTTAAATTTCCATGAATTGTTATGTTTATAGTTTTATAGAATTATGAGAAACTCTTACATAAATAATTCCAACTAATTCATGAAACTACATTTCAAATTATACCCACCTTTTCATATTCTAAATTAGGTCATCATTATCATCTACATCTAACCCTTATATACATAATTAAATCAACATCATACTTTATATATAGTGTAAAATGAAACATATGAAGGGTGATCTCAAATTTTCACTATGTTTTATTATAATAATTAAAAATGAAATTTCATGAGTGAGTGTAATAAAGGAATAATGGTAAGACTACCTATTCAGAGTGAATTGGAGAACCATAAATGAAATGATACCGATAAATATATAAGTCATCAGTCTTAAAACGTGGAATTAGGATTTACCAAAGGAAATAGTGATATGAAAAAATAATCATGATCCAAGTGTTATCAATTATGATCAATAGAAGCATTATAAACAAATGGAAGTAATTGATAAGATATGTTTGTATTTTGGATCCCCATATTCATGTAACAAATATATAACCTTTACATTATTCTTGAAATTTTAGTAACCATATAGTTTACTTAAAATATAATTCTCCAAAGAACATAATCATTAACTAATTAATTAGAGTCATATGTGGTCATGCACAACATTATAGATATATCTGTCTTAACTAGCAGTGTCTGGGTGTGCCAATTGTACTATTTATAACGGGCTCACCCAAAGCTATCTGGGTGAAACCATCTTATAAGATATACTAGGCTCACTTGACACTATATGGGTGTACCCATTGTAAATAATGTGCAAGAACCAAAATAAGAATTATTTATATAGATCATTCATCATAAAACTCTTAGTAATAATTATTTTCCCTTTTATAACAATATTAATAGATGAAACAAATGAGAGACATTTTTATCTCTCTAAAATGTGATTTACCAGTGGAAAATAAATATGATCCATAAATATCTCATAAAATCATGGTAAAACCATATAAAATAAAACATTATTGTAACAATCTCATTGAATCATGGTTAATCAATGAAATAGAAATGGGTTCCCTAAAAATCTCATTAAAACCTAATTATCCCATGTAAATTGAATGAGACACATAAAAATATCATTTAAATAATCTTTATCCATCAAGAGAAAGAAGAATTATGGTATCATAAAAACATATACTAGTTGAATTGTGAATAAATGGTTGTTGTCCATAATAAAAAAAGAATACTATAAAATATAATAAACAACATTATTGAGTAAAATATGATATTAATTTTGAAAATCAATTTTTGAATCTAAATTTGATCATCATTATGAAGATAATTTTCTTTGAAAATAATATTCGGAAAATATGATGTGTTTTTTAAGACATTTTATTGGTCATGATGGATGGAAATTCCATTAATTCAATATAGAATAATATTATAATTAATTTCTGATTTTTAGAGAAATACAAACATACATTGTTTAAAAACTAATGGAATATTACCTAAAAATATCAAAATAGATGAAAACTGATAAAATTTTTATTTAATAATTTTTTTATAATGTTAAAAAAATTGATAATATTTTAATAATAAATTTATCTAACAACTCATGTTTGACGTACATGGACATTGAATCACTATTTCAGTATAAATAATACATTATAATTAATATACACCCACAAACCATATTTGTTTTGGGTCTTTGAAAAAATTGAACATAATATTCTAACTCGGTGAAAGATCTTCAACATATCCCATAAAGACCATCCTCTTTTGTTTGCTGCCTAAAACCATTCATTAAATCCCAGTGAAAATTAAACCTAAATATGGTGAGCATAAATTCTCAAGATGGTTAAAAATGGAGAAAATAAGACAAACTATAACCATACGAATGTAATAACAAGAACATAAGATTGACTATCAAAATCATGGTCATTAAATAAATATTTCCAGTACGTAATACATAGATCATAAAAGAACAATAACCATAATGACATAGAATTGGAATAAAACATGGAATTGTTGAAATAAAATAAGAACATAATATTATTTCCATATTATCCAATGCATTTTATCTAAGGCCATCATAGTGGACAAAGTCCATTACTAAATCGGGTTTCCCTTCCATTCCATCCATGTATTTCTAAATCTGTTTTACTTGTCGTTTTATCCCTATATTACTGAACTAAATTTACGTTTCATTCAAATTATGTATCTCTCATGATATATAAATCATTACCCAATGTATTATAGAGAGATATAGCTCCCTCCCATCTCATCAATAAATCATTATTACACGTTCCATAAAAACATAAATCATTTCTCATAGCATAACCCATAAAATAGAATGGGTTTCTAAAACATCATTCGATCATAAAATAATCCATATAATATAAAATGACATCATTAAGATAATCAAATTATAGTAATAATAGGGATAGATATATTATATTATTTAAATAGCGTCATCTTAGATGGAAAATAATTTTGATAAAACAATTGAACTTAATTTTTTTGTGGAAAATATAATTTCTTATTCAAAAATATTTCCATTATCAAAATGCCAAAAAATATTTAAATAAAATTATTTAATTGAAAATAAACATGAACTATTTTATGTAACATATCGGGAAATAATTAATTACTAAATCATAAGAATCTGTTTATTCCATATAAGTTAAAAAATATTCTCCTCATACTTTTTCCATAGAAGTCAAAAACTACCTCAAATCTAATAAACACTAAATATTAATTTCATACTATTTAATAAATATTCACCAAAATGTAAAATTAACACTAAAAAATTGTAAATAATATAAATAATATTATATACTTAGAAAACATGGATGTTGATGATAAATATACCCCCGTAAATACAGACATATAAACAATCTTGGATAAAAATTAGATTTCAAAATTATCCCTTACCTTAGGTCTGATATAATTTGTATGTATCCCAACCTCTTGTATAATGATTTGATTAATCATATTTACTTATTCTAAAATCATAGTCATTTTTATGGTATTATATATGATTATATTATCATCCATTTGTTTGTAACATTTCTTTGTCACCCGTTATTCAGATATTAACAGCTTTATGTTCTTATGCATGTTTTTTTGAATAAGTTCATATTGAAATTAATAGGTTATAGTTTTATCATTTAAATAATTATATTAGTATAATATATATTATATTTATTTATTTCATTCATTTATATAATCATGGTTTAATGAAGATCATTTATAATGAATCACATTGCATCATGGAGACTGTAGGTCGTACGAATGCACAAACGACAATATCATTCACTTAATGGTTAAATAGGATGTAATTAGATGATATATTAATTATAAAAAATATTTATCATGTTATATTTATTATTTAAATTAATTATACTCTACATTATAACCATCCAAATAAAGTATTGTTGAATAAAAAATTACACCACGACGTGGAGACAATAAGTCGTACGTGCACAAGCATGGTGATATTTTTATTCACAGGATAGATAAAGTAAGATATAAGGTTGAAAATAATTATAATAACAATTCATCATGTATAATATACTGGATTTATTACATTAATAATTAAACAACATAATAAGAAGAAGTAAAAGTATTTTTTATTAAAAAGAGGTGGTAAATATGTTACCTTCTTTTCAAGTATCTCTTTTTGATTATCGCAAAAGGACTCCATATGATGGATTTATGCTAAATGTTATTCCTCTAAGAGGAAGGTATGGATTCTAGGATATTATTTGAGATTATTTTTTTACGATCCAATGTGGCTTGGGAGGTGTTACTATGAGGGTAGATGTGGTGGCCTTTTATAAGTGTGAGGAGGGAAACTTTAGGAATGTTTTGAAATGTTATTTTATTATAAATTTATCTTCGACTTATAATAGCTCAAAAGTGATATATTTCAAGGATAACATGATCATGGTTCCAAATAATCTCAAAAAATAGGTTTTATACAATTATTGATCTAAAATTTAACCTTGACTTTTTCCATTAACCATTAGTTATGTCAATTAACTCTTACCATGTCTTCTTGTATTTTTACACTATATAGTCAATATTGTTACTATAATATTAAAAGAGAACCTAAAGTGGATAATTAATGAATATTTTAAAATTTTATAAGTCATTTTTTCTAATCTTATATTTTTGTTACTATTATATCATTTAATAAAATAGTATTTTTTTAAAACTCATTTAGGTCAATTTTGACACTATTAAGTATTTGTTTATTTTTTTTAAAATCTATAACCACATGATTGATTAAAATAACAACATTAAATCAAGTATGGAATGTCATAATAATTCATAAAATTCTTGTTTGGAATAAAAATTTTCTAATTATATTTATTTTAATATTCATAATATCATTTATTTGAATCTTCCAATTATATAACACCTACTAAAATTTTTTTATTAAAAAGTTACATATTTATGTTATATTTCCCCTTACTTTAAATTAATTATTATAACATGTAATTTTCACACCCAAGTGGCACCAAAATGCCAAAAAATTTGCCTAAATATTTTATGGTTCTCTCATGACTCATCCAATAACATTAGGAGACGTGTGATGGTTGTGTTATATTATTATAATACTGTTTTTACCCTTGTTTACATAATTTACCCTTTAACAATGTTAAATAAAATAATTACAATGTTACAATTCATAATGTCCAAAAATAAATGGTTTCTATTTATATATTTTATACCTTATGATTAAAAATATATAGTCCATTTTTATAACTTTAGAACATAAATGTTCTATTAATTAATTTCAAATTAATTTCTTTTGTCACAACCACAAAGCTGTTTTTTATGAAGTAAAAACTATCAAAATATTGAAATGTGTTTATGTTCATTTTATGTGTTTAATTAAAAAAATGACAAAAATTAGATGAACCGATAAAAAAATAATACAATTACACTTTAAACCAATTAAAAAAATAATCTAGCTGTATAAATAAATTAGACGAAAAGGGTGTTTTGAATTAAAATGAATTATTTTTTACTATTCATTAAAATATTAATTTCATCCAAAAAATATCAAGATTTCAACCAAGGTTAATTTTTATTTCTCAGTTCCAAAAAAGAAGTTAATTATGTCCAATAAAAATTATAAAATTTTTCAAAAACTATATTTAAAAAGGGTTCTCCATCAAATGGTGGTAAAACTGTATTTGTTTTTTGAAAAATACTTCTCTTATATGAAAAATTGAATTTTTTCTTATATAATAACTAAAATACATATAAGATGAATTTAAAACATTTAATTTAATATATTCAAAATAAATTTCATTAATAAAATCCACAAAGGGTGATTTTATTATTATATAGAATAACTTATTTTAATTTAAATGAATTTTTAGACCATGTTCAAACTTTTTGAACCCACCATTATACTGACTAGGTTATAATATTTAGTTATTACTTATACTCGATATTGTGTGAAATGAATTCTATCAAAAAAATGTAATTGTGTGAATCACAATCCATGAATAGCGTTGGGTATACAGAAAGCTAATGCGGTGTTGAATATAGCATAAGTTAATCATGGAATATCATAGAAAAATGGCATCAAATAAATTAAAATGATTCTATCTCATAGAAGCTTGAGGTGTTACATTCTATCAGCCTTAAAATTAATTTTTCCTTAATATTCGTCTGGGTTTATAAATGGTTTACTACTTTAATTTTTTTTCACAGAATACCACATCATAAAAAGGAATACAAAAAAATCATTTAAAAAAGGAAATTTAGTAGCATAACGTTTACCCAAAGTAAATCATCATTGGGTTTCTACAAAGGAGAAAATAGTTGGGATGTGAAAACATGTATATGGGAAAAACTCTAACCATGATGTTCTGATGGATATTGATAGAGAAAAACGTTTGGTAAATGTTAACAACCAATAATCCATAAATCAGCAAGGATTTAAGGGACCATTTGATTCATCAGATAAGAAAGTACTAAGATAACATTCTTTTTCAAGTCCACTCCTTTGTGGTTAATAATGTTTCTTGAGAATTAATACATACATGATTTTTGAATAATATCACCATTGTTCATTTTGAACAATTTCCACTTCATCTCTTATTTAATGAAATGAATTTGAATTCTTTATTCTTGATGTTTTAGAAGATCATGAGAGGGAGTGATAGGATATTCTATTTGTCTCAACAAAATGGTTATAACATGATATAATTATTCATAAGTCTGCATATAGTGATATAATAAATCAATATTACAAACATCACCAATAATATAACAAATAATATCCATAAATGGATTACATTATAATCATTATAAAAACTGAAAATATAAAACTTTAGAAAGAGGTGAACTAAGTCTACTTAAAATGTATCCACCATATCTAATAAGTAAGTTCTTGGTTGTTACATTCCAAACATGTGAATATCTTAACCATGTATTTTCTGGAAATGTGGTAATAACATGAATTATAGTATAACCATATTGAAAAGATGAATTATTTTAAAATTAACTCTTTCCACACAAAAAATAATAATTATATATACTCAAACCAGGATATAACATTTCTCTTAAATCATTAATGGTGTCATTAATACTGTCAGACATCTCATTATCTATTTATCCCTTCGTTACGCACATATCAGGTGCTTTTCAAAAATATTTCAATCCCTTTTCATACTTACCAGTATCATATAATTATGGAAAACCTCAATGGACTAATACATAGATAGAAAAATATTCCATAATACTATAAAAGAGATTATACAACAATATTTTGGAATCCCATTACATAAACACATAATCATTCCACCACTTCGTTGTCATACTCAACATCTCCAATAGTGATCACATGTGATTTTCATTTTTCATTTCCCTTAAGTGATTTTTATTGTCGATAATCATCTATAACCCTTGTGTTATGACATTGGTTAAATTAATTCCCCATTTCCTTGAACTTGTATCATTGTTGTGTTGGTGGTGTGTACTTTATGAAATTTCCACTAATCACATCATTAACATATTTTTTTCTATTACATCGACAATCATCTATTCGATGTCCTTCTTTTCCACACATAAAACATTTTCTAGTCCCTTGAAGACAATTTCCACCATGCTTCATTAAACACATTGACCATAAGGAAACATTCATATTCTTTTCACCATTTTTTTTAGATTTTCCCTTATACTGCATCTTTCATTTCTTATCAATCCCATGAAATTGATAAGTAACACCAACCTCCATTTCTAAATTGACATAACAATGAACAATCTCTTCATTTCCAATAAAATCTCCTATAGGTAATTTCCTTTTAAGAATTGGTTTTAACCCATTTAATAAGTAATCAGCATTTCTTTCACGTTGGATGATAAAGAAAGAATCTTACATTGAAAGTATTTTAAAAGTTTCCTTGTATATACTAATGGATTCATCATACTTTTTCTTAAGCTCAAGAAACTCTTTTTCCATATTTGTTCAATGAATATAACGAAATTAATTATTGAAAAATAAGTTCTTGAACTCATCCCATTCACTGGATTCAAATCTATCTTAGTGCCTTGTATTTTTATTATAGTCCACCACTAGTCGATTCACCTTTAATACAATAATAGAAAAAAAATACTTTTTCATGTTAAAAATAAGAAGGATAGAATATATCTTTTCAATGGTACTGATCTACTATTTAGTAAGAAGTTTATCAGAAGACCCACTGAATGAAGTTTGAAGTTTCTTAAAGTATGACTCAATAAAATGTTGTTCCCTTCCTTACTAATTTGGATATCCAAAGTGATTCATATCTTGTGTATATATATAAATATGATTTTTTACTCCATCTCTCATAACATTTTGTTTTTAAATAGTAAAATAAATGTATTTCCCAGTAAATTGATCATTAACACAGTTTGATCGGGTTCAAACCATTGTCTAAATCCCAAAATGAATAGCATGAGAGGGAAAAAATACTAGGATAATAAAATAATAAATGGGGAGTGCATTAAATCTCTTAAATATTAGGTTTAATCATATGTTCATATTTTATAATCCATGTCTTCTTGTATTTTTACACTACATGTTCAATATAGTTACAATAAATTATAAGGGAATCTAAATGGATAATTAATGAAATTTTTAACATTATATAAGTATGTTGGAAAATTCATAGATTTTTATGACAATTATATCATTTAATAAAATATTATTTGTTGTAAAAACACATTTGTGTCAATTTTGACACTATTTAGTAATTGTATTTTCTTAAAACTATAAAAAATTGATTGATTCAAAAAAATTAAATAAATTGTAACATGTCATAATAATCCTTAAAATTTATGGATTGAATCAAAATTTTCATATTATATTTATTTTAAAATTTATAATATCATTTATTTGAATGTTTCATTAATAAGGTAATCACACCATCATTAATGTTCAATAAATAAATTTATTTATTTGAAGTCTAAAAATTATAAATAAAATACCATGATGTAGGTAATTTTTTTATTTTTCTAATGACAATTTAAATTTTACTATTTTAATTATATAACTCATATTAACATTTATTAAGTAAAAAGATACATGTTTATGTTATATTTTATTTTAATATGAATTAATTATTTTTACATGTCATTTTCACACCCAAGTGGATCTCAAATGAAAAATGTTAGAAATAAATATTTTTATGGTCTCTCATTACTCAAAAATATGATTAGGATATGTTTAATGGTAGTAATTAATTATAATAATAATATGTTTTAAATTATTTACAAAATTTACCCTTTAATCATGTTAAATAAAAAAATTTGAAAAGTAAATATTCCTAATGTCAAAAAATAAAAGCTACCTATTTACATTGATTGGACATTATAATTAAAAATATTAAAATAATTTTTCCTAATTAAAAACACATATGTGTCATTAATTATTTTAAAATTAATTCTCATTGACAAAACCAGAAAGAGTATTTTTAAGAAGTAAAAACTATCAAAAGATTGATAAGTGTTTTTTTCAATTTAAATGCTAAATTTCATAAAATGAAAAAAAAAATTGATTACATGATAAATAAATAATATAACTAGGCTTTATATTGAATTATAATGATAATTTAAATATATAAATAAATTAGAATAAAATGCGGTTTTGAATTAAAATGCAGTATATTTCATTATTCATTAAAATATGGTTTTCCTCAAAAAAATTCCTAAAGTTCAACCTAGGAAAATTTTTATATCATACTTCAAAATAATGGGATTATTATCTCAAATAGATGTTATAAAATTTTCAAAAAGTACATTTAATAATGGTTTACCATTAAAAGGTGGTACATTTGTATTTTTTTGAGAAATACTTATTTTATCTACAAAATTTATTTTTTTCTTATGTCATATGTTGAAAAAAAAATCATATTAATTTAAAGAATTATATTGAATAGATTACATATATATTTCACTAATAAAATCCATAAAGAGATATTTTATTATTTGATAGACTCACTTATTATTATTTAATATTTTTTGATGGAAGTTAATACTATTCATACCCACCATTATAATCAATATGTTATAATATTTAGTTGTTTATTATACTCGGCCTTTTGTAAAATGAATTATTTTAGTAGAAAATGAAATTGTGTGTATCACAATCCAAGAATAGTTTTTCATATACTATAAGCTATTATGGTGTTGTTTATAGCAAAATCTAATCTTGGTGTAGCGTACAATACAAGAAATCAAGGAAATTAAAAATAATCTATCCCATAAAATCACGGGGGGTTATGTTCTACTACCCTTAAAATAAATTTCTCCCTCAAAATTCATCAGGGTTTATGAAAGGTTAACATCTGGAATGTTTCTTTCATATAAACCCACATCATAAAAAGGAATTCTAAAACATCATATTAAAAATTAATGTTACAAGCATAACTGTTACCCAAAGTTACTCATCACTAGTTTTCCACATATAAGAACCTTTGTGGGAGTTGAAAAAAAGGATATAGAAGAATAATATAACCATAAATTTGGGATGCATAGTGATAAAAACATGTTTTGGAAAATGTTAATAACAGAATATACATATAAATGTGATGATTTAAGGGACCATCCGATTCATTGGATAAGAAGGCACTAAGATAACATTTTTGGTATCCAACATCCCATCTCTAAAGATGATGAATTTTGCATGAAAATAAATACTTACTTGATTTTGGAACAATCTCACCATTGTTTGTGGCTTGAACAATTTCAACTTCATATCTTATCATATGAAATGTAGTTGAATTATTCATTCTTGAAGTGTTAGTAGATCATGTGATAGAGTGAAAGGTAATTACATCATTCTAATAAAAGGTTCGCACAGGTTATCGAATATGCATATGTCCAGTAATAATGAGGAAATACATTATTCTAACAAACATATAACCGAATATTACTTTTATTATCCATAAAAGGGTAACATTAAAATCCATCCAAAAACTGAAAATATCAATATTTATAAATAGGTGAACTAAATTTACTTAACATTTATCTCAAATATCTCATAAGGTGTTCTTAGTTGTCGCATTACAAACACGTGAATACCTTAATCATGTTTTCTATTGAAACATGATAATAAAATTAACTATTATAGAACCTTAGTGAAAACATGGATTCTTTCAAAATTAACTCTTTCCACACATAAAATATAATAAAAATTCTAAATACTCGAACCATGATATCACTTTTACCTTATATAAGTCATGAGGTCATTACAACAATCAAACATCTCATTTTCTCCTTATCCATTCATTATGTGCATATCATGTGCTATCCAAAAATATTTCATTCAATTTTCATGGTTACTAGGACAATATACTTATGGAAAACCATAATGGACCAGTACATGGATATTCCAATATTCCATAATACTATAAATGGGATTCTACAATGCTATTTGGGGATCCCATTACATAAACACATAATCATTCCACCAATTAATTTTTATAACCAATATATCCAACAATGATCTCATGTGATTTTCCTTTTCCTCTGGCCTTAAGAGATAGTTGAAGTTCATAATCATCCATAACCCTTTCATTAGGGAAGGGGTTAGCATAATACCCCATTTTCTTGCACTGGTATTATTGATGTTCGAATGTTGTGTTCACTATATTATTTCCTCCTCTAACATCATTAGAAACCTTATTCCCAATACATAGTCACTCAAATTCTCATTGAAATTATTTTCTACACATAAATATTTTTGTACTCCCTTTAATACAATATACACCATGCTAAATTCCACACTTTGTGCATAAATAAATAGTCATCTCTTTTTCACCATTGTTTTTTGATTTTTTCCTTGAACTCCATATTTGATTTCTAGTCAAAACCAAGAGATTTAAATGTAACACCAACATCCATTTCTCCCTTTATTGCACAATTCACAATCTATTAGTATATACTATAGTCTCTTATAGATAATGACCTTCAACAAATTGGTTTTAAACCACTAAATGATTGATCATCTTTACTATCAGGTTATATGATAAAGACAGAAGCCTACCGTGAAAGTCTTGTAAAATTTTCCCCATATGTACCAACCAATTCATCAATATTTTTCTTAATCCCAAGTAATTCCTTCTCCATATGTTTAAAACAATATTGTGAATGTACTTAAGGAAAAATAAGTTCTTGAACATGTCTCATTCCATGGATTCAATTTCATCTTGTTGTTTTGTATTCTTCATTAGAGTCCATGACTGTTTTGCTTCACTTTCTAAATGATAAACATCCAAAACAATTTTTTCCTGTTCTAAACAATGAGGGATAGAAAATATATTTTCAATGGTACTGATCTATTTTTCAAAAACAAGTGGATCATAACACCCACTGAAAGAAGGTGAAAGCTTCCTCATGAATTACTCAATATAATACTGATATATTATCTCCTCATTTGGAAATATAGAAAGATTAATTGCTCGTGTAAGTATAGAATTAATATTTTTCCTTCCATATTACATAATATCTTATTGTTAGGAGGATATTAATTACATTGAATAGTGCATTGATCATAAACATGATTCTTTCGGGTTCCAACAATTGTCTAAAACCCAAAAATAATTGTGTGAGAGGAAAACATCATACTAGGAAAACAAAATAATCAAGGGGGATTACATTCAATATCTAACATATTAGGTTTAATTATAGGTTATTCATGATAGTAACCATAATTCAAGGACTGTAACCTATAGTTAGACTTACCCTAAGAAACATCCCAATATTTACCTTAGGAACATCTCTAGGTACCTCACAAAAGGTTTCGCATACAAGTTTCTGAAGGTTAACAAAACCTTAATTCTAATACCAAATGTTATTACGTAATTCTTGATGTGCATAGACATTACATTTATTTTTAATAATGGTTAAAAATTAATGAAATATACAGCCAAAAACTGTATTATTTTAATGTCTTTGGAAACATGGAACATAATCTTCTAACATGGTGAACGATCTTAAAAATCTCCCATAAAGATCTTGACCTTTTCTTTTCCCACATAAAAACTTTATTCATATACTAGGGAAAATAAAACATAAAAAGGATGTGATAAAATGCTGTTTATATGTAAACATGGAGGGCCTAAAACAAACCATAAACATCTGATTGTAAAAACATGAACATGAAGTTTATATATTAAAATATTGATTCATGAAGTAAATCATTGATGTACGTAAGGCATAGATCACAAAGGAACATTAAAAATGATAAAATATATTTACCATTAAACATGGTAGTTTAGAAAAAAATAAAAACATAATATTATTCCCATTGTTTCCAAGGAATTCATGCAAAGACCATCATAGGGGACAAAGTCGATTACTGAACTGGGTTTACATTCCATTCAACCAATGTATTACTAAACATATTTTCCATTCCATTCCAACCATGTATTAATTATCCAAATTTAAATTAAATTCCATTCGTGTCTATATCATGATATATAAATCATTACCCATTTCATTGGAGGTATATATTGGTCCCAACAATATCATAATGAAATCATTCTTACTCATCCCAAAAAATGATAAATCATTCATCATAGCATAACCCAGGATATAATACTATTTTCTTAAACATCATTACATTATTACATAATCCATATAAAATATCATACAATCATTAACACAATAATATCATAGTAATAATAAGGATATAAAAGTAATCCAATTTATATAGAATCATCTTAGATTGAAAATAAGTTTTATAAAACCCTTGACCTTAATTCTTGAGGAAAATATAAATTTTCTTAAAAAATGTTTTCTTTTCTCAAAATGCCCTAAAATATTAAAATAAAATAATTTAATTTGAAATAAACATGAAATATAGTAATGTATAATCCATGTGTATAAGGATTTATGAAAGGGTATGAATCCATTCATTACATATACATTAAAATAATATTATCCTCATTATTTTGCAAGAGAAGTCAAATAGTACCTCAAATCTAATAACGACAAAAGATTAATTTCATAATGTTTAATAAAGATTCACCAAAGGGAAATATTAACATTTTAAGAAATTAGAACAATATAAATAATGTTACATACTTAGAAAACATGTATTTGGAGGATATTTATACCCTAGTAAATAGTTACATATAAGCAATCCCAGATAAATATGATATTGAAAAATTATCCCTTACCTTAGGTAAAATTTGATTCGTATGTATCTGAAACTCCTGTATAATGACTTAAATACTATTATATAATTATTCCGTAATCATATAAATTTTTATGATTTCAAAAATGATCATATTATCATATATATTTTAGTAACATTTCATTTTCACTCGTTTTTCAGATATTGTCTACTTTATATTTTTATGCATGTTTTGTCAGATAAGTACAGGTTACAAATTTTATGTAATTATTTTTTCATTTACATAATTATATTAGTATAATATATTTCTTATTTATTAATTACATTCATGTATATAATCGTGTTTTATTGAAGATCATGGTGGATGAATCACATCACATTGTAGAGAAGATAGAATGCACGTAAGCACGAGCGATGATATCATTCAATTAATTGTTAAATGGTTTGAAATTAGATGATATATAATTTATAAATTATAATTTTCATGTAATATTAGTTATTTAAATCCATAATACTCATCATTATACTGATAAAATTTAAGTATGTTTTAATAAAAAATACACTCTGGTTAGGAGATGGTAAGTCGTACATACACACACATAGTGATATTATTATTCATAGGATAGATAAAAGGTGGTATTATTTTTTCCAATATATATAATAGCATTTAATCATGACTAAGTTACTTTATGTATTACTTTATTAATGAAAAAGTATAAAAATATGAAGTATAAGATGAAAATAATTTTGAAAGAGGTGATAAAAAAATTACCTTTTTTCGAGTAACTTCATTGGATTTCAACAAAAGGTCTCCATAGGATAGATTTTTGAAAATATTGTAGAATCTTTAGAAAATTTAAAAATTGTGGAATATTATTTGATAATATTTTGGATGAGACAATGGGATTGAGAAGTGTGATTAAGTGGGTAGATCTAGTGGCCATTTATAAGAGCGTGGAGAGGCACTTTAAAAATGTTTTGAAATATTATTTTATTATAAATTTACTTTCTAATTATAATAGCTCCAAAGTGATATATTTCGTGTATAATATAATTATTTGTCTAATAATATAAGTCAATATGGTTTAGATATGTTTAAGTCACAAATTGATCATTATATTTTTGCTTTAACCCTATGTTAAATAAATTAACTCATACCATGTCTTTTTTTATTTTTACACCATATAGACAATATATTAATTATTAAATGACAAGAGAACATAATGTGGATCATTAATGAAAATTTTAACATTATATAATTAATTTGGAATAATAATTTATTTTTATGACTATTATTACATTTAATAAAATAGTATTTCATTTCAAAACTCATTTATGTCACATTTGACACTATTTTGTAATTGATTTTTGTTAAATCTATAAAAACATTACTTATTGAAAAATCCGCATTAAACCATAGATATAATTTCATAACCATCCATAAAATTATTGTATGTTATAAGAATTTAGAAATTATTTTTATATTAATATTAATAATATCATTTATTTGAATATTTTTTTATAAGAAAATCACTACATCATCATTATGGCATTAATAAATTTTTTTATTTAATGTCTAAAAATTATAAATAAAATAAAATTATATAGGAAATATTGTTATCTTTATAATGAATATTTTTATTTAAATATATCAATTATATATCTCCACAATAAAATTTTATTAGTAAAATGATAAATGTTTAAATAATATTTTCCTTTACTTTAAATTAATTTTCATAAAAGGTCATTTTTCACACCCAAGTGGCTCTGAGATGCCAAACGTTTATGATAAGAATTTTTTTGTATGCTCATGAATATTAAAATAATATTAGGACATGTGTTAGGATAGTTTTATTTTATTATAATTTTATTTTTACCCTTATTTACCTAATTTACCCTTTTATCGTGGTAAATAAAATAATTACTGAAGTTTTTATTCGTAATGTCTGAAAATAAAAGGGACATTTTTACATAATTTGGACCTTATGATTAATAATATGAAATCCATTTTTCCATATTCTAAATAGATATGACTCAATAATTAATTTAATATTAATTTTGGTTGTCAAAACAAGAAAGCAGATTTTAAGAAGTAAAAACTATCAAAAGATTGACATATGTTGAAATATAATTTAAATTTAAAATTACATAAAATGTCCGAAATTTGATTAAGTGGTAAACACATAATGTAATTACACTTTAAAACAAAATAAAAATATAATCTATATATATAAATAAATTCAACAAAAATCCATTTTTAATTAATATGTCCTTTTTTACTATTCATTAAAATATAAATTTCTTCAAAAAAAATACCAAAATATTATCCATGGAATTTTTTTTGTCCCACTACCAAATATAAAGTTCATTTTTTCAAATTGAACATATAAAAATGTCAAAAACAATATTTAAAAAGGGTTCTCCAACAAAAGGTGGTAAAACATTATTTTTTAGAAATATACTTCTTTATTCTAAAAAATTGAATTTGTACCTATATATTATATACATAACATATAAGATTAATTTAAAAAATTAAATTGAATATATTACACATATATTTCAATAATAAAATCATTAAATATTGATTTTATTATATTATTAAGTCACTTATATTAATTTAAATAATTTTTTTCAAGGATGTTAATATTATTCATACACTCCATTATAATGAATAGGTTATAATATTTATTTATTACACACACTCAGTCTTTCCATAAATTAATTATATCAATAGAATTTGAAACATTGAGTAAATCAAGCCAAGAATAGTTTAGCGTGTATTGTAACATCCCAGGTAAATAAATAATATGAAATTTCCATAAATATTAATATTTCTTAATTAAATAATAATTTTATATTAAAGGAGGTGATATGATCGATGGCGTACCTGACACACAATGAAGGGTTTCTCGTAAATCATATGTTTCACACAATGTTGTGTCATACTGAAGATATAATAATAAAATATTATTATTTTAAATGGTAGTTAAGACCTAGCTATTTTATTGGAGAGAATGAATTGAAATAATAATTTTATGAATAAAAAAATTATATGTTTTTACATTTATCCAATAAACATTAGAGGCTAAAAATGAGAATGAATCAAATTTCAAGCAGAAATACTCTAATATTTTTAAAATGTTGATTTACTACCTTTAGTGGTGAACCCTATTTAAACTAGTTTTTGATACATTTAAATGTTCTATTTGAAAAAATAAACTTTTTTCTTATAATATTTTATCAAAATTTATATTGTGAATTTTTTTAATTTTTTTTGATAAGGTTCATTTTTAATGAATAGTGATAAATACCGCATTTTATGTCAAAACTATCATTTCATATTATTTATTTATATGGTTATATTATCTATGTAAAAAAATTTAAAGTGTAATTTAATTATATTTTTATTATTAAATAAAATTTGGGTAATTTGAAGTAATTTTATTTTGAAATTGGACATAAACACATGTAAATCATTAGGTAGTTACTCTTTTATAAAAACACGCTTCATAGTTTTGACAATGGGAAATATTTATTAATTAATTTCTGCATCTTCCTTATTTTGAAATTGGAAAAATGGATTAAATATTTGTAATCTGAAGATCCAAATTGTTTAAATATGTTAATTTTATTTTTAGTCATTATGAATTGTAACTTTAGTGAATATTTTATTTAGCATGGTTAAAGGGTAAATATAGTAAATAAACCTAAAAAATAATATAATAATATTATTAAATTACCATTACACATGTCCTAACCCTATTTTATGATACATTTCCAACCATGGGCTTCATTACGTCTATTATAAAACCCCATGGAGCTACTTGTAAGTGAAAATGACATTTTATAAAAATTAATATAATGTTATGGAAAATGTATCAACAATATTTATCTTTTTGTAAAAAAAATTATATGGGCTTATATAAGTGATATTGTCAACTATATATAGTAAATAAAAATCATAAAATATTTCCCACATCGTGGTGTTTTATTTATAATATTTTGAAGTTAAATAAATAAATTTAATTATGACAGAATGGTGATAGAGTTGTTGCTTCATTAATAAAGGATTCAAATAAATGATATTAAAAATGATAAGATAAATTTAATTTGGTTATTTTGATGACATCCAAATATTTTATGGAATATATTTACATGTTATGTTTGTATAAATGATGTTTCTTTGAATCAATCAAGTAGTTATGGATTTTTAAAAAAGTCATGATATGAACAATTCCAGAATTTAAATAATTAATATTTTAAAATATAAAATATTGTATTAAATATTATAAAATTCAAAAAATAATTATTATTCATCTGAATTTTTATTTTTTGTCTAAAATTTTATTATTGGCTGTTTTATTGGATATTTATCATATTTTTATAACTATTTTGATTCTCGATGAGTTAAATTCTTGATAAATCAGTAAGAGTAAACAAGTATTTAATAAAATAAATTAGAACTAAAATAATTTCCCAAACCAATCCAGTTATTATTGGATGATTTTATTTCAACTTATATTCCACTTATCATTGAATTTAATGAGTTTTGGACCTTTGGATACTGAAAATAATTTAATAATAAAATTATTCTTTCAAACCAACCGAAATAGCCCATCGTCCCTCGTATAAAAGGCCACCACCTAAAACCCATTACACACACCTCTCAAGCCCCTTGGATCATCAAAAATCTATTCCAATAAGCTCTCAACATACCCATATTCTTCCTAGAATCATTCCCTTAGGCATAAGGCAATTCAAGGATGCCTTTAGATCAAATCAAAAAGAGTAACAAATTTTAAGAGGCTGCTTATTCTCTGAAATTCCATTCCATTATTATACCTCTTCGCTCTCTATTCGATTATTTTTAATTGATTTTATAACAGCCCCAGAATCCTCATAATAATATTTTTTTTATGATAATAATTAAAACTAAACATACACACACCCCCATGAAATGGATTTAGAATGAAATGTTTCTGTGGATGGTGAACAACTGCCTCCCGAAATGATAATTGTTCCATTTTTCTGTACCACCTCTCATGGTGTCCATTATGATGGAATTTAATTTATATGTAATATATATTATATTTATATTGTCTCTATGCTTCTTTATTTTTCATTTATATCATACCATAAGAGTTTCCATAATGGGTAAATACGATAATTTCATTTCAAGAAGTGTGGACTACTGCCCCACAGTGATATGACTCGTTCATGCCATAAATAGAATGTAAAAAGGACTGTCTTAGTGAAATTTTGTAACATATAAAAAATATGATATTATAATATATTTTTAATAAACATATGCATCATTTATTTTTCATTTTTTTAAATATGAAAAATAAATGAAAGTAGCGTTCATGCGTATGTATGGATTACTATCTCTATCAATGGTTCTATTCAATTATTATATCCTATTGTTATGGAATATTCTAAATACATATATACTGGATATATATTATATTTAAATTATGAATACAATTCTAGAGATAATGGACTTTTCACCACATGGACAATTTGTAATTATAAAAATTACATTTTGGACTCAAGTACCAAATATCACCCAAATGATAATATTGACTTAAATAATTCCGTAATGTTTATAACATGATAATAAGTGATATAAAAGGAATAATACACTTGAAAAATGATATGATGAAATTAGAAATTAACATAGGATTATTATTCATTATGAACAAGGAACATACGTGACGAGTCAGATTCATGGTAAGGGACTTTGTCTCAGTCTCATTTTATTGAGGCATATTTTGATTTATACATGACATTATTTTATATTATGTATAAACCTCATTGACTTTTAATTTCATTCATAGGGAATATTTTATATTTGAATCATTTTACTAAATGACATTGAGAATATTTCTTTTTAA
Organism: Viscum album; assembly: GCA_963277665.1. NCBI lineage: Eukaryota > Viridiplantae > Streptophyta > Magnoliopsida > Santalales > Viscaceae > Viscum > Viscum album. The sequence continues at coordinate 1,341,011,707 of OY728136.1, forward strand.
CGTATGTTGAGACAATGACCTTTTCGCCGCTATGAGCATTATTTGATATTACGAATCCTCTATAAGACGTAGTGTTTTTAAATGGAATATAAACACCATATAACCTTTTCTGTATTTTTTATTGAATTTTTTTTTGATAATTGACTGATTATTTAAATATCTTGAACTTCTATCTTTTGAATGTAAAGTGGAAATGTTATCTTTACTTTATCTGTTATGATTTTATTATGGTGTTTGGGAATTGTTTATGTATACAACTGGTTCCATGATAATCCTTGGTTAGGTGAGCCCGAGATAACTCTCCAATTCATTGTGTTACATGATATAGGTAAACATTAATGCTTCTCCTAAGAGATTTAGTGAATATAATATGAAGTTATTTCCAACGTAACTCCCTGTGTAGCTATAAAATCTATAATGAAAGTATGATATGGATACCACAAGCTACATTTTGTATTTATGATTTCAATATGTTATTCATTAATATTATGATTTAATTATGTATTTTAAAGAGCTTACATTTGGTATGTATTTATGGGTTATTTTTTTCTTTATTTTATAACTGTTATAGAGATTTTTATGATCATCCAATGTTTTTGAAATGTTTTTCATAGGGTATATGTATTGTTAAGATAAAAAATGAATTCAAGAATATTAAGATGAAGAAAAAAATTATTGTTTTCTTATAAGTGTATTTATTTTATGATAAAAATGTATACTGAGTGGAACTGTCTACTTCATAATATTTGAGATGTAATTTAATAGTTATGGCCAAAGTATCTAAAACACTAAACCTAAAAATATTCTCATTTTTAATTCTTGATTTAACTCATGATTAAGTAATTTTTTAAGGCGGAGCCTTATAGTTGGTATAAAAGGTTGGTTTCGACAACTATAGAGTTAGGATAATTTTAAATTAATATCCATAAATTAATTTATGGTATGATTCATATGATATAGAATTTACCGATTACAATGTTTCTTGGCCTAAGATATTTATGTATTCAGAATGGTTTTCCACTAAAGATATAGGGAAACAATTTGGGGAAGACATCAAGAGGAAAACAACCTTCCATATCAGAAACCATAGATGGTCGGAATTAGAACAGAATAGTTTGTTCTAGTGATGGAACAGTTGACTCAGGCAATAAATGGTGTTGGTATACATGAATGACATAAAAAATATCAAACCCATATAAACATATCAATATTGGATCATTTCATTAGGAAACATACCCCTTCATTCAGAGGATCATCAGACCCTATGTAAGTAGAAGGGTGGATTAAACCACATTATAATATTTTTGATGTCATGGGGTTTCCAGAACATCAAAAGGTTAGTCTTGATATTTACCATTTTAAAGATGAAGTCAATAAGTGGTGGTCTATGGTTAAGTAAGTCGGGGATAGTGATGATACTGATTCTTTTGATTACGATGAATTCAAAGGTCTCTTTCTTGAGAAATATTTTCTTAAGGCAGTTCAACATAAAATAGAAAAACAATTTTTGTAATTGATACTGGATGATGACTAGTGGCTTCTTATGAAAAAAAAAATAACTTGAGTGGAGAGGTATGCTCCAAATTACAAATGAGATATTGATTGTAAAATAAATCATTTGAATCATGATTAAATCCAATGTTCAAATTGATTTAGATTATTGTGATTTCAAATGTTATAAAAAACTTGTTTGATGTGTGGAGAAGGTGGAAATGGAGTTTGCAGATGATCATGTGTTCTTTGACAATGAATAGAATAAGAGGTCGAGTTGGTTCATAAATGGGGAGAGATCTTCAAAAAACATTGATAGTATGAAACTTAAGTTTACATTTTGTGAAAATTGAAGAAAAAAAGAACACTGGGGAATGATTTTTGAGTTCTATTACATTCTTCTAATGTGGTAAAATGGGACATAAGGCACATAATTTTATTGAAAAAGAACTCGGTAATCATAAGAAAAAATCGTATTTATTATCAGTAAATTGATTTAAGTGGAATGAAATGGGTCATTATTCAAATGATTGTCCATTGATGAATTAAATTGAGGGAAATTATCCATACTACAAGCCGAAATGGGTGTTGAAGTCCTTTTCAACATCTTTAGAAGTTGTCGGGCCATCAAATGAAGTAGTATCGGGTACATTGTTTGTTTATTCATATTTTGTAAATGTGTTGTCTGTTTCAGGGTCTACACATTCATCTATTTCTGAGAAATCATGTAAATTGGGAAATCCATATCAAGATATAAATCCTGAACTTATGGTAAAAACACCGGGAGGATGTGTTAAGAAAAAATAATTTATAATAACCTTCATAACCATGACTATGGAAATAATCATCCTATAAACATTATTTATTTTCCACTAGTAGAGTTTGGTATTATTTTGGATATGGATTGGTTTTCTGTTTATCATGTTATGATTGAATGTAGATCTAAATTGTTTTCTTTTTATAAATAATATTCGTTTGTGCACAAGAATGAACCATTACTTTTGATAAAATATCTGGAATATGAGATACTAGTAAATGAAGGGAATGAATGTTACCTTTGACATTTTATTAAAAATAATGTAACTATTAAGATTAATGATGTTATAATAGTAAATGAGTATCTTGATGTATTTCATGATGAGTTACCTTGTATAATACCTGAACGAGAAGTTGAATTTACTTTTCACATTGTTCAGGATGTCATGCCAAATTCAAACCCCCTTATCGAATGGCTCAAATTAAAAACTTCAAGATAAAGAAACCATTTCAAGATCCATTAGATAAAGGTTTCATTTGTCCAAGCACATCACCAACGGTTGATCTATTACTATATTTTAAAAGGAAATATGGATTTATGAGAGTTTTCATTTGTTAAAGATCCTTAAATAACATCACGGTTAAGAATAAGTATCCTTTTCCTCATATCGATGATTTGTTTGATCAGCTCTAGGGAGATAATTATTTTTTGAAGATTGACTTGAAGGTGGGGTACCATCAGTAGAAAGTAATGAAATACGACATTCCAAAGACCACATTTCATACTAGATATGGCTATTATAAATTAGTACAAATACTTTTTGTATTAACAAATGCATATGATGTATTCATGGATCTTATGAATTGAATTTTCCGTGAGATATTGGATATGTTAGTGGTAGTGTTTATTGATTATATTTTAGTTTATTCTATATGTAAATAGGAGAAAGAATTTCATATGATGGTTTTCTTGAAAACATAAAATGAAAAACAATTGTATGGTAAATACATTAAGTGTGATTTTTGGTTATAGAGAATTTTATTTCTTGGTAACATTTTTTGGAAAGATGGCATAACCATTGATCATAATAAAACATAAGTTTTTAATTAATAGACAAGACACATAAATATAACCAAGATTCATAGTTTTATAGGTTTATAAGGTTATTATTGGAGGTTTGTTGAAAATTTTACATGGTTATCAAGCCCACTGACTATGTTTACTCGAAAAGGTGATAAGTTTATATGGACAAAAGAATCTGTTCAATGTTTTATGGAATTAAAAATAATATTTTTGAATGAATCAGTATTGGAATTACCTATGTTGAGAAAAAATAAATCAACCCCTCCCATCGGTATGTTTTGGTAGTGGTTCTGTTTGTTGACAAATCAATATGACTGAAAATTATTATGGTTGGTGTTTTCCGAAGATAGGTTTCTAAGGTGGCATGGTTTCCTAGTGTTTTCGAAATATTGGGGCTTAAAAATTAAAAATTGTGTCAATAATGGTGAATTATGTCATCAAAGGAAGTGGAATGAGGATATAAGAATATGGATCATGTACCATATCTACAAAGGGTGTGTACTAGGCAGCGAGAATAGTATGCAGATGCGGTTCACAAAATACAAAATGGTTCATGGTGGATGGTGGTGTGGTTCACGGATGAGCTGAAGTCAGTAGAGGAGGTCGACCACATAGGCTCAAAGATGGTATGAGGAGTGCATAGGAATGAGGTTTGCGGACTGCTTGGGGATCACATTAGCTGGAAGATTAGTAGGTAGTGGAGTCCAAATTGAAGATTTGGTAAATCTCGATTTAGCAGATTAAGCAGATTTCTTTTTCATATATGATAATCGATAATCCCACAGATTACATTAGATATTGAATATAATTCGGAAACATGTTTTAATTTGGTATTTAGGGAAATTCCAATGGAAGTTCACAAATGATGAAGTGGTTCATGAATTATGTATTGATTCATGCGGAAGAAATTCTAACGATGGTGTTTGTAGGAATTATAAATCGGCAAAGGAAATCTGGTACATTGAGGATGATGTCTGTTACATGGAATGAGGTATCTCGTTATGCAGAGGAAGAATATATGTTACATAAGAGGAAGAATTCAAAAAGTGGATTGCAGAGGGGGAGCTCCGGTACACTAAGGTGAAGATGGTTCACGAACATAGAAAAATTCACAGAAAAGTGGAGGTTCACATAGGATGAATGGAGGCAAGAGTATGTGGAAGTGAAGTCAGTTCATGAACAGAGAATAATTTGTGGACAAGAGTGATTTTCCAAAGGTGGTTTTCAGAATTGGTACGTGGCATCTATATGAGATCGGAAAGGTGGAGGCATTCTGCGAATGAAGTGTAGTTTATTGTAGTGGCAATAGTATTTGAAGAACGTGTCTTTCATTCCAAACACAATACTTAGTACGTGAGAGGATATGTGGTTCATAGTTTTTTCAATGAATTTTAAAGGGCTTCAATTCAGTTTGCAAATGTATTTTCTGGTACCTAACAATACTTGGGAATGATGAATTCATCTGTGTGTGATAAAGGAACTTCAACATAACATATAACTACAGTAGAAGATATAAGAATTCATTAAAATTAAGGGACATACATTTCCATAAACAATGTTTGAACCAAAATTCATTAATCAATGAGTTGATTCCATTACAAGAGTAGAAATCGAAGGAAGAGGAAGATGGTGACCCTTTCCACCGATAGTGAGCCAGAAAAGTAGGCATTGGGAGTGACCCCTGGGAATGTAGTGAGGAGACCCTAAACCTTGTAAAAGCAATGGTACTTGGAATTGGAGATCTAGCCCGAACATTGTACTCATTATTGGAAGTGAGCCTTAGTGAATTTGTTACATCAGCACATTGACGTTGTAAGATCCTTGGACGTATCCCAGTGAGGGTGAACCATGTAAAAATCGTTGTGTCATGTGCATGATTTCATATCTATTCATTTATTTCTATGGGAGGAAGTTAGAATTGTGTTTTTTCTAACATTGAAAAAAGATCATAATAGAAATGGTTTTAATCTATCATAGGTGGATTCACCCCCCCCCCATCTCAGGGTATTCGACCTAGTGGTTCTAACAACCTTTAATAAATGGTGAATTTATTATCTACAATGATTCTTCATTGAAGGGAAATTGATGTTTCCTTATGAAGAATGATTAGGTAATTTCTTATTCATCACTTCAGTTGAAACCCCATGAGTTAAATTACCTTACACATGGTTTGAATAAGCTAATATTGTTTTTTATTAAAAAAATTGATGGAATCATTTTCTTAGAGTAAAGTGTGAAATATATGCTGATCACCAAAGTTTGAATTATATATTCAATTATAACTAATTGAACATTATATATTAATGATTACTATAATTAATCAATGATTACGATTTCACGATTCATTACAATTCAGTAAAAGTAGATAAATTTGTCGTTGATTTGCATAGAAAATGTAATGCTACATTAACCTTGTTATGTTTTGAACAATATCCATTGATTAAATATTTGACGATCTTTGGAATATCTGTTTTTGGGGCAAGAAATTAGTCTAATTTATTTTAGGTTTCAGTACAGTTGTCCCTAGATAAAGGAATAATGAATGCACATAATGATGATAGTGAGTTTTAGAAAAACGTTAAAATGTTTTAAAAGGGTATGTTACCTAATTTTAATATTGATAAAGACTATTTTTTTGAGATTTGGAAAGATATTATGTGTTCCTTTAGATTAATTGTGGAAGAAAGACTTGGTATGTGAATCTTATTGTTCTCCATTTTCACTTCATCCTTGTAGTACAAAGATATACATAGATCATTACAGCATTACTGGTGGGATGGAATGAATAGAGATATTTCTGAATTTACTGTGAATTGTTTGACTTTTCAACACGTTAAACCAAAGTGGTAGTTACCGAATGGAATGCTTCATCATTTTCTAGTGAAAAATTAGAAATGGGAAAATGTGTCCATGGATTTTGTCGTGGTATTACTATAGACCACTAAGATAAATTGTGAAATGTGGGTTATTATTAATCGATTGAATAAATCTACTCATGTTCTTCCTATTTGAGATACTTTATTTATATATCAACTTTCTATATTTTATATTAAAGATATATTCTGGATACATGAATTTCCCCAAAATATTGTATCTGATCATGATCCCACTATCATTTCTATCTTATGTTTACATTTTGGGAAAATTGTGGTAAAATGAACACTGGGGAGTGATTTTTAAATTTTGATAGGTTCTTCCAATATGGTAAAATGGGACAAAAGAAACATAATTTCATTGAAATAGATCAGGATAATAATAAGAAAAGATCGGATTTATCCCCAGTAACTTGATATAAGTGGAATGAAATGGGTCATTTTGAAAATGAGTGTCCAATGATGAACTGAAATGAGGGAAAGTTGCTTTATTTCAAGCCAAAAGGGGTGGTGAAATCCTTTTCAACTACTCCAAATTATGTTGGGCCATCAAATGAAGTAGTATCGGGTACACTGTTTATTTATTCATATTATGTCAATGCATTGTTTGTTTCAGGTTCTACACATTCATCCATTTCTGAGAAAATTTCTAGTAAATTAGTAATTCCATATCAATATATGAATCATGAACATATGGTAAAAACCCTGGGAGGATGTGTTGAGAAAAAATATTTTATAATAACCTTCATATCCATGTCTGTAGAAATATTCATCCTATAAACAATATTGATTTGCCTCTAGTAGAGTTTGATATTATTTTGGTTATGGATTGGATTTATGTTTATCATGCTATGATTGAATGCAAGAAATAAAGAGTTTTTTATTTAGAAACAATTTTAGTTCATGTACAAGAATGAACCCTTACTTTTTATAACATATCATGAAGCTGAGAAACTAGTAAAAGATTGGAATTAATGTTATCTTTCATATTTTGTTGAAAACAAAGTAACAATTCAAATTAATGATGTTCTTTTATAAAATGAGTATCGTGTTGTATTTTTTGAAGAGTTAACTTGTATAATACATTATTGAGAAGTTTTATTTAATTTTGACATAGTTCTTGATGCCATGCCAATTCCAAACCCCCCTTATCAAATGGCTCAAATTAAACACTCAGAGGTAAAGAACCATTTTAAGATTTATTAGATAAAGGTTTCATTCGACCAAGCACATCACCAATGGGTGATCTAGTACTATTTTTTAAAATTAAATATGGATCGATGAGAGTTTTCATTGATTAAAGAGCCTTAAATAACATCACTATTATGAATAAGTATCATTTGCCATATATCGATGATTTGTTTGATCAGCTCTAGGGAGCTCATTATTTATCGAAGATTGACATGATGGTGGGGTGTCATCAATTGAAAGTAAAGAAAGAAGACATTTGAATGACCACATTTCATACTATATATGGATATTATGAATTAGTAGTTATGATTTTTGGGTTAACCAATGAACCTGATGTATTCAGGGATCTTATGAATTGTATTTTTAGAGAGTTATTGGATACGTTTTTTGAAGTTTTTATTGATTATGTTTTGGTTTATTCTAAAATAAATTAGGAGAAATAATGTCATATGAGGTTTCTTTTGAAAACATTAATAGAAAAAAAAAATTTATGGTAAATTCCACATGTGTGAGTTTTGGTTATAGAAAATTTCATTCCTTGGTCACATTATTTTGAAAGATAGCATAATCGTTGATCATACTAAATCATAAGTTGTTAATGTATGGAAAAGTCCCATAAATATACCGGATATTCATAGTTATACTCTTTTTGAAGGTAATTATTTGAGGTTTGTTTAAAATTTTATATGGTTATCTAGAACACTGACTACGGTTAATAAAAAATGAGTTAATTTTATCAGGACAAAAGAATGTGATGAATTTTTCAATAATTAAAAATAATATTACTAAGTTCATAAGTATTGGCATTACCATTGTTGGGAAAAAATAACTCAACACCTCCCATTTTTATGTTTTGGTTGTGGTTGTGTTTGTTGACAAAGCCATATGACTGAAAATGATTATGGTTGGTGTTTTCAGAATACATGTTTCTAAGGTGGAACAGTTTCCAAGTGTTTTCCAAATTTTGGGGCCTCAAAATTAGAAATTTTGAGAATAATGGTGAATGAAATCATCAAAGGAAGAGGAATGAGGAGCTCAGGATATGGATCATGTACCATGCCTGGAAAGGGTGTTTACCAGGCTGCGGGACTGATATACAGATGCAGTTCGCCAAACAAAAAATGGTTCGTGGTGGATGGCGGTGTGGTTTGCGGATGAGATGAAGTCGGTGGAGGTGGTTGACCATGTAGGTTCAAAGACAGTATGCAGAGTATGTATGAATGAGGTTTGCAGACAACTTTGGGTTCTCTGTGGATAGAAGATTTGTAGGTGTTGGAGGCCAAATTGAAGATTTTTTAAATCTCGATTTAGCAGATTAAGCAGATATCTTTTCCTATATAAAAATCGATAATCCCACCGATTACTTTCGAGATTGAATATCATTAGAAAACTTTCATTCTTTGGGATTTCAGAAAATGCCAAATGATGTTAAAAAAGGTGGAAGTGTTTCATGAACACTGTAGTAATTCACACGGAAGAAATTCCACCGAAGGTGTTTGCAAGAATTCTTAATCCGCAATGGAAATCCGATACGTGGAGGATGATGTCCGGTACACGGAATTAGGTATCTCGTTATGTGGAGAAGGAATATCTATTATTCAAGAGGAATAATTCCATAAGTAGTAAGCATACAGGTAACTCTGGTACACTGAGGTGAAGACGGTTCGCGAACAGATAACAATTCACAGAAAAGGGGAGGTTCGTAGAGGCTGAACAGAGGCAGAGTTATGTGGAAGAGAAGGATGTACATGAGGAGAGAATAATTCAAGGAAAAGAGTGATTTTTCAAAGGTGGTTTGCAGAATTGGTACGTGGAATCTGTAAAAGATCACAAAGGTGGAGGAAGTCTGCGGACGAAGGGCAGTTCACTGTAGCAGCAACAGTACGTGAAGAAGGTGTCTTGCATTCCAAACACGGTATTAGTACATGAGAGGATAACTTGTTTCACGGTTTTCTCAAGGAATTTTGAAAAAGCTTCAATTTAGTTTTCAAATGTAATTTCTGGTACCTAACAGTACTTGGGAATGTTGAATTCATCTGTGGGTGAAAAACGAACTTCAATAGAACATCTACCTACAATACATGATATAAGAATTCATTAAAATTAAGGGATCTGCATGTCCAGAAACTGGGTTTGACAAAAAATTCGTTTTACAATGAGTTGATTCCTTTCCATGTGTATAAATTGAAGGAAGAGGAAGACGACGACCCTTTCCACCAGTAGTGAGACAGAGAAGGAGGCATTGGGAGTGACCCCTTGGAATGTTGTGACCAGACCCAAAACCATGTAAAATCGGCGATCTTGGGCACTGATGATCTAGCCCGAACATTATAATCATTATTGAAAGTGAGCCTTAGTGAATTTGGTATATTGGGACATTGTATTTGTAAGCTCCTTGGACGTATCCCAGTGAGGGTGAACCAAGTAAAAATCATCGTTTCCTTCGCGTGATTTCATATTTGTTCATATATCTCTATAAGAGGAAGAGAGAATTGTTTTTTCTAACAATGAAAAAATATCTCAATGGGAGAAGGTTATAATCTATCATATCTGGATTCACCCCCCCCCCCCATCTCAGGGTATTCAACCAAGTGGTCCAAACAACATGACATATATGGTGAATTTTTATCTACATCGATTCTTCATTGAAAGGACATGGATGTGTCCTTATGAAGAATTATTATGTAATTTCATATTCATCACTTCATTTCAAACCTCATGTATTAAATTACCCTACACATTATTTGAATTATCTTACATTGTTTTTTATTTAAAAATTTGATGGAATCATTTTCATATAGTAATGTGTGAAAAATATGTTGATCACCAACGTTTGAATTATATATTCAATTACAACTAATTGAACATGAGATAGTAATTATTACTAGAATTAATCAATGATTAGGATTTCCCAATTCATTTCAATAGAGTAAAAGAAAATAAAGTGGTCAATGATTGGGTAGAAATTGTAATGCTACATGATCCTTGTTATGTATGGAACAATAACTTTTCGTTAAAGATTTGATGAACTTTGGAATAGATGTTGTTGGTTCAAGAAATTCTTCTATTTTTTTTTGTTTTTAGAACAATTGTCCCTATCCTAGAGAATAATGAAATCACAGAATGATGACAGTGAGTTTTAGAAAAATGATGAATTGGTTTAAAAGGGTAAGTTACCAGATTTTAATATTGATCAAGATCGTGTGTTGATATTTGGAATGATATTATGTGTGTATTTTGATTTATTGTTGAAGCAAGACATGCTATGTGAATCTCATTGTTCTGTATTTTCATTTCATTCTTGTAGTACTAAGATGTACATAGATCATTGGGAGTATTACTGGTGGGATGGAATGAAAAGAGATATTGCTGACTTTACTGTTAATTGTTTGTCTTGTCAATATGTTAAACTAGATTTGTAGTTACCTAATAGAATGCTTCATCCTTTTCCAGTGCCAGAGTGGAAATGGGAAAATGTGTCCATGGATTTTGTCGTGGGATTACCATAGACCTCTCAGGGTAATAGTGAAATGTATGTTATTATTGATCTATTGGCTAAATCTACTCATGTTCTACCTATTTGGGATACTCTATCTATAAATCAACTATCTTGATTGGATATTAATTATATAGCGAGGTTACATTTATTTCCCCACTCTATTGTATTTGATCGTGATCCCAAGATAAATTCTAACTTTAGTTTACATTTTTTGAAAAGTGTTGTAAAAAGAACATTGGGGAATGCTTTTTGAATTCTGTTACATTCATCCATTGTGGTAAAATGTGACCTAAGGCCATAATTTTATTAAAAAAGAATAGGGTAATCGTAAGACAAAATCTGATTTACAGTCAATAAATTGATTAAAGTGAAATAAAATGGGTCATTATGCAAATGAGTGTCTAATGAAGAACTGAACTGTGGGAAAATATCCATACTAGAAGCTGAAAGGGGTGGTGAAATCCTTTTCAACACCTTCTGAAGATGTTGGGCCATCAAATGAAGTAGTATCTGGTACACTGTTTGTTTATTCATATTATTTCAATGTGTTGTTTGTTTCAGGGTCTACACGTTCTTCCATTTCTGAGAAAGTTTCTAGTAAATTGGGAATTCCACATCAAGATATGAATCCTGAACTTATGGTAAAAACACCAGGAGGATGTGTTGAGAAAAAAGAATTTATAAGAACCCTCATATCCATGTCTACGGAAATAATATTCCTGTAAACATTATTGATTTGCCTCTAGTAGAGTTTGATATTATTTTGGTTAAGGATTGGATTTCTATTTATCATGCTATGATTGATGGTAGAGCTAAAGAGTATTCTTTTTATAAATATTTTTAGTTTTTGTACAAGAATGAACCCTTAATTTTGATAGCATATGAGGAAGCTGAGATACTAGTAATAGATGGGAATGAATGTTATGTTTCCCATTTTGTTGAAAACAAATTAACTATTAAGATGATTGATGTTCCTGTAGGAAATGAGTATCTTGATGTATTCCTTGATGAGTTGCCTTTTGTAATACCTGATCGAGAAGTTGAATGTACTTTTGACTTAGTTTCGGATGCCAAGACAATTTCAAACACACATTATCGAATGGCTCAGATTAAACACTCATAGATAAAGAAACAATTTCAAGATTTATTGGATAATGGTTTCATTCGACCAAGCATATCACTAAGGGGTGATACAGTACTATATTTTAAAAATAAATAATGATCAATGAGAGTTTTTTATTAATGATCCTTAAATAACATCACTGTTAAGAATAAGTATCATTTGCCTTATATCAATGATTTTTTGATCAGCTCTAGGGAGCTCATTATTTTTTTAAGATTGACTTGAGGGTGGGGTACCCTCAGTTGAAATTAAAGAAAGAAGAAATTCGGAAGACCATGTTTCATAAAATATATAGCAATTATGAATTACTAGTTATGCTTTATTGGTTAACCAATGCACCAAATGTATTCACGGATCTTATGAATTTAATTTTCAATGAGTTATTTGATACATTTGTGGTAGTGTTTATTGATTAAATTTTGGTTTATTATAAAATTAATTAAGGGAAATAATTTCAAATGATGATTTTCTTGAAAACATTAATATAATATAAATTGTACGGTAAATTCAGAAAGTGTGAGTTTTGGTTATAGCATATTTCATTCCTTGGCCACATTATTATGAAATATGGCATAATCGTTGATCATACTAAAACAGATATTGTTAATGAATGGAAAAGAAACATAAATATAACTGAGATTAATAGTTGTATTGGTTTAGAAGGTTATTATTTGAGGTATGTTGGAAACTTTTCACAGTTACGTAGACCACAGACTAAATTTGCTAAAAAAGGTGTTAGGTTTATCTGGAAAAAAGAATTTGATGAATGTTTTTAGGAATTAAAAATAACATTGTTGAATGCATTATTATTGGCATTACCATTTATGGGAAAAATCACTCAATACCTCCCATTGGTATGTAATTTTTGTGGTTGTGTTTGTTTATAAAGCCATATGAATGAAAATGAGTGTGGCTGGTGTTTTCCGAAGACAAGATTCAATAGTGGCACAGTTTCCTAGTGTTTTCCAAATTTTGGGGCCTCAAAAATAGAAATTGTGTGAATAATGGTGAACAAAATCATCAAATTAAGAGGAATGAGGAGCTCAGGATATGGATCATATACCATGTCTAGAAAGGGTTCATTCTAGGCCGTGGGAATGGTATGCAGATGCAGTTTGAAAAATAGAAAATGGTTTGTGGTGGATGTTGGTGTGGTTCGCACACGAGCTGGAGTCGGTGGAGGATGTCGACCATGTAGGTTCAAAGAGAGTTTGCGGAGTTCATAAGAATGATGTTTTAGGATAGTGTGGGGTTCATGATGGTTGGAATATTAGTAGGCTTTGGAGGCCAAATTGATGATTAGATAAATCTCGATTTAGTAGATTAAGATGATATATTTTCCTATATAGGAACAGATAATCCCACTTATTACATTAAAGATTGAATATCATTAGGAAACTTGTTTTTATTCATGATTTTGGAAAAGGCCAAAGGTACTTCACAAAGGATGAAGTGGTTCATGAACGTTGCAGTGATTCACGTGGATGAAATTCCGCCGAAGGTGTTTGCAGCAATTCTTAATCCGAATGAGAAATACAGTACGCGGAGGATGATGTTTGGTACACTGAATGAGGTATCTCGTTATGTGGAGGAGGAATCTCTGTTACGCAAGAGTAATAATTCCACAAGAGGTAAGTAGAGGGGGAGATCCAGTACACTAAGGTGGAGGTGGTTCACGAACGGAGAACAATTCACAGAAAAGGGGAGGATCACAAAGGGAAAACGAAGGCAGTGGTATGTGGAAGCGGAGGCAGTCCGTGAGCAGAGAACAGTTTGTGGAAAAGAGTTATTTTTCAAAGGTGGTGTTCAACTTGGTATATGGCATCTGTAGGAGATAGAGAAGGTAGAGGCAGTCCACAGATGAAAGGAATTTCACAGTAACGACAATGGTATGTGAAGAAGGTGTCGTGGATTCCGAACATGGTACTTAGTACACGAGAGGATAATGTGGTTCACAGTTTTATCAAAGAAATTTGAAAAAGTTTCAATTACGTTTGCGAACACATTTCCCAGTACCTAACAGTACTTGGGAATGTTGAATTCATTTTTGGGTGAAAAACACACTTCAACAGAACATCTACCTATATTAGAGGATATAGAAATTCATTAAAATTAAGGGACCTACATGTCCATAAACTGTGTTTGACGAAAAAGTTGTTAAACAATTAGTTGATTCATTTCCCAGAGTAGAAATTGAAGGAAGAGTATGACAGTGACCATTTCAACTAGTGGTGATCCAGAGAAAGAGGCCTAGGGAGTGACGCCTGATAATGTAGTGAGAAGACAGTAAACCTTGTAAATGTAGTGATCCGGGGCATTGAAGATCTAGCCCGAACATTGTAGTCATTTTTGTATGTGAGACTTTGTGAATTTGGTATATCGGTACATTGTCGTTGTAAGATCCCTGGACATATCCCATTGAGGGTGAACCATGTAAAAATCATTTTGTCCTATGAATGATTTCACATCTATTCATATATATCTATGGGAGGAAGAGAGAATTGTGTTTCTTCTAACAAATAAAAATGATCGGAATGGGAGTAGGTTTTAATCTATCATAGCTGGATTCACCCCCCCCCCCCCATCTCAGGGTATTCAACATACTGGTCCTAACATCCTTGCATATATGGTGAATTTTTTATCTACAGTGATTATTCATTGAAAGGACATGGATGTGTCCTTATAAAGAATGATTAGGTAATTTCTTATTCTTCACATCCGTTGAATCCTCATGAGTAAAATTACTGTAAAGAAGATTTGAATTTTCTATTATTTATTTTTATTTAAAAATTTGATGGAATCATTTTCATAGAGTAAAGTGTGAAATATATGGTTATCACCAAATTTTGAATTATATATTCAATTATAACTAATTGAACATGAGATAATGAATATTACTATAATTAATCAATTATTATGAATTCACAATTCATTACAATCCAGTAAAAGCATATAAAGTGGTTGATGATTTGTGTTTAAAATGTAATGCTACATTAACCTTGTTATGTTTGGAACACTATACATTGATTAAAGATTTGACGAACATTGTAATAGATGTTGTTCGTTCAAGAAATTAGTCTATTTTGTTTTAGGTTTTAGTAAAATTTCCCCTAGCCGACAGAATAATGAAAGCGCATAATGATGATAGTGAGTTTTAGAAAAATATTGAATTTGTTTAAAAGGGTATAATACCTGATTTTAATATTGATAGAGAATGTGTTTTGAGGTTTGGAAAGATATTATGTGTGCCTTTTGATTCATTGTTTCCGAACGACTTGCTATGTAAATCTCATTGTTCTCTATTTTCAGTTCATCTTTACAGTACTATGATGTACAGTGGTCTTTGAGAGTATTACTGGTGGGTTGGAATTAAAATATATATTGCTGACTTTACTATGAATTGTTTTTCATGTCAACATGATAAACTAGAGTGGCAGTTACCTAATGGAATGCTTCATCCTTTTCCAGTGCTAGAGTGGATATGGAAAAATGTGTCCATGGATTTTGTTGTGGTATTGCCATAGACCTCTCAGGGTTATAGTGTCGTCTGTGTTATTATTGATCGATTGAAAAAATATACTCATGTTCTTCCTATTTCAGATACTCTATCTACAGATATACTATCTCGATTATATATTAAAAATATAGCAAGGTAACGTGGATTTCCCCACTCTATTTTATCTGATTGTGATCCCATGATCTCTTCTAACATTTGGAATGGACATCGAAAGTCATTTTGTATCAAATTAAATTTTATTAAGGATTTTCATCCACAATTAGATGGTTAGTCAGAATAAACAATTTAGACATTAAAAGATATAATATAATCTTTTTCAACGAATTAACAGGGTTTTTGGGACCAACATATTTCTTTGGTTGAGTTTTATTTTATAATAACATTTTTCTTTCCAGTATACAGATTGAACCATTATAGACATTATGTGGAATGCAGTGTTGAAATCCATCTTTTTGAGGTAGGGGATCATGTCAATCTCAATTTTTCTCTATGGAAATGAGTGATGTGTTTTGTTAAGAAGGGAATGTTGAGCCTGACCTTCATTGGACCCAATTAAATCCTAGAGAAAGTTGGATCAGAAGCCTAAAAAGTGGATATACCACCAGGTTTATCCTATATACATAATTTTTTTTATTTTCAATGTTATGAATGTATATTCTGGATCCATCTCATGTTTTGAGTTCAGAGGTAGTTCAGTTGGAAGAGAATCATTCTTATGAGAAACTACCAGTCTAGATTCTAGACCAAAGATAGAAAGTGTTGCAGAATAAGGTTATATATCAAGTAAATGTTTTGTTAAAAAACAACATGGTTGAATAGGAAACATGGGAATCTAAAAATTCTATGATGGATAATTACCACCATTAATTTTAGTGGTGAATATAATTGTGAGGACACAATTTCTAAAAGGGGAAAAGAGAGTAACATCCCAGGTAAATAAAGAATATGAAATTTTCAAGTTTATTAATATTTATTAATTAAATATTAATTTTACTTTAATGGGGATTCTATGTTTGGTGGAATACCTGACACAAACAAATGGGTTTCTCCAAAGTCTTACATTTCTCCCAATGATTAGTCATACTGAAAAAAATTATAATATAGTATTATTATTTTAAATGGTAGGTAAAACATATCCTTTTTGTTTGAATAAATGAACAGAACTAACCATATTATTATTAAACAGGTCTGTTATATGGTTTTACATTTTTCATATACAATTTATAGGCATAAAAGGAGAATTAATCCTATTTTTACCATGATTACTCCAATAATTTTAATATGTAGTTTTACCGACATTGATGGAGAAAAAATTTTAAATATAGTTTTTTTTATTTTTATATGCTACATTTGGTAAAATAAACCTTTTAATTATAATTAGAGTATCATAATTTACTTTGGGTATATTTTTAGTATTTTTTTGATAATGATCATTTTTAATGAATAGTGAAAGATATTGCATTTTAGTCAAAACGGTCTTTTCAATTAATTTATTTATATGGTTAGATTATCTTTTTAATGAGTTTTAAAGTATTATTGGATTATATTTTTATGATTTAATCCATTTTTTTCATTTTATGTAATTTCACTTTTAAATTGGTTATAAAAACATGTTAAACATTTTTTGGTTATTATTTCATAAAAACGTACTTTTTGGATTTGACAACGGGAATTACTTTTAAAATAATTTATGAAATTACTGTTTTTTTTAATTTGTAAAAATTTATTTCATATTAGGAATCAGCATGTGAAATTATGTCATGATATATAACTTTTATTTTTAGAAATTATGAATAGTAACTTTATAATATATTTTAATTACGATGGTTAAAGGGTAAATATGGTAGATAAAGGTAAAAATATTATTAAAATAATACTAAATTAAAATTAAACTTGTTTTAACCCTGTAGGATGATATATTTCTGGCCATGGGAATCCTTGGTTTGATTTTGGGACCTCATGGAGCCACTTGTAAGTGAAACTAACATTTTATAAAATTTAATTTAATGTTAAGAAAAATGTTACATAAACATATATATTTTAGTAAAACAATTTTTATATGGGGTTATATAAGTGGTATTTTTAACTATAATTAATAATTAGAAAGAATATAATTTTTCATACATAATGGTATTTTATTTATAATTTTTATTCATTAAAGAAATTATGTAAATTATAACACAATTGTGATGCAGGGATTGCTTCATTAATAATGGTTTCAAATAAATGATATTATAAATGTTAAAATAAATGTAATTTGGTTATTTTTATGTAATCCAAAAATTATTTGGATGATAGTTACATGTTATATTTGTAGTAATTAAGTTTTTTCTAATCTATAATGTTATTATGGATTTTTTAAAAAGTGCTGATTTGAATTGTGTCAAAATTGACATAATAAAAATTTGAAAATATAAAATATTTAAATAAATATTAAAAAATTTAAAAAAAATGTAATTTTCAAAAAAAAAAGTTATCAGAGGCCTAAAATATTATTATTTACTCTTAAATGAGATATTTTTCATTTTTTTAAATATTTGGATTATCGAAGTGTTAAAATCATGATAAAACGGTACGAGTAAAAACGGGTTAAATAAAAATGATAATGATTAAAAAAAATTCCAAATCATTTCCAATTATTGTTGAATGATTTTATTTAGACTAATATTCATATTATCCTTTAATTTAATGATTTTTGGACCTTTGAAATGGAAAATAATTTTATTAAAAAATAATACTTTCAAACCTGCCTACATAACCTCTCCTTCCTCTTATAGAAGGCCACCACCTCTTACCCATTACACACACCTCTCAAGCCCCTTATCTTGTCCAAAATCAATTCCAAGAATCTCCAAACATCCCCCTATTACTCCTAGAATCATTCTATTATGAATAAGGCAATTCAAGGAAGCCATTGGCACAAATCGAAGAAAGCTTGACATTTTAGGAGGTAGTGTTTTCACTAAAATTCCATTCCATTATTCTTCTTTATTGACTCCATATTCTATTATCTTTCCTTATTTACATAAACAAATAGTATAAGAATTATAATAAGTTGTTTTTATGAGATATATTAATGCTACACTTACACACACCTCCATCTAATGGATTTAAAACATAATGTTCTTCTGGACTGCTAACTACTACCTCACAATATGATGCTGGTTTGATTTTTCTGTACAACCTCTCATGGAGTCCATTATGATGGAACTGTATCTAAATGTGATATCTGTTATATTGATATTTTCACTATGATTCATTATTTTTCATTTATATAATACCTTTATGGCTTCCATAATGGGTAAATATGATAATTTTATTTGAAGAAGTGTGGCCTACCACCATTTCATAGTGATATGACAGATTCGTGCCAAACATGGAATGTATAAAGGATGGTGTTAGTGAAATTATGTATCATATAAAAAATATTATATTATACTATAATTACAATATACTTATGTATCATTTTTTTTCATTCCTTTAAATATGAAAAATAAATTAATGTTGCATTCAAGCGCACGTACAACTTACCGTCTCCATGAACAGTACTTTTCATTTCTTATTTACAAATTTTATGGACTATTCTATATACATATATACTGGATATATATTATATTTAAATCATTAATACAATTTTGGTGATAATATACTTCTGAACACTTGGTCAATTTGTATTATAACAAGATTATTTTTGACACAAGTACCAAATATCGGAAAAACGATAGATATTAACTTAAATAATTATTTAATGATTATAATTGGGTAAAGTGTGATATAAAAGGAATAATGAAATTGAAAATTATTATGAATAAATTATAAATTAACCTATTTTTATTAATCCGAAAGAACAAAAAACATAGGAGATGAGTCATACTCAATATAAGGGACTTCGTCTCAATCTCCATTCATTGAGGCATATTTGGATTTATACACGACTTCCTTTTATCTTTTTTATAACCACCTTTGGATTTTAATTTCCTTATATGGGAATCTTTTTTCTACATATAATTTTACTAAATGAAAACGGGAATGTAACTTTTTAACGTACATGGTGACAATGACCTTTCTGCTGTTACGAGCATTATTTTAAATTTGGATTCCTCTATAAGATGTAGTGTTTTTAAAAGGAAAATGAATACCATATAACCTTTTTATGTATTTTGGTTTTGAAAATGCTTTTTATAATTGATTTAATTTGTTAATATCTTCAACTGATATCTTATGATTGCATTTTGGAAATTTCATATTTTCTTTATGTGTTATGATTATGTTATGGTTCTTGGGTATTGTTTAAATATACAGTAGGTTCTGTGATATACCTATGGTGGGTGACCCAGAAATAGATCTCCAATGCATCATAATTTTGATGGAGGTAAACCTTAATGTTTCTACTATGAGATAAAGGGAATAAACTGTGATGGGTATTGCAAGGTAACTCCATATATGTAGATGTGAAATCTAAAATGTAAGTATGATATGGATTCCACAAGTTACCTTTATGATTTATGATTTATATATGTTATTCCTAAATCTTATGATTTAATTAGGTATTTTAAAGAGCTTATGTTTTGAATGTTTTAGGGGGTAATTTTTTATTTTTTTAATTTTATAACCATTACTGAGATTTTTATACTCATCCCCTTTTTTGGAAATGTTTTTCACAGCGTATAATGAAGGGTAAGGGTGTGGAAGAATTCATGAGAATTTATATCCAGAAAACAGTTCTTCTTTTCCTTGAAGAGTTTTTATTTAATGAAAAAAATGGATACTGAGTAGAAGTTTCTACATTTTAATTTATGAAATGTAATTTAATTGTTATGGACTAACTCTCTAAAACTCAAAACCTGAAAATATCCTCAATTTAAATTCTTGATTTACCTCAAGATTAAGTTATGTTTTAAGGGTGGGGCTTATATATAGTGAAATCTAATACGGTGTTGTGTATAACTCAATCTAATCTTGTTGTAGCGTATAACACAAGACATCAATGAAATTAAAAATAATTTATCACATTAAATCTCAGGGTGTTATAATGAATTTGGAAGGAAATGGGTTTTTGAATGAAGAGAGAAATAATGATGAATTTTCATAATTGAAACTCTCATTTATTTTACTTACTAATAAGTTGAAAAATATTACTATTATTTTATGATATCAAGAATTAAAATAAAAGACTAAATATTACAAGAATCCTTGATATATATGTAACAACCTAATGATTTATCACCGAAATTACCTTTATATATTCATGAAATAAAGTATAACCTAATTAGGAAACACAATGCAACATCATTCTTAAAAAACTACTATGTGACCATTAAACATAAAATTTCTAATTTTTTTTAAATTTCGAAAATCTGACATACACGGTTTCAATCAGTAAGATGTTTGTATTATGATAGAAAAAAATATTTTTTTTGGTGAATAATATCCTACCTGTATGAATTATAACCTTCCCTTATGAATATTAATATTACCCTTATACATAGTGAATCCTATAAAAGAATATTAACCTACCACTGAACAATTAAATAAAACTTATACATCTTATATGTGACATTTTGACCATAGTAAAAGAATCGGTACATCATAAATAAATTATTATAAATATTTAATTAAGTTAAAAGAAAAATTATTTTCAATTTTTCTTCATATATTAACAATTATATGTGTTATAGTATTAAAATAATTTTAAACGACCTTATGTAATTTTTTAATGCATTATAAAATTAGTTTTAATTTTAAAGATTATTTTTATCATGTAAATTATGATTTTAATTAAAAATTAAATAAATCATATTTATAAAATTATTTTATGGTGTTCATTTTTGGATTCTACATTTAAAAAAAATCTTAAGGTAATTTTTTGGGATTCTTCAAAAATATTTGAATTTTTGATGAATTGTGAAATACGATAATTTACAAAATAGGATAAATTCATGAATTATATAGTCATGGGTTATGTGATGCGGATGTAAGAACATATGGTTTGGATTCAACTGATTAAATTATTTTAATTAGTTTCAGAATACACACTATTACATTTATTATGGAGAAATAATACATTAATGAATATTATATTGAAAAAAACCCTCCCCCTACACTACATATAAAACCCTTAACAACCTCCTTTCGTCTCACCTCTCAATATTCAATATCATTCTAAAAACTACCCAAGAAATCTTCCATATCCTCTCCCCCACGTCCAAGAGCTTATGTTCCCATAAAAAGGCCAATCCTAGGTTCCTTAAGGAGTATCTCCAAATGATAATTCCATAGGTAATTTCTCTTTCCCTCCCTCTCTCTATCTCTCTCTCTTACTTTAAATTTGAAGTTATTTTCATAATCTATCCCCACATATCCTCATCAAAATGGTATGGTAACTCTAGTATCATTCATATATGAGAATGTTATGATACTAATAGCATTATATAAAATCAAATCACATTATCCTATTCTTTTTATTTTAGATAGGAAAACGTTGTTTGTGAGGTGTTAATTTATCACCTTCAAGAACAACTCATTTTAATTTTCCTATAACTAATACAAAGACCCATAAAATAACATAATGAAACCAAAATTATCAACATTAATGTAAAATTTTTCTTGAATTGTTAATTAATTAATCTAATGTGGTTATACCAGATATAAAAGTGTAGAAAGCATTCAGATACAAGGTATGGTGAAATTCTCGAACACAAATTTTTTTCTTCTGGTTATCCCTCATACAATCCATTTTTGTTATGGTAACTCCATAAAATTTTTCATTTCATAATTAACTAAAATTTTCGGGTATATATATGTTTTCTACTTGAGTTTCTGTTAAAAAAATGATTTCCAAAAGAAATATTTTCTAAAAAATACAACTTTTACTTCTCACTCATTGTTGATAGTTATTGTATCAAGTATGTTTTTCCTTAATTATTTTGGGAACGAAATATTTTAGAATATGTTATTATGTGTTGAATCCCATTCATTTTCATGGGTTATTAATGTTCAATTTTAATATATGTTCTATGTGGCATTCCTGATAATGAGAATGTAATGTTCTGATGGGTGTACCTAGAATTATACGGTGCTACAATGCAATGGGTAATGTGATGAATCTAATGAGTTAAAGTGTAATGATGTGTGAACATGATGCCATATTTTTTAACAACTATGTTTGGTAGATTACCACTAAGAAATGATATTTTATTATTATGCATTGCAACATTTCAAGTCATTTATAATGTTTTTACTCTTGAGTTTGATTACGATGTTATGATTATTATTTCCCCATGATATTTTGTTAATATCTATCCCCTTATTTAGTATTTAGATCAATGATTTTTAATGTACATCCTCAGGTGACTATATGTACTATGGAGACGTCAATTTCCAATAGGAGGCAAGAGAAGAAGGAATTAAATAAACGTTTCTTCTTAATATTGTAAATGTCATGTTTGGTCCTATTTTCCCAAGACACTAATCCTATTGATTATAATGGTGTAATATAATTATGTTGTTTACCTTTATAATGATGTAATAGTAATGTAAAAAAGGCATGGTATATATAGTTGGTATCAGAGAAAAGGTTTATTTAATTTGGAATTTGGATTAATGAACCCTAGAGAAAACCACTAGCATGAGATTAAGTATAAATATTCACACACGAAGTTTTACATTGAGATCCTGGAAGATATGATATTAGTATAATTCATACAAATGAGTATATTATTAAAGAATTTATGACTTATGTTTTGTTATATTGTTTTGTATTTTAGAATATTGTGGGAATAAAGAGAATCCATGCCAACAACTCGTGCGTGGGCCAATGCAACAATTGCTCAAAAGTCATCCCCGATTCTTTGGGTGGCGGAGTTCAAAACATCATGGAGATGCATATCGAACAATCTCTTATTTTGAATAATGACCAAAATAATTGGGAATGTCCTCCTAAACCAAAGTGGTAGAAACTATCTTTTGAATGCTTTATCAAGAAACGACCACCGATGTTATATGGATATTCTATTCCACTTGTGGAATAATGGATCAACTATATTAATATGATCTTTTCCACGCTTCACTATTCTGAGATTGAGAAGGTGACAATACCCATTTATCATCTAGATGGAGAGTTTGATCAATGGTGGTCTTTTATTAATAACACCAACCCAAGAGAATAAATTTTAGAGATGGAATTTGAAGACTTTAAGATCAGGTTTCTTAATAAGTATTTCCCACTAACCTTTAATACTATAATGGAGATAGAATTCATAGAGCTCAAGAAAATGGAAGGATAATTCACCACAACCTATATAGTTAATTTCATAGGTCTTAAAATTTACTCTTTGTGTTTTATTATAAAAAATGATAAAAATTTGAAAAATTCATTTGATGATTAAAACTATACCATCTAGAGGATCTTGCAATTCGAGCCTTTGGTAGTTATGACGAAGTTGTTCGATGTGATCTCAATGTGGAGATGGAGTTTGGAGAATGGTCCCATGGATATGTTGATAAAAAAGATGGAGTTTTATGCAAGTGGATCTAATGATAAAGGTGAGAGGAAAACTCAATGACCAACATACCAGAAATATTGGAAGATGCATCATGGGAACTGCTCAATGGGATGGGAAAATATTTCAACTGTGGGAAAAAAGGGAACCATGATCAAGAGTGTTGAAAATATATTACAAGGAAGGGTAATGTTGTGGAAAGAAGGAGAGAACCACCAATGGATCAATTCCAAATCAATAGGGATAAAGGGAACTATTAAATCCAGTGCACTAAACCTCGAGTCCTTGGGGGTAATTAGCACCAGCTGTCACCAAAGCCAAAGAAACAAGGGAAGGATTATGACATCACTACAGTGCAAGTGGATCAAGATATGAATGTCATACAAGGTGCACTTCCTAGTCACTCAAGAATGGAAAAAGTATTATTTTATTCTGGTTTTACACATTCCATTATATCTAGAAGTTTTTCCAAAACTATATATAAAAAGCCCCAAATCCTTGAAGTAGTGATATTTGTAAAAACTCCAAGTGGTGAAATCATTTCAACCTAAGTGTTTGAAAATTGTTCTTTTGGCGTATGTGGGAATATTCTTCATGTGAATCTTGCAATACTTACCATGGTATAATTCAACGCTATAATGGTAATGGATTTTCTATCATTATATAGAAAACATATAAACTATTGGGAAAAGAAAATATCATTTCATATTCTGAACCATACCACGCTCCTCTAGGAATGCCAATAAGATCATAAATATCATTTGTAATATCAATTAATGGCGTTGGTGTTGATACTCTATTAAGTATCATACCTATCAAATATGGTTTAATAAAAGTAATCTGCCAACCTCTCTGAAATTTCCATCATAAGGGAATACAGAGATGTATTTATCGAAGATTTACCGAGAATTCACCGAGATCGTGGGTTAGAGTTCTCAATCGAACTCAAACCCAGAGCTACTACTATCAACAATTGTCCATATTGGATGGATCCTATCAAACTAGAGGTGTTAAAAAACAAAATTCAAGATAAATATGAAAAAGGGTTCACACGCCCTAGTGTATCACCTTGGGGTGCAACAATTCCATATGTGAAGAAGAAGGATGGAACAAAGCGGCAGTGTATAAATTATTGAAAACTAAAAAGGATCGCCATAATGAACAAGTATCCTCTGCCAAGGTTTGATGAATTGTTCAATCAGTTATGAAGAGATCAATACTTCTCAAAGGTGGATCTTCATTCTGGATATCAACATCTAATGGTGGTGATGGAAGATATTCTAAACCCTTCCTTTCGTACAAGGTATGGGCACTGTGAGTTTCTTGTGATTCCCATCTGACATATTAATTCCCTTGAAAACTTTATGGATATGATGAATAGAGTCTTTATACATTATCTCAAAAAAATTGTGGTAGTTTTTATCGATGATATTCTCATCTACTTTAATAGAATGGGGGAACATGAATAATATCTTATAATTGTGTTGTAGACACTGTGAAAGGATAAGTTGTATGCCAAGTTCAGCATGTGTGAAATTTGGATGAATAATGTCACGTTCATGAGACATGTGATAACTAATAAGGGAATTTTTGGGGACCATTCTAAAAAAATGATATAGAGGAATGGCCCTAACCCTTAAGTGTCTTAGAAATAATAAGTTTTCATGGATTAGTTGGGTGCTACCGATGATTATTGTGAAATTTCTCACAATATTCAAGCCTAAAAACTATGTTACCAAAGAAAAGGGTAATGTATGAATGGAGAGAAGAATGTGATGTAAGATTCAAGGATCAAAACAGAAGGCTGATCACTGCACCTATACTCACACTAACGAAAAGTTGAGAAGGTTTTGTGATATAAAATGATGCTGCAAAGAAATTCTTGGGTTACGTACTCATGACAAATGATAATGTGATAGACTACACCTCACGAGAGTTGAAGATCCATGAGATGAATGACCAGACTCATGATCTAGTGCTCCTAGCCATGATTTTTTTCATTGGGAATCTAGAGGAAGTACCTTTATGGTGAGAATTGTGACATATATAGTGACCATAAAATTTTAAAGTATATATTTACACAAAATTATCTGACCATGAGTCAAAGGTGATTGTTAGAGATAATGAAGGATTACGATTTCTCTATTCACTATCATCATGGAATGGAGAACTTGGTAGGTAATGCTCTAAACAAAAATGAACCTACTACTTTATCCATGTTGTATATTGAGAATGTCCATATCTGCATTGATATGAAAAGGATGGATTTGGAAATAATAAGGGAATGGGATATATCCTAAATTTCCCAAATTATTGCGCAACCATAAATACATGAGATTTCTAAGGAGGAATAATATGATGATTTGGAGATACAAAAGAAGGTGAATGTAGTAATGGAATGGAAACTGTAAGAGTTCCATATCAACGATGGTGGGATGATTGGGTTGGGAATGTAGATTTTTGTACCTTCATCACCTAAGATAAAAATGGAGCTATTGGATAGTTCTCATATATCAACATTCTCTATCCATCCTTGGTGTACCAAGATATACCATGATCTCTGATAACACTTCTGGTGGGACCACATGTAGAAAGAGATTTTGGGATATACATCACAGTTATTAGTATGTTAGTAAGTTAATTAAGATTTAAAAAAGTCCAAAGGGATGATGAAGCCGTTATCGAAACCCATGTGGAAATGTGAGAATGTCACTATGGACTTTGTCATTGGTATCCCGAAGATGTCAAAGGTAAATAATGTGATATGGGTTGCAGTTGACTATCTCACCAAGACTACCCATTTTATCTCTATTCGGAAATATTTGTCGCTTGAACAACCTGAAAATATATATGTGAAGGAAGTGGTGAGGCTACATGGTGTTCCACTCTAAATTTTCTCTTACCGTGATCCAAGGTTCACATCTAATTTATGAAAGAGTCTTCAGCATGAGTTTAGTACTAAATTAAATTTCATCAGGGACTATCACCACAAAACTGGTGGCCAATCTGAATGGAAAATTATGATGCATTAAAACATGATAAGAACCAAATATTTATAATTCCAAGGAGGATGGGATAATTATATCTAATTTATGATTTCTTTTAAAAAATAGATTCAAATCGATTATTAAGATGTCTCTATAAAAATCATTTTATGGAAAGCGATGTAGAACTCCAACTTGTTGGGATGATGTTGGAGAAAGAAATCTACTTGGACACGATCTGGTGAAAGGGATGATATAGAAGGTTCGAGTCATATAGACACACATCAAAGCTACTCATAGTCAGAAATAGAGAAATGATGAAAACCATTTAAGTGACTTCGAGTTCGACATTGGAGATAAATTCTTCTTTTGAATGTCACCACTGATGAGAGTCATGCGGTTTGGAATAAAAAGGGAGATAAGACCAAGGTACATTTTCTCGTTTTAGATCATTGACAGAATAGGAGTTGTGGCCTATCGTCTTTTCCTAACACTGAATATTTCTCATTTTCATGACGTGTTTTACATATCATTCCTGAGGAGGTACATATCAGATCCCTCACATGTACTGAACTCATAAGTTGTATACCTGGAAGATGATATCTCTTATGAGGAGCAACTAGTGATGATTCTGGACTAGATATATAAGGTTCTACACAAAATTAAAACCCACCTTGTCAAAGTGTTGTGGAGGAACCATATGTCTGGAGAAGTAAAGCGGGAATCAGAGGAGGTGATGAAGGAGATGTACCATCTCCGATTTATGTAAAAAAAATTCCAAAAGGAGAAATTTCATAAGGGGGAAGAATGTAAAGACTAAATGTTTTATCAATGGAAATTTCTACTTATAATAATTCCTTAATGTATAATCAAATTAGAAAATACAATGCAACAACATTATTAAATAAACTACTATGTTACCTTTAATCATAAATTTTCTACTTTTTTGTATTGAATTTCTAAAATCTGAAATACAAGGTTTTGATCAATAAGATGATTGAAGTTGGATAGAACAAACATAATTTTTGAAGAATAGTAACCTAACCACATGGATTATAAGAAACATTTATGAATATTAATATAACCCTTATTAATATTAAATCCTCCAAAATTGTAGTAACATTCCCAAGAATGATTATATAAAACTTAGGAATCTTATAAATGATAGTTCAAACATAGTAAACGATTTGGTAAGTCATAAATAAATTATTATAATTAATTAATTAATTTAAAAGAAATTTTATATTCCTAAATTGTTTTCATAAACTAAAAAATCTATTTCTTATGGTTTTATGATAATTTTATAAGTCATTACGTAATTTTTGCAAGCAATATGAAATCAGTTTTAATCTTAAAATTTTGATTTCTCAAGTAAATTATAATTTTAATTAAAAATGAAATTAAAGACAGATAGGGAATTTTTTTTGGATTTAATTTTTTTGATTATAAATTTCAAAAAATAGTTAGGTTGAGTTTTTTGGATTTTTCTGAAATGAATAAATTTCTTATGAATAGTGAAATACGATAATTTACCAAATAAGTTATATTCTTGAATTATAGAGTCATTGGTGATGTTTTTCTAATGTAAGCACATATTTTATGGATTAAAATGATAAAATATCTGTATTTATTCCTTGAAGACTCACTATTTATTTTCTTATGGAGAAATAATAAATTAATTAATATTATATTGAGAAAATCCCTCTCCACTCCAATATAAATACCACCCTTCAAACCCTCATTTCCTCACCCCTCTAAAGTTTCAATACCTATTTAATATATACCGAAAAATCATCCCTATCCCCTCCCACACATTAAAGAGCATATGGTTTCATCAAAAATCCAATCCATGGTTCTTTAAGGATGATCTCAAAAAGAGGAATCAAGAGGTAGTTTCTCTCTCTCTCTCTCTTACTTTCATTTTCAAGTTATTTTCGTAATCGATCCACACCTATCCTCATCCAAATGTTATGGTAACTCCAATATCATACATATACTATAACTTTATTATACTAATGGGATTATATATCATACAATCCCCTTCTCGGCTTCTTTGTATTTAATAAAGGAAAACATTGTTCGTGTGGTGATAATTTATCACCTTCAAGAACGACATGTTTTCTTTCTCATATAAATCATCAAAAGGACCATAAAATAAATTAATTAAACCAAAATGATCCATATTCATGTAAAAAATCTTCATGAATTGTTAATTAATGAATCTAATGTGGTTATATTGGACATTAAAGTTATTAAAGAATTCAGATACAATGTATATGAAAATTCTCGAACACAACATTTTTTCTTGGATTTCTACTTAATTAACTCCATTTTTGATAAGGTAACTAATTATAAATTAATGTTTCTTGATTATATTAATTTTTCTATGATATAAATGTTTTCCAATAGAGTTTATTTCAGACAAATTTTTTCCAAAAGAACTCTTCTTTCCAAAACACACCTTTAACTTCTCACTCAAGGTTGATGGTTCTTGTATAAGTATGTTATTCCATCATTCATTAGGGATCCCAATGTTTATGAATGTGTTACTGTGAGTTGAATCCAATTACATTACATGGTTTTTTAATTTTGATTTTAATATATTCTCTATCTGGAATGCATGATAATGGGAATGTTATGTTGAGACTGGTGGGCCTAAAAATATACAGCGCTCCATTGAATTGGGTAACGTTTTGAATCTCATGAGTTAATGTGAACTTATGTGTGAACATGATTCTATCATTTTTCAAAACTATGTTCGGTAGATGAAAAATAATACACGAGGTTTATTTATTATGCATTTCCACATTTCAAGTATTTTATTAATGTTTATTCTATTGATTTTGATGATGGTGTTATGATTATGCTCACCAAATTATATATTATTCTTATGTAACCTATTAATTGGATTTTATCTCACCCCTTTTTTATTTATATCCTTAGGTTACTACATTTAATAAAAATATTTCAAGTGGAAATATGAAGCTAGAGAAGGAGTTAAATAAATGTTTGTGATTGTTGATATAATTGTTATGTTTGGTCCACAATTTACAAAGACACAAAACCATTGAATCCTCATGCTGTAATACTATTATGTTGTTTATCTATATAATTATGTAATAGTATTTTAATAAAAGAAAGTTTAGCTATAATATATATTTTATTGTTCCATCATCAGTAAAGTATTTATAAAAAACGCAAATGAATGATGAGATTGTGTATAAACCTTTTACAAATTTGGTAAATTTGAATTGAAAGATCCATGGAATGATAAAATTAAATAAATCAAAATCTATCATGAGAATAAATATATTTATGACATTACATGTCAATGAGTATGTATATGGACCATATTATAAAAGTTTAGTTCATTGTATAACAGAAGTCTCTACGAAGGAAAATGTAGAATAAAACACATTACAATGGTCATATCCTTTAAGAGGGGATTAATCATCAAATTTACTATGTGTGTCAAAAGTAAATACAAATAAAAAAAGGGTAAATAAAACAAAAAATAATCAATGTTAATTAAACACTTAATCTAATCATTAAATAATCTATGAAGTTGAATTTTATTCCAAATAATGGAAATTTAGTTATGAAATCCCATTCCTCAAGAATACTTTTTCTTTAATGTAATTAAACCTCTTATGTAATGGTTTTAAGCATGTTATTAACTTATTATAGAACTATATTAATATTTATAATATCATACATGATCCTTTTATAACATTTTATCATTATTTCATTAAAAACATTCATAATTTTCATATTTTCATTTATTAATTGATTTGTTTCTCATTCATACTTTGATATAAATGTTCTGATTATTATGAATGTAATGTCGTTTTTTAAAATCCATAATAATAATTATGACATAATAAGAATATTTCTAACTGAATTATAATTTTATGAATGATTATGATTGTTGTTTTTGAAAAATGGTGTATGTTATAGACATGGTTATTGTATGTCGTACACACCAAATAGTAGCCTTCACATTTTTCAAGGATCATTATTTAATGTTAGTAAGTAAAATTTTATCTTTAAATAATTATAATAATATCATAAATTACATATTATTTATTTAAATATAATTATAAATATCATCTAGGTGGTGCGGTGATGATAAGAGAGAGTCACACCGCTTAGTGAAGGTGGTAATCCACAGGTACACGAATGGTGTTATCATCTAGTAGTGATTGAAAATGTAAGAAATAAAATAAAATATTTAAATTTAAGAGGGATTTATATTTCATTTATATAAAAATTATTTCATATATATAATATATATTTATTAAACATATAATTACTATCTTCCAAGTAAAGGAGTAGTGAAAATGAATGACATTGCCTTGCGTAGATGTAGATCATCGTACAAATGAGCGAACCAATCATGTCCTCTATGGAATAGAATATAAAAAAATTATATATTATATATTGTATATATATTTATAATTATTATTTGTATATAATATCTACTTTAAATATATTATC
Organism: Viscum album; assembly: GCA_963277665.1. Taxonomy (NCBI): domain Eukaryota; kingdom Viridiplantae; phylum Streptophyta; class Magnoliopsida; order Santalales; family Viscaceae; genus Viscum; species Viscum album. The sequence goes on from OY728136.1 coordinate 1,341,043,223, forward strand.
ATATTGAACTGTAAGAAATGGTTATGAAAAAAATAAAGACATCGGTTCGAGAGGCGGTAGTCCATCATACAAATGAATGATGATTTTCTAACCCATTTGGTGGGATATGAGAAGGATTTAGATTATTCAATTAAATTAATTATATATAAATATAGGGATGATAATGAGGTTATTCTATAATATTTGTTTAATATTAATTTAAGGAGGTGAAAAAATGAATGAAAATAAAAAAGCTTTTTGATGAATGTTTCCAATTCACCACGTAACTTCTTTAAGTTTCCACCAATGGACTTTTGTGACTGTATTTATTCCCAAAATAATTATTAACAGATTTTATGTGGTATTTATAGAAGTTATTTTTTAAATTTCTGTCTTCTATAATGGGTTTTGAAGGTGTTAAGAGTGAAGGAGATGGATTAGCCTTTTATAAGTGAGGTGAGTGGTACACTTTTAATTTTTTAAATAATGAATTACCCTGATGTGTTTTTCCAAGTAATAACATTTATATAATGCAACATTCTAGATTAAATAATGGATAAGGTTATAATATGCAATGAAAAATATATTTTATACTTATATTTAGGTCATTTTATCAAATATTTTTTAAGTTTGACCCATCTAAATCCATTTTTAGCTTGGTCATGGTAATTAACTTTGACAATTTCCTCTATGAATTTTTGGATAAAAATTAAGTTAAACTTATTATATTATATAAATTATTATTATTCCAAATATTATATCAATTTTATAAATTTAAATAAAAAATGATTCAAATTTTAATTTTAAATTTATCACGTAGACGAGATGAGAATGTAGAGATGAAGAGAGAAAATAATCAAATGTTTACTAATATCATATATTCTATCACAAAATTAAATTAACTAAATTGAACTTAATTGAATTAATAGATATAAAATTTAACTAACTTTAATTTATAATCAAATTACGATATAGATTATATTAATAAATAATTTATATGAAAAATATGTTTTGAATGAAATTTCAATATTATTCCATATTAAAAAATTCGAAATTTATAAAAAATTAACCATCAAATAAATTTGAAATTATTATTTAAAAAATTAATTTTAATTTTCCATATAAATTTTTAAAATGTGGGAGAAAATTAAATTTAAAACAAAACCTGTAAACATGATGACAAAAGTTGTTTTTCAAGAAGTTTATTTTGTCCAAACCGGAAATTATTTATATATATTTATATATTAAAAATAATAATTACTATTTTATTCATATAAATTAATATATAATGATATAAAATATATAAATTTCATTTAAACCGTTCTTCATTATTTGTTATTTTAATTAATTAATATGAAGAAAAATTATACCCTTTAAAAAAGCTTTCAAAAAAAATTTAATGAAAAAAATATACTAAAATAGAATATAGTGGTAATTAAAAATAAGTAAGTTGATTAAACATTAAAATAAATATTTATTTTTCTTAAAATAATATTCATCAAAAAAATTTATTTTACAATTACCTAATTTATTGAAACAAAATGAAATTTTTACACAAATCTGTAATTTTTACTATTTTGTGAAAAATTAATAATTTTGAAAAATAAAAAAAAATATAAACCCACATTAAATATGATATAAATATTTAAAAAAATTAAGTTATTTAAAAAATAAACTTTACAGAAGTTCCAAAAATTATTTATAAAATCATTTTCTGAATGGAAATAAAAAAAATGTTTGGAGAAAACATATAATTGAAGAATAAAATTACATTATTAAATATTTATTGATTAGTTACTAAAAGGTTATATATATTTTACATTTACTACAAAATAAATTTATATCACTCTCATAATATAGTTAATAATATTCATACTGGCTAATTTAATATCAAGGATTAAACAATTATATATATCATAGACCGTTCAATATTGGTGTTGAATGCTAAATATACTATTGAACATAAAAATATTGGGGTCACATGTATTAAAAGATATTTATGGGGATAGATATATTTAAAAATAAATATATCATAATGTATTGTGGAGTTTCATTCTCACCTATATTTAGTATTTTGTTCAATTTACACTACCGAACATAATTTTCTTCTTCAGAAATATTTGGGAGTTTAGAAAAACATTAAATAAGCTTATCCAAAATTTATTACATGAAATTATTTTGATCCATAACCAAAAAATATTTAAAATGAAAAAATTATACAGAATATATATATTAAAAATAATTTATATTAATTAAATATTTTATGAAATTATAAGTCTTTTTCTCCCCTCAATAATAAAAGGTAACCACTACTCCTACATTCCACAAATATTTTGAGCACTCTAGTTTGACCATTACCAAAAATAAACATGTTATAAAATACCAAAAAAATCATATATATTTTATTTGTGTAGTAATAAGAAACTTTTATGGATTTTTTTCCTTCTGAAGTTCAGTTAGTTCGAAGAACTGTTATAACATTTAACTAAAATTTTCAATTTTGTTTATTCTTTTACCTCCTTCAAAATTATCTACCAATTGTGATATAAAAACATTATTATATCACATATAATAATATTTTATTATTTTGATGGATTATCTTTAATCCATATCTATCATGACCCCCTTCTTCCAATGGTTCCCCTCCATAGCTGCCAATGGAGAAAGAGAGATAATAACCCTCAAGTCCTGCCTCTTGTAGGCCCCAGGGTGGTGACCAACATCATGGGTATAAAAAATATAAAAAATTGGAGGCATTACCATATTATAGTAACCAATATTGGGAGATAATATATATCAACATTAAAATAACTCCCATACATTTATATAAAATAAATCAAATACCATATGACATGCATGTTTAAAACAAAACTACTAAAAATACAAAGAAAATCTCGAAAGTAAATACCAAAATGTAAATCTAAGTAGCAATAAAAAAATATCCAATAGACATAGATATTATTACCAATAATGGTCATCCTAGTCCTCATGGAAACCAGATATCAATTTTATATATGTATTTTGATCTTACAATTATACTCAATAGGCAAACCAAAGTCTCTATTGAATATGTGGGAGAAGAATACTAATGATCCCATAATAAAACAATAGAACCAATGAAACCTAGTAAGTAATTATAAGAATCCCAAACTCTCCAACGAACACTCCCCAAGTAATGAAAGTCATGTGAGGTAATATTGTAATCACATCGATGATAGGGTAAGATACACCACTTTCCCACTAATTATCCACTCTCACTCCCTGATGGAAAACGTCCTAGCACTCCCACATATTCCAAAAGAACCACATGAAAACTCACTTACAAAAACCTAGGACTTATAAGTTCATATCTCCTATTGATACCTAGGCTGCATAGCACACCACATCCCACCCACACACACCTGGTCCACAAAATAATGTCTCTCCCGCAGACCCTTGGGCCACATACCATATCACATCCCAAAGAAACCGAAAAATACAAAGCATATCATCCTCAAGAATCCTAGGAAACATAACATTATCACACACAACTGGGCCTCATAAGTAACATCCTTCCCGAATAGTCATGTGCTATTAACACATTGTAGAGGTAGCATGGAAGTGCGGGTGGCTAGATATTCATCCTCCCATGAGGATGTTGGGCGAATACACCCTCCCCCATGAGAATGGGGGTGTTCGACACATAGTTCTCAACTAGGGGGTGTGTATAGAAATAATAAGAAAAATACTTGTATATAAATATAATACCAAATAATTCTACCCAACCTATGGGTTCTCAAAAAATACACCAACACCCAAAACCCCATTTGCAACTACCTCTAAATGAATTTACTAGTATCGGTAATAATCACTTCTGAAGAAGACAAATGAAATACTACTTCACAACCAGCCATAAACTCAAATCATTCCCCAACCAATTCAATTTATCAATTATCATTATTTATTATCAAATCATTTATTTCTTCCATCTCTTCCTAGGAAACTTCCAAGAAAAGCATGCAATAAGAATCTAAATAAATCACCCAACCCGACCTAAGTCACTTTAGATGGAGAAGAGCCTAGTAGATTAACACAATTCACATTTATTCTATATTCAACACCAATTCATGATATATCTTAATTATCCTTAGACATGAGGTGATTAATTGTGAATTCTACTCATGGAAAAAATCAAGAGAATCACCCTTACTAACCATTATCATCATCATTCTTCAATGTCATTTCATCCAATACTTCTTCTAAACCACAACAACCCCCCCCCCCTCACAACCACACCCAGCAACATATCGCACCACAACCATAATAGGTTTCTCTACTTCATAACAAAACTAGACCCATCACACTAAGAAATATAAATATAACACAACCCAATTACAGACCCACTCCACAACACTACCCATCCATTCAACAATCAATCAATCTCTCAACTTGATATTCTATTACACCACCCATACCACCCCAAATCACACAACTAAAACCACATCACTACTTAAAACATAATTCAGAACCAGACCATACCCCTCACACCACCTTACTGACCTAGGTAGATAACATTCAAATTTAACAAGTCATTCATCATTAAATTTTCTCTTGTTAATTTTGGGGTTGTCACAGAAATAGTTTGATCCAGGGGATTCCATTTAGTAAAAAAAATTCAATGCTTAATAAATTTCATATACATAAAATTTTTCAATAGAATACCAACTACCAGAATTCACAATCCATTCCAGGTGTACAAACAACAACCACTAATGGTTGTGATTTTCAGTAGGTATATAGCCAGTACAAATTCATAATATCAAGAAAAATAATAATATACAAGCTGGAATTACTTTTCCTAGCCCCGATATAATAATCATAAACTAATTATATTATATTTTTTATTTGGTATTATTATATCTTCATAAGGGTACATTCATAAACCCACACCTCATGATAAAAAATTTAAATGGAAATGATGGATTCCAAACCACAATGAACAAATGATCAACACTTCATTATTGTGCCAAAACATGGGGTGTGTATGAAGGAGGAAGAAAATCTAGGGAAAACATGATCAAACATCTGCTGCACAACACATGGATCCTTGGGGATAAGGGTTTAGGGAACAACAATAGAAAATGAGAGTGCACATGAAATAGAATATTGTGGCTTTAGAAGGTCCAGATCCTATATCAAATGATGAAATGGGTTTTGAATCCCCTTTAAAGGTGGATCATGACCAATGCCGCACAGTTTTGAATTCAAGGATGCCTTCAGTTTTTAGAATATTTATATGATTTAAATGGCTACAAAAACCATTAAATATATTTTTTAAACTCATTTTACATTTAAGGAAACATCCAAGTAGATAAAATGAAAAAGCTTGAGAATTATGGAATTTATGAAAATTGATGAAAATTACTCACCATTAGAGGAGTCACTATTATCAGTCACCAGTGTAGATATACCACTAGAAAACTACTAGTTTGAGTCACCAGTCTGACCTACCAGTGTATGATTCGACATTGTGAGACTCACCATTGGACGAGTCACTGTTGGATGAGTCACTGTTAGAAGATTAACTGTTGGGAGATTTACCATCATTCGAATCATTTTTTAGTGAGTTTCCAGCATGACCTACCATCAATGACTTACCGTTTCGAGTCACTGATGTGAGTTACCTGTCCAGACACACCATTGAAAAAAGTGGATTTTAGAAAAGGTCATGAAATGAGTTTTCGTGACCTCCCATAACACTAAAAACACAGGATTTTCACAATGTAATGGGCCAGAGCGGTCTGGGAAATTAAAATACATAACTATCAAACTATTCTCACCCTTAAAAATTCAAAACCAAACCCATAAATAAAATAGGGTTTTGAAAACCCACCCCATGAGAAACCTCTCAAGGATATCGATACACTCAAAATAGTGCTACAAACTTCCATGTTCAATGACATACCACCATGTGTTTTTAGAAAGTTGGGGTGAAACCTAAAAATCCAATAACACGTCCTCCAAAATCATATAACCTAACTAAATATAAGACACACCACACAATCTCAACAACCACACTGTCCATATACACTAATCATATAATCTCATCGTCTATGTCAAGATACTATCCACTCTAGGTAGCACTGAATCACCAGGATGGGTTTTAATTGCATCGCAATTAATGCATCTCAATTGGGAATTAGGTCTTCCTCATTTCATATGTCATGAATTTATTTTCCATTATGTAATAAGGAAACAACTTGTAACGCCCCGACCCAAGTTACCCAGAGTCGGTGCATTATTATATAATATTGGCATGATCACAAGAAAGATCAAATCTCGAACGACCGATTGGTTTACTAGCCTTGGAAACACTAGATATATTCATAATGTTTTACATTACATAATAAAGTGAAAAACTACTACAAAAACATAATGTCCCCATAGTCCACACTATTATCCCCTCATAAAATCCCTACAGGTCATTCATAACATATTTCTTCACATCCTAGGAAAAATAAAACATATAAAAGGGGTGAGCTCAAATGCCCAGTAAGGATAACAATATAGCAGAAACTTTCAAAAATAAGCATAAACATTTAAGGCAATGTATAACTAAAACAAAAGCCTTTTAAACTTGAACTTCAACATAGAAAAGAAAAAGTAAAATGAAATAATTCCATTTACTTATTCATATGGATATTCTACTAATCAAATAATCACATGAAATATCAATAACCACTATCATAATGATGGAATGCATAATGCCAGACTATCATAACCACATAGCCAAGGCCTCATGCCAAGACTACAAATAAGATTTTGCCAAGGCCTGGTTCCAAGACACTAGTTTGTCTCATGAGACCTACCGATGCATCGAGGAGTTATAGTGGGCTCCACCCGTCACATATTAAGTCCAAAGCATTTCCATATTAAAAGGTTTAAACCTAACATAAACATTCGTATTAAAACTAGCATACAAAATGTCAATACTTTCACCATAAACTGTGAATGGTATAAAAATAGCACATCCACAGTCAAACATATCAAAAAACCTTCAATACAATATAGAAGTTTTGTATCATAATAAATCAACATCAAATAAGTGTAAAATCCATCAAAGCATGTTAACATAGATGAAATCAAACCTTTTTTTAGAGAAATATCTCTTTCTATTTTGAAATCATTTTAGAGTCCTATATTTATAAAATAAAACATTTTCTTTGAAAATATTCTTATAAGATTGTAATGGAAGCTTCGGCGATTTTATAACGGTGAAAAGTAACCACACCCACCGTATAAATTAAAAAAACATTCTTAACTTAATTCTGTTGAAAAGGTTAAAAAGCACCTTGTTTGGAAAACGAGAGAATGATTCCTTTATAAAACTCTTATAAAAAGTCAAACAAGGGTATAAATGACTTTAACCCATATTATTTTAAATACTAAAAATGTTTTGAAATACATTTTTAAGAAACATGTATGTAGATGATAATGAGATCCCTGTAGATTATTACGTATAAACAACCTCGGATAATGAAGAGATTGTGAAATAACCCATACCTTTTACTTTTCCTTGGTTGGGGTAGGTTAAACTCCTGTATAATGGTGAAATAATTGTTATTAAATTATACAAGAATAATATACATTAATATGATATCATATATGATCTTTTAACATTGATTTGTTAATAATATCTTACTATAATCGTTGTTTCGGGTGTTAACTTGCTCGTTTTATTTTATATGTTTTGTTACATAAGACATGTTTGTCATGGATAGGTTGTATATTAATCATATACTTAATGATATCAAGTCCTTATACATTATTTTTTAATCATAAAATGATAATTATACTTGAATGGATACGATGGAGAATGAATCTCATCGCGTTCGTGGAGACGGTAGTCCGTACGTACGCATGAGCGGCAATATCAATAATTTGATATTAAAAAAATATATAAATGGTTGGTATATCATATATACAGAATCATTAACATGTTATATTTATTATTTACATGAGTTACACATCATTATTATTCCCATCCAAATAATAATATATTGAATAACAATTACACCACGACGTGGAGACGGTATGCCGTACGTACGCACGTATGGTGACATGTTATTCAAAGGGTGGATAGAATACTAAATATGGTTGTACCATATTTATAATAACATCACAGTATATATATGATACTGGATTTATTATTTTAGAATGGTAATAACAAAGGAATAAGAAGTGGAAGAAGAAAGGAACTTGGAAAAGGGTGGTGAAATCATTACCTCTTCTTCGGGTTCTTCCTTTTGATTTGATCAAAAGGTAACCTTAGGTTGGCTTTATGATCAAACTAATGCCTCTAGGTTTTAGTGAGGCAAGTTGGGAGAGTATTTGGACACAGTTTGGCCGAACCAAAAGGCTTTGAAGGTGTGAAGAAATGAGAAGGAGGAGTGCGTTTTTATAAGATGGGTGAGGGGCATCATTGGAAAAGCTAGAAATATTAATTTATAATAAATTCATATTCGGTTTCTAATGGCTCCAAAGTTGACTGTTTAAATATTAAGGTGGGGATAGGTCAAAATCCATTCAACCAATAGAATTCAGACAGGTTTGGGTTACTATATTAACCTTATCTTTAAGTATTAACTCTTAGTTAATTAGTTTGACATTTACTACGTCACTTTGTATTTTTATATTATATAGTTAATAAACTTACTATATACATCTAATAGAACCCCAAGTGGTCCATTAATGATACAACTATCCTGATATAAGTCTCTTTCATGAGTCTTATATTTTTAGGAATTTAATATCAATTAATAATATAATATTTGTTTTAAAAACTCTTTTGTGTCAATTTTGACAGTATTCAATAGTTGATTTTTGTGAAACTCATAACAGAATTATTACTTCGAAAAAAGTCACTTAAATCAATCCTAATATATCATATTATCCTAGAAAATTTGATTAATTCATTAAAAGTCTCAAATTATATTTATTTGGGTATTTATAAAATCAATTATTTTAATTTTTCACTATTATGGTAATTACAGCATCATCATTGTATCATCAATAAATTTAATTATTTAATGTCTAAAAATTATACATAAAATATAATTATGTATGAAATCATAGCATATTTCTAATAAAATTTTATAGTCGAAAATCCAACATATATAAACCTATGTAAAAATTGTTTTGCTAAAAGATATATGCTTGTGTCATTTTTGTAATCATTTTAACTTAATTAAAATATAGTGTCCCTATCACCTACAAGTGGCTCCATGGGGTCCCAAAATCGACCCAAATATGCCTATGGTCGAACATGTATCAACCAATAAGTCTAGGACACGTTTTAGGGTAATTTAGTATTATTATAATATTATTTTTTTAACCCTTATTTACTGGATTTACCCTTAACCATGGTAAATAAAATATTTACCGAAGTAATTATTCAAAATGTCTGAAAATAAAAGTTACCTATTTACAAAATTTGTAAAGCCCCGACCCCAGTTACCCAGAGTAGGTGCATTATTACATAACATTGGCATGCTCACAAAAAAGATCAAATCTCGAAAGACCGATTTGTTTAGTAGCCTTGGAAACACAACATATATTCATAATGTTTTACATTACATCATAAAGTGAAAAACTACTACAACAACAAAATGTATCCATATTCCACACTATTATCCCCTCATAAAATCCCTTTAGGACATTCATAACTTACTTATTCACATCCTGGGAAAAATAAAACATAGAAAAGGGGTGAGCTCAAACGCCCAGTAAGGATAACAATATAGCGGAAACATTCAAAAATAAGCATAAACATTTAAGGCAATGTATAACAAAAACAAAAGCCTTTTAAACTTGAACATCCACATAGTATGGTAAAATTAAAATGAAGTAATTCCATTTGCTTATTTACATGGATATTCTACTAATCGAATAATCACATGAAATATCAATAACCACTTTCATAATGATGGAATGCATAATGTCAGACTATCATAACCACATAGCCAAGGCCTCATGCCAAGACTACAAATAAGATTTTTCCAAGGCCTTGTGCCAAGACACTAGTTTGTCTCATGAGACATACCGATGCATCTAGGAGCTATAGCAGGCTCCACCCGTCACATATTAAGTCCAATGCATTCCCATATGAAAAGGTTTAAATATAATATAAACATTGGTATTAAAACTAGCATACGGAATGTCAATACTTTCACCAAAAACTATGAATGGTATAAAAATAGCACATCTACAGTCAAACATATCAAAAATCCTTCAATACAGTATAGAAGTTTTGTATCATTAAAAATCAACTTCAAATAAGCGTAAAATCCATCAAAGGATGTTGCCATAGATGAAATCAAAACTCTTTTTAGAGAAATATATCTTTCTATTTTGAAATCATTTAAGAGTCATATATTCATAAAATAAAACATTTTCATTGAAAATATCTTTATAATCTTGTAAGGGAAGCTTCTACGATTTTATAACGGTGGAAAATAACCGCACCCGCCGTATAAGTTAAAAAAACATTCTTACCTTAATTCTGTCGAAAATGTTAAAAAGCACCTTATTTGGAAAACGACAGAAAGATTACTTTATAAAACTATAATTAAAAGTAAAAAAAGGTTATAAATTACTTTAACCCATATTCTTTTAAATAGTAAAAATGTTTTGAAATACATTTTTAAGAAACATGGATGTGGATGATAAAGAGATCCCAATAGATTATTACGTATAAACAACCTCGGATAATGAAGAGATTGTGAAATAACCCTTACCTTGTAATTTTACTTGGTTAGGGTAGGTTAACCTCATGTATAATGGTGAAATAATTGTTATTAAATTATTCAAGAATAATATACATTAATATGATATCATATATGATCTTTTAACATTGATTTGTTAATAATATCATAGTATTATCGTTTTTTCGGGTGTTAACTTACTCGTTTTCTTTTATATGTTTTTTTACGTAAGTCATGATTGTAATGGATAGGTTGTATCTTAATCATATCTATAATGATATAAAGTCCTTAAACATTATTTTTAAATCATAAAATGATAATTATACTTGAATGGATACGATGGAGAATTAATCTCATCGCGTTCGTGGAGACGGTAGTCCGTACGTACGCACGAGCGAAAATATCATTCTTTTGATATTAAAATAATATATAAATGGATGGTATATCATATATAAAGAATCATGAACATGTTATATTTATTATTTACATTAGTTACACATCATTATTATACCCATCCAAAAAATAATATATTGAATAACAATTACACCACAACGTGGCGACCGTAAGTCGTACGTACACACGTATGGTGACATGTTATTCAATGGGTGGATAGAATACTGAATATGGTTGTAACATATTTATAATAACATAACAGTATATATATGATACTAGAGTTATTATTTTAGAATGGCAATAACAAAGGAAGAATAAGTGGAAGAAGAAAGGAACTTGGAACAGGGTGGTGAAATCATTACCTCTTCTTCGGGTTCTTTCTTTTGATTTGATCAAAAGGGCTCCTTAAGTTGGCTTTCCGATCAAACTAAGGCCTCTAGTTTATAGTGAGTGAAGTTGGGAGAGTATTTTGGCAGAGTTTGGCCGAACTAAAAGGCTTTGAACGTGTGAATAAATGAGAAGGAGGAGTTCCCTTTTATAAGAGGGGTGAGGGGCACCTTTGGAAAATCTAGAAATATTAATTTATAATAAATTCATATTCGGTTTATAATGTATAAAAAGTTGATTATTTAAATTTTAAGGTGTTTATAAGTCAAAATCCATTCAACCAATATAATTTAGATAGGTTTGGGTTTCTATATTAACCTTATCTTTAAGTATTAACTCTTAGTTAATTAGTTTGACATTTACTATGTCACTTTGTATTTTTATATTATATAGTTAATAAACATACTATATACATCAAAGAGACCCAAAAGTGGTCCATTAATGATATACCTATCATTATATAAGTCTCTTGGCAGAACCGTAGATTTTTAGGAATTTAATATCAATTAATAATATAATATTTGTTTTCAAAACTCTTTTATGTCAATTTTGACACTATTCAATAGTTGATTTTTTTGAAACTCATAACAGAATTATTACTTCGAACAAAGTCAATTAAATCAATCCTAATATGTCATATTATCCTATAAAATTAGTTTAATTTATTAAAAGTCTCAAATTATATTTATTTCGGTATTTATAAAATAAATTATTTTAATTTTTCACTATTATGGTAATTACTCCATCATCATTGTGTCATAAATAAATTAAATTATTTAATGTCTAAAAATTATAAATAAAATATAATTATGCAGTAAATATTTTTATATTTCTAATGAATTTTTATAGTCGAAACTCCAACATATATAACCCTATGTAAAAAAAATTTTTCTAAAAGATATATGCTTCTGTCATTTTTTTATTCATTTTAACTTAATTAAAATAAAGTGTCCCTATCACCTAAAAGTGGCTCCATTGGGTCCCAACATCGACCCAAAGATGCCTATGGTCTAACATGTATCAACCAATAAGAATAGGACATGTTTTATGGTAGTTTAGTATTATTATAATATTATTTTTTAACCCTTATTTACCGGATTTACCCTTAACCATGGTAAATAAAATATTTACCGAAGTAATTATTCAAAATGTCTAAAAATAAAAGTTACCTATTTACACAATTTAAACATTATGATTCTAAATATGGAATCCATTTTTCCAAATTCAAAACACAGAAGTGGTAGAAATTAATTTAAAATTAATTCCTGTTGTTAAAACAAAAAGCGTGTTTTTAAGAGATAATAACTATCAAAAGATTGACACTTGTTTATGTCCGGTTTAATTGTAAAATAATGTCCAATGAACAACATTATTTAAATGGTAAAATTTTATTCCAAATATACTTTAAAACCACTCAAATTCATAATTTATCGCTATTAATTATTTTCATTAAAAAAGTTGTTTTTAATTAAAATTTTGTAATTTTCACTATTCATCAAAATATTAAATTTATCCGAAAATTACCAAAATTTCACCTTAGGATAAATTCAATATTCCAAATCCAAAAATGAAGTCCCTTTTATTAAATAAAATATATATATAATTTCAAAAAGTAGGTATTACTATTCATAACGGCTAGTTTGATTGGTTATGGTGTGTTAGAACTCGGAGTTGAGTACAACACACGCTATCACATTATTCAAAGAGAAGCATACCGTGGAAGCTTGGGGTGTTACATTCTCCCATCCTTCAAATAATTTTGTCCTCGAAATTTATATAATATTATCGCATGAAAAGACTCGGGTGGTTATTCATCATAACTTCCTCGGGTTCCCACGTTGCCTCTTCCATCTTATGGTTTCTCCACAAAACTTTTACCAGACACGTCGTCCGGTTTCTCAGTAATTTTTCTCTCATATCAAGAATACTGACGGGCTCTTCACAATTTGTCAGATCGGGTTCCAGTTCTCACTCATCAAAGGTGAGTACATGTGTTGGGTCAGGCATGTATTTCCTCAACAGAGATACATGGAACACATCGTGAACTTTGGAGAGACTTAGCAGCATTGCCAATCAGTAAGCTACAACCCCAATTTGTTCTAGAATTTCGAATGGTCTGATGTACCTGGGACTCAATTTGCCTTTCTTACCAAAACTTATGACTCCCTTCCATGGAGATACCTTCAAGAAAACATGATCCCCGACTTGAAATTACAAATCCTACCTTCGATTATCGGCATATCTCTTCTGCCTACTTTGAGCTGCTTCGATGTGATTTTCGATTACCTTCACCTTTTCTATCGTTTCCTCCACCAGTTCTAGACCTACATGTTTTCTTTCACCAATGTCATCCCAACATTTGGTGTGCAACATCTCTTTCCGTATAACTATTTATATGGTGCCATCTGAATACTCGAATGGAAGCTATTATTATAGGAAAATTCTACCATAGGTAAATACTGAGCCCACATACCCTGAAAGTCAAGTGAGAAGGATCTCAACATGTCTTCTAAGGTTTGAATAGTCCATTCTGATTGTCCTTCTGTCTGAGGGTGGTAGGCAGTGCTCAAATGAAGATCAGTATCCAGGGATTTCTGAATACTCTTCCAGAATCTTGAAGTAAAACAGGGATCACGATCAGAAACAATCGATAGGGGTACTCCATGAAGTCTCACAACTTCATTAATATATAGTCTTGCTAGACGTTCCAGTGGTAGATCTTCTCTTATAGTAAGAAAATGTGCTGACATGGTAAGATGATCAACAATAACCCATATTGCATCGTTCCTTCTAGGAGTCTTTGGTAGCCCCATGACAATGTCCATCGTAATATTGTACCATTTCCACTCCGGTATGGGAATAGGTTGCATGACTCCTCCAGGGTGTTGCCTTCCAGATTTCACTTGTTGACAAACCATACATATTGACACAAAATCAGCAATCTCCCTCTTCATATTGTCCCACCAAAAATGTTCCTTCAAATCTCTATACATTTTGGTGCTCCAAGGGTGTATAGAGAAATTGGAACTATGAGTATCATCCAAAAATTCCCTTTTTATATCAGGTATATCGGGAAAACAAAGCCTCTTCCCAAATTTCAAAATTCCATTTTCATACACAAAATATCTCAATCTCCCATCATTCACAGCTTTAATCTTCTTTTGAAATTCTCCATCATTAGTATAAGAACACTAAATCATTTCTTGTAAATATGGTTTGGAAACCATTTGAAAAAGCATTGATGTTTCTCCTTCACTAGTTATTCCCATGTCCATCTTCACTAGATCCATGAAAATTGGATCCCTTTCAATTCTCATATTGTTCAAAACTCCATGATCTTTTTTGATCAAATAATATTCCACCTTTTTTGCCTTCCCCGGGTGGTAGTGTATCGTGCAATCGTAATACTTGAGTAATTCAAACCATCTCCTTTGCCTCATGTTGAGTTCTTTTTGTGAGAAAATATACTTCAAACTCTTGTGATCAGTGTAAATCTCACATTTTTCACCATAGAGGTAGTGCCTCCATTTCTTCAAAGCAAAGATCACAGCTGCTAAATTGAGATCATGAGTAGGATAGTTTTGTTCATGAATTTTCAACTGTCGTGATACATAGGCAATAACCCTATCATTCTGCATAAGGACACAACCATGTCCTTTATTCGATGCATCACTATAAATAACGAACCCATAATTTCCCAATGGTATAGTCAATATAGGAGCATTGACTAATCTTCACTTCAGTTCTTAGAAACATTCTTCACACTCATTTGTCCAAAAAACTTTAACCCCTTTACGTGTGAGCTTCATTAATGGGTTAGCCAATCAGGAAACATTCTGGACGAAAGGTCGATAATAACCTGCTAAACCAATAAAACTACGTGCCTCAGTTATACTCATCGGTGCTGGCCATTCTTGGATTGCCTTGGTATTAGAAGGATCAACAGAGATTTCATCTTTATAGACAATATGGCCAAGAAAAGAAATCTCCTGAAGCCAGAATTCACACTTGATAAACTTCCAATATAATTCATGTCTTCTCAGAGTCGTCAAGATAATTCACAAGTGATTTTCATGATCTTTGTAGTATTTTGATTATTCCAAGATATCATCAATAAATACCACAAAAAATTCATCGAGATATTCCTTGAAAACTCTATTCATCAGATCTATGAATATAGAGGGTGCATTAGTCAATCAAAAAGGCATTAATGTAAACTCATAATGCTCGTACCTGGTTCGAAATGCTGTCTTTAGAATGTCTTCCTTATTCACACACAACTGATGGTATCTAGATCGAAGGTCAATCATTGAAATGTATTGAGCTCCATGCAGTTGGTCAAATAAATCATCAATGTGAGGTAGGGGATACTTGTTCTTTATCGTTATAGCATTGATCTCCCTGTAGTCAATACATAACCTCATAGATCCACCTATCTTTTTAATAAAAAGAACATGGGCTCCCCATGGAGAAACACTTGGGCGAATAAATCCTTAATTACTCAATTCCTCTACTTGTTTCTTTAGTTCGACTAATTCTACAGTGGACATTCTATAAGGGGTCTTTGATATAGGCCTTGATCCAGGAATTAAATCAATGGAAAGCTCAACTTCTTGTTCTGGAGGATGTCCAGGTAAATCTTCCAGAAATACATCTACATATTCTTTCACAACATGTACATCCTCTATTTGAACATTCCTTTCCTCACCCACAGTTATTAAATTCTCTTCCTCCCCAATAATTGAATTTAGTTGTACTACTGGGGGTGGATCTAGATAATAATTAGGCGGTGACGATTCTGCTCTAAAGATAAGGTGTTCCTTATCATCATCATCAAGAATCGTAACCTCTTTCTTCTTACAATAAATCTTTGCATCATAGTCCGAAAGACAGTCCATACCGAGGATTATATCAAACTCAATCATAGATATGACGATGAGATCAGCAGATAAAGAACATTTATGTGCTCTAATGGGGACTGATTCACAAAACATTGTTGCAATGATACTTCCCTTAGGAGTTTTAACTGAAAACTCCATAGTTAAATTAAATTGGAAATATCTAATTTTCATAGAAAATTGTGAATATATGAAACAATGCGATGATCTAGAATCAAATAATGCATTTTCTAAACTTGAGGAAATCATTAAATTACCTTCCACCACGTCTTTCGGAGCTTCTACCTCAGCAGTAGTGATAACATTAGCTTGGCCTTGATCCCTTGTCCATTTCTGAGGTACGTTCTCCTGACGCTTAGGACCTTCATTTGCATAATGCCCCATCTCCCTGCAATTGTAGCACTGAACATTAGTATCTTCCTTCTTCCCCTTGCAATCACGAGCTTGGTGGACTTTTTCACCACACCTGTAACAGACTCATGTTCCCATCAAGCAAGTACCGGGGTGTTTCTTACCACATTTACCACAGGATGGATATTCAAACTTTCCATTCTTCCCCTTATTTCTATTCCCAGATTGATCAGCAGGTCTTTTCTTCTCTTTCTTCTCTTTAAAGACATAAGACTTAGAGAATTAATTTTCGGTCTTGATAGCACATGAGACAATGTCTTCGTATGATGGAAAAGACTGTTAGAATATTGCTCGACGGAGAAATGGTTTTAACCCATCAAAGAAATGATCAATCTTACTTCTTGGGTTACGTATATAATCTCCAGCATACCTTGATAACCTTGTAAATTTAGCACCATACTTTGCGACATTCTCATCCTCCTTCTGTCTCAGACTCAGAAATTGCCTTTCCATATCTGCTCGATGGTCGCGAGGAAAGTATTTTTCTAAAAACATATCTTTGAACTCCCTCTATTCCATATTTGATACTTCATCATCTTACTTCGTGTTTTGAATCAATGACCACCATTGATCAGCATCTCCAGTGAGGCTGTAAACTGCCATGATATCTTTTTCTCTTTCACTACTCCCCAAAGCCTGAAATATTTTCTCTAGGGAATTTATCCATTGCTCAGCTACTAAGGGATTTTTACTCCCATTGAACGTTGGTGGTTGTTTCCTCATGAATCGATCTAACATTGATCCTCCATACTGCAGATCAGGGTGCTCCATATGGGTAAGGTTATTATTCATAACCTGAGTGAGTTGTCCCAGTATGGTGATTAGCTGATCGGCACCAGTTGCATCACCAGCTCCACTATAATTATCATGAGGAGGAGGGAAATCCCTACATGGAGTGCGTGCATTGATACGGTTTCCATTTCTTCCACTAGGAGCCATTTCTAAACAATGGCATAAACTAGATCAGTTTATAAATCAAAATACATAATCCCATACTTATAATACACTTAACATAAATTGATCTATTTATGGATATAATCCATAATAATAAGAATGTTTTCTTTGAAGAAGTATATACTCATAAACCCTTCATAATTATTTGTAAATAAAATGAGATTTATCCTAAGAATATCCCTCGAAAGTGTCGTAACCAAGAGTGAAGCAAGGCCCGTTGTCGTGCACCAGTTCTCGTTTGAGTCTAGCTCAAAGCGGTGTTTTCGGGTTTTACCCCTAGGTACATCTGTTCCAGAGCTGCCTCTACCTGCTCGTATCCAGAAAGGGATGTATTTCTTGGAAAACTCAAAAAATCTCTACAATACAAAAATTCTAGGAAGTTCTTCTATACTAATCCTCAATGTTCATCTTAGGTCTATGTGCTCTAATCAGAGTTTATCTAAATCTATCTTCCAAGGTTTGTACTAAACTTCCTCTGATACCAACAATAACACCCTGACCCCAGTTTCCCAGAGTCAGTGCATTATTAAATAACATTGGAATGATCATAAGAAATATCAAATATCTAAAGAAGGATTGGTTTAGTAGACTTGAAAACACTAGATATATTCATAAAGTTTTACATTACATCATAAAGTGAAAAACTACTACAACAACATAATGTCTCCATAGTCAACACTATTATCCCCTCATAAAATCCCTACAGGTCATTCATAACTTACTTCTTCACATCCTAGGAAAAATAAAACATAGAAAAGGGGTGAGCTCAAATTCCCAGTAAGGATAACAATATAGCGGAAACTTTCAAAAATAAGTATAAACATTTAAGGCAATGTATAACTAAAACAAAAGCCTTTTAAACTTGAAATTAAACATAGTATGGAAAAAGTAAAATGAAATAATGCCATTTACTTATTCACATGGATATTCTACTAATCAAATAATCACATGCAATATCAATAACCACTTTCATAATGATGGAATGCATAATGCCAGACTATCATAACCACATAGCCAAGGCCTCGTGCCAAGACTACAAATAAGATTTTTCCAAGGCCTTATCCCAAGACACTAGTTTGTCTCATGAGACCTACCGATGCATCAAGGAGCTATAGTGGGCTCCACCCATCACATATTAAGTCCAATGCATTCCCATATGAAAAGGTTTAAACATAGCATAAACATTCGTATTAAAACTAGCATAGGGAATGTCAATACTTTCAACCATAAACTATGAATGGTATAAAAATAGCACAGCCACAGTCAAACATATCACAAAAACTTAAATACAATATATAAGTTTTGTATCATAATAAATCAACCTCATATAAGCATAAAATCCATCAAAGGATGTTGACATAGATGAAATCAAAACTCTTTTTAGAGAAATATCTCTTTCTATTTTGAAATCATTTAAGAGTAATATATTTATTAAATATAACATTTTCATTGAAAATATTCTTATAAGATTGTAAGGGAAGCTTCGACGATTTTATATTGGTGGAAAATAACAGCACCCACTGTATAAGTTAAAAAAAATATTCTTACCTTAATTATGTCGAAAAGGTTAAAAAGCACCTTGTTTGGAAAACGACGGAAATATTCCATTATAAAACTCTTATTAAAAGTCAAAAAAGGGTATAAATTACTTTAACCCATATTATTTTAAATAGTAAATTTTTTTTGAAATACATTATTAAGAAACATGGATGTGGATGATAAAGATATCCCAGTAGATTATTACGTATAAACAACCTCAGATAATGAAGAGATTGTGAAATAACTGTTACCTTGTCCTTTTATTTGTTTGGGGTAGGTTAACCTCCTGTATAATGGTGATATAATTGTTATTAAATTATACAAGAATCATATACATTAATATGATATCATATATGATCTTTTAACATTGATTTGTTAATAATATCTTAGTGTTATCATTGTTTCGGGTGTTAACTTACTCGTTTTCTTTTATATGTTTTGTTACGTAAGCCATGTTTGTAATGGATAGGTTGTATATTAATCATATCCAGAATTATATCAAGTCCATAAACATTATTTTTAAATCATAAAATGATAATTATTCTTGAATGGATACGATGGAGAATGAATCTCATCGCGTTCGTGGAGGCGGTAGTCCCTACGTACGCACGAACGACAATATCATTCTTTTGATATTAAATTAATATATAAATGGATGGTATATCATATATAAAGAATAATTAACATGTTATATTTATTATATACATGAGTTACACATCATTATTATACCCATCCAAATAATAATATATTGAATAACAATTACACCACGACGTGGAGACGGTAAGTCGTGCGTACGCACGTATGGTGACATGTCATTCAAAGGGTGGATAGAATACTGAATATGGTTGTACCATATTTATAATAACATCACAGTATATATATGATATTGTAGTTATTATTTTAGAATGGTAATAACAAAGGAAGAAGAAGTGGAAGAAGAAAGGAACTTGGAAAAGGGTGGTGAAATCATTACCTCTTCTTCGGGTTCTTCCTTTAGATTTGTTCAAAAGGGCTCCTTAGGTTGGCTTTATGATCAAAATAAGGCCTCTAGTTTGTAGTGATGGAAGTTGGGAGAGTATGTGGGTAGATGTTTGACGAACCAAAATGCTATGAAGGTGTGAATAAATGAGAAGGAGGAGTGCCCTTTTATAAGAGGGGTGAGGGGCACCTTTGGAAAAGCTAGAAATATTAATTTATAATAAATTCATATTCGGTTTTTAATGGCTCCAAAGTTGATTATTTAAATTTTAATTTAGGTATAGGTCTAAATCCATTCAACCAGTAGAATTTATGCAGGTTTGGGTTACAATATTAACCTTATCTTTAAGTATTAACTCTTAGATAATTAGATTGACATTTACTATGTCACTTTGTATTTTTATATTATATAGTTAATTAACCTACTATATACATCCAAGAGACCCCCAAGTGGTCCATTAATGATAAAAATATCATTATATATGTTTCTTGGATGAACCTTATATTTTTATGAATTTAATATAAATTAATAATATAATAGTTTTTTTAAAAACTCTTTTATGTCAATTTTGACACTATTCAATAGTTTATTTTTGTGAGACTTATAACAGACTTATTACTTCAAAAAAAGTAAATTTAATAAATCCTAATATGTCATATTATCCTATAAAATTATTTTAATTCATTAAAAGTCTCAAATTATATTTATTTGGGTATTTAAAAATCAAATATATTAATTTTTCACTATTATGCTAATTACTGCATCATCATTGTGACATGAATAAATTAAATTATATAATGTCTAAAAATTATAAACAAACTACCATTATGTATGAAATCTTTGTAGCTTTCTAATGAATATTTATAGTCGAAAATCCAACATATATAACCCTATTTAAAAATTGTTTTTCTAAAAGATATATGCTTGTGTCATTTTTGTATTCATTTAAACTTAATTATAATAAAGTGTCCCTATCAACTACAAGTGGCTCCATGGGGTCTCCAAATCGATCCAAAGATGCCTATGGTCGAACATGTATCATCAAATAAGGCTAGAATGCGTTTTAGGGTAATTTAGTATTATTATAATATTATATTTTAACCCTTATTTACCGGATTTACCCTTAACCACGGTAAATAAAATATTTACCGAAATAATTATTCAAAATGTCTAAAAATAAAAGTTACCTATTTACACAATTTGAACATACTGATTCCAAATATGGAATCAATTTTTCCAAATTCAAAACACCGAAGTGACAGAAATTAATTTAAAATTAATTCCAGTTGTTAAAACAAAAAGCGTATTTTTAAGAGATAATAACAATCAAAAGATTGACACTTGTTTTTGTTCGGTTTAAATGTAAAATTATGTCCAATGACCAACATTATATTAAATGGTAAAAATATATTCTAAATATACTTTAAAACCACTCAAATTCATAATTTATCACTATTAATTATTTTTTTTTAAAAAGTTGTTTTTAATTAAAATTTAGTAATTTTCACTATTCATCAAAATATTAAATTTATCCGAAAAGTACCAAATTTTCACCTTCGGATAAATTCGATATTCCGAATCCAAAAATGAAGTCCATTTTAAAAAATAAAATATATTTTTTTTTTAAAAAGTTGATATTACTATTTATAACAGCTAGTTTGATTGGTTATGGTGTATTAGAACCCGGTGTTGCGTACAACACACGCTATCACATTAATCAAAGATAAGCGTACCGTGGAAGCTTGGGGTGTTACATTATCCCCTCCTTCAAATAATTTCGTCCTCTAAATTTCTAGAATATTATCGCATGAAAAGACTCGGGTGTTTTTTCATCATAAGTTCCTCGGGTTCCCACGTTGCCTCTTCTATCTTATGGTTTCTCCACAAAACTTTTACCAGACGCGTCGTCCGGTTTCTCTGTACTTGTTCTCTCGTATCAAGAATCCTGACGGGCTCTTCACAATAAGACAGATCAGGTTCCAGTTCTAACTCCTCATAGGTGAGTACATGCATTGAGTCAGGCATGTATTACTCAACAGAGATACGTGGAACACATCGTGAACTTTGGAGAGACTTGGCGGCATTGCCAATCGGTAAGCTACAACACCAATTCGTTCTAGAATTTCGAAAGGTCTGATGTACCTGGGACTCAATTTAACTTTCTTACCAAAACGTATGACTCCTTTCCATAGAGATACCTTCATGAAAACATGATCAACGACTTTAAATTCCAAATCCTTAATTCGATTATCGACATAGCTCTTCTGCCTACTTTGAGCTGCTTTGATGTGATTTTGGATTACCTTCACCTTTTCTATCGTTTCCTCCACTAATTCTAGACCTACAAGTTTTCTTTCACCAATGTCATCCCAACAGGTTGGTGTGCAACATCTCTTTCTGTATAACGCTTCATATGGTGCCATCTGAATACTCGAATGGAAGCTATTGTTATAGGAAAATTCTACAAGAGGTAAATACTGATCCCACATACCTGGAAAGTCAAGTGAGAAGGATCTCAACAAGTCTTCTAATGTTTGAATAGTCTATTCTGATTGTCCGTCTGTCTGGGGGTGGTAGGCAGTGCTGAAATGAAGTTCAGTATCCAGGTATTTCTGAAGACTCTTCCAGAATCATGAAGTAAAACGGGGATCACGATCAGAATCAATTGATAGAGGTACTCCATGAGGTCCCACAACTTCATTAATATATAGTCTTGCTAGACGTTCTAGTGGTAGATCTTCTCTTATAGCAACAAAATGTGCTGACTTGGTAATACGATCAACAATAACCCATATTGCATCGTTCCTTCTAGGAGTCTTTGGTAGCCCCATGACAAAGTCCGTCGTAATATTGTCCCATTTACACTCCGGTATGGGAAGAGGTTGCATGACTCCTCCAGGGTGTTTCCTTCCAGCTTTCACTTGTTGATAAACCAGACATCTTGACACAAAATCAGCAATCTCACTCTACATTTTGTCCCACCAAAAATGTTCCTTCAAATCCCTATAAATTTTGGTTCTCCCATGGTGTATAGAGAAATTGGAACTATGACAATCATCCAAAAATTCCATTTTTATATCAGGTATATCGGGAACACAAAGTCTTATCCCGAATTTCAAAATTCCATTTTCATACACAAAATCTCTCAATCTCCCATCATTCACAGCTTTAGTCTTATTTTGAAATTCTCCATCATTAGTCTGAGATCTCTTAATCCTTTCTAGTAAAGATGGTTTGGTAACCATTTGAAAAAGAATTGATGTTTCTCCTTCCCTGGTTATTCCCATGTCCATCTTCACTAGATCCATGAAAATTGGATCCCTTTCAATTCTCATATTGTTCAAAACTCCATGATCTTTTCTGCTCAAAGCATCTTCCACCTTGTTTGCCTTCCCCGGGTGGTAGTGTATCGTGCAATCATAATCCTTGAGTAATTCAAGCCATCTCCTTTTCCTCATGTTGAGTTCTTTTTGTGAGAAAATATACTTCAAACTCTTGTGATCAGTATAAATCTCGCATTTTTCACCATAGAGGTAGTTCCTCCATATCTTCAAAGAAAAGATCACAGCTGCTAACTCATGATCATGAGTAGGATAGTTTTGTTCATGAATTTTTAACTGTCGTGATGCATAGGTAATAACACTATCATTCTGCATAAGGACACAACCAAGTCCGTTCTTCGATGCATCACTATAAATAACGAACCCATCATTCCCCGATGGTAGATTTAATATAGGATCATTGACTAATCTTATATTCAGTTCTTCGAAACATTCTTTACACTATTTTCTCCAAAAAAAATTTATCCCCTTTACGTGTGAGCTTCATTAATGGGTTAGCCAATCGGGAAAAATTCTGGACTAATCGTCGATAATAACCTGCTAAACCAACAAAACTAAGTACCTCAGTTATACTCGTCGGTGCCGAACATTCTTGGATTTCCTTGGTCTTAGAAGGATAAACAGAGATTCTATCTTTAGAGACAATATGTCCAAGAAAAGAAATCTCCTAAAGCCAGAATTCACACTTGCTAAACTTCCCATATAATTCATGTCTTCTCAGAGTCTTCAAGATAATGCGCAAGTGATTTTCATGATCTTCGTAGATTTTTGAGTATACCAAGATGTCATCAATAAATACAACCACAAATTCCTCGAGATATTCCTTGAAAACTCTATTCATCAGATCCATGAATACAGAGGGTGCATTAGTCAATCCAAAAGGCATTATTATAAACTCATAATGCTCGTACCTGGTTCGAAATGTTGTCTTCGAAATGTCTTCCTTCTTCACACACAACTGATGGTATACAGATCGAAGGTCAATCTTTGAAAAGTATTGAGCTCCATGCAGTTGGTCAAATAAATCATCAATTAAAGGTAGGGGATACTTTTTCTTTATCATTATAGCATTTATCTCCCTGTAGTCAATACATAACCTCATAGATCCATCTTTATTTTTAACAAAAAGAACATGGGCTCCCCATGGAGAAACACTAGGGCGAATAAATCCTTTATTACTCTATTCCTCTAGTTGTTTCTTTAGTTCGACTAATTCTACAGTGGCTATTCTATAAGGGGTCTTCGATATAGGCCTTGATCCAGGAATTAAATCAATGGAAAACTCAACTTCTCGTTCTGGAGGATGTCCAGGTAAATCTTCCAGAAATACATCTACATATTCATTCAAAATAGGTACATCCACTATTTGAACATTCCTTTCCTCAACCGCAGTTATTTCATTCTCTTCCTCCCCAATAATTGAATTTAGTTGAGCTACTGGGGGTGGATCTAGATAAGAATTAAGCGGTGATGATTTTTCTCTAAAGATAAGATGTTCCTTATCATCATCATCAAGAATCACAACCTCTTTCTTCTTACAATAAATCTTCGCATCATATTCCGAAAGCCAGTCCATACCGAGGATTATATCAAACTCAATCATAGGTATGACAACGAGATCAGCTGATAAAGAACATTTATGTGCTCTAATGGGGACTGATTCACAAAACTTTGTTGCAATGATACTTCCCTTAAGAGTTTTAACTGACAACTCCCTTGTTAAATAAAATTGGAAATATCTAATTTTCTTAGAAAACTGGGAAGATATGAAACAATGCTATGATAAAGAATAAAATAATGCATTTTCTAAACTTGAGGAAACCATTAAATTACCTGCCACCACGTCTTTCGGAGCTTCTACCTCAGCAGTAGTGATATCATAAGCTTGGCCTTGATCCCTTGTCCGTTTCTGAGGTATGTTCTCCTGACGCTTAGGAAATTCATTTGCATAATGCCCCATCTCCCTACAATTGTAGCACTGAACATTGGTACCTTCCTTCTTCCCCTTGTAATCACGAGCTTGGTGGCCTTTTTCACCACACCTGTGAGAGACTCATGTTCCCTTCAAGAAACTACCGGGGTGTTTCTTACCATATTTACCACATGATGGATATTCAACCTTTCCCTTATTCCCCTTATTTCCATTCCCAGATTTATTAGTAGGTCTCTTCTTATCTTTCATTGCTTTAAAGTCATAAGACTTAAATAATTCCTTTTCGGTCTTGATAGCACATGAGACAATGTCTTTGTATGATGAAATGGATTGTGAGACTAATGCTCGACGGAGAAATGGATTTAACCCATCAATGAAACGATCAATCTTACATCTTGGGTTACGTATATAATCTCCAGCATACCTTGCTATCCTTGTAATGTTAGCCTCATACTTTGCGACATTCTCATCCCCCTTCTGTCTCACACTCAGAAATTGCCTTTCCATATCTTCTCGATGGTCGCGAGGAAAGTGTTTTCTAAAAACAGATCTTTGAACTCCCTCCATTCCATATTTGATACTTCATCATCTTCCTTCATGTTTTGAATCAATGACCACCATTGATCAGCATCTCCAGTGAGGCTGTAAACTGCCGTGATAACTTTTTCCCTTTCACTACTCCCCAAAGCCTGAAATATTTTCTCTAAGGAATTTATCAATTTCTCAACTACTAAGGGATTTTTACTCCCATTGAACGTTGGTGGATGTTGACTCATGAATCGATCTAACATTGATCCTCCATGCTGCGGATCAGGGTGCTCTATACGGGTAAGGTTATTATTCATAACCTGAGTGAGTTGTCCCGGTATGGTGATTAGCTGATCGGAACCAGTTGCATCACCAGATCCACTATAATTATCTTAAGCAGGAGGGAAATCCCTACATGGAGTGCGTGCATTGATACAGTTTCCATTTCATCCACTAGGCACCATTTCTAAACAATGGCATAAACTAGATCAGTTTATGAATCAAAATACATAATCCCATACTTATAAAACACTTAACAGAAATTGAACTATTTATGGATATAATCCATAATCATAAGAATTTTTTCTTTGAGGAAGTATATACTCATAAACCCTTCATAATTATTTTTAATGAAAATGAGAGTTATCCTAAGCATATCCCCCGGGAGTGTCGTAACCAGGAGTGCAGCAAGGCCCATTGTCGTGCATCAGTTCCCGTTCGAGTCTAGCTTAAAGAGGAGTTTTCGGGTTTTACCCCTAGGTACATCTTTACCAGAGCCGCCTCTACCTGCTTGTATCCAGATAGGGATGTATTTCTCAGAAAACTCACAAAATCTCTACAATACCAAAATTCTAGGAAGTTCTTCTATACTAATCCTCAAAGTTCATCTTAGGTCTACGTGCTCTAATCAGACTTTATCTAAATCTAGCTTCCAAGGTTTGTACTAAACTTCCTAAGATACCAACTGTAATGCCCCAACCCCAGTTACCCAAAGTCGGTGCATTATTACATAACATTGGCATGATCACAAGAATGATCAAATCTCCAAATACCGATTGGTTTAGTAGCCTTGGAAACACTAGATATATTCATAAATATTTACATTACATCATAAAGTGAAAAACTACTACAACAACATAATTTCTCCATAGTCCACACTATTATCCCCTCATAAAATCCTTGTAGTTCATTCATAACAAACGTCTTCACATCCTGAGAAAAATAAAACATAGAAAAGGGGTGAGCTCAAATGCCCAGTAAGGATAACAATATAGCGGAAACTTTCAAAAATAAGCATAAACATTTAAGGCAATGTATAACTAAAACAAAAGCCTTTTAAACTTGAACTTCAACATAGTATGGAAAAAGTAAAATGAAATAATGCCATTTACTTATTCACATGGATATTCTACTAATCGAATAATCACATGCAATATCAATAACCACTTTCATAATGATGGAAAGCATAATGCCAGACTATCATAACCACATAGCCAAGGCCTCGTGCCAAGACTACAAATAATATTTTTCCAAGGCCTTGTTTCAAGACACTAGTTTGTCTCATGAGACCTACCGATGAATCGAGGAGCTATAGCGGGCTCCACCCATCACATATTAAGTCCAATGCATTCCCATATGAAAAGGTTTAAACATAACATAAACATTCGTATTAAAACTAGCATACGAAATTTATATACTTTCACCATAAACTATAAATGGTATAAAAATATCACATCCACAGTCAAACATATCACAAAACCTTCAATACAACATATAAGTTTTGTATCATAATAAATAAACTTCAAATAAGCGTAAAATCCATCAAAGGAACTTGACATAGATGAAATCAAAACTATTTTTAGAGAAATATCTCTTTCTATTTTGAAATCATTTAAGAGTCATATAATTATAAAATAAAACATTTTCTTTGAAAATATTCTTATAAGATTGTAAGGGAATCTTCTACGATTTTATAACGGCGGAAAATAACTGCACCCGCCGTATAAGTTTTAAAAACATTCATAACTTAATTCTATCGAAAAGGTTAAAAAGCACCTTGTTTCAAAAACGACGGAAAGATTACTTTATAAAACTCTTATAAAAAGTCAAAAAATCTTATAAATGACTTTAACCCATATTATTTTCAATATTAAAAAAAATTTGAAATACATTTTTAAGAAACATGGATGTAGATGATAAAGAGATCACAGTAGATTATTACGTATAAACAACCTCGGATAATGAAGAGATTGTGAAATAACCCTTACCTTGTAGTTTTCCTTGGTTGGGGTAGGTTAACCTCCTGTATAATGGTTAAATAATTTTTATTAAATTATAAACGAATCATATGCATTAATATGATATCATATATGATCTTTAAACATTGATTTGTTAATAATATTTTAGTATTATCGTTGTTTCGGGTGTTAACTTACTCATTTTCTTTTATATGTTTTGTTACATAAGCCATGTTTTTCATGGATAGGTTGTATATTATTCATATACATAATGATATCAGGTCTTTAAACAGTATTTTTAAATCATCGAATGATAATTATACTTGAATGGATACGATGGATAATGAATCTCATCGCGTTCGTGGAGACGGTAGTCCATACGTACGCACAAGCGACAATATCATTCTTTTGATATTAAAATAATATATAAATGGATGGTATATAATAAATTCAGAATCATTAACATTTTATATTTATTATTTACATGAGTTACACAACATTATTATACCCATCCATATATTAATATATTGAATAACTATTACATCACGACGTGGAGACGGTAAGCCGTACGTACGAACGTATGGTGACATGTTAGTTAAAGGGTGGATAGAATACTGAATATGGTTGTAACATATTTATTATAACATCAAAGTATATATATGATACTGGAGTTATTATTATATAATGGTAATAACAAAGGAATAAGAAGTGTAAGAAGAAAGGAACATGGAAAAGGGTGGTGAAATCATTACCTCTTCTTCGGGTTCTTCCTTTTGATTTGATCGAAAGGGCTCCATAGGTTGGCTTTTTGATCAAAATAATTCCTCTAGGTTGTATTGAGGAAATTTTGGAGAGTATTTGGGCAGAGTTTGGCCGAACCAAAAGGCTTTGAAGGTGTGATGAAATGAGAAGGAGGAGTTCCCTTTTATAAGAGGGGTGAGGGGCACCTTTGGAAAAGCTAGAAATATTAATTTATAATAAATTCATATTCTGTTTATAATGGCTCCAGAGTTGATTATTTAAATTTTAAGGAGTGGATAGGTCGAAAAACATTCAACTAATAGAATTTATACTGGTTTGGGTTACTATATTAACCTTATCATTAAGTATTAACTCTTAGTTAATTAGTTTGACATTTACTATGTCACTTTGTATTTTTATATTATATAGTTAATAAACGTACTATATACATCCAAGAAACCCCAAAGTGGTCCATTAATGATACAAATATCATTATATAAGTCTCTTGGCCGAACCTTAGATTTTTAGGAATTTAATATCAATTAATAATATAATATTTGTTTTAAAAACTCTTTTATGTCAATTTTGTCACTATTAAATAGTTGATTTTTTTGAAACTCATAACAGAATTATTACTTCTAAAAAAGTCAATTAAATCAATCCTAATATGTCATATTATCCTATAAAATTAATGTAATTCATTAAAAGTCTCAAATTATATTTATTTGGGTATTTATAAAATCAATTATTTTAAAGTTTCTCTATTATGGTAATTACTGCATCATCATTGTGTCATAAATAAATTAAATTATTTAATGTCTAAAAATTATAAATAAAATATCATTATGTAGGAAATATATTTTTCGTTTTAATTAATATTTATAGTCGAAAATACAACATATATAACCCTGTGTAAAAATTGTTTTTCTAAAAGGTATATGCTTGTGTCATTTTTGTATTCATTTTAACTTAATTCAAATAAAGTGTCCCTATCACCTACAAGTGGCTCCATGGGGACCCAAAATCGACCCAAAGATGCCTATGGTCGAACATTTATCAACCAATAAGGCTAGGACACGTTTTAGGGTAATTTAGTATTATTATAATATTATTTTTTTTAACCCTTATTTACCGGATTTACCCTTAACCATGGTAAATAAAATTTTTACCGAATTAATTATTCAAAATGTATAAAAATAAAAGATACCTATTTACAAAATTCAAACATCCTGATTCCAAATATGGAATCCATTTTTCCAAATTCGAAACACAAAAGTGGGAGAAATTAATTTAAAATTAATTCCCGTTGTTAAAACAAAAAACGTGTTTTTAAGAGATAATAACTATTAAAAAATTGACACTTGTTTATGTCCGGTTTAATTGTAAAATTATGTCCAATGACCAAAATTATATTAAATGGTAAATATATATTCTAAATATACTTTAAAACCACTAAAATTCATAATTTATCACTATTAATTATTTTGATTAAAAAAGATTTTTTTAATTAAAATTTAGTAATTTTCACTATTCATCAAAATATTAAAGTTATCCGAAAAGTACCAAAATTTCACCTTAGGCTAAATTCGATATTCCGAATCCAAAAATGAAGTCCCTTTTAAAAAATAATATATATATATAATTTCAAAAAGTAGGTATTACTATTCATAACGGCTAGTTTGATTGGTTATGGTGTGTTAGAACTCGGTGTTGCGTACACCACACTATATCACGTTATTCAAAGAGAAGTGTATCGTGGAAGCATGGGGTGTTACACAACTCATCTCATAAAAAAGGTTCAAATATTACATTTCAAGGAAAAAATAAATGGGAAAAACTCAAAACAACTCTAGATCTTGGTCACACATTTTCACATATTTCCCCAAACAACTATTTTTTAGGCCAACACGCCTCCAGAACATATAAATCCTAGGTATGATCCATCATCAAAATACCTTCTCCCAATGATCATGGATCTATACCAGCCACCCCAAGTATTCCATGTCATCTTCAATATCCAACTCTCCCTAGTCGATGACCTGGGAGTCATCGTGATGATACCGATAAAGCTAGGATATGTGAAATAAGTTGTAGATAATCTCCAACTATATTAGATATTCAAACATGTTTAAAACCCCGCCAACTCAACCCAATTCCTCGAAGGCTCAGATGAATCTGGTAGAATTCTCAATCCCTTTATTAATCCTCGGCTACCCACATTGATAGGAATCCTTCAAGAACATGTGTTCCCAAACATCAAACTCCAAGGGCCTCCTCCTACGATCGGAATATGACTTATTTTGGTCATGTACTACTTTGTTTCTCTAATGAAAAAGCTAATATTTCACCACCATTATTTCCACTTCCTCAGAACAAAAAACAATTGTCTCCCAAACCTCTGTCCAACACAAGGGTGACAAAAATAATATTTTTTACAAAAAATCTAACGGATCCACGCCAATAGAAGAGTGATGAATGTTATTATAATAAAACTAAACCAAGGGTAAGATCCAAAAAAAATATCTTCCAAAGTTAAAGACACATGCTCTTAACATATATTATAGCTTTTGGATAGTCTGTTATGTCATCTCATCTATCTGAGGGTGGAAGGTAGTGTTGTGGATTAACTGAGTGCCAAAAGCATACATGAATCCCTGAAATAATAATGAAGTAAATAGTGTATCATGATCCAAAATAATGGATCTCAAAAATCCATGAAACATTACCACCTCATCCACATACCACTATGCTAAGGCATCTACTATGTCCGACTCCTTAATCCCTATTAAGTGATATGATATATTCATTTAATCCACTACAAACCAGATAGAATTGAATCCTCCCTGATCCCTAGGTAATCATACGATAAAATAAATTGATATTTCATCTCACAAACACTTGAGGACATTTAAGGGATTCAACAAACCATCTGGAACACAGTGCTCAGCCTTCATCTACATGCACAGTAGCGACAATGAAAAATACTCCAACACGGCACATTTCATATCGGTACACCAAAACTGCTCCCTCAATATGTGTTAATTATTAGAAACACATGGGGGAACAACTAATTGTGAGATATAAAACAAACGGGGGACTCCCTCAGGCATCAAAACTGGAACAAACATCCTTTCGTGGGAAATCATCTGACTTTGACCATCCTCAAATTATCCTTCCAGAGCATCACCATGGTCTACATGATCATGAATCACCCCTACCATTGAGTCTTTCTCTTGAGACTCTTCCACATTTTGTGTCATGTAATAAAATTCCATCATCTCAAAACAAACACCCTCTTCCACCATCCATTCTTCCATCTATGTGCAAGGCTGCTAACTCTTCTATATCTTTCCAAGCATCTTAAGACTCCGAAGCATTATACTTAGGATAAATTATACTAAAGGCATGGTCTATAAAATTACACATTACTAAGGTATAGGATATATAAAAATTATAGTAATAAAGAAACACCATCCACCTTCACTATAAAATGTCTAGATCTGACTTGGAAATGATATACCTCAAGCTCTTGTGATCCATGAAGACCACAAAGCACTCCCCATTGAGGTAATGTCGCCACAAATTTAGGGAAAAAATTATAAATGTCCACATTAGATCATGGGTGGAATATTTATGTTTGTGGTGACATAACTACCTAGACCCTTAAGAAATCACTCACTGATGTTCCATTAGTACGCATCCCAATCCCAAATAAGAATTATAAAAATCACATCAAACATCACCCCTTACTCTAGAAACTAATGCACTGGAGCACTGATCAAATTACACTTCAAATAGATGAATACACTCTGGAACTACTCACTCCACATAAAATCCTAGTATTTCTTTAACATAGTTGTCCACAATATTTCAACATAGGAGAAATCAGATAAAAACCACTGGTAATATCTCGTAAGACCAATAAAACTATGAAACTCTACCACATTATTGTGTGCTACACAAAAAAATTCTACATAAATTGATGGGTCTTCTGATTAAACTTGTTGGGAGACCACATACCAATGGAAATCCACCTCTCATGTCCAAAACATGCACTTGGGAAACTTTTTGTGGATCTGGTGGTGTCGAAGGACATGCAAGATGGTCCTATTTTTCTTGATATTATCCACCTATGACTTCGATTATACCAAGATTTCATCGATTAATATTATGACTAACATGTCTAATAACTCACAGAAGATGTAGTTCATAAGCCACATGAACACTACTGGTGCATTTATAACACCAAACGACCTGACTACGAACTCGAAGTGCCCAACCCTGCATCTGAAAGTAGTCTTCCGGATATCTCCCTCTTTCACACACAACAATTTATATCTAAACTAAATATATATCACAAAAAACCATCTTTCCCCTCTTAACTGCTTGAGAAGATCATCTATCAATAAATGTTGGTAACCGTTCTTGAATGTCAACCGATTAAACCTCGTATAATCTATACTAAACCTTAAAACACTATTTTCCTTTTCTATGAAAAACACTGAATCCCCCCATGACTACACATTATGTTGGATAAAGATTATCCTTGTAACATCATCTATCTGAAACCTCATCTCTTATAACTCAAGAGGTTTTATCCAATTAGGAACCGTCAAAATCAAATAAGCATTAGGATCAAGGTCTATCCAAAACATAAATTCACCTTGAGGGGGTAGAGTAACAACCTCCCCTGGAAATACATCCATGAACTACCAAACAACACTATGGACATTAGTGTACACTACTTCCACTAATATATCATAAAATAAATAAATAAAAGGCTCCACACACTCACTGACCACCTGAATGCTCCCCTCAAAAATGAAAGCCACACATTGACCATCCACAGTTAAAAACTAGACTCTTATCTAAAAGAAATTGATAATGAAATTAACGAAATACAACCAGTCGGTGCAGAGAATGATATCGTATGGATGTATCTTTATAGTGAAAATATACCCATGTGATTAATGTGGTAGCTTCATCAGTATATATACCCAGCATTCATCGATCAATATTTTCTAATATCCAACAAGAATAATCAACAACATGTGAACAGGAATACCCTCCACATATACTCATGGAGAATGGGATAGACTAGGTGAAACAAAGAGTGTAAAGCAGCTGAATTAAACAATTAAAAATAAAGGGTAATAAACAAGCTTATTGTACCTCTAACAATATTTTTCAATTCTAGAACTACTACCTCTGTGGCATGGAACTAACCACACCTAGATCCTTCTCCCCTCTACTGAATACCACCTCCATGACCACGCCTGTGTCGAGGTCCCCGAAGAACACTATGATGTATGAATCTACCTACTATATCTCCCCTCAGTAGAGCATGATCCTTTTGTCCCAGCTATTGAAACGGTCTATTATGAAACTATTGTTGAGGCTGTGGAAAACCCATTAAAAATACACCACACAAAGCTCAAATAGCCGATAGACAGTGGTTATTAAATTTCACGTAGACTCCAAATATGAAGCACATCGTCCCCAAAACAGAAATGACTGAGTTCGACTCCCTGTATATCGAACCCTTGAAGGTCCTTCCACCTGAGACCAACTGCTGGTAAACCTATGTCTAGAAGAACCCTTCTCACTCACCTCTCATGTTATACCTCTTCATGATTTCATGTTTTCAATCATTTCCACATTATACTAGACAACCATTTATGTTGGAAATGTAAAGGGGGTTAATGTGTATGGGATAGAAGGATGAAGTTCATCCTCTACGAATATCACATGAGACTCCTCATCTAAAAAGATATTCAGGGAAAAAAGTAGGAGATACTTTAGCATGATCCTCAACTCTTGTACCGACATATTACCCCAGGTAGAGGGAGAATAACTCATTCCTCTTATTATCCCTCATGGTTTGTGAAGGTAATTATACCCAAACTCCATCACAAAATCGACCCATAGAACACCATCCTATTTTCTCTCCCCTTGGTATAATGTTTACCATTAACGTGCAACTCCCCATATCTAGATCACTATCAAAGGAACCCAATACTCTACTAGATCCTTCATCAAACTGGTGGTGATATGAATCTCCTTGATCCATCTATCCATCTTCATGTCCAAAATATTTCCCTCATACTTTCCCATGTCCAATTGGTGGAAATCACATAACATTCACTAACATGGGTCTTCCTCCTCCATGAGATCAACCATGTACTAATCAACTAGGTTGGATGGATAAGCCTCAACTGCTAGAGCCACAAATAGAAGATGACCATGTTCAATTAATGAAAAGGTAAACAAGGAATTCCTAATCCTGAGTAGTTATCAATTTTGTTTAAAAATAATTTTAATTCATTTAACTCATTTTGATATCCATTTCAAATTCACAAAAACAACACAACTCAAATATGAATAGAATCCGTTATGATGCTTGAACCTATCCTTGGGTCATTATCCTGAAAACAATGTAGTCTCACTTGGTTTTTATATAATCTCATATTCCTTGCATTGGATAATGTGTCCCCTAAAAATATTGTGTCCTAGCTAGTATTACCTAGCCTATTTCATGCACCAAGATCACTGAACAATATTTCCCTACCAACCCCTGAACTCATCACAGTGCCTAAATCAAGACATCATCCATTCTTTCAACCATCAGCTCTAATACCATTATGTCATGTTCCCCTCCCTCCAATGATGCCACTCCAAAACTAGAAATGGAGAAAGAGAGATAATGACTCCTCGAGTCCCTCCTCTTTTAGGCCCTAGGGTGGCAACTAGCACCACGTGTATACAAATCTCATAAAATGGGAGGAATTACCCTTTTATGGTAACCAATATCTAGAGATAAGATTTATCAAAATAAAAAATCCAAGTAATATATATATAAAATAAACCCAAATCTATCCCAAATCTTTGTTTAATGCAAAAATACTTCATGTATATAGAAAATATCAAAATTAAATACCCAAAATTAAAGGTAAGAAGTGACATAGTAACTTTTCCTATGTCTGAGATAGTAATGCCCAGCATGGACTATGTAGTCCTTCAGGAATCCTGAAATTTGTTTTATGTATTATGGGTGAGCATGAAAGTATAATCATTAGGAAAAAAACACATCTCATGCACAAGTGGGCGAAGAATACTAATGCTCCAATGAGAAAATATCAGGACAAACGTCAACTAATAAGGTATAATAACCATCCAAACCTCTCCAAGGAAAAATCACCAAGTAACACAAGTAAAATAAGGTAATATTGTAATCACATCAATGGTAGGGTACCCCAAACAACTTTCCCACTAACTAGCCGCTCCCACACCCTGATATAAAACATCCTAGCATTCCCACCTTTTTTGAGAGAACCACATCACAACCCTCCCTGCACCGACTTACGCATTTCAACTACATCTCACCCATAGAAACCTAGGACACATACCACATCACATACCTTAATCACTCACATGGTCCTCACAACTATGTCTTTCTCATAAGAACATGGTCAACATACTAAACCACATATTGAATACACCATGGATCATAACGCATCTCATCCTAAAGACGCCTAAGAAACAAAACACACCCAGACACACCTAGGACCCAAGAATCACAAACTCCCCAATAAATATATTTATATCGCCACATAGAAGAGGATGTATGGAAGAGTGGGTGTCCAACCATCCATCCTCCCATTGGGGTTTTTAGGAAAGACATTATCCCTCATGTCAATGTGGGCATTCAAAGCATAGTGCTCAACTAGGGTGGTGTGTGTATATAAATAACATGGAAAATAAATGTATATTGAAATAATATCAAATAACACTACCCAAATATTGTGTTCTCAAACAAAATACCAAGTCACAAAATCATCATTACTGCTACCTATAAATGCATTTACTAGTATCAATAATAGTCACATATGTATTTGATAAATGAAAAAACTACATCACAACTTCCCACAAACTCAAATAGTACCCCGTACACTTCATTTACCCAATTATCAGTCTTTATTAACTATTCATTTTATCATTTCATCTCTACCTAGGAAAATACTAAGAACATTTTGAAATAAGAAACACATGAAAATATTCAACACCACTATAGTCATTTTAGAAGGTGATGATCCTATTATATTAACACACATCACATTTACTCTTCATTCAACACCCATTCATGATATAACATATCAATCCCACAAAACATTGTAAGGCTGTTTTCATTCTACTCCTGGAGGAACTCTGGGAAAATTACCCATACCAACCACTATGTTCATCATTCTTCGATGTTATTCAACCCAATCTATCATCTCAACCCAAAAAACCTCAAACCCCAACTCACTACCACACCTAGAAACATATTTCACCACAAAAACACACGAAAGCCCTAATGCATAACAATACAACACCCATCACACCCATTAATATAAACATATCACAACTCGATGATAGCCCTGTTGCACAATACTGACCATCCACTCCACATTTCACAAATCTTTCATCCTAAGTATCCATTACACCACCCATACCACCCGACATCACATATGAAAACTCACAACACTACATATTACACATGTTAGAAAAAACTATAAGGCCCCAGCCTTAAACCTTACTTAATCTTGAGTTATTACAAGAAAACACATTGAAGATCTTTTCATCTTTAGAGTTTTAGATAATTAGATCATAAAACATGCATTACATTCCACATTTAAACAAAGTGGTTACATAAAAGATAGTATCAATTTTTACCATCAATGGAAACATATTTAAAATAAAACATGCATTCTTTCTTGACACTTCCTTGACACTATCGTCACATCATGTACATTACCCTTGACCTATGAAAACCATTTCAAAAAACATTTGATGAGCATAAAAAGATCAGTAAGGGATATGAAAATATGTAAAGGAAACATGAGTACATGTATACATAAGAATCCATGAAATCATACTTTACTCATAAAACATAATCACATTAACATACCTCGTCAAATCATGACTAAGTAATAGAAATAATAAGACATAAAGGTAACTTGAGGCATTCATAACATTCTTATGTATGGAGTAACCCTCTTGGTTACGTTTGAAATACCCATCATAGTATATTTCCTATATCTCTTCGGAGAAACCTTAACATTTAACTCCATTGCGTTACCCAATGCATTAGAGAGCTATATCGGGCTCACCCACCCTTCGTTTAACACGGAACCACCTGTCTTCATAATAATGGCCAAGAACCATAACATAATCTTATCACATAAAACATGCATAAAGGAAACATAACATTTCCACTTTTCAATCACAAGATATCAATACAACTAATTGATATAAAAACATTGTGAAATCCATTTTCAATTCAAAAATAAAATAAAAGTAAAACATGGTATTTATTTCACTTTTTTTTAAAAAAGGTATGACTTGTAGGGGAAGCCGAAACTCAAATAATGGTCACGGAAGTGGAGAAGTCGTTGTTGCTGCATACGTACAACAAAAACATTCCCTTTTGTAATTTAGTGAAATGATTCGTATAAAAAAGATTCCTTTCATATTAATGTAAAAGTAAAAGGGGTTTATACACCATATAAAAGAAGGTTGTGTATAAAACAAAATATGCCTCAATGAAATGAGATTGAGACGAAGTCCCTTAAAAAGATCATTTATTAAATAAAATAGATATATTGTGTGTATTCACTATAAGTACAAAAAATGAAAGTAAAAATACAAGATATAACATAATAATATCCTAACATAATTTGAAAGTACAAGATTATCCCAATGAATGGAAACTCGGTTAAGAAGTTCCCTTACCTTATATCTGACTTGACTCGATCATTCACTAATCTCCTAAATAATAATCTTGAGTTAATTTATATTTTTTTAAGAACCTTTTTCAAGTTCATTATTCCTTTTATATCACTTATTACCATGTCATGAACACTATTTAATTATTTAAGTTAATAACGGTCGTTTTAACGATCATTGGTACTTCAGTCAAAAATAAACTCTTTATAATTACAAGTTGTTCATGTATCCATTATATCCAGAGTTATACTAATGATTTAGATATCATATATATCATATATATTCATTATATACATGCATTTATAATATTACATAATGTTTAGAGGTAAGAAATGAAATGCACCGTTCATGGAGACGGTAAGCCGTATGCACGCACGAACGCTACTTTCATTTCTATTACGTATTTTATGGAATTGAATAATAATGATATAAAAGTATATTATAATTCCAGTATAATATAATATATAATATCATTAATTACATCCTTTATGTGTCCCACATATGGCAATAACAAATCAAATCACTTTGAGGGGGCGGTAGTCTGCACTTCCTAAAATGAAGATATCGCTTTTACCCATAATGGAAACCATAAAGGTATGACATAAATGAAAAATACAGAAGATTAAGTATAAAATTAACATATTATATATCATATATAAATATATTTTCATATTAATGGCCACCTTTTATGGTGTTATATGACTGTTGAACAATCATCGTTTCGTGAGGTAGAAATTTTTCATCCACGGAAATAGTATGTTCTGTAACCATTAGATGTAGCTGTCTGTAAGTGTAGCTCGAATAATTAATATAAAAACAACCTAGTATATGTAAGATACTTGTGTTGTTACAAAATAAATGAATAAAAAGTGTTTAGGGGGTTGGAGAAGAAAAATAAAACATAAGAACACAAGAGAAGACACTACCTTTAAATCGGCTAACTCTTTTTGATTTGAGCTCAAAGGCTTCCTTGGGAAGACTTCTGACCAAAGTGAGGCATCTAAGAGTTAGAGAGGGATTTGGAGAGAGAAAATGGTCAGATTTTGGCCGAGCCAAAGGGTTTGGAAGTGTGGGTAAGGAGGTAGAGGTGGGGGCCTTTTATAAGAGGAGAGGAGGGGCACTCTTGGAAAGTTACAAAATGGTACTTTATTTTCAAATGGGTTTCGGATTTTAAAGGTCCCACATTGATGTATTTAGAGGATATGGTGATAAGGGTTCAAAATACACTCATCCAATAGGTCTTTGACAAGTATATGTTATATTTTTAACATTATATTTTGATTTTATTTAAATCCTTTATTAATGAGGTAATCGTTGCATCATCATGATGTCATAAATAATTTAATTTATTTAATGTCTGAAAATTATAAAAAAATACTATTATGTAGGAAATTGTTTTAGATTTCCAATGAATATTTATAGAACATAATATCATTTATGTAGACAAAATTAAATTTTTTTACTCAGTTGATACATTCTTTTTTATATTTACTTTCTTTAAAAAAATAGATAAAAAGTCACTTTCCCACAAAAGTGATTCCATGGAGTCCCCAAGATTGGAACAAGGAATCCAATGGTCGGCCATGAGACAACCAGTAGCATTAGGACACATGTTGGTGTCATTTTTTATTATTATGATATTATTTTATTATCCATAACTACCCGATTACTCATTAATCAAGATAATTAAAGATAATTACCGTTGTTACTATTCATAATGTCCAAAAACAAAAGAGTCTTGATTACATAATTTGGACCTTATGATTCCAAATATGTAATCCATTTTACCAAATTCCAAACACATAAATTGAAATAATTAATTTAAAAATAATTCCCGTTGTCAAAACAAATAGCGGGTTTTTTTGAAACAATTTCTATGAAAAGTTTGGCATTAATTTATGCCCAATTCCAAAGTGAAATTATTCCTAATGACTACCATTGGATTAAATGGTAAAAATATATTCAAATTAAACTTTAATTACAATTAAAAAGATAATCTATCCATATAATTAAATTATATGAAAAAGCAGTTTTGATGTAAAATGCAGTATTTTTCACTATTCATTAAAAATGAATATTGTCAGAAAAATACCAAAAAATTATGAAATGTAAATTTCAATGTCCCAATCATAAATAATATGTTTATTTTGAAAAATAGGGCTTATAAAATTTTCAAAAGTTTGATTTAAAAATGGTTTTCCATCAAAAGGTAGTAAAATAATCTTTTAAAAATATTAGTGTATTCCATGCTTAAGATTGGATTTATTCTCATTTTAGGCCTCTAAAACACTATCTAATTCATTAATAGAAATAGATAAAAATATCTATTATTCATTACTTACTTGGGATGTTACATCCTTCCCCCCTTTAGAAAATTGCGTCCCTGTAATTTATTTACTTATCAAATAAGTGGTGGTATTTATCCCTCATAGCATTTAAAGATTCCCACGTTGCCTCTTCAACCATATGGTTTTTCCAAAAATCCTTTACCTGGTAAATTAACTTATTTCGCAAAACTTTCTCCCTTCAGTCAAGAATCTGGACTGGTTGTTCTTCATAAGAGAGATTTTTTTCCAACTAAACTACCTCTGGACTCAAAACATGAGATGGATCTAGCATGTACTTCCTTAACATTGAAACATGGAAAACATTCTGTACCTAAGATAAACTCAGGGGTAAATCCACTCTGTAAGAAACTGATCCAAATCTCTCCAGAATTTCATATGGTCCTATGAACCTTGGACTCAACTTCCCTTTCTTACCAAATCGCATCACACTTTTCCATGGTGATACTTTGAGAAAAACATGATCACCTACCTCAAAAGAGATATCCTTCCTCCTGTTGACTGCATAACTCTTATGCCTACTCTAAGCTGTTCTCATGTGTTTATGTATCAGCAGAACTTTTTCTACCAACTCTTCTACCAATTCTGATCCCATCAGCTTTATTTCACCCACTTCATCCCAGAAAACTGGTGTTCGACACAGCTTCCCATATAACGCCTCAAATGGTGTCATCTGTATATTTGAATGAAAACTGCTATTATATGAAAATTCAACCAAAGAAAGATGTTGTTCCCAACTTCCCTAATAATCCATCGAAAAAGCACATAGCATATCTTCCAAAGTCTGAATTTTTCGTTCTGACTGACCATCTAATTGAGGATTAAAAACTGTACAAAAATTTAATTTAGTACCCAATGACTTCTGAAGGCCTTTCCAGAAGTTAGAAGTAAACCTGGGGTCACGATCAGATACAATGGAGAGGGTAACTCCATATAACCCAACTATATCATTAAGATACAAACGAGAAAGTTGATCTAGGGAAAAGGTATCTCGTATAGAAAGGAAATGAGAAGATTTAGTCAAGCGATCAACAATAACCCATATTGCATTATTACCTCGAGGTGTCTTCGGCAATCCCACAATGAAGTCCATGGATATATTTTCCCATTTCCACTCTGGCACTGGTAAAGGCTGAAGCATCCCTTTCGGTAACTGCCTCTCTGGTTTAACCTGCTGACAAGTCAAACACTTCACAGTAAAATCATCAATATCCATTTTCATTCCATCCCACCAGTAATACTCCAGCAGATCTCTATACATCTTAGTACTGCCAGGATTAACTGAAAACGGAGAACTATGAGCTTCACATAAAAACTCTCTCTTAAAATATGAATCACAAGGCACACACAATCTCTTCCCATATCTCAAAACAAAATCATTATCAATGTTGAATTCAGGAAACTTACCCTTCTGAACCAGCTCTACCTTTTTCTGTAACTCACTTTCTTGCTTCTGGGCTTGCTTGATTCTGTCTGATAGAGATGATCTCACTGATACCTGGAACAAAACAAAATAACTTCAGGCACCAACAACTTCTATTCCAAAGTTAATCAAATAAATAACCAAAGGATATCGTTCCAAATTTAGCATGATTAA
The DNA here is from genome assembly GCA_963277665.1 of Viscum album. Classification (NCBI taxonomy): domain Eukaryota; kingdom Viridiplantae; phylum Streptophyta; class Magnoliopsida; order Santalales; family Viscaceae; genus Viscum; species Viscum album. Next base: position 1,341,085,992 of record OY728136.1, read on the forward strand.
TGAAGAATTACTTTTTTGACTCAAGGCATCATCCACTTTATTTGCTTTTCCCATATGTTAATGAATTATACAATAATAATACTTGATTAATTATAGACATCTCCTCTGTCTCATTTTCAATTATTTCTGAGTGAATATAAACTTTAAACTTTTTTGATCGGTACATATTTCACACTTTACTCCATACAAATGATGCCTCTAAATTTTTAAAGCTAAAACAACAGCAGCTAATTCCAAATCATGTGTAGGGTAATTTACCTCATGAGTTTTCAACTGACATGAAGCATAAGTAATTACCTGATCATTCTACATTAGGACACAACCAAGTCCATTCAATGAAGCATCACTGTAGATAACAAAATCACCATTCCTGGAAGGTAGTGCCAAAACTGGATCATTCGCCAATCTTCTTTTCAATTCTTGAAAATAATCATCACATTCTTTTGTCCAGATAAACTTAACACCCTACCGAGTTAGCTTAGTCATTGGACTAGATAACCATTAAAAATTTCTAACAAACCTTTTTTAATAGCCTGCCAAACCAAGGAAACTACAAATCTCAGTTACATTTATGGGTCTTGGCCATTCTTTAACAACCATTGTTTTTGTAGGATCAACAGTTATCCCATCTTTAGAAACAATATGACCAAGGAAAGGAATTTGTTGCAACCAATACTCACACTTGCTAAATTTCCCATACAATTTATTTTATTTTAAGGTTTACAAAATAACCCTTAAATAAATTTCATGCTCCTTTTTACTTTTAGAAAACGCCAAAATGTCATCAATAACAGAAGCACCATTTATCACATAATTCAACTGATCCATCACTGTAGTAAACTGCTATATTCTGATTCTGACCATCTCAGTATGTTGATTTGAAAGGTCATTTCCCTTAGTATGCCTTCCCAAAAAAGCTTCTATGTTTCCTTTACGAAAAACCATTCTTAACAAACATGTCTTAGATGAAGCAACATGGTAATCTTCAAATGCTATATCATTTCAATTTGACCATAAAAAAAATAATTTTGGATAATAATTTAATAGATTTATAACTCCTGAAGTTATCAAAACCTACCTCTGATAAAAACTATAAGCCCCCAGCCTTAAACCATACTTAATCTTGAGTTATTAAAAGATTAGACATTGAGGATATTTTCAGGTTTAGAGTTTTATAGAATTAGATCATAAAACTTGAATTACATTCCACATTTAAACAAATTGGATTCAAAAAAGATAGTATTAATTTTTCCCATCAATGGAAAGATATTTAAAATAAAACATGGATTCTTTCTTGACACTTCCTTGGCACTATCATCACATCATGTACCATTCCCTTTACCTGTGAAAATCATTTAAAAAAAACTTGGGATGAGCATAAAAAGCTCAGTAAGGGATTTGAAAATATGGAAAGGAAACATGAGTACATGTATACATAAGAATCAATGAAATCATACATTACTCATAAAACATAATCACTATAACATACCTCAACAAATCATGACTAAGTCATAGAAATCATAAGACATAAAGTTAACTTGAGGAATTCATAACATTCTTACGTAGGGAGTAACCCTCTTGGTTACGTTTGGAATACCCATCACAGTATATTCCCTAAATCTCTTCGGAGAAACCATAACGTTTAGCTCCGTCGCGTTACCCAATGCATTTGAGAGCTATATCAGGCTCACCTGCCCTTAGTTTATCACGAAACCACCCGTCTTCATAATAATTCCCAAGAACCATAACATAATCATATCACATAAAACATGAATAAAGGGAACATAACATGTCCACCTTTCAATCACAAGATATCAATAAAAAACATTGATATAAAAACATTATGAAAACCATTTTCAATACCAAATTAAAAGAAAAGTTAAACATGGTATTTATTTTTCTTTTAAAAAAAGGTATGGCTTGTAGAGGAAGCCGAAACTCAAATAATGGTCACGGCGGCGGAGAAGTCATTGTCACTATATACGTACGACAAAAACATTCCCTTTTTTTATTTAGTAAAACACTTTGTATAAAAAATATTCTTTTCAAATAAACGTAAAAGTCAAAGGTGTTTATACACCGTATAAAAGATGGTTCTGTATAGAACAAAATATGCCTAAATGAAAGGAGATTGAGACGAATCCCCTTACAAAGATCATTTATTAAATATAATAGATCTATTGTGTGTATTCACTATAAGTACACATAAAGAAAGTAAAAATACAAGATATAACATAATAATATCATGACATAATTTGAAAGTAGGAGATTAACCCAATGAATGGAAACTCGGTTAAGAAGTTCCCTTACCTCATATCCGACTTGACTCGATCATTCTCTAATCTCTTGAATAATAAACTTGAGTTAATTTCTACTAGATTAATAAACCTTTTCAATTTTATTATTCCTTTTATATCACTTATTACCATGTCATGAAAACTATGTAATTATTTAAGTTAATAACGGTCGTTTTAAAGATCATTGGTACTTGAGTAAAAAATAAACTCTTTATAATTACAAGTTGTTCATGTATCCATTATATACAGAGTTATACTCATGATGTAGATATCATATATATCATATATATCTGGTATATACATGAATTTATAATATTACATAACGTTTAGAGGTAAGAAATGAAATACACAGTTCATGGAGACGGTAAGCCGTACGTACACATGAACACTACTTTCATTTCAATTTCATATTCTATAGAATGGAATCATAATGATATAAAGGTATATTGTAATTCCAATATAATATAATATATAATATCATTAATTACGTCCTTTATACATCCCACATATGGCATTAACGAATCAAATAACTTTGAGGGGGCGGTAGTCCATACTTCCTAAAATGAAGATATCGTGTTTACCCATAATGGAAACCATAAAAGTATGCCATAAATGAAAAATACAGAATATTAAGTAAAAAATAAAAATATTATATATCAGATATAAATATAGTGTCATCTTAATTTCCACCTTTGAAGGTGTTATATGAGTGTTGAACAATCATCATTTCGTGAGGCAGAAATTTTCCATCCACGGAAACAGTATGTTCTTTAACCATTATATGTAGGTGTGTGTAAGTGTAGCTCGAATCCTTATTATAACAACATCCTAGTATATGGAAGATACTATTGTTATTAAAAAATAAATTAATAAAATGTTTTTACGGGGTTGGAGAAAAAAAATAAAACATAAGAACACAAGAGAAGACACCACCATTAAATCAGGTAACTCTTTTTGATTTGAGCTCAAAGGCTTCCTTGGGAAGACTTCTTCCAAATGTGAGGCTTCTAAGTGTTATAGAGGGATTTTTAGAGAGAAACCAGTCAGGGTTTGGCCAAGAAAAAGGGTTTGGAAGTGTGGTTAAGGAGGTAGAGGTGGGTCATTTTATAAGATGAGAGGAGGGGCACTCTTGGAAAGTTACAAAATGTTACATTATTTTCAAATGGGTTCATGATTTTAAAGGTCCCACTTTGATGTATTTCGAAGATAAGGTGATAAGGGTTCGAAATATACTCATCCAATAGGTATTTGACAAGTGTATGTTATAGTTTTAACAATATATTTTCATTTTATTTAAATCATTTATTAATGAGGTAATCGTTGCATCATCATGATGTCATAAATAATTTAATTTATTTACTGTCTAAAAATTATGAAAAAATACTATGATGTATGAAATATTTTTAGATTTAAAATGAATATTTATATTCCATAATATCATCTATGTAGACAAAATTTAAAATGTTTTACTCAGTTGATACATTCTTTGTTATATTTACTTTCCTTAAAAAAAATAAAAAGATAAAAATTCACTTTCCCACAAAAGTGATTCCATGGGGTCCCCAAGATTGGAACAAGGAATCCCATGGTCGACCATGATACAACCAGTAGCATTAGGACACATTTTGGTGTCATTTTTTATTATTATGATATTATTTTATTATCTTTAACTACCCGATTACTCATTAATCAAGATAATTAAAGATAATTACTGCCGTTACTATTAATAATGTCCAAAAACAAAAGACTCATGTTTAAATAATTTGGACCTTCTGATTCAAAATATGTAATCCAATTTACCAAATTACATACACCTAAATTTCAATAATTAATTTAAAAATAATTCCCGTTGTCAAAACAAATAGCGGGTATTTTTGAAGCAATTTCTATGAAAAGTTTGGCATTAATTTATACCCAATTCCAATGTGAAATTATTCCTAATGACCACCATTGGATTAAATGGTAAAAATATATTCAAATTACACTTTAATAACAATAAAAAGATAATGTAACCATATAATTAAATTATATGAAAAAGAAGTTTTGATGTAAAATGCAGTATTTTTTTACTATTCATTAAAAAATGAATATTGTCAGAAAAATACCAAAAATTTATCCAATGTAAATTTCAATGTCCCCATCATTTATAATATGTTTATTTTGACAAATAGGGCTTATAAAATTGTCAAAAGTTTGATTTAAAAATTTTTTCCCATCAAAAGGTAGTAAAACAATCATTTAAAAATATTAGTGTATTCCATGCTTAAGAATGGATTTATTCTCATTTTAAGCCTCTAAAACACTATACAATTCATTAATAGACATATATAAAAATATATATTATTCATCACTTACTTGGGATGTTAAAAAAACCATCACCAAGAACACCACCATACAAATCTACGAGGATCACATTCATATTTAACATGGTATTCCTAACTCAATTCCTTCTGGTTGATTAATTGGTTATCACAGTAATAGTTTGATCATGGGAAATCCATTTATTTATCCAATTATACATGTTTAATCAATTTAATATACATAAATTAGTTTAATAGAAGACCAACAAAAATCATTCACAAGACATTCAAGGTGCACAAACAAAGACCACCAACAACTGTGATTTTCAGTAGGCATCTAACCAATACAAATTCACAATATTAACAAAAATAATAAAATATAATCATGTGTCACATTTTACATGACCCTATATAAAAAAATTAAAATAATTCATTTATATTTATATATTTTTTATTTTTTTTATCTTTACGAGGAGACATTAATACACCCACCCTGCTTGATACACGGATAAAAGAGTGATGAAGGAATCACTACCTCGACGAACTGATGATCCACAATTCCATATTATGACAATGTAGCGAGTGTATAGGAAGTTGGATAATACTCCAAGGAAAACATGATCCAACATATATGGAACTACACACGGCTCTTCAGGGAAGAAGGGTTTAGGGTGCACCAAGTGAAAATGGGAGCATATGAGGAAGAGAAGATCTCAACTTTAGAAGGGCCAGATCTTATATTAATGGATGGAACATTTTTTGAAGCCCATTAAAGGTAAGTATTGACCTAGACCATTCAGTTTTGATGTCATGGAATATTCATGTTTTTATAAGATATATATGATTCTAAATTGATCAAAAAACAATTAAATATTGTTTGAAACTCATTTTATGTCAAACAAAATGTAAAAGGGGTAAAACATTAAAAACAATAGAATTTTGGAATTTTGGAAAAATATTGAAAATGAATCACCAATGGGTGATTCACCTTCGTGAGTTTCTAGTGGTAAGCTAGCATTTGAAAGCTACCGGTGCGAATCACCAGTGCGAAATACTGGTCGATGAGTCACTATTGGGTGACTCACCATTAGATGAGCTATTGTTGGATGAGTCACCATTGGGTGACTCATCGTTGAAGGATTCACTATCAGACGATGCAATATTGGGATAATTTCCATTGGAAAACTCACTATTGGAAGAGTTACGATCGTGAAATACTATCACAACATACCTTTAACAACAAACCCTTTTGAGTCACCAGTGTGATTCACCGATTCTAACTCACCATTGGGAAAATGTAATTTCTGACAATATCTTGAAATGAGTCAATGTAACCTCCCAGAACACTCCAAACACTAGATTTTCACAATGTAATGACATTACATTTTCTTTATTCATCAAATATAAAATAAATATATTCATCTCATATACATAGGGTTATGATCATGTGATCCAATGTAATTAATATTCCATCATTGGCTATCATGGATGGTTATATTGGTGGATTTAAAATATATTTTAAAATATAATACATTCATATTATAATTTTAATTTTGTAATTATAATATATACTAATTTATATACCATTCCATTCATTTAAAAAAAATAATTTCATTCATGTGTACATTTTGATTAAAACCATTATAAAGGGATGATATTTTTTTTCATCAACTCATAACATGAATATTATATATGTGTGTATTTAAAGTCAAAATATCATATTTTTGTATCATAATAATTTTTTAAAATTTAAAATGGTACTTACCTTGTTTTTTTCATGTTCATTTAATGATTGAAATGTTAGTCATGTATAAGTATGACATACCATTTCCATGATTGTAACTTAAATTATTTTTCATAACCACCATGAATGGTCTTTTTTAAAGTATAATTAATATAAAAAATGGCAATTATTTCATTATTGTTTATATTTATTTTATTGAATAATTTATGATTTTACCATCACCATATTATTAACATCATTTAGAAACAAAAAACTGAACATCCTCAGAATAAAAAATATAGATACAACTAAATATGTTATAATATATTCCACATCATAAATAGAATAATGATAAGGGATGAATCCAAGAAAAAAATTCATAAAAATTAAAATAATTAATTTTATTGTTATTCTGGAATATAAATATCATTTTCGATGAAATAGACTCAAGGCAAGGGATACATTACTATACAAACAACATTTTCAATATTTTAAATCTATATTTTAAAATTATTTATCTTCCATGGGGATATTCCTAAAATTAATTAATGTATATATTTATTTGGATTTAAATGAATTATGATGCAAATTATACATCTCCTTTTTAAATTTTAATCATTTGTTTGAAAAATAAATATTCTTACTAATTTAATATAGTTTTTTTAGATTTATTTACAAAATTCTAATTGAATGATCAATTTTAACGTATATAACGTCGACATATTTTACCATCGATAATATTGAAATTTTATTTTTTTGATTTATTTAATAAATTCCTTGATTTACTCAAGGAGAAAACCTCTTTCCCTTTATTAAATAATTTTAGTTTAAAAAATTTTGTTTTAAAGTAAACAAATATATCAATATTAGAAATTCTTTATATTATAGGTTGAGAAGTATAAATTTTTGAGTTTGTTGATGGAAATGAAGTATTATATTTTTTAATATTTTCATATCAATTTTAAATAATTTTATGAGGAAATGATTCATTAATACAGATCTCCACATCAATGGGAAATTATTTTGTTCTTGGACATATAATGTTGCAAGTTCACGGTATAGGTTATTCCACATGTGAGTGTTCATCTAAGGGTTCTATAAATATAATGTACCAATAAAAATAAAAAATATATATATTTGTAATGATTTTTTTGTGGAATATTTATATTTCAAAAGAAACTATAAGGGAATTTTATATAATGGAATTATTATTATTTTTAGGGGGGAAATTTATTTTTCTCTGAAAATGTTTTTATGGGGTATCATGTTTTTAGGAAACCAAAATGTTTATGATTTTTTAACATTATGTTGTTATATAAAGAGTTATTTGAAAATAATAATTCGAATATTATTATCACATAATATCTGAGTAAATAAGCATTTGAGCATAAATTATATAATGTTAATGGAAAACTCTCTTATATGATATCATTAATTTTAAATGGAGTAACATGATTCGTCTGTTATTTATTTAACTCCATTAGTGTAATTTTTTTACAGAAAAAATTTCAAATGTAATTCATAGAGTTTATAAGTGATTATAAACAATGAAGAAGACCTAATTTGGATGACTAAAGGTAGGATTTAGTAGAAAAAAATGATTTCATGAGGAAATGTGTATTATTAAATAAAGTTATTGTCCCAATTATATTAATCGCTAAACCTAAGAGGTAAATTGATAACTAAGTGACCCAATATTTATGTTTGATTTTTATTTTTTTTATGGATAATAGGTGATCATGTTTATTTGTATTAAATCTAACATGTTAAAGATTGTCATTTGTTTCACTAGATATAAGAGTGCATGTTTGGGGTTGTCATAATTAGCATAAGAGTGTGGTTTATATAACATTAGTGATTATGGTGCTTTTATATGATATTAAATTAAATGTTAAGGATAGAATAATTGGTTAATAAGAATAATTGTTATTAAAATATTAAATGATAGAAACCATTTTTAATGTTTTATATGATTGGAATTTAAGATGATTATAATTTTTTTGGGAGGTATATATTTTAATAAAAACTATGGGTATAGTATTATCATTAATGAGATAATAATTTTCTGAATAATTATTTTAAACTGGTTGTAAATTAGTTAAAAGTTATCGATATCCTTTACATTTATGACGATGACTGATATTTATGTTATTATGTTTATTTGTATTTAAAGGGTTATAATATGATGTGAAAAATGATTAATCATATAAATAACAATGAGATTGAAAAGTGATTTAGTTTCTATAAGATTAATGTTCTTTTAGGATAATTTTTTTATTGGGGGGGGGAATATATGATTACATTAAATAGAAATAGTTTTTATTATTTATTTTTTACTTGAAGAATGATAGTTTAATTTTCATTGAAAGTATATATGATTATATTTAAGAGTTAAAAAATTTAGTTTATTTATGTTAAATATTAGTATATTTTGGAAATTATATGATTATGGGATTAAAATTTTTATTATGAAACATTATGATACATTGGTGTTATATTTAGATCGATGTTAACATTATGATGTAGTATTATATGATACAATTGTTGGGTTTTTATGTTTGGAATTGGATCATGAATATTTTGATGATTTTTAATGTTAATTATTTTTCAAATTATTTAAATTAATCTAGATTATATTATGGATATTTTTTAGAGAAATCAGTCATTTTTTAATATTATCGTTTATTAATATTAGATATTATCTTTCCTTATGCTATCAATGTTGGTTTTAGTTATGATCTTAATAAAGGAGGAAGGAAGTGTCATCCTTTTAGGGATATTTTGATTTAAAAGATGTTGATTATAGTTCATCCATAATTAAAGATTCACAATCATCATTTTGAATAATTTAATGGATAAAGGTGGGAACTAATTTAACATGACCACCAAATATTAAATTTATATTATGTTTTTGAAGAAAATAAAGTAACTATATTTTTATATTTTCTCAGCATGAATTGTAAACTAATTCCTTAAATTTTGGAATGTAATGTTTAATGAAAATGTGTATCCTATTCAGTTCATTTATAATGAATCAATGATATTTTAAAGACCTCGTTGATTTATGGTATTTTGGTCATTGTAATTCCAATGATCATTCACATTATTTTGATAAATGTTCAATGTCTCTTCAATTCATTATTTAGACATTATTTTTCATTAAATTTAAATATTTTCACATCCCTCTGAAGATATTATATTTTGAGACAATGATATTTATTATTATTTATGACCTTCATATTTCACATTCCTGATTTTCAATGGATTATTTAGTTACCCTATTTCGGAATTGGTTTTTTCGAAGAAGTTGTTTTCAAATGTTAAATTGTTTACCACAAATCTAATGTTAAAATTGAGTGTTTGAAATTTATTAAAAGTTGTGATAATGTATCACCCTAAAATTTTAAAATATTATTATGTTTTATATCTTTCATAATATGTAACATTAACCATTATGTGAATTTGATATACTATAAATTGTTTTAATGGTTTTAAATGTGAATGTTATAAACTATAAATTGAATTGGAGGATATAAAATAGAATAAAAAATGACTTATTCATATGATGTTCCGACCAGATAAGTTTTCTATTAAAAATTGTTAAATAAGTATTATTTTTATAGTAACATTATTTAATGATTCAAAGATTCATTTATCCTAAAAAATGAGTTGTAATTCATTTTTTATCAAAAAATTATTATAATTAAGTAATTCCACTTATTTTAAATTTATTTGATAAATTTAATAAAATGTCTAAAATTATAATATGAATATTAACATAAGAGGAACATTTTTTATTTTTGAAAAATGATTGTTTTTATAGTTAATAATGAAAAATAGTTATATTTATTGAAAGATTACTTTTAAGTTTCAGGTTTTTAAAATATAAATATTATCGTAAAATTGTATAAAAATATCATTCATCATTTTATATTATTAATATTCCTATTTTCATCATTAAAATTAATTTTATGTCTAATTCAAGATTTATTTTTTTTACTTAGGAAGAATATTTTTCTGAATAACTGATTACCATCACATTATGTATGACTAAATTTGAATTAAATTCTATAATATATTATAATTAAGATGTTTAATTGATTCGATATTTGTTATAAAAACAATATTGTATAAATAGGTAACTTTTAATTCTTTTCATTTTTAATTGTAACTATGGTAAGAATATTTATCAATAGTAATGGATAATTTTGCTACGCTAATGTTAAAACAAATCTTAAATGGGATTATACTATACTTAACACATGTATATACCCAAATGGATTATTGGAGTTTATCAACACTCCACTATATTTTTAATTTACATCCACATTGATCGTTATTTATTTGAAACTGTCAAATGTAATATTATAGGTAACGAGAAATAAAAAAAATCCACTTTAACACACTATTTCCCACTTTCAAGTAATTAACTTATATTTAGTTGTTTTTTACTTTAATTGGGTCCATCTTGGGACTCTCGATGATGGAGATATATTTTTGGGGAAAATAAAATAAATTAATGGGATGTATGTTTATTTATGTCAATGTAGTATAATTATAATCTTATAATGTATTAATGGTCTTCTCCCCTAGTTCAAAGAATGCATAAGGTGGTTCGAGTTTGCTTGTATGAATGTGATAATTTTACTATTTTTAAGAATATACAAAATATATAATGGGAGTATAATATCTTTAATGTCTTCTAGTCTCATTAATTGATTAGAGTATAAATCATGAAATAATACATGTCATTTAATGAATAAAAATAGTGTGTTGGTTAAAATATAGTGATTAATAAAAGGTGGATGCATTTTCAGAATATATAGAACCCAAGGATTACACGATGTGTAAATGTATTACACACTCTATAAATATCATAGTTATGTATTTTATGGTTGCATTAAAATGATAATTTTATTCATTCATTGTGTTTCCTCTTTACTCTTGACCTAATGATCCTCTTTGATGATTTTACAGAACCCATACACTTATATGTCGTTTCCATTTATGATTGATTATTATTGTTGTGGTGGTGCATTCTATGGGTGATAAAAACATTCAATATCATTGTTTCCTTTTATCACAGTAGCGATGTCACATTTTTTTATTATATTAGTTGATACAAGATGATAATTACCTTGATTATTTTATAGACCCTTTATAAAATCCTATTATGGGGCTATTTCAATGTTTTTTTTTTGGTGCGATTGGTGCATGTTCTTCTAGAATTTTTATTTCCCCTCCTCTTATGATCATTTTGTTTAATTTTAAAAATTATAATATTTATAGATTTATTCTAGGGACATTTTTGTTATTTTTTTGATCATCATGTTTCTTGATCCCATTTCAGGCATGCATGACATGAGTTTTGAGGTGGGTAATTATGCCTATAGAATGTATTGGTGAACTGAATTTATCACGTTTTGATAAGTTGGATTTAAAATGAAATTTAATAATTGAAATATTTTATTCTTATCAATGGAAATAGGTTTTTGAAAAAATATTATATCACTAAGTTTTGGTAAATGAAAATGGCATTCAAATAATTGTGAAATGGTTTTAAGAATTATTTTTCAATGCATGGTTTAATGAAATGGTTTTTTAAAATGGTTTGTAAAATAGAGCATATGAGATTCCTTGTGTACATAGGTGGGAGTATTAGTTATAGTCCTCATCTACTTCCATGGGTTTTTCTCATGGGGATTTCCTCCACTCCCCATGATTTTTGTTCTTAGGACTTGTTAGGACTGTTAAGGGGTTCACTTTCTAGGGTGTTTCTTTAACTCTATATTTGATGAACATATCTTGGAACATGATGTGCATAAATTTCTATGTTTTGGTAAAAGTGTTCATAGTGATCCGAACCTAGTGTGATCCATGGTATTATATTACATGCGAATTTTTATACTGGATTGTATTTTTTAGATTTATATCGAAGGATTTGTTAAAGAATATGATAACTACTTTGATTTGATTTTTATGATAGATGATTCTTGCTTTGGTTTTATTTGATTTATAAGATTTTATATATTTATATGAAATGATTGGACCCAAATTTACCTACATTAACTAGAAATGTGAAAAATGTAAAATTAAATGTTTTTCACTGATTAGGTAATAATAAATCCTAAACTATATATCATGCCTTATTTTCATTAAATATGAGAAAATGTGGATTATTTTATAGAGACTTGTTATAGAAAAATTGGTCGATGCCCTACGGAGCCTATTTGGTGACACCTTGCATACCCCTTCAATGGTACATACAACTGGTTATTTCATTCGATGCAAGGAAAAAAAATACACAAGAAAAATACAATGAGATTTTCTATCAGATGGTTTTTGGATAACTTTTGGAGATATTTTGAGGGTTTCCATGCTCTATCATATGGACCTTTTATAATATCTGTTTATATTTGTCTTCCATTTCAGTTGGACCTATTTCTTATAGATTTTCTTAATACTTTATTTGGTTTTATAACATTATTTTTCTATTATAGTTATCCAATATAAAAATAATCATGTATCCTTCAACTATTTCTTTATATGCATGTGCATATATGTATATCTGTTTGCTTCACATTTTGATAAATCATTAACCTTTTTTTGTTACATGGGTTCTAGATGGTTTCCAATGGGGATCTAAAATGCCCTTTAGGTTAGTGATAATATTGGTTGGGTACTTATTTAAGAGTGTTTTTGTATGAGTTTCATCATATTTTAATTTTATATTAGGTTTTAACTCAAGGTTCCTTGTATTGGGGTGATTGAGAAATTATAGACCAAATTACCAAGACATGATATGTAGGTTGGGATGTGTGCCTAGCCTTCTCTTTCCATAGAGATACTCAATTTAAAATGGGACTTTTTTGTTGTTTACCCTATTTTGAGATCATTAATTTAGTATTATTTATTTATTATGGGTTTTCTATGTTGAATTGATATTATTCTGTAATCTGTTCATTTCATTTATTTTTGTGAACATTAATATTCCTTTGAGATGTGTTATGTGTGTTTCATAAGAGCGTGTAACTAATTATTCTCAAGGTAATCAACATATTGATCATAATTATTTTTTGGATATCATGCTGGAAGATCATGTTGTGGAACATATTTTATCCTAGGATCAGAATGTTGTTGGTGAGCTACAATTATATTCTATGAGAGATATAGATCAATAATTTGAGTTCTTCTACGACAATCCATCATCCATAAACAGTATAAATGAACCTCATGAGGGGGATTATAGGGGTTAAATTATTTATCAAATATTTTACTTCATAGATACATCTGATTTTATCAAGGTGATTTTTTGATATTCATACTTGAGGCACCAAACAATAATTGGTGGAATTCCATAGTATAGGTGGATATCAATGTGGACATGGACAGGAAATGATTCAATATTCTCTTTATCTAGTAGTTTTATATATATTCATTGATTATGTAAATGTCTATGGTGTTCCTATATTTGTATAAGAGGGAGCATTAGGTGCTGAAATATACTAATCTATTTGTTGACATGGTTTTCTTTTTCACTGGAGGTTATAAAGAATGACAAGTGGAATTCTCATACGTATGAGTAGGGTTTTAAACTAGATACAATTTCACATATATTTATGCTAAATATATCATCCTATGTGGAGATAGTGGAGAAGGTTATTATGGAACTATAAAATATGTAATAAAAGGTTGGATATTTTTTCCTTTCTCTTCTACCTTGTGGTTTCTTCAGTTGCATGCGAGGAAAAAATAGAAATTTGAAAGATCATCACCGGATTGGTATAGGTAGTTCATGGTAGAATTCTACTTTGGACCCTCTAGTTGTATATAGTTGTGTTCCTAAGACATTATATCAGTTTGGAATGGATAGACACACAATAATTTCATGTCCCTCTATGGAAAGGATGGGTAATAGTTGTTGACATTATGGTCATCTACAGTGTTCCTGTGCGGCTATGTATACCCTTCAATAAATTTAGGGATTATTATATCTAAAGGATATTGTTATATAGTCATATTCTTATAATACTATATATCTCAAGCCACATGCCTCAAGATTGATCCACCTTCACAATGTAGATGATATTCCAATGGGTGTAGATATAAATCCAGTGATAGTGAGATGCACCATATTTATTAGATCATCACTAGTGATTGATTTATTTGATAATGGTGCTTCCCACTCCTTAATATCTATAAATTTTCTATATTCTTAAACATCCAATGGAATTAATTTTATATCTTCTAGAGTTAGATACACCTATGAAGAATATGAAGGTGCATTGTTTTAGTGTCCTTCATATGCAATATCACTAAACGATTCCGAGTTAGTTTGTTATATTATTTTTATTAATATGGAAGTATTTGTCACCAAGATCATGATGTATTGGATTTTTTCTCACCATTATGAGGTTTATTATTATCATTATTGTGTCTCATTTATTATGGAAATGATATATCACAAGTCTCTCTAAGAGAGTGTGGTCTGATCTCTGGTCATTTAGGAAAATCTCTCCCATATATTAGAAGTTTGATTTCTACTCTAGCACTTTATGGTGATGATGTTCCTAATTTTTTTTTATTAATTTTTTTTTTCAGAAGTTTTATTAGAAGATTTATATGGGATTCTTCCATATAGGGAAGTGGAGTTTCCGATTGACAAGTTTCTAGGTTCCCAATTAGTTTCTAAATATTATTCTTATATCAGACTAGTGCATCTTAAAGAGATCAAGATTTGATTGTGTGATCTGATAGTGATGTATTTTTGTTCTCATTAGTGATTCACATTGGGTATCCATGTATGTATTTTCTAAGAGGTCAACATGTTCAGTCTGAATGAAAATCGACAATCAATTGTTGAACTAGGTAAAAGTTAATAATAAGTATTCTTTCCCTTATGCTGATTTTGTTATCAATTAAAGGGGGAAATGTGGTTTTCAAATATTGAACTTAGGTGAGGTTATCATTAGCTCAAATTTTATGAATTCTATTTGCCAACTATGGTTTTTATGAGTAGGTATCACCATTAATAATATCTTATTATTTTGGTGGGTTTTACTAATTATCCTTTAGTTTTTAGGGATTTCATAAATCTGATATTTCATTTTTATCTCAACAACTTTGTGGTCATGTTCATGGATGATAGTTTGGTTTATTTGTTATAAGAGCATGATAAAAGTCACCATTCAGTTTTAGATCTGGAAGTATTTATGAATCACATTTTTTTGGAAATCATTCAAAATTAAATTTTTTTATAAATAAATTGAAGATTGTAGGAAATTTTACTTTTGAGAATGGATTATCAGTTTATCCATGTAAGGTGATGCTTGTTATGTATTGAGAAGAAAGATGGAATGTCTTTGTGATCATGAGAAACTCTAGACTTCCTAGATGTGATCAAATGGATCTTCAATTATTTATCTAACTTTTGTGACCTTTTACAGGTCCTACCAAAAATTGGGGAAAATTTATAAGGGGTAAGAAGTTTCAGTCTTCTTTTCATAAGCTGAAATGACATCTAACATCATCTTTGATTTTGATCTTAACAGTACCCAAAAATGGGTATGGTGATTTCTATGATGCTTCTTGAAATATTTAGGGATGTTTTATCATTATGTATGATCTTGTTGTAGCTAATTAATGTCTTCTAGTTTTTCTACATGATTACAAATACCCCACCTTGATTAATAGATTCCTTCTATTGTTCATATTATGAAATGTTGAAGGCACTATCATTTTTGGGATAGGTTCATAGAATTTTCTAATGATAAGATTTTTAGAAATATATTTTCTTAGAAAAAATTGAATATTATATAATGAAATCTTGTTGAATATCGTACTATGTTTGACTATGATAACACCTACACCCCAGTGAATGGGATAATCATTATATACACTCTCATTATAATAGTGCTATAAAAGGATGTTATGTAATTAAAGGAAGAGTTGAACCTTATGAGGATTTTATATTAGTTGAATCTGTATGTTCAATAGTATGTTTTCAGAATGGTTTTTATTAGTGTTCAGTTATCATCATCTTTTCTGGGGTCAATTCTATAGAGTCTATAGCATGATTAATGCTTAAGATTAATTCAATAAACCATATATATTTTGGAGACCATTTCTTGTTGGTCTTTCTATTTTGATGGTACTCTTAGTTTTAGGGATCATTAATTACAATAAACATCATTTATGAGAACATTTTTTTATCACCTATTATTATGGAATGTAAAAAAAGATATATTAAGAGATTAGGCAGTGATTAAGTTGTCTAGTTATGAATCGTGATATTTTTTAATATGTATCCAGATGTTACACTTTTTGATAGATATAGTCGATGAATTTGAAACCTTTTGTTTTTCTCTAGCATCTTCTTGTTATTTTAGAAATGGGATAAGGTACCTAATAAATGTTTTTTGGATTACCATGGACTACCAAGGGGAAAAATCAATCTAGTGGGTGATTGATCGGTTGACCAGATAGAGTAATTTATTTCTAGTTAGGGACTCAACTATATTTGAAAATGTGGGTATAGTGTATGTGAAATTGATCATGAGGTCACATGAAGTTTCTTATACCATTATTTTGGAAATAAAATCCATGTTTACTTCCTGGTTCTTGAACAGTTTCCAAGAGGTGATAGGTACTTTGTTCAGGTAGACTACATATTATCATCAAAATACATACATTTAGATTAAGTAACTATTCTGATCCTAGAATATATTCTCCATTCCTTTGACATAGATTTTGGTGAATCAGAGAATAATCATTTTATGTTGGTTAGGTTTTCAATAGTTATTAGTCGTAGATTTAAATGGTTCCTTTAGAGGCTTTTCATTGTCAATCCTAAAGATCACATCTTTATTGGGAAGTGCTGGGAAATCATATTTGGTGGGACCAATTTTAGTTCAAGATATTTCTATATGGATTAAAGATATAATTTGGTGTTTTGTTATTGATTTGGGTTTTCAAAAAATTTATCCAGAATAATGGCATAATAGTTTGGTGTTTTATGTACGCGAACATGTTTCTTGGATGTTTCACATTAGTTTGGACTTCATGGTATTAATCAATAGTGGAATTTTGTTTTGAGATATGTTGGACTATTTGAGGTCACTGAGATACATGGTATGCTTTCTAATTAGTTGTTATTTCTGGATTAGTTTAAAAACACTCATGTTGTTTTTCCAAATATCGTAGCTTTAGAAAATTGATCATGATTCTTCTCAAGTTATGAAATGAGTACATATATATAGTTATATCTATAAGTTTCTATTTTGAAGTAGCCAGTACAGATTATTGACTATCTAGTGAAATTATTATATTGGAATTTGATTCCCATTTTATATAGTGTTATGTCTATATTGATCAGATTCTCATGAGAATTATAGAATGAGTTATTGATAAAGGAGAAGTTTCCTCATCTCTTTTATGGATTTCATTAATCTACACAAAATCATTGAGATAGAATGTCTTATGGTGGATATTTTTTTATATCTTGTTACATTATTTATGATTATTCCATTGAATTTACTCATTTTCATCATTAATTGGATGCATCGCAAGACTTCTAAGGAAGGAGAAATGTAGTAGAAAAAATTACTTAATGATCAGTAATGAAAGTTTTTTAATGTAATTATAACTGAATAAAAATATGTAATGGGTTAATTGGGTTCTCCCTGAGTTCATTGAATGCGCCAGGTGGTTTGTATGTTTGTGTATGAATAATCAGTTTCCACTATCTACATGGACATTACAAATTTTCTAACAGGAGTACATAATTTGTAATTTTTTCCATCACCATGTCAAGAGATGATACACAACAAGAAATAACATATATAGTTTAAATATGACACTTCATGTATTGTTTAAAATTATATATTTAAAAAAAAAAGAAATGATTTTTTCTATGTATATGGACCCCAAAAATTAAATGATTGTTAAATATGTTAAAATCCATGAAAATTTCATAGAAATAGATTATAGGGAATTGTACGATTGATATTTTGTTCTATAAATTTTCATCCTCATTTCTATATATTTGGAGATCTTTTCCAGTAGATTTTGAGATCATTAAACCTTCAATACTTTTTCATTCAGTGATTTATCATTATTTGGGTGGGGATGCATTTTTCTATATTGTTATTAATTTGTACTTATTCATTTCCTCTAATCATGGTATAATCATTTCATTGAGATATTGGATCGATTGATCTGAGGTGATAACACTCTTTATTATTTTCTAGATCCATTGTGTTATCCTATTTTAGGATCCTTTTCCTTGATAGCTATGGTGGGAATGGTTTGAGTTCTTGATGTATGTGTTTTTACTCTTCTATTCCAACCCTAAGTTTAATTAAAATCATTTTAAGATGTGTAGATTGATTATAGAGCCTCTATTTTCATTATTGTGATCTTCCTATTAATGGATCCCAATACAAGCTTGTGCAATCTTGGTTTCGAGGTAGGTGGTTTCATATCTATCATGTATTACTAAATTGAAGGGGTATTGTTTCTCTGATATATTTAAAAAATGAAATGGAATGATTGGATCAATTTTTTCTATGTGTAGATGTATGATTTTGAAAAAAAATGGATTACCATTATTTTCGTAAAAAACGGATTTGAAAACATTGAAAAATGGTATTATGAAATTGTTTTTAGAGAATGATTTAATGGAATTGTTTGATTAAATGGATTGAAAAATAGGGAACAAGGGAAAGAATTGGTACATAGTTGGAAGGTGTAGTAATAGACCTCGTCTACTATCAAGGGGTTAACGTAGGAGGCTTCCTCTACTCTGATGTTGTGTTGGTCAAGGGACATGTCACACCTATTGGGGTTCACTTTCTTGGGTTCACATATACTATCATTAAACGATTCATATATCATTGTACTTTATTTTCATGATTTTATATGTTTATATGTTAGTGGCCTCGTAATCCTCACCTAGTATGATCCTTGGCTTGATGTTATCTATGAATTTTTTGTGGCCTGTACTTTTTTGGTAGTATATACATAGATTTGATATGATATGTGATAAATTATTTAGTTAGATTTAATATTTCTTATTTGATATATGGATATGATATGATAGGAAACAGATTAACATGCTTTATTTAAAAATGTGGAAAAGAAGGAAATTAAATGGTTTGACATTCTATGGTAATAAAAACAAATAAAATTTATATCATACATTATTTTCATAAAATTTTGTTCACTTATGGATTATTTTATAGTGAATTAATGTGGAACGTCTAGGTTAGACCATACTAAGAATGTTATATCACAGAATGAAAAACCATTTGGTAGTGCGTTGAACTAGTTGTTCCTTTCAATATAGGGAAAGGAAAGGTGGTGTAAAAAGGTGGTTAGCTCTTCTATAAGTAGTATTTGTATATCTGGTTAGCTATATGATTAGGGTATTCCACTGATATCTTATTGAGTTTTTGGATTAGTTGTTTTTCTATTTCATCCTTTTTAGTTAGACTTGTATTTTGGATATTGTTATGATACTTTTTTAGTTGTATCATTTCCTTTTTTCTGTATATTTTTTTAAAAATATATATATACTCATGATTTCAACCAAAAATTATTTCTTTATATATGTATTTATATTTCATGTGATTAACATAAGGATAGGATAAATAATTCCACATATTTTTTCATTTCTAGAGGTCTGTTCATTGGCCTATGGGGGTCAGGAATCCTCTTTTAGTATGTTGCAGTTTGAGTCAGTCATGAGTTTGAGAGAGTATCTCGCTCCGGTTCCTCAAAATCACTCTCATTAATTTAAATACTTATTTTATGTTCACGTAGATATTAAAATAAATTATAAATAAATAAAAATTTTATAAGAAAATTATTTTTATAATGATTATTTATTTATAATTATTGATGATTAAATATTTATCATAATGTCGTATATAATTATAATATGATGCATATAGAAGATGACAACAAATAAAATTTAATGATGTTTTATATATTAAAAGTAAAATAATATTTATGAATTATTGTGTTCTCAGAATTTTTCAGATAAATATAAAATTTTGGTATTATTTTTATATTTTATATTTAAATTATCATAATATATTGATGTTGTTAAATCCAGACTATTTTTATAGTCTAAAATATTATTTTAATCATATAGTATCACAATTAATATTATATATATATAACTCATAAATCTCTTTTATTTGGAAATATTAATGTGATATTTTATATAATATACTAAATTTTCATGTTTTGAGTCACTATTCCTTTTATTTTAATTTTCTTCACCCCTAAAAAGTATAAATAATTTTTAACATGGTAATCATATAGAAGGGGTAAAAAGTAGATAAAATGAAAACATAGGGATAAAAACCCCCACTAAAATTGTCAAAACATTATTATATTATTCATACACATACTCATAATATATTAAAAATATATAGTTTTTTCACTTTTGAAACCAAATTTGTTTTTTTTCGATTAAATACATTAATAAATTAAATTATTTCTTCTCCACTCCATTATAAAAGGTAACAAAATCTTACTCATCCACACGCCATTCATTGAATATATTTTAGAAAATACTTAACTATATTTATTACTAAAATTCATACCCATAACCTATAGGTATTATATTAGTCATAATACATACCGTTGAGGGATTATGTTCTAAGAATTACTTTATCTATTAACTAAATATTTTAATTTTACGGTCACATATAAATCCTTCGAATATCATTTAAAAATTGCTATATAATATAATATGTAACATCCATATACATTTATTTTTTTATTTTTATGGATTAAACTTCATCCATCTCCATCCTCAACTAATACGAAGTGAAAGAATCGCTCATGTGTTATGCCGACCACTGCCTTACAAAAAAAATTCATTTTTTCCATCACTATTTACCATGGATAATTATGATGATTTATTTTAATTATATTTATATATATATCATATTAATAAAAAATTATTAATATTAGATTATAATTTATCAACTACTTTATCATTTAATACTTGAAACCACGATAACATCATTTTCTCATAACAATGAATTACCACCACAAAGAAGATATGAGATTGATTTTCCAACACTTCATTACGTTAAATTCTTATATACATTTATTTAATGTTATAATATGATATTTATGTATTAATAATCATTATATAATGTTGAAATTTTAATTACATTATTTTTCTCTTGTTTTTTTTTAAATGAAAATGTTAGTGAGGCATATATATTGCTAACTGTATTCAATATTATAATGTAATTCATTTTTCATAATCAACATACATGATTGGTTTTAAAATATTTACTACTGAAGAAATAAAAAATATTTGATTATTATAATTATAGATATGATAAAAAATTAACTCTTTGACTATGGTAATAACAGAAAAGAAGTAATGAAATTAAGAACCAATCATTCTCAAAACAACTCATATAGAGATTAACGATTATATAAAGAAAAATGTGATTTGAAATAATGGATTAAATATGTGGAATTTAAATTTTCAAAAAATCACAATATTTTATTTATCTAATATATATCAATTATGTAAGAACCCGATTCTTATTCTTGAGGTATGGATTTCTTCAATTCCTTTTTCCTTAAGTGTTCTTGAGAAAATAAGGAAAAGGGGTAAAAATCCCAAATAATGTTGGTACACGTCGTGTTCTTTTCTACACACCATGTACTTTGGCCGTGTGGTATGAGTACGCAGGGCGTGTAGCCATGTCGGTGATGAAAGGTGTAAGAACCAACTACAAGCCATGTAGTGGGTATTTAAACGTCGTATAGTCAGTTGGAAGGTGAATAGTAAGGTAGTGGAAGTAGCTGCCAACTGAGACATAGTACACACCGTGTATTTGGAAGTTCACGTTGTGTACTCATATCGATGAATGAACAGTTCGGCGGTGGAAAAAGTAGCCGCTAGAGGAACAGATAAATGAGAAAATTACACGCCGTCTACTTGAGAGTACAAGTCGTGTAGTTTGTTTTTTTCACATAAAAGGTGCAGTAGCCTCCTCATTCGGCAGAGGAGGCGTTTAAATTCTTTTGGAGTTTAGGAGGATGACCGGATCTTGGAGTCTCTCCCACTCACGCATCGGTAATCCAGTTCAGCCTCCGTCAATCACGTTGGGACCGCACGAGTAAGACCTCCCTTCTCTTTGCGATGTCCTTAAAAATTCTTTACTACGGAAAAGTTATTTAGGTTTGAATGTGTCATTTTTTCCCAAATTTATGTCATTCTTGGACGATTTGGGAAGCGTCATTCACTTATACCAATCAGAGTCGATCGAGGAAGGTGGTCTGGTGTTTAAATTCCAACTGTTGTGTGTTTTGTGTACCACTATGATACGTGCCCATGTTGGGGGTGTCGTATTAATGAGGCCTTTCGTAATTAAATACCTATAATTTCATAGGTAGTTTAATTAATATGTATAACTATTGTTTGGGATCACAGCTTGGATCCAGGACCACCCTAGGGGTGCATTCCTCTGTTTAGCTGTTTGGCCAAGTTACCTGAGGGTATACCGTAAAATTTATCATCCTTTAAATTGCCTTGAGAGGGATTTTATATAATTTCTTGCTTATCTGTTGGGCTCAGCCTAGTTACTTGCGCCTGAGGGAAGTGTTATTTTTAGCCTGAGGGCATGGTTATATTAGCCTGAGGGCGTGGTTATATTATCCTTAGGGCATGGTTATATTATCCTGAGGGCATGGTTATATTATCCTGAGGACGTTGTTATATTAGACTAAGGGCATGGTTATATTAGCCTGAGGGCATGGTTATATTAGCCTAAGGGCATGTTGATATGTAGCTTGAGGGCATGGTGTTATTTATCCTGAGGTCGTGGTTATATTATACTGAGGGCATGGTGATATTTAGCCTGAGGGATTGACTGTATTATCCTGAGGACATGTTTACAACTAGCCTGAGGGAGGAGTTTTGATTATCCTGAGGTCATGGTTCTGATTAGCTCAGATTTTAATTATATTGAATTATTAAAAGAAAATTAAAAGGGAAATGAAAAATGGTAGGGATAATTACCTTGAGTACTTACTAGTTTACTGCATTTTAATATTGCACACTATTGTGGCACATTTTCACTGACTATTTAGCACGAGCCTTTGGTGGGTGGCTATTGGGATTTATTTCTCACACTCTGTTTGGGGTCATGTCTTAGGCCCTAAACAGAATAAATTTTTTCAGATATGGATAATGGAAACGGTCCCTATACAGGTACTTGATTGTTGTAGAGGAGTAGGAGAGCATGGGACCGATCTTAGGCTTCTGATACTACTACATTTTATTTATTATAATTTGTTTTTTTTGTTGTACCATGTACTTTGAGTGGTATTGTATTGTATTGCAGTGTATCATGTTCTGGCAGTTTAAATAGAATTAGTGACATGCTGCATCATTATATATAAATGACTGTCGGTTCCCTTTACTTAAGTTGTCCATTGCAGTTGAATATTGTTTACTGCATCTGCTGTTGTATGTTTATTATTTTATTCAGCTACGCTACACTTTGAAAAATGAGGTCATAGTTTCCCCACTATCATTCCATGGCCCTTGATGCTACTTGGAATCCTCTGGAATTTGGGGAAATGCGCTTGAGGTCATGTGACCAACCGGGTTCAGGGATCCCGTTGAGTGACACCCGGATCCAGGACGTTACAAAGTGGTATCAAAGGAGTTATTTTCTTTGAAATAATATTTGGAGCCTTAGTCAGGGATTGGATGGAATTGGTATTTGGTAATAAGTTGTTCCCGGGAGTAGCTAACCCATGTACATGGAAAATCCAGTCTACCTCGATTATTGCAATTTTTCTGATTTTTCAATTTTACAGTTAATTTTATTTTCACCGTTGGGTGACGCACTTGTGGTGTATTGTAGTATTTTTATACTAGGTTATACTTAGTTTCAACCCAATGAGATAACGGTATGTTGTCTCATGCATCATTTAGGCAGATACTAGAAATCACATGTCATGCATTCTTCCATGCCATATAGGTGCATTAGAAATTTTATATTGTTATGATAGTTGTTGTTATAGAAACCCATGTTGTTGTGATAACTTCTTTGATAAATACCTACTATTTTATAGGGTATTTCTGTGTGAGTCCTTGATAGAATCAATGCCAAACTTTGGTTATTGAAGTGTATGGGCCCTCATTGACCGGAATTTCGAGGATCATTGCTTGTTTACCTTATTTATAACACATATGAGATTCCATGATTTCATTCACGAGGATTATGGGCCCTCACGGATGGGAATTTGGAACTTAGGTGTTGTTTCCGTGTTTTTCTGGGTTCCAGAGTAGTTTTGGAGGCTTATTGTCTCGAAACCAAGGATACACGTCTTGTAGTTCTACGGATACACGTCGTGTGTTATTCTATTCGAGAAGAAATGAAAACATTTTTAAGTACACACCATGTAGTCTCTTTCCCATGTCATAAATGGTGTGGGCAGGGACATAGGTTAGGGAATTACTTGGAGGAAAACACACTGTGTACCGGTTGTACATGACGTGTAGTTTAGAACTCGGTGTCCGCCCGTGTAACTAACAACACGGATGACGGAACCTTAAGAAATACACATCGTGTTCACCATGAACATGTCGTGTAGTCTGAACCTGGGGACCCATCTGTATATCTAAAAAAAGGGTTGGTGTTACCTCTTATTGAACACGTTGTGTACCTATGGGACACGTCGGGTAGTCTTGACCAGGGAAAATTGTGTGGACTTGGCCGTGTAGCTGGGAAGATGGAGTGTTGTACTCGTCGTGTGCAGTTGTGACACACTGTGTAGTAGTAGCTCAGTAGTTGGTCGTGTCACAAACGACAAGGTAAGTTGGAAATTAAAACATACACACTGTGTAGTTGATATACATGTCGTGTAGTTTTTTTCAGAAGAGATCTGTGTGGCTAAGCTGTGTAGAAGGACCCTGGAAGGGGAAGAAAATTCAGGTACACACCATGTAGTCTTGTTTTGTAAATCTTGGATGCCTTCTTCCTCCTATTCCCTTTTTCATTCCCTAGTTCTTAGTCTTTGATAAACATTAATCTAAGGTGTGTTTTTGACCTTGTAGTTCCATGCTACCGAGACGCCCATCGGTTATTCGCTAAAAGAGCGGCAATGATTATACTCTAGAAATGGTACGCCATGGGCTACTAGTTGATCCTCCAACAATGCCAGGTGCGGCGCCAGTCCTTATACCGGACGCAGGTGCGGAGGCACAGTTCTGTGAAGGATTCATGCGGTTTCTACAGAGCTTCCAAGGAGCACTGCAGGCCACCACATCAATGGCAGTACCGACGCCTATATTCCAGCAGCTGCATCTGCCTAATTTTTCAGGGGATGGTGGACCATAGGTTGTGGATTCTTGGTTGGGTTCTATACAGATGATATTCGAGCATCTAGAGACACCTCTAGGGTGGAGGGTCAGGATCACTATGTATATGCTGTGTGATTCCTCAAAGAGGTGGTGGGACGTTACCACCCAATCAGAACATCACAGAGACATGGCGTTGGAAGATTTTTAGGTAGTCTTCTACGACTTCTTCATTCATGAGATGCTACAGGAAGATAGAGCTCAAGAGGTCATGAATCTGTAGCAAGGAACTTTTTTATTGACGCTTTATTCTTCTCTCTTTACCGAAAATCAGCGTTTTGTAGCCGTTCTGGTGGGTGATGAGACGTTGAGTGCCAGAGGATTTGAGGATGGTATTCGATATGAAATCTGAGCACTGGTGAATGTTTTTAGGTTTCCGACAGTGCATTCTATTGTAAACCAGGTATTGATTACTGAGAAGAACCTACATGAAGCTATTGGTGTTGTCCAGGGTTGTTCGACACCTGTTTCTGGCACTATTTCTACCTGGAAGAGGAAGTGACAGATGAGTTTCTCTCACGGTGGAAGTACTAGTCAGGCGATTACATCAGGTGGACCGGTCATTTTCTACCAGTGTGGTAGAGAGGGGCATAAGAGACCTCAGTGTCCTCAAGATCCAGTGGAGTGCCGAGCATGCGGCAAGATGGGACATCTTCAACGCTTTTGCAGGGCAGTTATATAAGTGGCTAGTGAGAGGGGTTCTATACAGACTCCGCGTGCGGGAGAAAGACTAGCAGCTTCTTACTAGTCATGCAACTGGGATACGTTAGGATGTACAGTTAGGGGTGGTGGTCTTGGATGTGGTAGAAAGACACCAGGATCTCAGAGGCAGGAGGTCGGGACAGCTTAGGGTAGCTAGGCAGTATCACTGGGTCGTGGCACTGGGCTGCCATATGCAGTGCAACAGACCCAATAGGAGTAGGATCCCAGACCTTCCACTGTCATAGGTACTATTGCATTAGCTTCTATTTTATCTTCTACACTTTTCAATACGTGTGCTACACATATCATTATATGTGTGCCTGTTGTGGAGAGACTTGGGCTCAGTGTTTCTTCTTCTTCTGATGTTATGACGTTGGACACTCCGTTGGGAACTAGAACGGGTGGTGTGCGTTAGTATAGGGAGTTCCCCCTAAATGTTGGTGGGTTTCACTTTCTACGGGACCTCTATGTCTTAGAGATGATGAGCTATGATGTCATTCTCGGGATGGACTGGTTGGTTCCCTTTCGAGCCTTTGTGGATTTCTGTCATCACAGGGTGAGTTTCAAATCACCAGAGGGTAGCAAGTTTCTATACAAGGGAGAATGGGATGTCCAGGTGACCTGAGCTAGACCTGAGTATCGTGGGCAAGGTGGTGTGACATCCCAGATTGGGAGTTTATATCTAGATGATCAGGGAACCTTTTAGAAGGATTTCCCTCCAGTGGTTGATCATTTCAAGGATGTATTCCCAGAAGACTTTTCGGGTCTTCCTCCAAAGAGAGAGGTCGATTTCTCTATTGATCTTGTACCAGGTGCAGCACCGGTGTCCATTCCTCCATATAGGATGTCTACACTAGAGTTTTAGGAGATCAAGTGAATGTTTGAAGAGTTATATTCAAAGGGTTACATTCGACCCAATACTTATCTTTGGGGTTCTTCTGTCCTTTTTGCGAAGAAGGCGGATGGTACCCTCAGACTTTGTGTGGATTATCGAAAGTTGAACCAGTTGACAGTTAAGAACCGATATCCCATGATGAGGTTTGATGATCATTTTGATCAAATTTTTGGTGCACAAGTGTTCTCTATGATTGACTTGAGATCCAAATATAATCAGTTACGCGTTAGACCATCGGATATACCACTTACAACTTTTCGGAGAAGATATTGTCAATACGAGTACATGGTAATGACGTTTGGACTCACGAACTCGCCAGCAGTTTTCATGGCTCGGAAGAATCGTGTGTTCCACCCTTATCTGGATTCTTTTGTGGTAGTCTTCGTGGATGACATCTTTGTGTACTCTCACACTTGACATGACCATGCTACCCATATTGAGATCGTATTGAGTACACTGAGAGAGAATTGGCGATATTCTAAGCTCTCAAAGTGCCACTTTTGGATGGATTAGATACACTTCCTGGGTCATATCATCTCATAGGTAGGAGTTTCCATGGACCCAGTGAATTTGAGAGCAGTAGTTTCTTAGTATCATACTAATAATGTATTTGAGATACATAGTTTCTTGGGGATATCTCGTTACTATAGGCACATTATACAAGACTTCTACCTCTTAGAAGCACCGTTGATGGGGTTAACTAATAAGGGTGTAATGTTCACTTGGTCAGAATCTTGTGAGACAACCTTTCAGGAGATGAAGGGAAGGTTGACATCAGTACAAATCCTGATACTTCCAGATCAAGGTAAGTGCTAAAAATTTTACTATGATGCATCGGGTATTGAGCTTGGAGCAGTTTTAAGCCAGATCGATCGAGTAGTTGCATACGGGTCTCAGCATTTGAGGACACATTAGAGTAATCAACTGACGCATGACATCAAGTTGGCTGTAGTCGTTCATGTGTTGTGCTATTGGAGAAATTATATATTTGGAGAGAATTTTGTGGTTTTCACCGACCATAATAGTATCAAGTGCATTTTTACTCAACGTGACATGAACATGATATAGTGAAATGGGGTTGAATACCTTCAGTCCTTTGATTTTGATCTTGCCTATACACCAGGTAAGGGTAATGCAGTTGATGATGCATTGAGCAGGAATACTCAGATACAGGTAGTGGAGGAGGCGAGTGATGAGTGGTAGCTTATGGACTTGTTCTCTGAGATGCATTTGGAGGTGAATGATAGTTAGTGGTAGATCAATATTTCTTCCATAGCTGTGACCTCTACCCTCTTGAAAAGAGTGAGGATGAGACAACTATATAATTCAGAAGTCCTCATTCTATGGGAGTTGGTGGAAAGTGAGGACCCTACTCTTGGATAGACTGTAGGTGATGATGAGGTATTGCGATTCCATGGACGAGTATGGGTTCCAGGAGATATTCACGAGGAGAAAATGCGGGAGTTTCATGCTTCAGCTTGGGTAGCGCATTCCAGAGATACCAAAATGTAACCTGACTTGAGACCTCAGTATTGGTGGCTAGGTAGGAAGATAGAGGTAGCTAGTTTTGTAAATAGATGTTCCACATGTCAATAGGTGAAGGTAGAGCATCAGAGGCTAGCCAGACTATTACGAAAGTTACCCATTTTGGAGTGGAAATGGGATGTTGTGACAATGGATTTCATGATGGGGTTTCTGAGGCCACCTCGAGAAAATGATGTCATGTGGGTTGTTGTGGACAATCTTATGATGGTAGCTCTCTTTGTATCGATCAAGGAGACCTTTAGTGTTGATTATCTTGGGAGGTTGTATATCCGAGAGGTAGTACGTCTTCATGGGGTTCCTTGTTCTATCATTTCAGATAGGGACGCCTACATTACGTCTCATTTCTGGCAGAGTTTTTAGAGGGAACTAGGTACTCATGTGTTTCTGAGCACAACATAACACCCTCAGTCTGATGGCAAGTCAGAGCGTACGATACAGGTGCTTGAGGACATTAGACATCGGGGGCTCTTTGCAGAATCATATACCCCTAGTCGAGTTTTCCTATAATAATAGTTTTTAGGAAACTATAGAGATCGAAACTTATGAGGAATTATATGGTAGGCCATGTCAATCACCATTGTTCTTGTTAGAGGTAGGTGAGGCAGCTTTGCTTGGACCACATCTCTTGTATGAGACTTCATAGTAGGTCTAGTTGATACAGCAGAGGATGGCTACTGTGTTGTCTCATCAGAAATATTAAGTTGATCACTACATACAACCCTTGGAGTTCATCGTTGGGGATCAGGTTTTCTTACGTGTTTTACCAAGGTTGGGAAAGAGGCGAATCAGGAGTCAAGGTAAACTATCACCAAGGTATTTCGGGCCGTTAGAGATTTTGGAGAGAGTCGGGCTGGTTGCCTATCGGTTGATGTTACCAGAGATGTATCGGGCCATGAACGACGCCTTCCATGTATCTCAGCTACACCATTATCATTCATACCCCTCTCACGCATTTAATCCAGAGAAGGTTGAACTACATACTGATTCATCATTTAAGGAGCTTCTGATTCTTATCATTTATTAAAGCACGATGGTTTTCTAAGGCCGGTCAGTTCCTCTCAGACAGGTGCTATGGCAGCATGGACGAGTGTAGGACGAAACCTGGGAGCGGGAGACTCTCTTATATGGTTTCATGTGTGACTAAAAAGGTATTTTAGCATAATGATTTTATGATAAGGGAAAACTCTTTTATATAGTATCATACTCTTGAAATAGACTAATGAGTTTCATCTCTTCTTTTCTATGGTTTCTTACTAGGACATGTTTACTCATCCTATATTTTAAAATGATTTTCATTGGGTTTATGTACGATGATGAGTAATGAATAAGACATAATATTTAAAAAGGAAATATAGTCTTACTGAGAAAAAGGATCACTTGAAGTCACTGGAATTGTTATGTTATTTTTCTTCCAAATTCTATAAAAACTATAAACGAATTTTTTCTGTGTGTAAGGGATCCAATAATTTGTCTGATATTATATTTTAAGGATGGATAAAATTAGGTCATGTTCTTTGGTGTATAATCTAATATGATTAAGAAAAATTTCATAGAACCTGAATAATGACTGTCGGTTCAGGGTTTTAATAATTTTGGAGATGAGAAAATTTAAGATAATGACGAATTTATCCAAATACATATTTCAATTGAATGATTATTAGTGGATATTTTTTCGATCAAATTGAGATGTATTATTCAATAAATAATGATCAATAACATGGAGTATAGGAAGAAATCCTTTAGTGTTCCCATAATTTTATAAGTACTATATATTTATTTCATATCTACTATTAATAACTTTTAAAAATGTTACATAAATTAAATTTAGTCTTAATGTTTATCAATGTCCCATATTTAAAATAATATAAAAAATATATTTTTAGTAATCAACTTTTCATTATGTATAAATTTTAGTTTTATTAAAAAATATTATAAGTTAAATTAATTCATGTCTTTCGTTGTATTATAACTATATCATATAACACCAACTAGATGTAATAAAAATGTATTTAACAATTTACTTAATTCACATAGTTAAAATTATAATAAATTAATTCAGTTACATTTATATCATTTGTTCATTATTATTCAATTTTATGTAACTTTGTCTTTGTTAAATTCATTAGATAGGTTTTTTTATTTTATTTATATTATTTCATGTCTCATAATGGTTGTCAATATTTTTTTCATTTTCAATAACAAAATAAAAAAATATTATTTTTTTAGTGTTCGTTAGATTTATTTTAATACTTTTGTAATTAATACTAAATTTTATATATTGTATTTGATTTTTTATAGTCTTTTAATAATTGTTGTTAAATGTGACATGAACGGTTATTTCATGTCACATTTCTATGTAATCTTTCTATTCTATCAATGATACTTTACATAATTTTTATAAGGATCCTCCCCATTAATTTTGAATAGATCCACCAAAATCAACTGGGAGAGAGAAGGTTTACGTTGCTGTTAAACATGGAAACAAGTGTTTACCAAAATTATAATACTCAAATGGATCATAGTATAGGACATCAATGAAATTTAATTAACATGGGTGTCTTAAATATTAAAATTAGAACCAATTTTGGATACTTATTTCTATATAACATTGATAAAAATTAATGATTCTTATTTTTGATTGGAGAAGTGAAAAACAAATAAAACTAGATTATCAATGGGAGGAGATTTTTTTAATCACATTTAACATTTATTTTAACATGAAATATTTCTGTTGTTATAGGTGATTTTATTTATCATAATATTCCTCTAAATTACCATCCAATAATTATGGTGCTAATAGATTTTATATTTTATTTGAATGATATTGAGGGATGTGTAATGTTTAATATATTCATATTTTATTGTTGGTAGAATAAAAAGTAAAATACCATTTTAAATTTAAATTTTTATAGATAATATACATGGTTTAAATTTTTTTAATGTAGACAGAATAAAAATATTTTTTAATTTAAATTTTAAATATTTGAATTATTATTTATGATATCCTTGAATGATTATATTAATTATTATTAATCAATTAACTAATAGTAACTAAGTATATTTTATCATGATATCAATGTTATGAATATATAACCTCACAAATTATCTCATGGAGGTTATCTATTACTCATATAAAAAATAATGGCTAGATGGATTGAAATGATCAGTGCCACATCTTTATTCTAGACAAAGACAAGACCTATATCCCAAAGAATGAATGGAAACGTAAAATACATCATTAATGATGAGAATAAAAAAATATATATAATATTTAGTAATAAAAATATCTAAATAAACTCTTATAATAATTAAATTTATTTTTAAACATCTTATATATTTTCAGTCACTAATAAATTCTACAATTATTCATTATTGGAAGCCTATAAGAAAAAGGTAACCCATGGTTCCTTTATACCAAAATGTAGGAAGGATATTTTATCATCAATTTTAGGATGGAAACAACACCATGGTCATATGTGTGTTTATAGGGTGAGTGTATCTATTAAGATATTATTTAGTCATTCTGGTACTTCTTGGAGGGAGGATATATATAAGGAAGAAATAGAATCTGTAAAAAAATGTCAATAGATATGTTAGAAAATGAATTATAAGAGTAGATAATATGTATGGTTTATGTATGTAGACATCATGATATTGTTTCTACTTTTATAACCTAAATATACACCTCAGCCTATATATTGCAATCAACCACCTCAACCTGATTAATATACATATCCATCACCTCCAAAATTGATTCTAATATAATATGAGTTTCATGTTGTGGAACTATAGTATCACATTATATCATATGATATGATACAGTGTATTGAGAGATATCATATATTAATAATATATGAACATGAATCAACATAATTTAATTTTATAGGATACTATTAATGTAGAATCTGTATTTTCATTCTCAACATCTGTTGTCTCTATAGTTTGATAATGTTTTTGAAATTTATTACTATGTACATATGACATATTCAAACAGCATAACACTGAGGTGTTCTTAAATTATATCATTTCTAAATATTTTTTATTATTTTTTTATTATTTATATATATATATATTCCTAGACTATATAAAATATATTAACTTTCTCAATATATTTAAAAACATGTAGAGGACCCTTCAATATCACATATAACCTTTTTCAATGGATATCATGAATTATCACCATATGAAATTATTTTGTAAAATGTTTATGAGATTTTAATTACTAAAAACATTTTTGGTCTTTTTTGACATATATTGATATTTTGAGATGTTGTTATAAAGCTTTCATCTGCCTATATATTTTTCTTTATTAGGATGTATGTATTTTAAATTTAATTCAATTATAATATTAATTTTATTAATATAAATTTAACTCAAATTACAACCTATTTATTATATGGTATTTTTATAGACATCTTATTCGCAATGATATGAATTGGTCATATCGAGTAATAGACCCATTATATATTTCCTTATTAATTATGGAAAATCATAATGAAGAATGGGTGGCATACATATCCCTATGATTAGACAATTAATTAAATAAGTGTTGGATTGATCATTATTTTAAAATATATAAAACTGAAATTTCCTGTAGAGAAAATTAATTTTGTATTTGTGTTAATCTATTTTTTTTAGATATATCGTATTTTTTATCAATAACCAGTAAAAATGTACATATTGATCCTTATAATTGGCTAAAAATAAAGAAACATTAAATAATTACAAGATTTGTATGTTTTAATATATATATTATAACTAATTTTTAGTTAAACTTTTAATTGATATTTTATTATTTGTCATTAATCACTCCAACCGAACAGTAGGTACAAGAAAAAATAGATATATTTTTAATAAAAAAATATGAAATATTTTATATTAATTATAATATAGAAAATACAAAATATATTATATATAATTTATTCATTTTTTTGAAACCAAATTTTCATCATTAAAAAGGAGTAATCAATTTTATGTATTATTTTATTTGATTGATGTATAAATATATAAAAATATGAATTTTATATATTTTATCATTGTAATAATTTTTTATCGTTAATCATTATTTTTATGATGGCATTATCATGAGAGTAAATGTTTAATAATATTTTTTTATTTTTTTATCATTTTTATTATGCTCTCTAATAAAATCAAATTCATCGAAATAATATATATGGAGTATGGGTTGATATTTTTAAAATTCTTTATCTGGTTTTAGTTAATCCCACTAATATTTTTAATGTATATTATTAATTTTAACTACAAGTGGTAATGTTCTTACAATTATAATAAAATTTGTATTTGAAATTTTAAAATAGAATTGTATTGGATTCTATACAACTTTAATTTTATTATATATTCTTTATTTTTTATATTTCTTTATTGGGTATTTTATTTTCAATAAATTATTAAAAAATTCAATTAATTAACTAATCAATTTCATAAAATATTACAATATCATTATAATGTGACATATATAGAAGGTTATTTAATTTAGTTATTTTTACAGATTTCCACATTAGTTATAATAAAAACAATATCAGATGATATTTTTAGCAATGTTTAAAATAATTTATATATTTAAATTTTTTTACAAAAGTAAATTAAAATATAAAACTAGTTAAGAAATATTTAAAATTAAAAACTAATATTAAAAATCCAATTATATACTGGTGACACCCGAAACATAGTATTAGTCCCACATAAATGCTTTTCTCTATAGAAAGGTTCCATATTTTATATGAAACCATACACTTTGTGTGCATGATTGAACTAGATGTTCCAAATCTGGGAATCATTATTCAATCAATTAACTAATTATTCATACACTTAATATTTACCAGCATCTTTTGGCAACTTAAAAGGCCGATGTTTTATCTTATAAAATTCTTATTCAAATATCTAATTCATAAAATAATATTTTGATAATGATTTGATAGATCTTATAGTTAGAACGTATGACTATAGAATTAAATATATAAATATAATATATTTCCAATGTGTTGAAAATTTATCTTCATTGTAAATAGAATAATATTTTCAATCCTTCTATATTAATATTTCTATATAATAACAAAATTTATCACATATGACAGTTTTTATGTAAAAACTTCAATTTCTAAAATTTGAAAAAACTCTTTCCAGTGTGTACCCAATGTTATAATCCTACATAATGTATATAATTTCACTATTTTATATCATTCCCTCTAACCATTTAATAGAATCAAAATACTCAATTACATTTGGGTATGATTTTGGTTTATTTTATATAAGTATTACAACATATTCAATTTCTATTAGGATGTATATGAAATTTTAGCACTTCAAAAATCCAACAAGTCCATCTTGTATATTTTAATTCTATGTTGAATCTATTTATATAACCCTTTTTTAATCTAACTAACTTTATATTACAATTATAATTTAGGGTTTATGTTTTGTAACTTCTAAAAAATGATTTTTTCTAAATAGTAACTCTATTCATGTGATATTTCTTAAGGAAAACACAATATAATGACACAAACACTATCCGTTAGTAATATTTATAGGAATATTATACTATGATTTCCTTATAATATTAAAAAATAATTTTATTGTTTGAGTCATTTTTTAATAAAGAAAATATCTTCCATATGCTATAGATTCCTAAATCATTATAAATTAGGATACATCATAATCCATATAGAATGATATGAAATATAGTAATACCAATTAGGAATGAATGACTATGTTTTTTTAATTTTATAAATTTTTTCAAAATGGCATACAGACTCTTTATTGGTTGAACTTTGTCCAAACGATATGATTTCACATAAAGTACAAAATATTAAAATATATTATAATATGTGATTTTAGTTGTGAAATAATTCAATAATATCTCAGATGATCAATAATTACAGTTTTCAAGTATTCATCTCCCCCTTATGATTATATAATATTATAATTCATTCATATTTTCATTTGTAAATGTTTTTTTGAACATCATAAATATTATAATGATTTCAATCCTTTTCATCATAAAAACCTCTAAAAAATTTTATCTAGTATTTAAACATCATTATAAATTTTTCATCCTAATCAACCTTTATTCATTTATCTTAATAAATAATAGTAATTTTTTCATATTTTTTATAATAAAATGATTTCAATAAAAATATCTACACTGTATTTTTATGTTTTTAAAATTTATATTCCAAAAAAGATGACAATGATAATTTGTTTTATAATAAACATTTATTGTATAAATGACTCACCATATTCATTTATATATAAAATATTTCTTTCTTTTCATGAATATATAACTCATGTTTTAGAATTATGATAACTAAATCAAGTTTTAATATGATTTTTTAATATTTTTATAGTTTAACAATTAAACAAATAAATTATGAAGACTTAAATAATATCTAATAAACTCCAATGTTTATAATTCAGACCTATTTAAAACATATATATTTGTATCCATTTTTAAAAATAATCTCATATATGCGTGTCTATAATTAGTAGGAAAATTTTATAATGTTTATAATTTTTTGAATAATAAATTTGAAAAATAATATAAATTTATTTTTATAATAATAAACACAACATGCTAATAATTGTGTCATTATAATTTTTTTACAAACAATGAAAAAATATATATGAATATAATGATTGAATATATTTTAAATATCAAAATAATAATCCTGATACATTTCAATATCATAATCCTGAAATATATTTTTGTTATTATAATGTTTATTTTCATTTCAACAAGTATTATAATAGAATTTACTCCTAGTGATATTGATAACCACATATATCATATCAATTTGGGGAAACCATTTTTCTATTTCTCTATATTTTGATTCTATAATACCATTTCAAAATAATATTATCATCATTGATTGGATGAAAAGAATTTCATACCACTTATGATTTTTTATTTGGGAAATTCACAACAATTTTCAAAAACCTAAAAAAATATTCCTTTGGTATCCTTATTCCTAGTGTTTTCTATATATGATTCATATAATTTATACCATGGGACACTGTAATCCAACTCAAAGGGTTAGCCATGTAATATAAAATATACATTAGATTATCCACGAGTATCCATTTTTATCATTAATTTAAAAATTTGTATTATTAGGGTCGTGGCATGATTTTAGTTTAGAATGAGTCACTGATATAGTAATTTTAGGGTTTTTTAGTTTTTTCATTACTATAATCATCTAACATTTATCATATGTACAATATTCTCCCTATGAAATATTTCAATCTCATTTTAACATTATCTATATTCAAAAATTATGATATCTATACATTGGGTATTATTACATAAAGTAATTTCATATTATATAAATATATTAAGAGTTAACACATCATATAACAAACTAATTGAGATAATTATCAAAACATAATCATCAATTATATATATATATAATCACCTTCATAAGGTATAAAAATTAATTAAATAAATTCAAAAAGATTAAATAATCACACTCTTGAAAAGGGAAAAAATTGTTCCATTACTAAAATATACCAACCATTCCTCGATATAGAAGAATACCGCGATTTATTGAGGCGTCTAACCTAATGTCCACCTATTCATGTATCAATACACAAGGTTGAGGAAATTTTTAATAAATCGCTACCACCAAATATTCATAAATCATAACAATAAATTGTTATTTAATTTATATTTAAATAAAACCATTGTCTTGTCCGAAAAAAAAATTCAATTTAATTCATACTATTTAGATAAATATTATATTGTAATCACATAATTAAAATAAATTAAATTTAGTGATTTAATAAAAATCATACAAACAAAATAATATAAAAAATATATACATATGGATATTAAATATGGATTGTATAAATAAATTAATAATTAATACATTAAATATATTATTCAATGACATTAGTGAGTAAAAATTCTACAAAAACTATACTTGGTATCATCTAATAGAACACATGTTTGAAGAGGTAAAATCATCACTTCAATATTGATTTATTAGAAATTGTTTTTATTTTATGAAAATCCATAGCTATAAACCACAATGTTGTTTTAGTACCCAATACATTGTAAAAATGCCTCTTCTTGAATGTTCTTTATTGATCAATAATGTTATTTGTAAGTGATATTTTTTTAATAGAAAAAAACATCCATTTATTTTAGAATAATTAATAAATATTAATTCCATATAGAAATCCCATTTTTATAATCCATGGACATTTTTGTAGGATACCATTATTGTATTTTTTTTAAAAATCCATTTAAAAAAACATTTAAAATACAATGTTAAATTTTTGAAATCATCAAATGTTATACATTTTTTTTCAAAACCATGATGTTATTTTATAACCATTGATTTTATTTTGGGAATATTCTTTATTTATTTACTTTTTCCGATAACTATATTTTTTATTATTAACTTATAATGGATCTAATGACACTATAGTTACTTATACTTCATCTCCATAAAAATAAAATGTGGAATAGTAAATAAAATAAATATATATGATCAAAGAACAGAGGAATCAATATTATTAAAATACTCTAACACATATAAAAATGCATAGTCCCTTCTAAATCCACTAAAATGGTGTCCATGATCAAGTCCCCTCATTAGTAACCAATGTGTTCTTACCTCTAAAGGTATAAAATTTCTAGTCTATTCATTAAATGTTTTAGTTGGATCCCAAATATTTAAAGGAGCTCTTATATATCCTCCTCAATGTAAAATAAAAATAATTATAAAAATTTATGAATAAATATATAGACAAGTAATACTAGTATGGATAAATCTGATTTCTAAAATATAATTTATATAATTTATTTATTTAATGAATGAGCATATCTAAATTAAAAAATTCATCACTAAGAAATTTATAATTTTTGGGGTATAAACTATCATAACTCTTTCAAAGATAACCTCGTTATTGTAGTTATTGTTCTTCAAATTTATAAGTTTATAATATATATAGACACCATCACTGAATATGTTAATAATATTAATGAATGTGAAATTAATTTTATTAAATTTGGATGAATGGTATTACATAAAAAAATTATGGGAAAATAGTACAATGAGAAGATTAAAAAATAATAAACCATATTATAATTCCATGTATATGTTAAATAAATTTCTGCAGGATACATATAAGTAAAATAATCAAATTATTTATTTAAAATTTGTATATTATTGCAATACATTATAAATATTCATAAATAATATAATTGATATGGGATATGAAATATCCATTTTATAATTAAAGTAGGAATAATATAAATATAATTTAAAAATAACACGAACATTAAAAATTCATCATCAAGTTCTATATTAAAGATCATCATATGGATTATTAATTTTCCATGAACATAAAATATTATATATATAAAATAATTTTTTCAAAAGGTAATAAAAAATATTAGATAATTGAATTTTATACAAATAAGTCATCTTATTTTTATAGGAGAAAAATTTATATATGATTGTATTATATATCATGGGAATATATTTGACTATTGGTAATATATACTGTTATTATGGAATATTGGAAAAGTTAAAATTTTTATGTAATAATTTTTATAAATAATTAATTTATCTAAAATAGTAATTTTGACATAAAATATTCGATGGGAATATTTACTAAAAAAGGGAATGATAATATTTTAAAAAATAATTTTGAATTACATTCAAACATGTGTGTACTCATAAGAAATCTTTTATAATGTATTATATAATATTATATATAAATTAAATTTAAAATGTTAGAGGATAAAATATAAAAAATATTTATCATTTAAGGAATGATTGAATCAAAATTATGTTTGTGTTTTATATGTATTGGAAGGTCATAAATAAGTAACCAAATTAAGAAAGGGACTAATAATATAAAATGGAAAATAAAATAAATTTTAAAAATTAATGATTAATGTAAATAATATATCTAACCATAAAAAATTAATTTTATGAGGTGATTAAAACCCATCATAATTTGATTCCACTTTTGAACCATCATTCTTGTAAATTTTCAATTCATAAAAAATATTAAATGAATTTTTTAAAAAACCCTCATACTCACCTATAATATTACACATCCTCTACCAAAATTAAACAATAATATTCCATTATATAACTAATTTATCTCTATCCAAATTCACTTTCCAAAATCTCTATAACAAAATAATTTTGTCTCTGGTCTAATCATGGTGTCCTAAATCCTTCATTATAAAATTATTCATTTGTGAGAAATTTGGAATACATAATTGTATGTAAATAGTTTTTTATATATTTTTCAATTATCATACCACATATAATCTTCCAAAATACCATTTTCTATTTTAATGAAATAAAATTAAAATCATTATACATATATATATAATTCATATTACTCTAATATGACACTACATACTAACTATTTCATTTGTATAATAAGTTTTCATTTGGGTCGGTATAAATAAATTAATAGATGATGTTTTATTATAATCATAAAAAACAATTAAGTATTATTAAAAAAACATAAATTGTTGTAATTTATGATTTTAAATAATAAGTTATGTTATTTTTTTATTATTGGGACCATTATTCAAAAAAATATCTTCATAAAGTAAATTTTTATTATCAATAAAATTACCTAAAACATGAGAATAATTACATTAATTCAAGATAATAATAAATATATAAAATCAAATTAATTAAATATAGTCTATTTAAATAATTAATATAATATTATTCAACATCCATAAGTAATCTATATATGATAATAATTTTATTATCTAATTATGACAAATATTTATTTTCCCAAAAAAGAATACCAAATAAAAAACTACCAGAATTCAGAGAATAAATTAAATTATAACTAAATTATAAATATTTAGTATATGAATAAAATATTACATTATAGAAGGTAATATAAATGAATAAGTTTTAAAATTTATTTGTTATGATGTAAATGTTTTTTATATAGAGGCTTACAGTTCCTTTATTGGAGTCATTTATAATGAAATGTGTTTTCATCAAACCCCCCCTAATAATATATAATATCAATGTTTAATATATATCAAAATAAAATTTATCTACTTTATATATAAATACACATTTATTTTTTTATCCTATATTTATTGTTTTTCATGTTTTTATATAATTTCCCTTCCCATTGATTCATAATATAGATTAAATTATTTTGGAATATAATAATTATTTTATTATTATTTTTTGAATAATAGATTCCTATTATATGTCAATATTATTTATATTATTTCCTTGATATATGTACAAAAACTTATATTATTGTATAAGGCATCATTCTATTTACATTTACATATATATTAATGTATGATGTCAATTTATTTTACTAAATTATTTAAATTTCCCCCCCCATAACACTCTTATTTAGTGTAATATATATTATATACAAATATTCAATTTATTTTTTATATGTAAATTTTTCACTAAAAGATTTATTTCTAATATATTCCACCATTAGAATTGTATATTCAAAAAAACATTCAAATGAAAAAGTGGTAAAATATAAAATTATTTTTTTCAGTCTTATATTTAATTATTTTATTATAATTTAATTCTTATGGATATTTCTTAATATTAATTAATATTTATTTTAATTTATCAAAAATATGATTTTAATAAATTCTTATAACTTTTTTTCATTATGGATTCATTTTCATTATTCTATAAATTTTTATTCAACCCATTTCATTTTTATGTGTTTATATTTCTGATGGTTTTATAAATTCTTTCTAGTTCATGTGACGTGAATATATATGGTTTATCATGATGTGATATGTGTTCCCAAAACTATATATCTATGAAATTCATTTATTAAATATTATTTCTTCTGAAAATGACTGTTATTAGACATGGTATTTTACCATTGTCCATTATATTATGAGGCACATTATCCACTATGTATTGATTTTTTTATTGTAATCAATGAAATAAAATTTAATTTTCTATATATATGTTCCTGATATATTCCTATTACAATATTATTATAAAATAAAAAATATGAACAATTTCATTATTATACATTTAAGTCTGATTTATTTTTATTATGTTAATATCTGTTGATTATGTTTTCCTACCCTAATGTTAATATTCTACTCACTTATAATCTTAATTAGTGTTTCTAATGATGATATGAACGATTTATAATAGGTTTTACACATTACTCAAAATCTATTCTCACAAATTTATTAGGTTTCCATATTTCTATGTGAGATTATATAAGGAAAATATCTATGATGAAATCATGTGTGGGGAACATTATCGGATATATCTAAGTATTATTGTGTTATAAGATACGTATATAGATAATATATAACAAATCTATACATATTGATTCTAGAGGTTTAATTTAGATGTAATTTCAATTGATCATCTAATTTAATAATATAATATATATATGTATGTTATATCGGGTCTTCTCAACTAGAATCAAAGTAGGGTTTTGATAAATTTTTAGAATAAGTTTTGGATTATAAAATTATATAAAATATTTTAACCATATTTTTGATGAAATTTATATATGATGGTCCTTAAATTACATTTGTTTAGAAAAGGAATCCAAAATATTGGAATATTTTGATTTATTTTTATTATCATATTATTTTACTATATATATAGTTGTTTAATAATTATACATAAAATTTATATTTTAGTAGATGGATTGGACATGGGGATATAAAATGAACATGAATATGAAATATAATTAAATTATTGCTCTAATGACGTACTAAAAAATGGGAGATGAACTGAGACATATTATTGTTATAATTATCAACCTCTATAATGATTTTAAAAATAAAATAATCCATGTTAAAAACTTAATAGTCTAAATATATAAAAACATTTCATGGATTCATTAATGTTAAAACATCCTCCAAAATTTACTGGGTCTTATGATTTTCTAATTATTGATCAACCGATCGACATGAATTAAAAGATATGTTATACTATTTAAGTGATTAGATCATTAAATGACTATTTTATTTATATATAATTTGTAATGTGATGTAAATAAATGATGGATTCTAATTATGAAGATAAAGAAAAAGGAATAAATTCATTCCATTTCATGGAATGAGTATAAAAGGATAATGTTCCAAAAATATATCATAAATTTATCATATTAAGAAAGATATATAATTACATGAATTTAATAAACATATGATGAAAACATTGTTTTATTTGAAGAAAAGTTATATAGAATTTTATTGTTCTTCAGTAGTTTTATTATTGAACATGAAATAAAAATAGATCAATGATTATTTCAATTAATATCATTTTTAAAGAAGTGATAGTTATAAGGGACTATAAAAGCTACAATTAAATTGATCGATGTGATATTAATGTAAAATTAATTATTTCTATATACTCATTTTTTAATGGTTATTGGGAAATTAATTAGAATAAAGTTTTTTATAAGAATAATAAAGATAAAATCCATGTGGTAAATAAGATTTACCTTCCTACATGTCTCAAATGTGGGTAAATCATGGTGGACTTTCCTTAAATTAACAGGGAAATGTTTTATGTGCAGAAACGAAGGCCATCTATCATAATAATTAAAAATATATATGATGTCACAGAAAAAATGTTATGAATGGAAATATAATTTAATGATCCTCTACACATATATGATTCCTTTATAAGGATATTAAACATTATAGAAAATAGTTCATCATCCAATGTGTTACTGTTGATAATGAACAATACAATAAGATGGTGAATGTGAATGACTATAAAATCACAACTACTAATTTGGGTCATGAAGATGAAAAAAATGAATGGTACACTGATCATCCACTCAAGAACTATAATATCATATTTGATTTAGGTTCTACCCACACCATCATATATGGTGAGTTTTCTAAATCAATCAAATCAGCAACTGAATGATAAGATATTGAATTGTAGGTAAAAAACTCAGTGGTATTGTGATTTCTACCTATGTCATAAACTCCTATATGATTTAATTTTCAATAAATTTTAATCATATTAATCATGTAATTATACCTTCTATTAAATTTGATATAATTTTTTTCATGGAATGGAATTGAAAATATAAATTATATGTATATAATAATAATATTCATCACATAAAATAAACTAATTACCATTTATTTTTGAAAGTGTGACTATGTGATATATATATAAACCAATTACCTAATATAGTTCCTCAATATAGGAATAAAATAAATAGAGAATACATCACTTGTGGATAAATATTATTATTCATGAAAGGATATTTTTTTGAATTTTTTTCTCCGATGTTCGAGTATTTTCGGAAAATTTTATGTTATAAGAGATAAAATTTATGTACATAGAGGATATTATATATAAACATATTTATTTTATAATTATTTATAAAATTTATTATGTACTACATTCTAAGAGTAATTTTAGAACTCAGAGTGGTAATATGGGAATCTCATATCACTCATTAGACCACAAAACTATATCTAGAGGTAATAATATTCTTATTTAAGCACATCACCTATATTATGCATAGTTTATAAGAGTAAATATAGTCTTTGTAAGGTTAAATATTACCATTGTAAGAGTAACTTTAGTTTAAATAATAGTAACTATGATATATTATTAATATCATTTTTAATCTTGAATTGGAAAGTATTAATGAAACTATGACATTATAAGAGTTAATTTTTGAATTAGTAGTGTAATTCATGAATTTGGAAGAGTAAATGGGTTAATTTTTAAGATAATTTTACTATTGAATAAAAATTAATAGTGGAATAAAAAATCAATATAATTATTTCCATATTTATATGGTTCACATAAAATTTCCAATACATATGACGAATATTTATAAAAATGTATTAGATGATTCATAGTTGGATATAAAACCATAATATCCAATGATGTGGATTAAACTGGTTTTCCAATAGGATATTTTTTTGAATTTTAATAAAGATTTAATGATTTTTTATGTGATGAAATGCATTCTATATTAAAACTAAAATAGTGTAAATTACATTTAATGATCAAATATGTTATTAATTTTTATGTTATTGACTTGATAGTATAACGATCTAGAGAATCGAT
The DNA here is from genome assembly GCA_963277665.1 of Viscum album. NCBI lineage: Eukaryota > Viridiplantae > Streptophyta > Magnoliopsida > Santalales > Viscaceae > Viscum > Viscum album. The sequence goes on from OY728136.1 coordinate 1,341,130,941, forward strand.
GTGTGTTCCAGATATAAACATGGATGTTTTATTCACATTACTCATTGAATATAAAATCAATTAAATGATGATGAACTTTATTTCCATTATTTGAGAAGATATTTTGGTACTATGATTCATGAAATAAGAATCATGTTGAATATAGTTGGAGAATTGATGATCAATTTCTACCTGATACCTTTTTCATCATCTATGTCAAGGGAATGTGATTCTGATTATTAATCATCAATGTGCTCATACATGTAAATAAAAATTATCATGTTGTTCATGAACATAATCATTCATAATCATATTTTTATTATGAAACAAGGTTGATGGATGATGTTCATACTATTATATTGATACTCTTTACGCATTCAATAACATTTTAAAATATGAAATTACATTTAATTCTTTGGTAACTAGTGACAAACTAGAGGAATTATTCAAAATAAAGATTTAAATGCGAACACTTGAAGGTTTTTTGTTCTAAAAAATATTTCACATCATATTTGGGAGGTATAATATACATGATATGTGAAGTTTCTGATACCAATAAAACAATTTTACTTAATTGAACACAATTTTTAATCAATATAATATAATAGTAATTGTAATTCCATTACCCACAAAGTTTAAATATAACGAGGAATAAGATCTCAAATTAGAGATGAAACAATTAAAAAATAAAATGTGTTGGGAAGTTATATAATAATAGTTTCATATTCTGTGAGTGTGAATTTAAACTATGTGGATGAAGAAATTAAAAAATCATGAAGGTTTAATTAAAATTTATTTTTTTAAAATGAAACACTATTTCTACCAACCCCTACTTAACGATACTATAATTGAATAGGGAAATCCATGTAGAATTAGTAAAAATTATGTTACATTTAAGATCCTACCTTTAAAATTAAATTACAATATGAATTTAGAATATACATTAGTGGATCTTTTTTATTATTAAATGGACATTCATGGTGTAGTGAAATGAATTATAACCAATTTTCTATAACAATGAGTAGATGATAATGATTCAATTACATTTTGTTTTCCACCACATGGGAGAGATCCTCTCATAGCCTTTATAGAAAAATTTAATATGGTTATAGTTTAAAAATGTAGTAATGAAATTGTTCCTTAATTATTAAGTTATTATTTTATTAACATTATTTGGAATAACCCTGATAAAGGGTTATGTGGAAAGATATGGAAAATGTATGAGGGAAATTTCAAGAGTTGTGATGTAAAATTTATTCTTTGTATATGATCTATAACAACTAAATGGCGGAATATGATATTGTAGATCACTATTTAACTAGTTTGATAAAGATATTTCATCTCATTATATGATTTATCAATAACCCATAGGAATCTACTATTGAAAAAAATTAAATGTGAAATTATATAGAGAGATTTAATAAAAAATATTATGTTGGTGAATACAATGAAAGACTACCCATTGATGAGTTACATAGTATCATTAAAAATAATGAACTCATAAAATATCCATTTTCTAATAAAAAAACATAGAATATATGTAATTAATGACCACTAACATGTTGATAATGAAAGAAGAGGACAATTTGTGGTCAGTTAACTTAGATGATTATGATAAGAGTTATAGGAATCAAATGATATTTATTGACATTATTTTTAAAAAATATTAAAAGTGGAGAAGGAAAAAACAAGAGATAAGTAAATCTCATTTGATTCATTTTTGAGTCAATTGAACATTTTGTGGAAGAATATATAGGGATTATATATTCATAATATGAAAAATAATTTAATAATTATATTCCACAAATTATATCATGAATAATATGTTTCAATAATCTGAATAATTATTGTTAAGGTTGAAATAATATTCAATGAATAATGGATAATTATTATTGAATAATGGAAAAAATAACTACTCCTATATAGGTGATCATTAAGATAAATACTATGTACTAAAAGTGAAATAAACCATTGAATATGAGTAATGAAAATAAAAAAGATAATTAAATAATGAGTACAGATAATAAAAATTAATATAACAAATAAAAAAAAATTGAACACATACTTGAAATAAACACCCAATATTAGATAAATAATAATCTCTTAAGAAGGAACCGAAAATTTTGACGTAAATTTAAAATGAGATTTATAATATTTAGAATTATCAAATTCAATAGATCTTTCACATCAATGTGAGAGGGTATATATGGAAATTAATTGTGAATAATAATTATATGAAAATTTCTAATAAAAATAAATACCTATGTGTGACATGACTATGGTTTCATAAGGGAGATAATAATTTTTGATAAATGATTGATATATAAGAAAAATCATTGTATTAAAAATATGAGCCATCAAAAATGTTGGGAAATGGTGTATAACTACCATGACTGTTATTACACACTTAAACATGATTTATTACGTACACATGACCATAATAATACTCCAAGGACAAAGTGGTCTAGTGTGATTGTAAATTTAGAACATTACATAAGAAGTTAGAAAATAAAATAATACATCATTATTGAAAACTCCTTTTACATGACCAAAAAATTCCTTTTTACATAGCATAGAATGGGATAACCAGAGGACATTTATAAAAAAACAGTGAGCTATAAATCCCAGTAAGGGAGTATAAAAGCCATAACATGATGATTAAAATACATTTTAGGGAATAGGGTTATCAATGTAGTAGAAGAGACACATGAACATAAAGGCATGGTATAACATGATTATCATTACATGGAAATGTGGCAACAACATTTAACATGATATTACCATGAGCCAAGTATCATTGAAAATGGAGAATGGGTAAACACTAATTTCACAATAATAAGAATTATTAAACCCTTATTGCACTTGAAGTATCATGATACTAATCTTTACCCTATGCATTAGAATGCTATCAGGGAAAACGCTTCTTAATAATTTCATTTCGTGCATAAGTGTTCCACATATATCATATAACATGGACTCATTAAAAACGATAATTTATTCCATGATAAAAAAATATTGAATTGATAAATGAAACTCTATAATCAATAAGTAATATTCCATAAATTTGAATACCCTTTATAGTGAAATGGGCATGGTATTCACCACACAATGGCATTGGCTTGGAAAATCCAGGTGTAATTTCAGGAGCACAATGACATGACATAAGAATTTATAAAGATGGATGATGATATATAAAGGGGTGTCTCAACATATATACCTGAAATTGATAGTAATGGTTTCATATAGAAAAATTCCCCACCATGTGTAATGGAATTTTGATTCATAATATGAAATAATTGATAGAATGTAAATGAGGTGAGAGAAATACCTTACCAAATTTCATCATGGTAACAGTAGTACATGGGTATAAATAATGAGATAAGAAAGGGGTATTTCATAATTCAAACATAATTCTGGATTTATATGGGAGGATATAAATCATACCCCAAAATTGTTAATTGAAAATAAAATGGTACAACAATATAAAGAGACTTTGACAAAAATGATAGAGGAAGAAATATTTTACTTATAAGTGTGATCCCAATGGCTTGAGAGAGGCTTGATAGAGGCTCCTTGGAAGAATGGGGTGCCTTGGGAGGATTCTAGAGAGGGTATGGAAGCAGTTGGTCGAGATCCAAAGGTTCTGATTGAAGAGAAGTTGGAACATGGGTGGGTTTATATAGGATAAGAGGTGGAATTATTTATTATTTTGGTTTTGGACACTACACAGTAAACAGATCAAAACCACAATCCAACCCATGGTTAATTATCATTTTTTTTCCAATGGGGAGTGGAAAAGATTATTATATAATTAAAATTCCATAACTTTTTATAATACTAGGATTATATTTTTTGAGGTGATTCATACTCTTAAAGAAGCCATTTTAAAATGTTAAAATGTTTTATAAGTCTTGGAGGTTCCACGATGGCTTTTTAAAATAAATAAAACTAACCTAAAATCAAATTATTTTTCATTTAAAATATATATTTGTCGGACATCCCATTTATAGTATTTTATTACAAAACTATTGGGCCATTATGATGTCATAAAACACATTATATAATTAAAAATATTTAATTTTTCCAAAAAAAAACCAAGAGTCTCAGAAAAGTATTAAAAATTCACCATTGTATAATTTTAACGTTTTGATTCCCAAAAAAATATTCATTATATCTAAATAATTTTATAAATATATTATTTCTTATTTGTTAAATAAAAACCAACATTTATAAAAAAATCATGGGTTTTGATGAAAATAGCTTCGACACCTTAATAAAAATTGCAATTTTATTCTTAAAAAATACAAGATAATTTATATTTAATAAAAAGTCATTTATTATTAATATTTTATTAAAATATTTTTTATTGCAATAATCTATTAATTCCTAAAAATATATTTCTAAATTGAATTTAAATATTAACCCGAAATACTATTTGTTCTTTAAATAATATTTTCAATGTTACAATAATAAAATGAATGTATTTTGTTTATTATATATAAATACAATTCACATTATAATAGTGCTAGGGTCTTTTTAGCTAAGTCTTTATAACATACATAGAAGACTGAAGGGTAAGGTGTGCGATGGTGACACACTATTGAGGAGGTACATATAACATCACTCAGGTAGTAATCTCTATTAATTCCACATTACCCATAGGTGGATTCGTTCAAGCTTAACGTGTTGAATCTCATCCTGGGCATGGTCAAGAGAAAAGCCCAGTGATGCTACCTACTTTTGGAGCCATAAAAAATGGTAATCAAATGGATCAATTCTACTAGATGAGGCCATTACAACCTTTTTCCGGGTAAATTGGATTTTTTAATGACCTATATTTATACTAATCATGTGGTTGCTATTCAATGGCTATATAATAAATGGTAACAACTCATAACAGTATTTTTAAAATATAAAAATAGAAATCCATGGAAGTGAATTTTTTATATAACAATTTTATATAATAAGACATTTAATTAGATCAAGAGATATTTTCATTAATAAGAGTATTGGTTGATAAAATATTCCCCCCTTACGAAACATCATCCTAAAAATTTCCATTTATAATACTAAAAAAGAGGAGGGTAACTCAGCTTCATCACTTCCTTCGATTCCCACATTTCTTCTTCAAAATTGTGGTTTCTCCATAACACTTTCTCAACAGGCATTGTCGAATTTCATAGAAATTTTTCCCAATGACCTAATATCTTCACCATATTCTCTTCATAGGTGAGGTCATTCACCAATTTTACCACCTCTTTATAGAGTACATGTGATTTTTCACATAGGTACTTCCTCTAAAGTGATACATGGAATACATCATGTACTTGAGATGGGTTCAGTGGGAGTGATAGTTGATAGGCCACTACTCCAATGCGATGAAGAATTTCAAAAGGGACGATGTACCTTAGACTAAGATTTTCATTCTTCCCAAATCTCATAACTCTCTTCCACAGTGATATGAAGATGAATACCATGTCTCCAATTTCAAACTCTCAGTCCCATCGATGATTATCATCATAGATCTTTTACCACCTCTGAGTAGCGTAAATGTGATGCAGGATGGTTTTAACATTTTCCACTATTTCATAGACCATTTATAGACATAGGAGTTTTCACTCCCCAAATCATTCCAACATTTTGTTATAATTCACCACCATCCATAAAGGGATTCATAAAGATCCATTTGTACGCTATAGTGGAAAATGTTGTTGTAAGAGAGGCGGCTAGAGGAAGATGGTGATACCACTCTCCTTTGAAGTAAATTGAGCATGCATAAAACAAGTAATCAAGTTTTTGGATTGTCCATTAATATGGCCATTTTTTTAAGGATGATAAGCCATACTAAATATTAACTCAGTATTCTAAGCATATTGAAGACTCTTTCAAAACATATAGGAGATTCTTGGATCTCGATCGAATAAATAGATAATGGAACTCCATTCACCTAACCACTTCTCTGATATATATTTGTTCCAGATGTTCAAATGAGAAATCATTTAGAATTGAAATGATGTGAGGAGTCTTTGTAAGACCATCTACAACAATATTTTTATCATTTTTTCATTTATATGTCTTCAAAGGTCTAGTGAAAAAATCTATATTCATTTTCTCCAATTTCTATATTGGTATGTGTAATGGTTGAATTATCCACTTATACATAGGCCTCTCAGCCATCACGTGCCTGCATATCATGCACATTGATGTATACACAACGATCTCCTTATTCATTTATCCAACCAAAAATGATCATGGGCATCATGATACATTTTTATGTTTCCACAGTGAATGGATAAACACAAACTACGTACATTATCCAAAAGTCTATTCATTAACTCTGGATTTGATGGAACACTTAGTCTTTTCCCAAATATCAAAATTCATTCTTCATTAACATTGAACTCTAAGGATTTCCCATTTTTTATAGTTTCCATTTTCTCTTGAATTCCCACATCATCCTTTTGTTCATCCTTTAACCTTTCTAAAAGAGATGGTTGAGCAATCATTTGATAAAGTATTGATGATGTTACCTTATTTATGATTCTCATGTCCATATTTTTCAAATCTAAGAATATTGGATCCTTTTCAATTATCATCAATGATACAATCCTCGTACCCTTCTACTTTGGGAATCTTCCATGTAGTTTGCTTTTCCCATGTGGTAATGGATTGAGTAATCATACACATTGATCATCTATAACCATATTTTTTGGTGCATATTGAACTCTATATGTGTGAATATATACCTATACCTTTTGTTATCCATGTATATATCACACAGCTCCCCAAAGAGGTAACTTCACCAAATTTTTAAAGAGAATATTACTATAGTCAACTTGAGAACCTATGTTAGATTTTTTTATCACGAACATTCAATTATCATCAAGCATAGGCAATGACATTGACATTTTTCATCAACACATAACCGAGACCCTTCTTTGAAGCATCACTAAATACCCCAAAAAGTTCTCCACTTGTGGGTTGTGTGAGCACAAGTGTGGTGATAAGCCTACTTTTTAACTCCTTGAAGATCTCTTCGCATTCATAGATCCAGGAAAACATTAATCCCTTCCATGTTATCTAGGTAAGATGGATGGACGATCATGTAAAATTTCTCACAAATTGGTGATAATATTCAGCTGACTCCATAAAGCTATGAATATCTATTACCGATGTTGTCCTCGGCCATCCCTCTATTGCAGCTATCTTGGAGGGATCAATAGATATGACATTTCTTGTGATGATATGACCCATGAATGATACATCCTTCTTGAAAAACTCACATTTTTTGTACTTTGAAAATAAAATTTCCTTTCACAATGTCTATTGTATAGTGCTTATATACTCCACATGATTCTCCTTAGTTTTGGAGTATATTAGAATATTTTCAACAAAGACTACAATAAATTTGTCGATGTAATCTTTAAAAACATTGTTCATTGATTCCATGATGATTTATGGAGAATTTTTGAGTCCGAATGGGAATAAAATGAATTCATAGTCCCTGTATCTTGTATAAAAAGATGTCTTGGGGATATCCTCATTCATTGACCTTACATGAGAAGATCACAAACCCATATCCAACTTGGAGTATTATTTTTCTGCACATAGTAGATCGAACTAGTCACCAATATGTGGAAGATGATTCTAGTTCTTTATCATGATTTTCTTGAGCTCATGAAAATCAATGCATAGGCGTATTGACCAATCCTTTTTCTTAATGAAGCAGACTGGTTCACCCCAAGGTGAAGCAACTGGGTGTATAAACCCTTTATCCAGATTATCCTTTTGATTTTTCTTCTACTTCTCATGCTCCAGAACATCTATTATATATGATATCTTGGATTTTTTCTACGGCACAGGTATAATATCAATTTATAATTCAACATCTCTTCTATGAGGATGACCGAGAAATTTCTTGGGGAACACCTCAGCGTATTCCCTCACAATAGGCATATCTTCAGGGATGGTTTCCTCCATCGACTCAATCATCGGAGAAATTTACGCATGCTCAAAGGGCATTAATATCCATTATTGACACGATGATGCTCAAGAATATTCATCTTCCTCTATGCACTTATACGGAATCAGGAGTCGATTTTCCATAAATAGAGTGGTTTCACACTCACAGAATTTTAGGTTGGCTCTATATAGGGAGAACCAATCCATGCTATGATTTTTATCACATTTCACTAAAAGAATTATGATGAGGTTCTCTGGGAAGTTCAATCCAAAAAATTGCGATAGGGAAGGAGACATATAAATGGGTTTCAAAGATTGCGCCATTTTCCATTTTCACCGACATGTTATCATCCTCTATTTTTGGTGGTGTAGGTTTTGTTCTACTAAAAGTTCAAGATATAAAAAAATGCGTAGAAAAAAAACAAAAAAACACGTTCTCTATTATTTATTGAATAACTAGCGTACATGACACCACTTTATTGTCTGGGTTCACATCGGTAGTAGTGATGGAAAAACCTCTCCATTATAGTCTTGGAGGTTGTTGGTTGCCTCTGAAAATCCTGGGATTAGGGAAATAGTTTTAAAATATCCATGGTTCATTACAGATGAAGCAATGAAATGTGTTTTGAGGGACAAATTGAGCATTCCTCTTCTCTGTCGCAATAGTGGGTTATTCATGTTGGCAATTAATGGATAGGATCCCTTGTCTTTCATGCCTCAATAATTTCCACATCCACCTTTGGCATTTTCAGGGGTTCTTCTATCCTCACACATTACAAGTGGTGATGGGTTTTCTTAGAACCGTTATATTTATCCATTGGACTGCCAGAATTAATGTCCACCTTACGTTTCGTATCCCCATGATACCCCTGAGATTCATCGATATCCATTTCAACTTTGAGGGAAAATCGGAAAATTTCTTAATAGATCTCGAAGTCACGGATCACTATGGATTTCTGTTGGCTATCTTTAATGCCACCAATGAAGTGGATATCCTTGAATTGTGGAGTAATGACAAATTCAGAGGCTTACGTGAAATCCTTGTGAATATTGACTGATACGCTCCGATGGATTCTTCACCTTTTTGCTTAAGGGTAAGAAAGTCCCTTCCATCTTAAGTCGGAGGGTGCATGAAAAATATTTATCATATAACATTTCCCAAAAATACATCCATTATGACAGCTTGATATCTTCCTCATGCTTCATATTTTTTTTATTTTCCACCATTGTTCAGCTTCACCCTCAATACAATAATCAACTGCAGAACCTTATCTTTTTAGGAGCATTGATGTATAGAGAAGATCATTTCAATGGATTTGATCCATTTTCTGGAAAATGAGGGGTTGGATGATCCATTAAATTTAGGAGGCCTTTGCCTTATAAATATCAAGATTTTGACTTGATCTTTCTAGGGTGTTAACCTTTATCTTGACCCACATTTCTATTCAAAACCTGAGTAAGATGACAGATTATGTTGAAAATGTTCATGATTTCTACTTCCAAAAAATTACACATCTAATTAAACTAGTCGTCGCATTGATCATTGCATCATTTGTCAGCCCGAGTCCTCCTATAACTGGCCATTGGATGGGATTAAAGTAAATATAGGGGTAAAAATGAAGTGAAATCCCAAGACAAAAACAAATGACTTATAAATTACTTTTATTTTCATATCATATCTATGTTATACATGATCAAATTTCTAATAATTATTCTTAGTGGCATTTTTTTAAATTCCATAATAATAGTACATACTAAGTTTATGAATTTACTAAATCATATTCCTAATGAGGGTCATGACCATGAGTTTATCAAGGCCCCTTTTCGTGCCCCAGTTCCTATTCAAATCTAGCTGAAAATGGTGTTTTTGGGTGTTACCCCTAGATTCATCAATGCAAGAGACCCCTCTACATGCTAGTATCTAGATAATGATGTATTTTCTTGGTAAACCACTTACTCCATACTCCCCACAATTTAGGGATGATACTATTATACTTAGTCTTATCCACAAGGATTTTACTAGGATTTTCTAGTCATAATACCAAAAATAACTAAACATATCCTCTAATACAATCTATAAAAAAATTATATTTATTACGCACTTAAACATGATTTATTACAAGAAAATACACTTCAGAGAGATCCAAGGATATATAGGTCTATTTTCATTGAAAATAATGAAAATATTATAACAATATCGAACCTATAATACAATATCTTTATTGAAAACTACTTTTACAAGACCACAACATTCCTTCGTACATAGCCTAGCATGGCATAAACTGAGGACATGCATAGAAAAAGGTTGTTCTATAAATCCCATTAAGGGACTAAAAAGGCATAACATGAATAAAAAAATACATGTTAGGCACTAGTCATATCAATGGAGAAAAGGAGAAACATGAACATAAAGGAATGATATAACATGATTACCATAACATGGAAATATGACAACAAAATTTAACATGATATTAGAATGAACCGAAGAAAATTGCACATGGAGAATGAGTAAACCATAGTTGAACATGAACTATCATGAGTAAAACCACATTTCACCTGATTTATCATGACAGTAATTATTACCCATTACATTGGAGCGCTTTCTGGTTGCACCAATCATAATCATTTCATTTCAAGAATATTTTTACCACATGGTTACATTAAAGATCATCATTTATTCCATGATAAATGAATGTGGAATTAATAAAAGAAAATATATAATAAATAATTAAATTTTCATAATGGTTTATACCCTTTATAGATAAATGGGCATGGTATTGACTACACAATGACTTTCGCTTGGAAAATCGCTGTGCAATTTCTACAGCATAATAGTGTGACATAAGAATTCATAAAGATGGTTGATGAGAGAAAAAAGAGTGTATCATAATATTTACATTAAATGGAATGTAAGGGGTCATATAGATATATTTCCAAGCATATTATATTAAAATTATATTCATAATATTAAATAATTTCTTTAATGTAAATGAGGGGAGAGAAATACCTTATGGAATTTATGTATGGTTACCGGTGTGAATGGAATGAATTAATGAGAGAGGAAAGGGGTATATCATCATTAAAGCATAAGGAGGGATGTATAGGGTAGGTGTGGAAAAATAACCCCTATTTTTTAATTTAATATAAAAGGGTATAGATTCATTAAAAAACATGGACAAAAATGAGTGAGGGAGAAATATCTTACATGGAAGTGTGAGCCCAATGAATTTGGACTAGCTTGAGATAGGATTTTTGGGAGATTGGGGTGACATGGGAGGATCCTAGAGATAGGATTCTATAGGTTGGTCTAGATCAAAAAAAAAATTAGTGACAATAAGTGGGAGATTTGGTGGGTTTATATTATTAAATAGGGGGAATTCTTTATTATTTTTGTTTTGGACACTACACATTAAACTAACAAAAACCACAAACCAAAAAATGGTTTTTGACAATGGTTTTTGAAAAAGGGGAAGGTAAGACATTATTTTATATTGAAAATGGAATATATTATTAAAATATTAGGCTTTCATATGTGTAGGAGAGTCACACTCCTAAAGAAATCATTATAAAATGAAAAAATTATTTGTTACTCTTGAAGGGTCCACTAAGGCTTCATAAGATAAATAAAAAAACCTAAATTAAACATATTTTAGAGGTAAAACATATATTGGACGAAAATAGAATTTCTATTATTTTGTTATATCACTATTGGGTAATTATTATGTCATAAAACACATTATATATTTAACGGTATTTAATTATTACCCAAAAATTGGACTATCTCCGAAACTTATGAAAAATTCACAATTGGATAATTTTGACATTTTGATTCCAAAAATAATATCCATTTTATCTATTTTTTTAATATTTTATTTTTTATATTTCAAAATAAATAAGGAAATTTTAAATAAATTCATGAGTTTCAACAAAAAAAGGTTTCAAACCATAATAAAAATTACAATTATATTCATAAAAAATATATTATTATTTATATTTAATAGAAATTAATTTTTAAATAACATTTTATTAAAATAATATTTTATTTAAAAATCTATTAATTAATACAAATATATTTTCTTAATTGAATTTAAATATTAACTAAAAATACTATTTGGGGTTAAAAAAATATTTACAAAGTAACAAGAATAAAATGAATGAATATGATTTATTCTGTAAAAAATAATTCACAAAATAACAGTGATAGGGTCTTTTTACATAACACCTTATAACACTCTCATAATACCGAAGGGTAAGGTTTGAGATGGTGAATTAATTCTTGGGGACTGTCACATAACATCACTGGGTTGGTAATCTCTATTAACATCTACTTCTCCTGTAGGCGTTTCAGTCAGGCTTAATGTTTTGAATCTGGGCTTGGGATTGGTCAAGATAAAAACCTACTAATTCTATCTCCTTTTTGAACTCTGAAAAATGGGCTTCATATGGAGAAATTATACTATATGAGGTCATCTCCTTCTTTTTCTAAGTAAATTGGATTTGTTAAAGCCCTATATTTAAACTAATCATGTGGTCACTGCTCAATGACTATATTAGAAACAGTAACAACTATTAACATTATTTTAAAATAAAAAAACATTAATTCATTGAAGTGTGTAAGTTATATAACATATGATCATAATAAGACATTTAAATATTTAAAAAGAAATTTTCATTAATAAATTTTTGGGTTGTTATATTATTCTCGCAGGTATTGGTAAAATTATATCTTATGATTCCATAAAATAGATAATAATTTTTTACTCTTAATGGATATTATAAGAATCAATATGTACGTTTATGCATTGAGAGGAACTATAATATGATATTAACTATATAGAATACAATTAAATGAATTTTGAAATTTAATACTCTTCTAATCCTTTTCAACAGAAGGCATAATTTTTAACAAAAAATTATACTATAATTGAGAGAATTACTTAATTGATTAATGGAAAATTGAAATTTGGGGTTATTTTGTGTCTTGTAGAGTTTCTATAAATAAATAATTTTCTTCGTATGACATGTCTCTCCCATGGAACTATATTAGATAATCATTTATGGGATAAATATATATAATATGATCATAAAATTTTGAGATAAGTAGACTACAATTGAAAATTAATCTATTTTACCAGTTAAAAAATGTCTAAATTTTTTTTGATGAGAATTGGAGAAGATGTTTAGATCAAGGATATTTTAGAAAATAGTATATGTCTATGATTCGTAGTTAAAAACAATATATTGGGGGAAAAATAACTCATAAATAAGAAACAATGATAAGAAGTCCCTTAAAAATGGTGTGGTTAACAATAATTGAAAAAGGAGTTATACGAGGATACATGGAAAAGGATACTCAACACATAAGAATTTCATTATTCATAAAAAGATTAAAATAATGCTCATGAATTGGATATTGGAAATTATTTCTCATTAATGATAAAATTAAATTTATCGTCTAAAATTTAACCTCAAGGGAAAAAATCAAAATATGTTTTTATGATTATAAGCTTAATAATGACCATCATTGGATCATATTTAATTTTGAAGACAGTTAAAGGGTTATTTTTAAAATGAATACTACACCCATTATGAAAATTAGAAATAGAAGATTCACTAATAGAAGTAAATGAATAGTGTGAATCTATTTTATAGAGAAGATCCAAACTTTTCCTACAACCACTCAACTAGTGAAATAAATAATATCTAGAATACTAGATTTGTAAAATGTTAAAAAAATTTGAGAATAATATCGAATATAAATATATTTATATATCTATTATAATTGGGAAGATACTTAGTTCTATTTTTTATATAATTTCAAAAATGAGATGATATGGTAAGGTAAGTTATAAAGAATTAAGATACAGTGAAATAGTGTACTAGTGTTAATATACTCTGATTTTTGTGGACCTATGAGAAAAAATTACAGTTGGAGATTTATATTTCATTACATTCATTGAACAGTGTACATTAATGAAAATAATATTGTTTAAAATGAATAATTCATAATAAGAATAGATATATAAAATTTTATGATAACTCAATAAAATAGAACTCAATGATCATATCTCAATGCTGATGATAGATAACAGAATGGAGTTATTTGGAAGATATATGGATTCCTGTCTTACTATAAATGATATTAATAAACAATACAATAATACTTTTACTCCATAGATGAATGGTGTAAAAGAATGAATATACAAAAACATTATTGAATTGGATAGAATAATTCTAGAAAATTTAATGATGTGAAAAATTCCTATGGATAATATATATTCATATATATTCATAATAAGAAAATGGTTATAATGAGCCATAATTAATTTCTGACAAGTTTTGAGATTAGGTAAAAAATAAGGATTTTTTAATTAATAATGCATTTTTTAATGGTTAGTTTTCTAATAATTTAGAGCTCAAACATGGGGAAATATGATTAATTGGTCAAGGAAGGAATCTATCATGAATAAATATATAATGGAATGGTATATAAATTTTATTAAAAATTTCGTTATAATGTTATTAAAATTAGTGAGGAGAAAATTATTTAAAATAAATAAAATATTAGTGTCATATATTAATAAAATTTAAATTTTTCTATTGAAGGTCATGAGTAAAAATATAGGTAGAATACTCAGTAAAATGATATTTTTTATCCAAATATACAACTTGTAGAATCTAAAAGAATTATTCATTTGGATGAATCTATATAAAATATGAAAAATAAGTATCAGAGGCTAATGATGAATGTGTATATTGAAAACATTATTTTGAGCTTGAATTCCCCAATTCAAACCAAAAGGATATTGAGGAATTATATCCACGGAAGACTTATTTTACAAACTTAACCACAATATGTAGCCTATATAATAAAGATAAAATAAAATATATGGTCTATGAATGATGATATTTATTAGATATAGAAAATTTTCACTATTTATCTTTTCCAAAGAAAAAAAATAAAAATATGTTGGGGCAATATGGGTCTTCTGATGAAAACTCATCGATATAGGCAATTTCATAATAAATAGTACCAAAATTATTTCGAATGTTTTCTAAGAAGTTTAAGGAGTTTATTATAAATAGAACTTGGTTTTTGTTTTAGCATATTTTGGTAAACTAATTATCCTTTTTCAAAATGGTAATATATAGAACAGAATATATCAATCATATTTCAAATCTTCCATGTTGAATGATTATCTAGAATAATAAGTATATATTGAGATGAAAAATGGATTTATTCTTAACAATATAGGTATATTGGTGTAAATACTAATTAAGTATTTCTTTGGAATAAATCAAGCCACGATGACCAAATATTCAAAGATATATGATTTCATAAAAGACATGATATTCAAATAACTATTCATAAAACAATCTCTATATATAATAATCATAAATATAAATTTTCATTTTAATTATATATGTTGATGAAATTATGTTTTTATTGTGATCAAATGAATTACTATATTGATATTCTGGTAAAATGAAGAAATATGTAGATATAAATTTTCATGGTTAACCAAGATATTTAATTGTGTTACAAGTTCTTCATGGGTATACTGTAATTTTATTTCCATAAATATATAAGATATGTAATTTTTATTGATGATTTAAATGAAACATAACAATATATTATATAAACCTATATAATTAAATGATTTATAGTTAAATTTTGTGGAGTAGAATGTTTTAAATTAGATGTATTTTAGAATAATGATTGGTATCATGCCCTGCCACATTGATACTAGACATAGTATATTCTATATTTAAAGACTTTATAATAGGTATCAATGGGATCATACTAAATAACATTTAATGGAAACTCTGATGACTTTGAAACATATAAATGAAACCAGGAGTTACAGAATAATTTACAGGAATGTAATGTAGCGTAATAATTATAATTATTTTGATTTCGACAGGGAAGGTGATTATGATGATAAAAGATATACATCAGTTGGAATTTTCTAACTGGGTTTGAGTTTTATTACCTAGAACTACAAGAAATAAAATCATTTATTTTGAGAACCATTATGGATTGGAATTCATCTACAATAAATGCTTTCACCCTGAGGTTGTAGATGTCATGTCAGTATGAGGATATAATGGAGTCGACTAAATGAGATTCTGAATTTTTATATGATAATAAATGTGCTTTATATCTCTCCAAACAAATATAATAAAACAATACAGATATATGTACATTGATCAAATGATTCATTTCATATATTTTTAAGTTTCCCTTGATTTTATGAGGTTGTATTTCCTTAATATTTATTACATATTTAGTAAGAAATTGTCTAAGTTAAGTCAAAAATATGAATTTGGTGTTAAACAGATTAAAATTATTTTTATACATTTATCTCATATTTATGGTCTTTGGAATAATTCGGACTTATAAATAGAGTGTATAGGAAAAGGGGGATAATATAAAACAAACAACTATGGAAGAAGGTATGATTTTCTATTATAATTTTAAATTTTAGGATATTTATAATATGTGATATCATTGATTTATGGGGAGAAAATTTATATTCATTGGAATAGGTGTGTAGATAAAATAAGGACCAAATTCTCTGGAATATTATACTGTATCATATGTTGTGGTGTAAAGACACATCTAATGTGAGATAGGATATTATTTGATGCATATTTAGGGTTGTTAAGTTATGTATTCTATTGATTTCTATTGATAAAAAATTGTGTATTTTTAATAACCCACTATAAATTTAATAGAAGAATTTAATTTTATTATAGCTATTATTATTTATTAAAGGGAGTTGTAGATTTATTATGATTAGTTTTATTTATAAGACCATTAAATTTTTCGCATCAAAATACTGTAAAATTGGAGGATATAATTTACTTAAATAGATGTTGTATATTTATAGATAATATTTTCTATATACTACATCATAATAACTATGATAATTCATTATCAGATAATATAGAAATTGAAGAATTCTTTTTAAACATAATAATTGTATCCAGTGACTATATAATAATTTCTTAGGGACTTCCAAATTGGAACCATAGTATATATAAGTAATAGGGTTCTCTACAAAGGGAACCACTAACATCATAATATTATGAAATGACTTAATAATTGTAATTGTAGGAGTATGGAAGAGTTATTTATACCCTTTAATGAAAGAATGGAAAATTAAATGAGACTATGTATAATTAAATATACAGTTTATAAGGTTTTTCCAAGCATTGGAAGAGTTTATAGGTGAATTTTGAATAATAATTTTCATCAAATAATTTAAATTCTAGGACACATAAAAATTACACGTGTCATCTAAAATTATAAAATTTATGTAATTTGTGGAGAAAACAAAGAGAATGGTATTGATAGTAAATCATAAAATGGTTAGTCAGAATAAAAATCATGAAATCATAGAGAGGTTTTAAATTTTGTGTTCTAGACTACTATTTATAATAATTTTAATGAATTGTATAGAAGGAATATTTGTGGATATATTCATAGTTATTTCAAATTATAGTATTTTAATTTATTAAACATGATCCAAGATTACATTTTTCAAGAAAGCGTTTACTAGAATACATTACATTTTAAAGAATCTAGAATAGATCCCATAATTAAAAAAAAGTTTTAATCAATTTATTTAGTCAATATAGCTGAAATAAAATGTAGAGAAATTTTTCCATAAATTGAGAAGATAATTTTATATTCTACTACATTGAAAAATGTATTTTACTAAATATAGAGTATGAATTAATGATCAACTAGTTCCTTCTACAACATTAATCATCTTGGTCGAGCCATATAGATTTTGATTTCTAATGAACAATATTATTTTTTATTGAAATTGGTGAATATAATTTCCATTTTTCATCTATCATATATATGTTATTATTCTAGTAAAACTATGATGAAAAATTACTTATATAATATTACATTGATAATAATTATGCGAATGTGGAACTTTCAGAAGAATTTATATCTTTAAAGCTAAGGAATATGGAAAATCAATGATGATCATGTTCAATATCAAGATATAATGTCTGAATCATTAGGGCATGTGGTAAAAATATAAATAATTCCAAATATATTAGTGAAGTGAAAAATTAAACTAATAAGAATTAGATGACACCTTCCCAACCAATTTAATTCAAATTGAAATGTATTTTTATTCACTACAAACATATGTTAATCAAAAAAAATATTTATCCCAAAAGTGTTAATAATCCAATGGAATATGCTCTCAGATCAAGTTTTAAACTGGTGAAAATTAATTATATGAGAAAAATTATTATGAGTGATTCATTTTTGGTGAGGAAATGTTTATATTGATTTTATAAAGACCATAAAAATCAAAATAGGTTTTATTAAAAAATAATTTATAAAACAAATACCACTAATTCACCCCCCATTGATTCTCCAATTTTCCTAGAAACAACATTTTATGATACCAAATGTTGAGGGGAATTTTTTCATAAATATTTGGGGTAAATGAAATTTTACTTTATGTAGTTTTTTAATTATTATATTGATCTATTTCTAGAAGTACTTCTATGATTTTATCAAGAATGTCTTGTTTTCCTTTCCATCAATCACATACCTAATGATCCATATTTGTGGAATATTTACTATTAAATTACCATTATTGTTTCAAAAGAATTTATTAATTAACTAAAATATAATCTAGATAAATATTAATATATCAGATTCCATCATAAATTGGTGCACTAATAGAATTGTTTATAATGAATTGTTGAAAATGTGTCTCTATAGCAACTATTATGAACTTAACATGATAAAGGTTTGGAAAATTATTTATCAACCATGTATTAATTACATAATTTACACAAATTTAGGGGATACATACCTTTTATGAAAAGTGTTTTTTAAGAGATCCTAAATTATAGGTGATCATGAATGATATACTTATCGAATCCTCTTATAAAAGATATTGGCCATTTGAATTTATATATATTTCTTTTAGTGAATGTAAATATCCTAAAATAATAATTGATCCTATAATCATATTATATTTATATCACCTCTATTAATTCATATTAATCAATATAGATGATCAAAACGATATGACCCTAAAAAATTCATAATTTATTTCTTAATACTGTAATTTACATTCTTGATTTCTCAATAACCTTTAATGTTTATATTTTTATATAATTAGTTTTAAAATATATAAAAACAATCTCAATCATTATAAATTTGAAGTGTTAACTTTTTTCCCATATATCCAAAAATTTAAAATATTGAAATGTCACATTTTTTCATTCGATGAAACGAATTCATCACTTTCAGCGTAAATTATTATATATTATAACACATCCAAAAACTCATAAAAATTGAAAATAATTAGAAGACCAAAAATATCAATCTAGGGGTCATAAAAGTAAGATATCCCCAATACTATTGAGTAATATGAAAACATATAAAATGATTACCATTTTCACATTATTATATGAGATTATAAAATAAATCATAACCACATGGGAAAATCACTTTTTTCTCATGAAAAATTGTAAATAAGAATAGAGTAAATATAAACCCCTATTGGAATCGAAGAAAATTACATTTATAACATATGTTCACACATGTGATAAATAATTCTAACCTATGTAAATGCATAGGATAATCTACCTTGATTAACTTGTTCTTTATTTATTTTTAATACAATGAACTTTATCAAATGATTTTGAGAGGTATATTGGGATCAACCCGTATATATTAAATATTAGGATTAATTATCTTCATTTATAATATTTATGAATTAGATAATGAGTAAAACCTTTTATTCCTACATCTTTTCATCATAATACAATTGAAAATCAATTTTGGATCCATATGTAAAATAATTTGGGACATTAAAACACCCATTATTTTTAAACAACCATTTGAAAAATAAATAACAACGAAAAAAGTGAATTTTTTTAAGATAACATAGATTTTTTAAATGATTAAAAACTTAAAATAATTGTTGTAGTAGTGGGAATAGTTCTTGACATTATATTCATTAAAATAGAATATTATTTTTTTCTTTTTATAAATGATGAAAAAATATTCCATATAAAATATATAAGATTATCTATTTTTGAATAGTATTATATGATGCCAAAATATAAAATAAATTACCTTAATAATTTTTTTATTTTCAAATAAATACATCATAAAATGAATGTTATGAATATGGAAATAGAAGAGATGTATCTGTAATAATAAATATTTAAAACATTAAAAAAATGTTTTTAAGGTAAATTGTTCATTACATTGATTCTTATATTTCAATCACATAATTTATCATCTTATATAATAAATATATGTTAAATATTAATTTATTATTTACTTTTTTGTGGTTTAAAGTCCATTTATTTTAATATATATTTATATTATACATAATGAAAAAGTACTTTAAGATTGTTGATAGAGAAAATATTCTCAATTATTTTATTCTGTATTTCAGTATTTTTAATCCCAAAAATGCTTTATATTAAGGGTAATTGTAACATTTTATGTTTTTGAAGCGTTTTTATCGTAATTAGAAAAATTTCCTTTTTTGGATTGTAACTATTTTTTTATTTATGTGTTTAGGCCATAAATTTTTATGCTCTAGTACAAAATGATGAATTTCTATTTTATAGTTAAATATGTTTGATAGGATTAATTTAATTATTTTGGACCCAAAGCTAAATCCACCATTTTAATCCCCAAATATATGTCACATGTATGTCTTTGAATACTGTGCAAAAATCTGGTGAATTTTTTTTGTTGGGACCATATCACCTAAACTGCTAAACAGAATGAGATCAAATGATACCTAGAGGAAGAGGACATCTAGAGGAACAATTTAATTAACTATGGACCCACCTCATTTATCCATGATCATTGTCATTAATGTATGGGAATGTGGAGAATTGTAATATGAAGAGTCACCTACACAAAATTAAATTCACAGAGTAAATATTCCCCAACTCCTCCATACTGAGTCCAATAAAGATTAAATTTTTATAGAGGGCACGGATAAATTATAGGAAATATTTTTAATAAATAACTATTTTCAAATAAGGTAATTTAATTGGACATCAAATTACATTTATTCGTTGGACATAATTGGATCTGAAAAATTCCTCACTTTACTTATAAAAATGAACTCACTCTTCATTCTATAGGGTTGGCTACATAGGGGTACCCTTTGTTAGAAATTTTATGTAATTTTTTAGGTCAATTTATTCTATAATAGTATTATTAATTCTTTGTAAATGTTAGTCTTTTCATTCATCCCATTCAATGTTTTTTTTATCGTATGTATTTCCACCTATATTTCTTCTCCAATGTGATCTCTCAATGTCATGATCAAGTGTAACTAACCCAAGGAAGTTCCCAAAGGATCAATCTCGTATTGAACCAAAGTCATTTTACATTCTTTATTTATGATTCTTATTTTATTAGTGATAGGTCAAGGGTGATATTATTGGTCAAGGTGCCTTTGTATCTCCATATAACACTTGAATCTTAGCATTCATTTCTACAATATTATCCTTCAATCGAGGAGGTGGGTGTCTAGTCTTTCAGCAATCATTGAGTGTATTGTATATTCATAACCATAGTCATAATGAGATGACCATGCATATAATGGAGGATATATATTATGTAATTTTGAAACAAATTAACAGACGGGGATGATTCAAAATGGGTAATCCCTTGGAAGGATCTACTTTTTTCAATATTCATTATGTATGAATTAATTATATCTACATTAAGCATAAAATTTTTGCATTTATTTATCTTGAATTCTCATTTTTTAAACCACAATTTAATTTAGTTTTATTTTATAATTTAAAAAATATAAAAAATTAAATAATAAGTAGATTGTGATTGACCATGAAATATCCTTGAGAGAACAACATAGGTCATCCCCTATGATATACATAGTTGTAAATATTTTTTAGATCACATATGACAACTCTTCTTCAATCGAATTATATGTTTTGATTATATTGGGAATATAAGTCAAAAATTAATTTGGTAAGATGAATCTAGTATATTATATTATGATTATGTCATTTAAAAAATAATAGTAATGTTATGATTATAATTATTATACATTTATCATTCATTAAAAACCACCATTGTGTGGTGGTTATAAAAAATGAATTATGTTACATTCATGGTGATGGAATGTCGTATGTACACATCAATAACATATCCATTTTTGCTGAAGTAAGAGATTTTTTTGTGTTTTTTTATTTACATAATTATGTATCATCCAAAAATATCAAATATTTTCATTTAATACACACATGTAAGGAATCCCATAGAGGTGATGCTGAATAATAGAATACATCGATGTGTGAGGATGTAGGTTACAATTACACATGAGTGTAGTATTTTTAATTTTAGATGGATTATAATGAAATAAATATAATCTTCATATACTATTTAAGAATGAAATTTTTATGAAATATAACATATTACATTACTTTTATCCAACATTATGACAAAACATAAATTTCCCTGATGAAAAATGAAATATATCATCCCAAGGGTTAGAAGTGAAGACATACTAATAAGAAATGTTATTTTTTACATTAGATCTTTATGTAGATAAAAAATTATTATAAGAAAAAAATAATAAAATTAATATTTATGAAACATAGTGATATTACTATTTAACCAGTTTGGAAGAATATTTAATGATGGAATAAGAGGTCATACAACAAAAATCCTGTGTTAGAATCTATATATCGTTTTCAAAAAAAATCTTATGATTACATTATTCGCCATCAATAGTGGGTATTTTGATGAATATATTGACTCTAGATCATGTGGGAGTGGTTCTGATCAGATTCTGATATGTATAAGGTGAGATAATTTGCCCTTAAGTTTTTTAAAATATAGCTAATGATTTGATTTATATAATCAAGGGAGATTATTCACATGAAAATTTTCAAATGATTATACAATAATTATTAATTATCCATTAAAAAGTGTCCCAATTAAATCCTTTTTAATTAATATTGTAATAATGGAAGAAATAAGTTATTATAATAGTAATTAAGATTAATTATTTTGTCCTTGTCACATAGTTTTAACGTAGGTTAACCAGATTTAACCTTTTACCATTTGGATAAATTTTTAACCAAAGATACTATTCGTAATGGATACACATTATACAAACCTAATTACTTAATTTTGAAATCATGATTCAAAATATTTAATCCAATTTTTAAGAAATGATTTCAATAATTGGTGGAAAATAATATAATAACAAAATGAAAAATGCAATGAAAAATGGTTTTTTGAAAAAAAAACCTTTTTAATTATAGAAGTTATTTTATATCAAGATCTAGTATAATGTTGACCTAAAAAGAACCAATTGAAATAAAATTATAAAATTTACCAGTGAAATTTTAAATCCAATAGAATTCATAATTGTTCATTGAAAATACATGAAAAATAGATACATCCTTCTATAATAAATCATTATCTCTATTATTTAGAGATGTCGTGACCCCTTTTCATAATTTCTAACCCTCCTCGGCCGATAACGGGAGAAGTCATAGAGTGACACATGAGTCATCCCACTAGTAGGCCCCGGGTTGGTAGCTAGCACCAAGGGTATAGTAAAAAAAATTGACGGAATACATTACCATTTAAGAGAACACATGTGAAAGAGAGTGATATGATATGACCCAAACAATACTTTCTCAACATACACTGTAAAATAAAACCCAAGTACATATATGTAATGGAATAAAAGAAATACTAAAAATGAAAGGAAAAATACAAGTACCAAAATAATAGTTAAGAAGGAATTGACTTGAATCCCAAATAGCTGATGTTGAACCCCAAGTTAGTAGTAATCAGCCTTATCTCCAACTTGATCCAACTGACCTAAAAACAGTTTATATATACATAGGGTGACTATAATAGTCTACATAGATGGATCCTCTTAGATCCTCTCATTCAAAAGTTAAAGAACGAATGGAAAAGCATAGTGAAGAATTAGTGAAAATAATGATTCGCCTAAATAGGTATACTAATTTACCATCCTCACCATGGCTATTCTCACCATGTATCACATAAAATATCATAGAGTATAATTAATAATATCAAGGGTACCCCACTAATGCGGCCCCACTATTTTTTCCATTCTCCCAAACATCGCACATACTAAGAATCTCTCTTTAAAAAGGATTTCATATAAACCCTTGTGTGAATCACCACAACATGCACCTCACACAACACACTACATCATCCAAATAACCAAAATTAACATAGATGTTTTTGGGAGAAACCATAGCTTGTATAACATGGATCATACATAAGGTACAATACCTCAAACCATCAAAGGTCATACACTAAGTGAGGAACACCAATACATCAAATAATATACATTTTATACCTATAGTAGTCCCTAGGAATCTATATATAAAATAAATCCATATGAAATAACCACAATCCATTACATCCATGTACACACATATATGGGAAAAACTAACCACTGTGCATACTAGCCCAAGTAACTACCAAGAGATGAGGGTGGGGGGAAAGGGGGTAGTAAGCCATCCATCATCCCACTAAGATATTGTGAAAAAACCCCATTGTGCATAGAATTATAGGGATGTTAGTATTCCCAACCGATATGGTGGAGTAGTATATCAGAACATAAAACCCACATGATATAATATAGATCACAACCACACTATGGGAAAAACTGAGTCTGAGACTCAACTATAGCTAACATCTCTTAGAATATTGTCTTCCATTGCTAAGACCAAATATCCTATAAGCATGAATCCATTTAAATATAAACATTATTTTTTTTATCCCTTTCCAGGAGTTGAAATTTACGTTAATTAATTATTTGACCATTAATTATCCATTAACATCTTTACCATTACCTTTAATTACTATTACAACAATGTTGCATGCCCTATAGGCATAATAAAACTAAGTCCACATTTTCTCAAAACTATAACCTTATCATTACCTCCCATAAATCTCCAACCACATCGGTTAAACACTAATTAATTTATTAAAAAAATTACCTTCCATATTAACAGGTACTCTAGGAAACATCCTAAGCTACCAAACAAGGCACACAACTGAGCACATCCATCTTCCTCAAGAATTGGGGAAAATAATGTACATATAAAAATATCCATTAGGAAAATAATATATTCAAATAAGAATCCAACATTCATATCAATAGTTAATCCCATCTTACACATGTTCTATAAACCATGGTGTACTCCACGACACCAACATGAATATTCAGATGCATCCCACCAACACGAGCATCAACATCTACCAAAACAACTAGGCCTCCCCACCTAATACACCACAACTGACCTCTAAGCATAGCCATGCCATGATCACATCATATTTGGGCATACCTACCCTATATACCACAATAATTCTGCAAGATTAACCATCCCTAGATCACATCTCATTTGGGCCTCTCCACCCCATATATCAAAACACAATTCTTGTCTATCCATCCCATACTCACGTCACATCACAAGAAATAGGAAAAAAATATAGACACCAGACTCTTGACCCTAAAACAAGGCATATAACATTTACACACAATAGGATATCCTGGCATCAAAACATAATGAACATGTCCTATACAAGAAAACATTAAACTTATGCCCCATAAAGGAATTATCTTTTATCACACACAAATTTATTATTCCATCATGAATTAACTGATTCATTATTTATAGTTTCAAAATATAGGAATCCTAAGGATCATGTTGTTAAAAGCTTGCAATAAATAATTAAAAAATTAATTTATCAAAAATAATTTTCATCCTTTAGGTTCATTAACTAATAAAATTAACAATTCATACTTTCATAAAATTGAGTATTATCAAATTACAACAACAACTAGATTCATTAAATATACATCATTAATATTTTATCCGAATAATTAACAATTAATTATGGAATAAAATTATTAAACAATTCCCCATTAAATACCATGAAAAAAAATAAAAAACATAGATATGAAAATATCTAGAAACAAATAGGCAACTTGTTATCACAATCCTAAACAAAAACATCTCCATGAAATCAATACCAATTCATTAATCTAATTCATGTAATAATTATGTAAATTTTGTTGGCATCTAAGGGAATAAATCATTCAGAATTTATGATCTCACATAAATAAATAGAGATGAAATGAATTACATAACTCAAAAGGGTATCAAAATTCTTTGAACGAGAAAAAACCAATGTTGCGGATCCCAATCACATATCCCATAAAACTGCTTCCACCGGACATATCCTTGAAAAAACTATCCCAAAAATAACCAACATAACGCTTTTAGAAACATGGATATCAAGCACAATCACATGTCAAAGTGGAATAAGAGGGAACATATATAAGAAACTACATGAACGAAGGTTGAACATACCTTTGATCAACGATGTTTTATAAGGGGGAATCTAGAAATCAATCTTTGAAAAAGGAATCCCAAAAATATTGAATACGGGGTTTCCTTGTCTCCTGGAATGAGAGGGATAGATTCTCCAACTATAGGGTTTCATAAACCTAAGTGGTTGAAAATATTTAAAACATAATCCATTGGAAATTTTCATGACACATAATCTATTTTATTATCAGGTAATCCATAGGGTTCAATTTTCTGCTGAAAAACGCATCACATTATTATTTTTAAAACACTGATTCATTACACACTGTGAAAATCACATTCATTTCATGTAACATTGTGTTGCCTAAAATCTCTCTAATTCTTGTTCTAAGCATATGAAATCCTCCATAATTCCTCAAAGACTCTATCAAGCATCTTGGTCTTCACAAATTCACAATGTGTCAATACATGTGGATCCAGAGCCTTACATTAGATAACTCAAAAAACAATCTCATCCTTAAGAATCAAAAATCCAAAGTAGAGTGGAAATAGAAAAGTGTCATTCGAACTACCACCCCATGAGATACCTCTAAAGTCTCTCGCCATTATAGGTCTCAACCACCTCACTAAGGGAATAGTGTGGAAACACACAACAATTAAAACCAACTCCTAAACAACCTCCTGAGATAGATACCTCTAAAAAGAGAGAAAGACACAATAAAACCCAAGAGAAATCCATCTCATAAACCAGAAAACGATTGGAAACTAGAAAATGGAGACGATATAAATGAAGAGATAAACATAAAATATCTTGGGGGTACTGAGCATGTTTCAGAAAATTACATTCCCATGTACTCTCCTTTATGACACCATGATACCAAAAGACATGAACAATGGGGATAGAAAGCCCACACAACACCTTCTCATGGAGGCATTGGATATCTACACACTGATCCACAAAGATCACATCATTGTCAACATCAATCATTCCCCAATCGATTACATAATAGTCAACATGAAGATAACGATAGAGATGTGACACATGAAAAACAACATCTATCTGACTCATCTATGAGGGGGAACTAAATAATACATCATGGCTCCAACATGAAATAACACCTTGAAAGGCACAAAAAAAAGATAAATCTTACTCCCACGACCAAAAATTCACTGCCCATGATGAGGAGTCACCTTCAAGATCACATGATCCCAAACAACAAACTCTAGAGGTATCCTCCTATGATCAGCATAAGATTGCTGACGAACCTACACTTCATTAATCCAATCAAGAACAACCAGAACCATCTCTACTGTTTTGTACCATTTTTGGCCTAAGAATTAATAACTCTATAACTACAATCCATCACAATGAAGAACATAAATTTAGTCCATACATGGCTTCAGACGGTTCCATGTTGATACTGGAGTGAAACCTATAGCTATAAAGAAACTCTACCAAGGGATGGTGCCTCATCCATGAACCTCCAAAATCTTGAACACAAGAGTGTAACACGTATTCAAGAGTCTGGAAGGTCTTCTTTGTCTGAATGTCTGTCTGAAGATGAAAGGCAGTGAAAAAAATAGTTGAAAACCAATGGAATCCTAGAGACTTCCACACACCCTGGGGTAAATGGAGATATTGATAAGAAATGATCATCCTCAGGACTCCATAGACTCCCACAACCTCATCCAGATACCACCTTGAGAAAAAATCAACTAAAATTGACTCCTTGATAGCTATAAATTGGGATGGTTTCATTAAAATGATCTTCTACCAAACATATAACATCATTGCCTCCCTCAGATTGAGGTAAACCAATAACAGAGTCCATTTAAATTAACTCCAACTTCTCATAAGGAAAATCTAATGGCTATAGAAAACCACCAATAACAAGGTTCTATGGATTCAAATTTTGGAAGAAAAAACATCAAGACACAAGCCATACTACTGTAGTATTCAACCTTGGATACCATAATTGAACCCTCAATGATCAATATGTACCTATAAACCCCAGATGTAATGTCAATGGAGAACTACCAGACTCTCTTGGAATCATCCCACGTATATCCAAATGATTAAAAATCATTTCCTAAAACAATAATAGATGTTTTCCATCTCCAAACCAACAAGCACAATCCTTTACAAAATGAATCGAGTCTCTCTAGTACTCCAAATCATGATCCCCCAAGTGGGAACTCTCCACCTACT
Organism: Viscum album; assembly: GCA_963277665.1. Classification (NCBI taxonomy): domain Eukaryota; kingdom Viridiplantae; phylum Streptophyta; class Magnoliopsida; order Santalales; family Viscaceae; genus Viscum; species Viscum album. The sequence continues at coordinate 1,341,159,472 of OY728136.1, forward strand.
ACACCAGAGTTGGATTCACCAAAATATGAAAATATCAACCCATTACCCCCAACTTATCCAATATTTAGATGCATCATTGAAATTTATTCCATCACTCTATATGAATCAACGAGTTTACTCACTACATCACTACATAACTTGGTGCTAATTGCATCAACCACAAAATATACATTTTCTATTGTATATGAAATCTTGAATTCATAATCCTATAATAACTCCATCCACTAATGATGATATAGTTATATTCACATTTGGAGAAATCGTACCATAGTATCTTATGATCGGTGAAGACAAAAATGTTCTCACAAATAAGGTAATTTCTCTACAACATTAGGTCAATAACTACCTCCAAAAGCAATAAATAGTTGTTCAAATAGTTATTATCATAGGGATTTAACTACCGAGACCTATAATAAAAAATCAATCTCTGATACATCAGAATACAACCCAACCCAAGATTTTAATCATAACAAAAAAACTCAAACTGAACTCCTTCTATTAACAGATAAAGAACTAGAGCACTAGATAATGTCTCCTCGAAATACTCAAATGTAATCTGACACTAATTAGTCCACATTAATTCTTGATAATTTATATTCAATGTTATCATAGGAGTCAAAACCTGATATAAATTGGCTATGAACCACTAGTAATAGCCTGTAAGACCAAAAAATATTTTTACCTCTTCCACTATCATGGGGGTTTCTCAAGACATTGTTGCTTCTATCATTGATAGATCTATAAACAATACCTACTAGGATGCCACATGCCCCATGACACTGACTTAATGATCCCAAAAACTCACACATATGTGACTTCCTAAACAACTACTCATGATGATGAACTCCCAAAATTGCCTAATGATTCTCTACATGCTCCCCCAAAGATGTGGAGTACACAAGGATTTTATCAATGAAAACCCCTACCATCCTATCTAGGAACTCATGGAAAACATTATTCATTAACCCCATGAACATAGCTGGATCATTTATTAAACCAAACCTCCTCAAAACAAACCTGTAATGCCCATAATTATTATGGATAGAATTATTCTAGAAATCCACATCCTTCACACGCATCTGATGATATCATGACCAAAAATTGATCTTCGGGAACCAAATTAAACCCATTAATTTATCGAATAAATCATCAATATGTTATATAGGATAGAAGTTCATCACTATCACCCAATTAAAGAATTTATAATCGATACACAACTACCAAATTCCATCATCCTTCCTCACAAAAAATACTAGTGAACCCCACGGTAAAACACTTGGACAAACAAAACCACACCACAATAGACCATAATGTTGTCTATGTATCTCATGAAACTCAAAAAGAACCATTATATATGGAGAAATTGAGATATGAGACACACTTATTTTTAGTTCGATCCCCAATTTGATCTGTCATCGAGGGGGTAACACTACAACCTCCTCTGGAAATACATCAACGTACTCTTCTATGACCCTGGGAAATGCCGACTACTAAACCTTTTATGAACTTAGAATCAAAATATCCGTCATGGATGACAAGGATGAAACACACATATGATCCATATGAGGGTCTCAATTGCTAACAAACATATTTTTCCCTCCATTAGAATAGAAGAACACAACCTACCACCTAAATAAATTGTTGATTTCTTGAATTGAATGCAACCAATATATGATTAGGATGACTTTAATTGGTAATATCTATAAACATTGGAAATCTATAAAAGAAAGGTGCTTCCCCAACACTAGATCCCAATATCTACATACATCAAAAAACTCAACTCAACCTCTTACTAGCATGGTCAATCACAAGAGAACTAAAAGTATCTCTACATCATATAAAAAATCATGGAAATGGTAGGTGATGTGAAGGAGTTTGGTTTCTTAGATAAAACAAGGAATTAACCAATGTAGAAAAAATAAAAGGGTACCTAGAACGATGTCTAGATCTCCTTGAGCTGGAAATGAAGAAGCATGAAGCTAACCATGACCTACTCCATAACCTTTATAACAATGCTGATGACCAACTCCACAACTACTATCTACACTCTAAGGATGGGGAGTTTCTTGGGGATGTCCTCTTTCTGCCTCATCTACTCCCTGTTTAACCCAAACTACAGAAACCTATTATTGTTTCCTTGGCTATAAATACCTCAGTGGAGGATCTTGATGTGGAAAAATAGGTGCACACTTACTACTCATAATGGACAAACACACTTTCCACTAATAACAATGTCCTCTATATAAAAAAATGCATTTGATCAATTGGAATAGGCTTGAGAGCCACTGTCCCCCAGAGAAAGAATACATTGAGGGCATGTACTTACTCCTATATGATTGGAAGATCTTGTGTCATGAAAACTGGGAACTTAGGACCAAAACATTTCTTCATGAAATATAATGAATACTCTACTTTTGAGAGGATATAATTCTAGATAACATCCTCTCTATTACCTCTACTCTAGAAAGAACCTCAAGATACGTATTTAAGAGAAACGGGGTGACCTGACACTAGATATCTGGATGTAATGACTCCTAGAAATGTCTTTCCCTAGACCATCTTCTCTAAAAAATTCCACAGCATTTCACAGAAGATTCATGAATCAAATCTCAATGTATTGCACACTGGTGCTCCCACGTGGATGGGTAAGAAACTCCTAGTGACTGACCAACTTCACAGTAAAAGAATGAAACTCATCTCTGAAGTAGTCTCAGAACCCCTCACATGAGATTATTGATTCCTCACGATCACTGAGGAATAAAATAATCCACTTCCTCATTACCCTATGATTATTCATCAAAGACAATGATACACATTCCCCCTTATAAGCACAGATCGTACAAAAGGATATATCAACCTACTCAAACTAAACTTCCATAACTACATCTGAAACAAATCCCTCATACCTCTAAATACTCTCGCTCTAAAACTCTTAGAGATTACTTCTCTATGTTTCATCATTGTCAACCTTTACCCTACGGGGATATGCTAGCATAACCTGCTGAGTATATTCTAAATTAACCAAACTAGTACATCAAATAAGATTCATTCAATCAAAAATAACAAATAGTAAGAGATCCTAAACACAAATATGGAAGAATTTAACATTATTTAATTTTTTTCATCTATTAATTTTATGTTAACATATCCAAAGGTCTTCACATTCAAACACATAAAAAAATAAGAATGAGGAATTTCGATTTCCTATGTCCCTACACTGAAAACATAATAACCTCATTTGGTTGTTGTAGTAAGCTTAAAGGTCCATGCATCAGATCATAGGGGGCTTAAATTCCTTTGTTTAAGCTAGCATGTCTTGTTTAAAATGATTTCTAGACATAGACAACATTTTTTCCCAACCATCCCACACAACCTCACATGTGCCTAACTACAAACACCATCTTATCCATCAACATAACCTCTAATACCAAACTACCATGAACCCTCACCACAAAGTATACCCCTCATAGGCTAAAAATTGGATAATAGAGGTAATGACGCTATAGTATCACCTCTAGTAGGCTCGGTTTTGGCGATTACCACCGAGTTAATTGTAAACACACAGATTGTTGTCTTATCCTCTAAGAGAACACATTCAAAAGATAGAGATAAGACAGACTCCAAAAAAATCCTACTAAGACAAAATTGTAAATGAATACGCAAGTTCAAATATGTAATAAAATTAATGAACTACAACATCTGAAATGGAAACAAACGTTCAATAATTATATGAATGATGATACCAACCATTAACCCCAAATATCTCCAAAAAATCCCATGATAGTAGTAACCAGCCTGATTTCATACTTACTCCATCTAACATGAAATTAATTTATATATAAATAGGGTTAGAATAATAGTATATTGAGAAAGATCCTCCCCAAATCCTATGTAAAAGGAAAATAAATCAGGCTAAAACACATTGAACAACAAGTGAGTCTAACATGTAACCTAAATTGGAATACGAATTTCCATGCCTCTCCATGTAATCTCTCGCCATATATCACATACCAGAGAATATAAAATAATAAATAATATAAATGGAATCTTGCTACTTCTTCACCAATAGTTTGCTTTGCTTCCCAAACATTGCACGTCCTAAACATCTCTCTCCAAAATGGTTATCCCACAGAAACCTGGTTGAAGAACCACAACATGGATCTCGTGAAACACAATACAACATCCATTTAACCAAAAGTAAATAGGTAATTTCTATGAGGTTCCATAGACCTTATAATGTTTATCATACATAGAGTATTATACCTCAATCCATCACATCCCATACACCATTTAAGGAACCTCAATCCATTACAACCTATATATGTTGTACCTATAGTCTTCCTTAGGAAACTATTTCTAGAATAAATGTGTGTTATATAAGCACCAGCCATTCCATCCCTAAATTAATATATATAGGGGAAACTATCCAATATGCATTCCATTAGAAGTAACTACCATGAAAAGAGAGTGGGAGAAATAGGAAAAGTCAGTCATCCATCCCCCCACTGAGATGTTGGGGGAACACCACAGGGCTCAGAATCTTGAGGGTGTTAGTTTCCATAACAGAAAGGGTCATGTAGTATATACCAGTACAAAATGTATAGGTTATAATATAGTTCACAAAAACATTAGGGTCATAACCTAGTCTCAGACTCAACAACAACATACATCTCTTAGTATACTGACTACCTCTTCTAAGACCATATATCCATTAAGCACACAACCATTTCAAGAGATACATAAAATTATATTATCATTTAATATTAGTTTCACTTTATTTAAATTAGTTATTTAACCATTAATTAACTATTAACATTTTTCACATTATATGTCATTTTTAATACAAAAAATATTCATTATCACTATGAATAATCAAACTGAGTCCCTGAATTCTTATTATTATGACCTCTGTATTCTTAGAATTACAACCTCTACATTGAATCCCAGAAATATGCAACACCATGGGATAAAAATTTATTAATTTATTATTAAAAATACATTCTATATTACATGGTAATCTAGGAAAACATTCTAATATACCAAACAAGGTATAAAATAGAGCGCATCCATATTCCTCAAGCAGTGCGGATATGAAATAAGATAAACAAACAACAGGATCTTCAGCTAAACAACTAATTAGAATAACCATAAATCATTCACATATATGGGTAATCCCATATTACACACGTTCCATCATACATGGTGTCCTCACGGACAACCAAATGCACATCCCAATGTATCTCACCATTATAAGCATCAAATTCTGCCACAACAACTGATCCTCCCCACCCCATATATCACAACAACCCTCCCTGTTCATCCATCCTAGGATCACATCACATCCAGGACTCCCCATCACATATTCCATGACAAAAATCCAGACACAGCCATCCCAAGATCAAGTCACATTAAGGCCTCCCCACCCCATATAATACAACATCCCTCTAGGATCAACCATCCCAGTCTCATATCTCATCACAAGAAGTATGAAACAAACATTGCAACTGAGCTCTTAGCCCTGAACTAAGGAATCCAGCCTTAGCATACAAAGATCTATCACGGATCCATAACATATGGAACATGTCCTATAAAATAAATCAGGAAACTCTATCCCTACAAAGGAACTATCTATTATCACACAATTGGTACTTAATAAATATTGAATTAAGAGATTCATTATTTACAGTTTCCATCTAATGAAAATCTAAGAAGAACGATATCACAAACTGTAAAAAACAAATTAAAAAATTAATTTAACATTCCTTTAATTATTTTATAAACAAGAATTATCATTATTAATCTTCGTTATCTGATTCAATTAGATATGAATAATTGCATCAATTTGAGTATAATTAGATTAAAATAATAAATGGATTCAGTAAGGATGCAACTTTAATATTTTATCCAATTAATTAATTATTAATAATTAATTTAAATTATTTACCAATTAAACATACTAATATAAGAATATCAGGCACATTATAGATATCACATTATCTAGTAAAACCAAAGGCTAATCATTGTCACAGTTCAAAACAACAACATCACTATAAGATCAATACAAACACATTAATCGAGTTCAAGTAATTGTTACGATAATTTCATTGGCATCCAAGGAGATAAATGATTCTCAATTTATGAATTAACGTAAATAAAAATGAATAAATTAACCCCTACATCAAAAATCATGTCAACGTTATTTTTATGAGAGCGTACAAATGTTTCTTATCCCAATCACCTATCTTAAAAAGAACTGCATCCACATAAGGATTATGACCCACAAACACACCAGTAATGAAACCAAAAAAAATTTATAAATATGGAGGTCAAGAATCATAACATGTAATAGAGGTATGGGAGGGAACATATCAAAAAACATCTCTAATGGAGGAAAAACATTCTATGTATTGAAGAGGGGTAGAAAGAGGGGATCTAGAGACTGATCCATGACAAAGGAATCATGAAAACAATGAATAGGGGGTTTATGGGACTCTTGGAATGAGAGGGAGAGACACTGAAATAGTAGGGTTTTAAAAAACCAAGTGAATGAAATTTTTTAAAACATATAGCATCAGTAATTTAAATGATTTGTAATCCATTTTGACATTGTGTACTACTCAGTTTTCGATTTCTACTAAAAACACATTTCTTTTTCATATTTCTAAAACACGGATTCTTTAAACATTGTGAAAATCATTTTCATGTCCTATAAATTCACAAATCATGAAATATTCTTATATTAAGGTCCTAGTAGATGAACTCCTCCAGAATTCATTTGATCCTCCTTTGAGAACATTAGTATATGGAAACACACAAAGGGTCGATCCGTGTGGATCTGAACCCTTACATAAGATACCCATTAAATCATTCTCATTCATGAGAATCTGAAACCAATGTCGATAGGAAAGAGAAATAGGTCTTCCGAACAACCACCACGATAGATACCTTTCAAGGATATCCCCACAACAAGAGCTCAAACACCACACCAAGGGAACATCATAAAACCACAAAAAAACTACAACCATCTCGCAAACAATCTCTCATGGAAGATATATATCAAAAGAAGGAAAGACATAATATGAAACATAAGAAATATATTTCATAAAATAGAAATTGGGCTATATCCCCAAAATGAACAAGTTACAAGATATTTTATAAACCTAAAATATCTTAGTGTACTAAGCATCTATCAGCAACTCATGTTCCCAGGTACTCACCTATACTACATCGTGCAACCACAAGACATCAATCAAGGGGATATCATTCCTATAAAATACCTTCTACTAGTTGACCTGGATCTTTATAGGTCACTCCTATGAGGCCACATCATCATCAACATCGATATCACCCTAATTGATGATATGACAGTAACTATGAAGATAATTATGTATATGTGACACATGAAAAACATTGTATATCCCGCTCATCTATAGGGGAGAGTATCTAATACACCAAAACTCAAACATGATCTAACACCTCAAAAGTCCCTAAAAACAAGAGATAATGACAACTCCCATGAGAAAATCATCACTTCCCATGGTGGGGAGTCATATTTAGGAATGCATGATCCCAATGATTGAACTCCAGGAGTATCCTCTAATGATTGAAATAAAATTTATGTTGATCATGTGGTATTTTTGTCATCGTGTGAATCACCTGAACCATATTTATTTTATTCTATACCAGTTCTAGCTTGAGTGTTGATGAATATATGACCCAGTCCAATACAACAAAGAATGAAAAGTTTTTCCTTACAACTCTTTAAATGGCACCATACTGATGGTGGAGTGAAAACAATTGTTGTAATCAAACTCTACCAAGGTCATCTGCCTCATCCATGAACCTCCAAAATCCATTATACAAGAGTGAAATATTTCATCAAGAGTCAGGATGGTCAAATCTATTTGACAATATATCTACAATTGAAATGTAGTGATAAGTAATAAGTGAGATCCAAAATCATGTTGGAGACCTATCCACACCAAGGAGGTAAAACGAGGATCTGAATCAGAAATTATTATCCTCAGAACTCTATGGAGTATCTCATCATTCCCCAGATATTTCCTCAAAATATATCAACTCGCCTTAGCTCTATTATATATATATATATATAGTGGGATGATTTCATCAAAAATTCCACTACCAACAATACAGAATCATAACCTCCTTGATATCATGTTAAACTTGTAACAATGTACATCTAAATATATTCCCAGTTCCACTGAGGATAATAAAATGGTTGATGAAAAACACTGGGAACACTATGATCTATCATAACCTTCTAACAGTCCAAACACCGAGACACCAACCTTGTGACATCATGATTCCTCCTAGATAACTAAAACTATACCCTCAGAGCTCGGTGCATTTTTTTCACATGAGGATGTTCCGCTGAAGAAGAACAGTGGACATATCTATGAACCATCACATGTATTTCTATAGGAATGAAAATCCTTTCTTGAAACAACACTCAGTGTGGCCCATATTCATACCAACTAACGAGAGCATTGCCACAAACCTCTCAGTCTCTCAAAACCTCCACCAAATGATCCCCCAATTAGGAATCCTCCACATACTACACCAGATATGACTGTACCTTATTCTGAAAAAGGAAAAAGATGCTCAAACATCTCCCATATTTTCATGAAATGCTTATTACTCTTCCATTACTCTCCAAGAATAACCATGTTCCCACACTGTATCACTATGCATATTCCAACATAGTGAATCGACCATAAAATGCCTCTTTCCTGGTTTATAAGAAATAACAATGTCATAATCCTACATGAACTCTTTTGACCGAAACTATATAATATTCAAGTCACATTGGTTGAAAGCATACCTCAGACTCGTATGATCGATGAAGACCAAAAAGTTCTCATCGATGAGGTAATATCACCAACACTTATAGTAAAAAACTACCCTCACCAACTAAATATCATGGGTGTAATAGATATGCACATAGGGGAATAACAACTATGACCCATGGGAAATGATTGATGTATACTACATAATTACATAGCTCAACCCAACACACGAAGCTTCACAAAAAATCTGATACTGAACTCCTTCTATTGGAAGAAATTAAACTGGAGAACTGACTAACATCTACTTCTGACACTCAAAAGTTATCTGAAACTGATTAGTCTACTTGAATACCTGATCCATTCTAGTCAACTTTTTTTATAGGAGTCATAAACAAAGAGAAACCATTTATTAACCTTAGGTAATAGTGTGAAAGACCATTGAGTCTTCACAGCTCTTCTATATTCATGTGTATTTTCCAAGACACTACTTCTTCTATATTGAATAGATCCACAACAATACCATGATGGGATACAAAATTCTCATTAAATGGTCTTCCTAACCCATAAACTCACACATTGGCAACATCCCAAATAACTTCTCATGATGAAGAAGTCCCAAAATGGCACACATATGCTATGTATTTTTCTCGTTATATGTATTGTACACATGGATTCCATAGATGAAACCAATAAGATAATGTGTACTAACTCACAAACCATAGCATACATTAACCCAATAAACATAGATAGAGCATTGGTCAATCCTAGAAACAAAAAAAACAACATAATGCCAATAGAGACAATATAAAGCAGTCTTGAAGATATCCTCATCCTTCACCCACATATGAAGATATACTGACCCAAAATAGATCTTTAAGAACAAAAATTCCCATTTAAGTAGATTGAATAAATCATAAATCCATGGAAGATGAAAACATTTCATCACTATGACCTAGTTCAAGCAATGATTATCTATAAATAAACACAAAATTCCATTAGCCTTCATTATGATCCAAACTAGTGTACCCCACAGTGAAATGCATGGATGAAAAAAACCACAGCGCAATATACCATCAAACATTATATAAAAATATGACATCTCAAGAAGGAACAATCCTATATAGATACATCAATATAATAGACACATGTTGTTGTAGTTTGATCCAAAAATCTATATCGCGTCACGTGAGTTATCCTACAACCTTTTCTAGAACGATATAAGGGTACTCTTCTATGACTCCCAGAAACACCGAATGCAAAATCTCTGACAAACTCTACATCATCTCAGCCATCAAGGATGACATGGATGGAACACACCTATATCCCATCTGATGGTCTATATTTCCAAAGAACACTACTAGATCTCCATAGACATCAAATAACACAACATGACACTTATAGAAATACAATATATCCTACACTGAATAAAACCAATCCATGATATGGATGATTTCATATGGTTGTATATGTAAACACATGAAATCTCCCAAAGACTAGTTCTACCCCAACTCTAGCTAATAATATTTACATACATCAAACAAGTTAGCTGGACCACCAACAGGTGTAGTCAACACCAAGGGAAACTTTTGTCTCTCTACCAAAATTCCAAAATAATGGACAAGTGCAGGTGATAAGAAAGAGTGTTTCTATCCCAGATCAAACATTGTATGATCCCATGTTTAAAATAAGAAAAGAGTTCATCAAATGATTTCTATATTCCCCACCAATGTCAATAATAAATAATGATGTCAACCACGACCTACTCCTTAAATTATCTGACCTTGTTAACAATGGCCTCCATGGCCTCCCTCTACTCTTTAAGGATGGGTAGAATCCTAGGACTATCCTCTGTAAACCCCATCTATTATATATTTAACCCAAACTATTGAAACCTGCAACTATTTCCTCAGCTAGAACTTCCACAATGGAGGAGCATGATGAATAATCAGAAAGGTCGGGTACTCTCATTTCCCCTAACCTCAACCTCAATAAAAAAAATAGATGATACCTTGGAATAGGCTTTAGAGACTCTGTCCATAGAGAAATGGGACATCGAGATCTTGGAATTACTCTTAACTGATCGAAAGCTATTTTTTCATCACAACTGTGAACCCTAGACCAAATCTCAACTTCTTGATTAATCACTTAAAATCCCCTTTCATGATGATACAGTTCTGGATAACAAGCTCTATATGACCTTTTATCTCTCTAAAACAATAAGATACATCTTTTGTAACGTCCTAGTTCTAGAAGCCACCCAGAGGCGCCCCATACCCGGATGGTCAAATGGCCTCAAGCACATTTCCCCAAACACCAGAGGCTTCCGACTAGTAGCAAGGTCCTTGGGTGTGATAGTGGGGAATCTATGCCCTCATTGGTAGAGTACAGAGAGGAAGTAAACAAACATTCTATAGAGAAAGCAGTAAATATCCAACAACAATAAACAGTGGAAGACAAAAACAATAAACAACTAGAGAACATATGTATGTATGAAATGATGCATGATACATATCTAGGAAAGCATCCAAATAGGTCACAATGCTGGAAATACGAACAGTACCAAAACAAGTACAAACGAAAAGATAAACAACTCCGCAGCATCGCAAGACTAAGCATGGTCCCATGCTCTCCTACTCCGAAGAAATCATGTACCTGAAGTCGAATGGAGCTTCCCCATGTCTATAACTACAACAACATAGTCTGCTTGGTCCCAAAAGCATGGACCAAATAGGATGTGAGATTAAATCCCAGTAGAAACCCACATGAAGATCTGTGCCTAACAATCAGTGAGCATATGGCAGGTAATGGTGTAGTAAGCAGTAAATTGTAATAGTAAATAGAAGGCAGTAATCAGTATGCAGAAACATGATGATATGCAATATTAAGCAATCAACAGAACAACATGCAGTAGTGAAGCAAACTTCTAACCACAACAGGAACCCCTCTGGGAAGTACTTGCAGCCAACCCCTCTGGTCCTATCCAAGAAGTAGAAACAACCCTCTGGGAACTTCACTTAGCCTAACCCCTCTGTTTTGGTCATACGAAATTATAAAACTCTCGGGGGAAGCTCGCTTGGTCAATTCCCCTTATAGTGAAGGGTACTCAGGGACACTTTGAGAAAGATCTCATGGTCTAACCCCCTTATAGACCCATGATCTAAAAACTCTCTGAGGAGATCACTCAGTCAATCCCCCTATAGTCTTGGGTCTATCACAGACTCTCTGAGGAAGCTCGCTCGGTCAATTTCTCCCCTATCCTGGAATGGTTTAAGGAAATTCAAACAAGTAAAGAATCTCTAAGGATGCCCACTCAGTCTACTATCTTATAGTCTATAATATCCATGACTCGCTGGGAAGCTCACCAGGTCTATCACTTATGGTCTATAATATCCAAGACTCCCTATGAATCTCACTCAGTCTATCCCTTAGAGTCTATAATGTCTAAGACATTTTGGGAAGCTCACTCGGTCTATCCCTTATAGTCTATAGCACCAGGTTCTCACGGTATCGTGCTAGTCAGTGCATAATAATTCTATAAGGCCAAATCACACATATAGACATACTTGGATAACCAGTATACAGAATAAGAAGAATTCCAAGAATATTATTCCATCCTATGGTCACAAGGCATGAAAAACAGGTATAACGGCCAAAGGCTAACAAGACCCATAGGTCGTAAATAAAAGAAGGCATGGGAAACACATCCAAGGATAGCAATTATCCTCAATCATGATCAACTTACCTCTATACAAGCATACAAGAAATTATGGAAAACAACAAGGGAAAAATGATAAACTCTCAATACCCCATTCACGGGTATTGGGGGAAATTTGCACATAAAACTCAATGACATCGAAAGGTAAGGCAGAAACCACCTACCATGATGCTAGGAGACCAATATAATTGAACCACAAGGCTTGATTCTCCATAGAATGTCATACATCTACAAAAACACAAAAAAAGAATTAACCCACAATATCTTGAGGAAGAGGGAAAATCAAAGAATGAAACTGAAGAAGAAGGAAGAGCTCATCACTGTGGCTCCAATGCAATTGACAGTGGTCGATTCGGAAAATAGATGGAGACTCCAAGGCTCAGAAGATGTTCACAGCCGTACAGATGGTCTCGGTTGAAGAACTCTGAGAAGAAAATGATTATGTCGATTAGGCGCGACCTCGGTCCATTTAACTAAAAAAAGTACATGGCCTGTACTTTTGGGGTACACAGCGTGTACTATGACTTTCTGTACTCTACTTTAATCGGCCTCCACATCTCCCCTACACACCATGTGTGTGGCCCATACACGGCCAGCACACGGCCTTGCGCGACATAGAATTACACGGTGTGTACTCATAAAGTACATGGCATGTACTTTAAAAATTTCCAGATTTTCCTTTTTTTCATAAAAACAACCAAAAATAAAAAACATACCTGAAATGAAGATCCGGGTTCTTACAAACATCCCCCCTTAATGAAATTCGTCCCAGAATTTCCCTAGTGAGGCATCGAGCAGAAACCCCAAATAGCTCCGACCACTGCGATCATACAACGGCCCCCCTCTCCTAGGTCTCATCATATACTCGTCCGTGTTTCCATAGCACCCATACCAGAGGAACAAACCGACCAAGGAAAACCTTTGTACTATGATCGACAATCTAGATAGGATACTCCTCAAAGATGCATCCATTTTGAGCTCATCCTCCTCGGGTTGAAAGACAAGAGATTGGTCTGAAAAGTAACGTCAGAGCTGAGAGACGTGGAAGACGTTGTGCATAGTCTGATACATCTGACATAACTAAAACCAATATGAAACCGGCCTTACTCTCTTCAACACCTCAAACAGCCCGACATACCATGGTGAAAGCATACCTGGTCTCTGAATCCTATTGTGTCCCAACCATGATGAAAAACGCAGGAAAACCTGATCCCCAACCTCGAACTCGAGAGGTCATCTCTACTGATCAGCATAAGACTTCTGTCGACACTGTGCTATAGCCATCCTCTTCTGAATCAACTCTATCTACTCTGAGTTCTCCTAAACAAGATAAGGTCCCAGCAAAGCTGCCTCTCCTACCTCCAGCCAACACAACGATGATCGGCATGGCCTATTTTAAAAAGCCTTGTAAGGTGCCATATGAATAGTCACCTAGAAATTGTTGTTATAGAAAAACTCCACAAGAGGAATATGCTTCTCCTAAAAACCTCTAATGTCTAGAATGAAATATCAGAACATATCCTCAAGAACCTCGATCGTATGCTCAGACGGGCCATCTGTCGGGGGATGGTATGTTGTACTCAAAAGTACCTATGTACACAAGGCTTTCTAAATCCCCTGCCAGAACCGAGAAGTAAAACGTGCATCCCTATCTCAAAAAATGGAGTGTGGAACTCCTTGTACACATAAAATCTCTCAGATGTACGTCTGCCCCACCTCATAAACACTGAATGTTTACTTGATTAGCAAGAAGTGAGAAACCTTTGTAAGCCTGTCGACGACAACCTAAAAAACATCACTCCCTCGAGGTGACCTCGGTAACCCGGTCACGAATTCCATCACGACATCATTCCACTTCCACTCAAAAATGGGTAACTATTGTAAAAGACCTTCTGGTCTCTGATGCTTCTCCTTCACCTATTGACAATTAGAATATCTCATGACGAACCCAAGAAACATCCTTATTTATACCTGGTTACCTATACTGGTGGTGTAGATCACGATATATCTTGGTGACGCCAAGATGAACATCCCGAACTGATGATTGAAAATCCCACATCAGTTCCCCACGTATATCTTCTGGAACCCATACACATCCAATGAAATGCAAGATCTCATACTCTCCCATTGTCTATCTAGGAAGAGGGTCCTCTCCTGACACACTCTCCCGTAGTACTAGGCCTTCTGAGTCTGATAGCTGCCTCATCCATACCCGATCAAGAAGGGTAGAGGTAACAGATACAGATGAATGAAAATTTTTCCCCTATTTGTTGTTCACCTCCAAATGCATCATAGAGAATAGAGCCATAAGCTGTCACTCACTGTTGGCCTCCTGAACTACCTGAATCCGAGTTCTCCTATTCAACGCTTCAGCCACTGCGTTTCCCTTTCCCGGCTTATTGTAAAGATCAATGTCGAAGGACTGAAGATACATGACCCACCTGCGTTGTCTCCGGTTCAGATCACGCTTGTCGAAGATTTACTTGAGACTCTTGTGGTCGGTGAAAACCACAAAGTGCTCTCCCAGTAGGTAATGTCTCCAACAAGGTAAGGCATGAACAACACCTGTCAACTCCAGATCATACGTCAGGTAATTTCTCTCTTGTGGCCTCAACTGCTGAGACTCGTATGCAACGAATCCATTTCCCTACATAAGCACAACTCCCAGTCTAACACCTGAAGCATCACAGTATACTGTATTTCTCTTTCCCGGAGCTAGAAAGACTAGTATCTATGCTAACTTCAACCACCCCTTCAACTCCTGAAATGCTGACTCACAAGAATCGGACCTTAAGAACATCACACATTTCTTATTCAGGCATGTCAGTGGTGCTGCAAGGCCTGAAAAGTCTTGTATGAATCTCTTGTAGTATTCAGCCTTCCCTAGAAAACTATGCACCTAAAAGACATATCTCGGATGTTCCATGGAAACTACAACTCTCATTTTCTTTGGGTCTACTAATACTCTTGTATCTGAGATAACATGACCCAAGAAGTGAATCTGATCCATCCAGAAGTGGCATTTTGAGAGCTTAGCATATAACTGATGCATTATCAGTGTACTCCGAATGATCTCAAGATGGGTAGCATGGTCGTGTCGAGTGTGAGAGTACACCAAGATGTCATCCACGAAAACCACCATGAAGGAATCCAAGTATGGATGGAACACTTGGTTCAGCAGTTCTATAAAAGCTGCTGGCGCATTTGTAAGACTGAATGGCATAACTGTGTACTCGTATAGAACATACCAGCTCTGGAAAGCTGTAAGAGGTATATCAGATGGTCTAACCTTCAAATAATGATAACCGGACCTCAAGTCGATCTTCAAGAACACCCGATATCCTTAGAGATGATCAAAGAGGTCATCAATCCTCGGTACGGGATATCGGTTCTTGACCATCAAATGGTCCATCTTCCGATAATCCCCACAAATCCTAAGGGTTCCATCTGCCTTCTTTGCAAATAGGACAGGCGAACCCCAAAGTGAAGTACTGGGTCAGATGAAACCCTTTACTTGCAACTCCTCCAACTACTTCTTGAGCTCCACAAACTCAGGTATATCCATCCTATAAGGAGGAATGGACATCGGTGATGCTCCTAGAACATGATCAATCGAGAAGTCTACCTCACGCTCCTGAGGCAAACCTGAAATGTCCTCTAGAAAGACATCCATGAAACGATCCACCACTAGAGGAAAGTCTAACTGTGAAGTCCCCTAGTCATCCAGATAAATACTGGCAATCCAGGCTGTTAATCGTCCAATCCCATGATCCTCTGGTCCAGCTGTACCTGCTTGGACATCCCACTTGCCTCTATGAAGAAATGATCTGCCCTCTGGTGACACGAAACTCACCCTGCGATGATATCAATCGAAGACTACCTAGAAGTGAACTAACCTATCCATACCAATAATGACATAATAACCTATCATCTCTAGGCCATAGAGGTCCCATATGAAGTGACACGTTTTGACCTCAAGAGGGAACTCTCTATTCTGACGTATAGTATATTTCCTCGTTCCCAACGGCGTATCTATAGTAAACATGTCTGCAGACAAAAAGATAAAAATCCCAAGGCTTTCCACAACAGCAACAGAGATAATGTTATGTGAAGAACTAGTATTGAAAGGGGATGAAGATAAAACTGAGGATACTAAGATCATACCCCGAACTATAGAATGACCAGGATCCTGCACCGGATAGGTCTACTACACGGCAAATGTCTAGCCAGTACCATGGCTCTCTGCCCTGGGCTGACCACTCTGAGATGATCAAATCCGTTGTTGCTAGTAACCAGGTGACTGAACACCATGGCTGCGACCTCTACCTCGGCCCGAACGACCGGAAGAACTCCAGTTCCCAGACTGGTGAGAAACTGGCGATGCATTCCGTGAACGCAAGGTCATAGAAGAACCCCTACCACCAGTTTTAGGTGAGAATATCTTCCAAAAAGATGAAGATGGCCCATTTTTCCCCAAGATTTGCACTCCATCGGGTCTCTCTGGCACTGAGGCCTTGTATGCCCACTCCTACCACACTGGTACATACAACCTGGCTACCCAAATATACATCCCGCATACTCTGATATCCTTGAGAAAATGTTCTATGGTGATTCCGGTTATCAGTAGGAGGAACACTGACTAGGGATGTCAAACCACCCTGATCCACTGCTCTAGAATCTCTCAGATTGCACTCAGTGATCAGCGCCTTGTTGACAATAGAGGATATCGAAGTCAACCTGAAGATATTCACCTGGGAATAGATCTCCTGCCTGATACCATCCTCAATCTTCCTAGAATGGAACAATTCATCACCTACTAGAATCGGCGTGAAGCGCTGAAGCTCGGTAAAACAAGACGAGTACTCCATAACAGAAAGAGTACCCTGCTCGAGACTCATAAAATCCCAGGCTCAGTCGGCTCTCATGGTCTTCGGATAAAAGTAATCATTTAATATGTGCCGAAAAAAATCATAATCCATACTTTGTTGTCACCCTGACGGTGAGATCACCTCCCACCACCTATTGGCGATGTCCTGGAGAATATAAGTAGCAAGCTTTCCCATTTCTTCTATAGGTATCTCCAGATGCTCGAAGATCGTCAGCATGGCATCTAGCCATGAATCTGCAGCCTGGGGTCCTCCATCCCCTGAGAATGTAGGAGGAGGATGCTGCTAGAAAACCCATGTCAACTCAACCATCGACGGGGTAGGAGGCAGCGCTCCCTGAAAGGTCTGCATCATCCTCAGGAAGTCCTCCCTGAACTACGCATCAGTGCCTGCAATGGGTATGACTGCTGGTTCCAAGGATAGCATAGTAGGCGGATCTGTATGAGTTCCCGGATCAGCCATATCTGGTGTCTGATCACCACCTGGCAGCTGATGTACAACCGGAGGATGTCTCACAGGCATAACTCGAAAATATAAAAAGCACGCCTTAGATTAGGATCTTCAAGGGCTGAGAACACAAGATTACAAAACAGGGACATGAGAGAGAAACATTCGTGTTTTACCAAACATGATTACATGGCTTGTATAAACCTACACACTTGATCCTTAAAGCCATCCACATGGGCAAGTACTTCTGCCACAGCTGGTCGTGTAACACCCCAGAGTACACGGCGTGTTGTCCCCACACACGACATGTACTTTAACTCCATTCCCCTACCCAAGTCTCTTTACATGGATAACTCAGATGGTCCACTTAACCCTAGACTACATGGCGTGTTCAATAATGACAAGGCATGTACTAGACAAGGTTTTGGCGACCGGGTTTTTAGTTACACGGCTGACTACATGGCTGACCCTTTGCACGGTGTGTTTGGAACAAACACGGCGTGTATATAAGAATATAACACTGACCCATGTTGTTCGTGACATGGCCCGGTATCTAGAACAAGGCTACATGGCGTGTTCGTACCAAACACGGTGTATAATACACAAACTTCCCTGACCCATGTTGTTAGTGACACGACCGGGTACATGGATCACTACTACACAGCGTGTACCTACCGAACATGGTGTGTTCATAAAGACTTTCACAACCCCATGTTTCTACTCACCCAGTTAGTGAAACGGTTTAAAACTACAAGGCGGGTAGTAATAATGTAAATTCCATTTATTTTGAGTTTTTCCGGGCAGTAGCCTAGATACTGCACCGAATCCCATGAAACAGTAAAAAACAAACATGGAGGTCCCAAATTCCGATCCGTGGGGGCCCATAATCCCTGCAAATCAAATCTTTGCATCTTATACAAGTCATATACCTGAGAAACAAGTCAATGATCCACCATGTTGTGATTAATGTGGGCCCATAACTCCTTAGGAACCAAAATTTTGTGTTCATTTAAGAAATTTACAATACAAATAATTTCTCCATCAAACTGCAGGGA
Source organism: Viscum album (assembly GCA_963277665.1). Taxonomy (NCBI): domain Eukaryota; kingdom Viridiplantae; phylum Streptophyta; class Magnoliopsida; order Santalales; family Viscaceae; genus Viscum; species Viscum album. The sequence goes on from OY728136.1 coordinate 1,341,178,382, forward strand.
TTATTTCCAAGAATCTATCACAAAAACATGAATAATATACACAACATCTATTACAACAACATGAAATTGCTAATGCACCCTAGGTGACATGAAAATAATGCATGGCATGTTATTTATAACAAATTCCTATATGATGCATGAGATGGCATACCCTCATCTCATCTGGTTGCTACAGAAATAGAACCACAATAGCACAACAATTACAACATAAGGCATATGAATCACTCTAGGTGAAATCATATCAACCGTAAAATCTCAAAACTGGGAAACTACAATAAACGAGGTAAATTGGATTTTACCTTTACATGGGTTAGCTACTCCCAGTAAAATTTTATTACAAAGTACCTAAGCCATCCTATCCATGGATAAAGGCTCCAAACAGTATGTCATGAGTAATGAATTCCACTAATACCACTTTGTAATGTCCTAGTTCTGGAAGCCACCCAAAGGTGCCCCGTACCCGGTTGGTCACATGGCCTCAAGAACATTTCCCCAAATGACAGAGGTAGCCAACTAGAAGTAAGGGCCTTGGATGTGATTGTGGGGAAACTATGCCCTCATTGGTAGAGAACACAACAGAAGTAAACAAACATGCAATAGAAGAAGCATTAAATATCCAACAAAAATAATCAATGGAAGACTAAAACAATAAACAACTAGAGAACATATGTATATATGAAATGATGCATGATACATATCTGCGAATGTAGCCAAATAGGTCACAATGCTCGAAATACAGACAGTACCAAAACAAGTACAGAAGAAAAGATAAACAGCTCTGTAGCATCAAAAACCAAATCTTGGTCCCATGCTATTCTGCTTCAAAGCAATCAACTACCCGAAGTCGAAGGGTGATTGCCCTTGTTTATACCTGCAACAACATAGTCTGCTTGGGCCCAAAATCATGGCCCAAACAGGGTGTGAGACTAAATACCATTAGGAAACCACCCGATGATTTGTGCCTAACAGTCAGTGAGAATATGGTAGGTAATAGTGCAGTAAGCAGTAAACCGTAACAGTAAACAACCTGCAGTATTTAGTAAGTAGTAACCAGATGATATGAAACATTAATTAATCCACAGAACAACAAGAAGAAGTTTAGAAAACACATAACCACAATAGGAACCCCTCTAGAAAGTACTCACAGCCAACCCATCTAGTCCTATCCTAGAAGTACCAACAACCCTCTGGGTAGTGCACTCAGCCTAACCCCTCTGGTTTGGTCAAACGAAATTATAAGACTCTCTGGGGATGTTTGATTGGTCAATTATATTATAGTCTAGGGTAGTCAGGGACTCTATGAGGAAGATCACGCTGCCTAACCCTTTTGTATCCCCAAGGTCTAGATACTCTTTTAGGATCTCACTCAGTCAAACCTCCTATAGTCTCAGGTCTGTCACAGACACTTTTAGGAAGCATGCTCGACCAATTCCTCCTTTTGGCTGGAATGGTTTATGGAAATTCAGACAAGTAGATACTCTCTAAGGAATCTCACTCAGTCTACCCTCTTGTAGTCTATAATATCGAATACTCCCTGGGAAGCTCACTTGGTCTATCCCTTATAGTCTATACTATTCAAGACTCCCTGGGAAGCTCACTCGGTCTATCCATTATAGTCTATAATGTCCAAGACTCTCTGGGAAGCTCACTCGGTCTATCCCTTATAGTCTATAGCACTAGGTTGTCACGGTCTCATGCCAGTCAGTGCATAAAAATTCTATAAGGCCAAAGAACACCTATAGAGCTACTTGGCTAACCAGTCTATAGAATAACAAGCATGCCAAGAATATCATTCCATCATATGGTCACAAGGCATGGAAAACAGGAATAATGGCCAAAGGATAACAAGTCCCAATGGTCGTAAATAGAACAAGGCATGGGAAAAACATCAAATCATAGCACTAATACTCAAACAAGATCAACTTACCTCTACACAAGCATACATGCAAGGCTGGAAAACAACAAGGGCAAAACGGTAAACACGCAATACCCCGTTCATGGGTATTGGTGGAAATTTTCACATAAAACTCAAAGACTTGGAAAGGTAAGTCACAAACCACCTACCTTGATGCTAGTAGATCAATATACATGAACCACGGGGCTTGATTCTCCATATAACATCATAGATCTACGAAAACAAAAAAACGTTCAACCCATGATATCTTGAGGAAGAGGGAAAATCATGGAATGAAAATCAATAAGAAGGAAGATCTCACTATTGAGGCTCCAACGCAATCGACGATGGTCGATTAAGCAAACAGATCGAGGATCAGGGGCTCGTAGGATGTTTGCGGCTGTACGGACACTCTCGGTCGAAGAACCTTGAGAAGAAGTTGATTCTATCGATTAGGTGCAACCCCAGTCCCTTAAATGAAAAAAAGAAAGTACACGTCGTGTAATAGGCCTTTTCGTACTCTGCTTTAAGCGGCCTCCACATCGCCCCTACACACCATGTGTGTGGCCCGTACATGGCCAACACACAGCCTTGTGCGGAATAGATGTAAAAGGTGTGTACTCATAAAGTACATGGTGTGTACTTTGAAAATTTCTAGATTTTCCTCATTTTCTTAAAAACGTCTAGAAAAGGAAAAACATACCTGAAACAAATATCTGGGTTCTTACATATTTTGAATAAATGGGTGGACCAAGCACTGGATCTCTGGATTCAAATCCTCATCGAAATGTCTCATCCTAACAAACTCATCAAGAAATAGGTCTAAAGCATAGCACATAAGGTTCCTAAAATGGATCCTGGACTCTCGCACATAGGAGATTCCCAACCAAAGTGTAAGAAGCTCTTGGAGACTATCCACCTTCATAGTCAACGAAATAAACTCATCTATGAACTGGTCTCATAACTCATCCCACAAGACAGTCGACTCCTTACTTTCATTGAGGAATAAGTACCACAACTACCTCGCTACCCCTTAGAGAATCATCACTACAAAAGGTACCTAGTGCTCATTATAATATTGAATCAAACTGAAGGATATATCTAAAACTACTACAACTAGTATTTTATGGATTCATCTCAAAATTAATCTATCATACCTCTATAGAATAATCTGCTAAAACTCTTAGAGTTTCATACAATAAGTTGAATCATTTTTAACCTCTACCCTCTGGCGATTGCTGGCATAACCTACTGAACATATTCTACACAAACCTGATGAGGATATTGACCTATATCAATGCCTAGAAAAGAATAAATTGTTATAGATCCTAACATTATATATGGAAGAATTAAACAATAATTATTTGTTTTATTTTATTCTTTTTAGGTTAACCTATCCCGGGTTCTATCCATTAAAACACCAGTGGGAGGAAGAATGTTGAATGACTCTTTCATATGTATCTACCCCAATTCCAATAATGGTATGTGAAACAGATCACATGGCCCCCTAAATACTCATTTCTAAGATAGTATACCATGATTATTGGGCTTGGTATAATTAGATGATGAAATTTCCCTACCATCCCATGCAACCTCACATATTCCTAACTCCCAAATCTATCATGAACCTCAACCTGAACTCTGATACCACTATATCATGAACCCTCCCAAAAAAGTGCACCTATATTGAGATGAAAATAAGAGAAAAGATATAATGACACTCGATTCCTTCTCCTAGTAGACCTCTAGTTAGAGAATAGCAGTATGTGTATAATAAACACACAGATGGGAGGCATTACCCTCGAATAGAACACATGAGAAAGATAGAGATAATACATACACCAACAAATTCCTGCGCAGACTACAATATAAAAGAAACCACATGTTCACATATGTAATGACATGCAAGAACTACTATAATAATTGAAAAATACACGTACCAAAAGAAAATTAAGGTCTTCAGTGACCATGAATCCCAAAAATTTCCTACTAAACCCCAAGTTAGTAGTAACACTTCTGGTCTCTTATTGGATTCAAATGACCTAAAAAGTATATATAAATACATATGGTGAGTATAATAGTATACTTAATAGTATTCTCATCAGATCCTATTATGAAAATCTAATGAATGAATGCATAAGAATAGTGAAAAAAATGATACAAAATCATCACGTAAACTAGTATGATGTGTTCCCATCCTCACCATGGATACTCTCACCATGTATCACATACAAGAGAATATAATATAATAAATAATATCAAGAGTACCCCACTACCACATCCCTATTGGTTTTCCACTCTGAACCAACACAACACATCCTAAGAATCTCTCTAAGAAAAAGACTAGTCCATAGACACCTGGTTGAAGAACCACAAGATGCACCTCATACAACACACTACTGTAACCATATATCTAAAAGTAACCAGGTATTTTATGAGATCCACCATGTCCTATATAACATGTTTCATAAATCAGTTATTATACTGTAATCCATCACAACCCATACACTGAGTAAGGAACCTCAAGCCTTGAGAGCCTATACATGTTTTACATATAGTAGTCCTTATGAAACGTTATACAGAATACATGTGTTTGAAATAACCACAGTCCAATATAAACCTATACAATAATATAAGGGGAACACTAAACATCCTTCATACCAGTAAAATTAACTACTAATTAAAGAGATTAGGGACAAAGTGGGTAGTCAGCCATCCACTGTATGACTAGGATTTTGGGGAAAACACCCCCAAGGATCCAAATCCTTGGGGAATTTGTTTCTTTAATAAATAGTGTGCTGTAGAATATAAAAACAAAAAACATAAAAGATATAATATATTTCACAACCATAATATGAGTATAACCCATTCTCATACATAACTTCATCTAATACCTCTTAGAATCCGTACATCCACTACTAAGACTAGATATCATATAATTACACAACCATATGCTACAATATTGTATTTTATCACTATTCATCGGTTTCACTTTATGTTAATTAGTTATTTAACCATTAATGACCCATTTATATTTTTCACATTACATTTCATAACTATTACAACAATGTTCCATTCCCTCTTGGAATAAGAAAATAGAGTCCACAATTTCTCAGGTTTATAACGGAAACATTTTATCCAAGCAAGAACTATCCCCATGGGTTAAATATTTATTCATTTATTACTAGTATTAATTTAGATATTACCAGTTACTCTAGGAAAATATCCTAAGATAAAAAATAAGTTATATTAATGAGCACATCCATCAGCCTCAAGTAGTGGGTAAAGAAATGAAGATAAACAGTCAACCTTTCTGTCAACAAAAAAGCATATTAAAACAAGAAACCATCATTCCTATCAATTGGTAAGCCTTTCTTCCACCAATTACATAATCCCTAGAGTCCTATATAAAACCCACTTGGATATCCTGATGAATCAGATCATCACAAGAGTAAAATTATTCCACAAATACTAGGCCTCCCTAAAAAATATTATGTAACATCTCTCCAAGCTCAGCCATCCCAGGCTCACATCCTATCTTGGCCTCCCCACCCCATATACCACAATAGCCATCCAGGCTCATCCATCCCAGGACCACGTAACATCTGGGCCTCCCCACCCTATATACCATAATATCCCTCAAGGATCATCCATGAAAGCCTCACCTAACATAAAAATCTATAGGAAACAAAAAATTAAATTGAGCTCTTATCACTAAAGTGAGGCATCTATCCTACACATGCAATGATCCCTCACAACTCCATAACACACGGAACTTGGACATTAAAAGAAAGAAAAAAACATAGCCCCTACAAAGGAATTATATTTTACCACACATGTAGTTCTTATTCCATATTTAATTAAGCAGTTTATTATTTATAGTTTCTAACCAAGAGAATCCTAATAATCATGTTATCACAAGTTGTCATAAATTAATTAAAAAATTAATTTAACAAGAATTTAAATTATTTATCTGCTTGAATTAACATGATTTAGTTTCATTAATTTTTTAAATTAAATGTGAATACATTCATCAATTTGATTATAATCAAATTAAAAATACCACATTATTTAAGGATGCCTCTTTAATCTTTTTTCCAAATAATTAACAAATAATATTGGATTCTTGTTATTTACCAATTCCATATTCTTATCCAAGAACAAAAATTACAACATTGATATAATACTATCATGAAAAACCATAGGAAAAACGTTATCATTGTACAAAAACAAAAACATCACCATCTGATCAATACCAATTCATTAATCCAGTTCTACTAATTGTTAGGTTACTTTTTTTGGAATCCAAGAGGATAAATCATGTTCAATGCATGTTATAATTTAAATAAATAGTGAGGAAATAAATCTCCAATCTAAAAATGATGTCAACAATTATTTCACATGAACAAAAAATTCTACGAATCATGATCGCCACTCCTGTAATAACTACATCCACCTAAGGATTTCACACCGTGGCAACAAAAAACCAACAAAACTACTTTAGAAACAAGGATATCAAGTTCCATCGCATAGAAAAGTGGAACTGGATGTAACAAATTGAAGAAACTAAAAGAAAAGATATGAAACATACCTTGGATTGAATATGGGTCATATAAGGGAATCTAAAGATCGATCATTGATAATTGAATCCATAAAACATAGAAGAGGGGGTTTACGGGCATCCTGGAATGAGTGGGAGAGGAACTTCGGCCATAGGGTTTGACATATCCAAGCATTTGAACACATTTAAAAAATACTACATCGGGGATTTACATGTTTTTTAATCCACATTCTTGTCATTTATTCCCATGTGTTCGGTTTCTATTGAAAAACACATTGACTTTTTATTTTTAAAACCTTGATTATGTACACTCTGTGAAACTCACTTTTATGTCATTTAACATTACACGGCCTGAAATCTCCCTGAATCCATATCATAGCATCCAATCACCTCCAGACTTCTTATAGGCCTCCTCTGAGCACCTCATCCATTAGAAATGCACAATGGGTCGATCCACATGGATCCAATCCCTTATAATATAAAAATATAATATTTTAGAAAACATCCAAATACTCAACCTATCTAATTTTGAAATGAAAAGAATAAAAAATTAGTAAAATTTTTATCATTTTTAATTTCTTATATTTAATAACTAATCAATTAGAGATACATTTATTATAATTAAAAAAATTAGTAACAATTATATTATTTCTTATTAGATTGAAAATTTACATATCATTCTTATCATGAATATAACACAATAGTATCTAATACATGAATATTAAGAACACATGAAATTTATTTACTAATAAAATTACCATAGATGTTAAACTGATCCTATAGAAACCCATGATTCTCATACATAGATATTATATAATTTTAGAATGTTATTAAACACATTACACCAATAAATTCTTATGTACTATAATAGTTTAGTGTCATTGGAGAATAGGTACATAATCATCTAATTTTCTGATAGATCTTCAATATCACCCCTAAAGCTCCTCCCCTTTAGTACTCTTCAAATATATACCATACATTAAACAAGACATATAAACATATGGAATGGATACATAATAAAAGTGTAATATCATATTCTTAGTAATGGAAGACATGGGAGTTTTGAATGCATAACATCAACATAATGGTATGAGAATATGATTATAGAATTTGAAAACCATACCCTATATGTCCAAGATCATAATATTGTGTCAAAGTGTAGATATTTTAATTTCATAAGACATTAATCACAAGGGAATAAATGAACATGATCTATTATAGAATAATTCTGGAATAATACATAGACTGGTGGCATACAAATTATCTTATATCATTGTGAACAATTCTACATATAGATCGGTTCAATCATTATTTTAACGACATGAAATCATGACCCTGCAAAAACTTATAGACATAAAATCAGGTATATGCATAACATTATGGGAATAAAATATGGGTCTATGTATAACAATGGGAACATGTAATATGTTTCGTGTATAACATTATGAATATCTAATCCGGGTTTCACATAACATATTTATTCATGAATTATTTATCTTTACCCAATGCAGTGCAGGGATATATAGGTCCCACTCATCACATAAAGGAAAATCAATTTATGTGACCCATAATATCATAAAATATACATTGTAGAATCAACTGAATAATGAAATGGGATTCATTAACATTTCATAATATCATAACCTTTTTAAAAGAGAGAGGTTTAATAATCATATTGTCATTTAATCATAGCATAACACATGGAAAAGGAAGTGGGTTCCATGATAATTTTATCATGGTATAAAACATAGAATATATATGGGTTTCATAAACATATTTTCATCAAATACCATTTATATTAGTAATAATAATGGTATCCTTAGTTTATATCCCTATAAAATAATATGTTTCAACATTAGATGTCATCTCAGATATAGAATTATTTTAATAGTTTACTTGGATCATTTCTTGAGGAAAAAAACATTCTAATTTAAAAAAAATTTGAAACAAAAAACCTTATGGAAAAACATACCTTTGAAAATATCCTTGAAGACATATAAAATAATTATTTAGGAAAATAGTTTCCATGGTGACATTAAATTATATTCTTTTAGCACATTTAAAAATAAATATTCTCTTCCCATTTTCTGTAAAATCCAAATGGAAATTTTTACAAAAATGAAATTAATATACCATTAATTTTATTTTAAAAATTTAAAATTGGTAAATTTATCATTAATAAATAAGTTTAATAATAATAAAAATATTTGAAATCATTTTTAAATATACTGGTTTTAGAAGGAAAACTGAAAGTGGAAATAAAGATGATTTAAAAAAACACAATTTCATCTCCTATGTACATGAATATAGTAAATGAAATGAAAACATGTATTCTCTATATATAAATAGTAGATTTTTAAATTAGTATGTTTCTTGGGATATAGATGATAATAGTTCCCCATTTGAAGCATAATCCTGAGCATTCTAGATAAATGTTTAGATTGTAACATAAAACCCTTAGTACTATGGTAACATTGAAGAATAATAAACATTAGTGGGTAAAATTATAATAAACATATTATATCAAGATTATAATTATATTTATGATTTTATATTTCAATGTGTCTATATATACAGCTCATAAAAACCAGATGTCTGTGATATAAAATAATACTCAAATAATGAAAACATCGAAAAACAATTATTACAACATTTATAATATTTTGAATTATAATCCCCTATAAAGAATAAATTAAAATATTTTTTTAATATAATTAAATATATTAATTAATTATATAGCGTTATAATGTGTAATTAAATTCACCATAAAAAAGTTAGGAATTTTTATATGTCTCCCAACAAAAAAGAGAGACCCAAAATACATTTCATTAAGTTTTGAATTCCTTCAAACACATTATAAATTGAATAACAAATATAAGATCACTATAAATAATTTATAGGACCAAAATATATAATATAATATATATTATTTACTTTTGACTATTTTTTAACCTTTTATTACAAAATCATTTTTTAAATAATGTATTGGGTAAAAATTACATTTTTTCTGGATATGTTTTTAATTTTTATTTTTGTTCATCTTAATTTGATCAGGCTTACATTATCTAATGAATGATAATATTGAGTTAATTATCATATTTATACATATGTTTTATAATTCAATAATTATAGAAATACAATAAATAAAATATTATTTCCTTATCTATAGTTATAAATATCATCCAATTGGTGCGGTTATGAAAATATAGAGTCACATTGCTTTGTGCATGTGGTAGTTCACATGAACATGAATGAAGTTATCATCATTTAGTGAGTGAAAATTTAGGAAATAAAATCATATATTATAATTAAATTATGATAAATATGTTATAATTATAAATAAAATCATTTATATCAAATATTTTCATAAAATTTATCTTAATTATAGTTTATGTAAAGTTATATTGAAAACGAATCACATCACTTCGTGAGCGGTAGTCTATCCTACACACGGATAATGTTATCATATCCCTTACAAAAAGGAAATTTAAAAAATATATATGATATAATTTCTATATATATATAATTATGTTATAAATATCACATTTATATTTTAGATAAATCATCTTATCTAATTGTGTGTGGCAGAAATAGAAAAACGAATGACATCAGTTGGAGAGTCGGTAGTTTGTCAGAGACAAGAGTGATGATTTGGTAACCAATTTGACGGATGTTTTAAGGGTTTTAGGTAATTACCATTAAATAAAAAATCTCGTTATATTAAATATACATAATAAAATATATAATAACCATTTAATAATAATTTAATGATGTGGAAGAAGAAATAAAATAATACAACTCGTTGAAGAACATTAAATATTCTTTGGGTAATGTTTTCAGGTTTCCAAAAAAATAGTTCTTAGTATAGATTTGGGAAAATTATAAGGGTTCTATGATATTAATATAGAATTTGGTATGTGATTTTTGTAGGTTTTTGGATAAAACAACATGGTTCGAAGGTGTGTTGAGGTGAGGAGAGGGGTAGCCTTTTATATGTGAGATTAGTGGCACAATTTTAATTTCTCAAAAAAATTGTTCCCACATTTTGATCATGTGGCATGGTTCATAAAATGGAATATTATATATAATAAGTAACTAAAAGGTATAATTATTTCAATAATATAATTTTTATAAAAGTTTATTTGTCCATTTTAACACTTATCATTATATTTTTACACATCCATAAACCAAATTTTTCTTTAAATACTATAATTATATTATACTATTTTCACAATTCATTTTCGTCAAAAAGTAATTTGAACATAAAAGATGAATCCAAATTTATGAATCCAAAAATTTATTCCATATTTTCAAATTTAATTGAAATTAGTGTAAAATTATAATTTTATAATTGATCCTCTAGACGTGATGGCAATATAGGATTTCAATGATAAAACTTTTAAAAATTTATAAGTTTTTAATATCAAAATTCAATATAAAAATCATTATAATGGAATAAATTAGATTAATATATATATTATTTAAATATATTTTACTTAAAACCAATTAATTCTATTATTTATCTTTATAAATAATATAAATGGAAAGGTTTTTCTCTAATAAATTTTTTTATTTTTCAATATGTCGATATAATTAATATTTTTATAAAATATTAATAAAATCCTGGAAAGTTGAATTTTTAAAAATATGATATAAAAATTAAAATTATTTTGATATGAAATATTATAAAATAATAATAATTTCTAAAATAAGTTCTTAAACTATCAACAAAACTATTTTTTAGAAAAATAAAATTTTTAGATTAAAACTGCTTTTATTTATATAACTTGTATAGATAAAAAATATAAATCATAAATAGTATATTAAATATATACTATACTAAGTTCATTAAATGGATTTAAAATTTTTGGATTTTTTTAATTATGGTGGTAAATTTATTAAATAAATTTATTTTAAATAATATTCCCTTTATTTTCAAATAGTTGTTTTTTTAAATTAATTGAAAAAAATGAATTCATTTTATTTAAATACGTAAAAAATATATTTTCATAGTTTAGTTAATCATATTCCTACTTGACATGCTAATTACTATGAGTTAAATATAATTTTTTTTATAATATCTTAATAGTATGTAATGATTTGTTTAATTCAGTGTTGAATGTAGTTCATTATAAATAAAATTTTGGTTGTAAACCATGATAAACATATTGGGTGTGTGATGAAGAATATTTAAAATATTAATTTTTTTAATTTTTTTAATAAATAATAGGGTGTTACAATCCACCCTCCATAAAATGAATTTATTTATCAGGATTAATCACATTGGTACCAACAACTCTATATATTTAATCCTCATTACATTCTCATGTTATAAATTATATCCCCTAGAAGGTGGTTTCACCATAAATAATTTTCCATGTAAGTGAACATTGTTTCGTAGAACCTTCTCAATTCGATCTAGAATCTATATCGGTTGTTCCTCACAAGGAAAATCATGTCCAACAGTGTGACCTCAAATATTAGTACATGTGATAGATAAGGTAAATACATACTTAGGATAGATACATGGAAAACATAATGAACCTATGTGAGTTTCGGTGGATGATCAAAGTGATAAGATATGGTCCCAACATGATCAATCAATTAAAAGGTACTGATATAACATAATCATAGTTTTACCTTCATTATTCCATGTATATATTTATATAAATACCTTCTCACAAACATTAAATTCATCATTACATTGATTATTATCAACATAATTTTTTTTCAACATTTCTAGTATGTGCTGGTGAATTGATCTATCCTTCTCATCAATTTAATTATCCATCTCACATCCCAATGTCTTTCTTTCTAGAAATTCATTCCCATAAATTGGATTTCTACAATTTTTATAAAAAAATGATTCACAACGAGCCATCTAAATTCTTTAGTGAATTCTATTTTTGAATGAAAACAAAAATTGGGGAAATTACTTATCCCAAACTCATTTGAATACATTGAATAAGACCATAGAAAATTCACTGGGGGATTTCCCCATAGACTAATCATCAGTATGAGGATGATACATAATATTGAATTTCAATTCTGTATCTAGAGCATATTGATGATTTCACAAAAATTGTGAACTAATCCTTGTTCCCAGATCAGATAAAATTAAATGTGGTACCCCATTTAATATTTCCACTTCCATAATGTATATTTTGGAAAAATCATCAAGTGAGAAAGATCTCTGGTAGTAATGATGTATTCAAACATCTTAACGTGATTTTCCAAAATACAAAATTACATCAACATAAATGATAATAAAAACCGTAAAGGATACTATTAAAATTAATCATATGTCCAAAAACAATAAATTATTCCATCCTCAAATGAAATTATTACTAAAACATATAGAACCCAATGATTTTTATTACAAACACTTCCTATCAAAAAATACATAATCATGATAAACTACTAACACATAAAATATTAAAAGGATTCTCTATGAATTTTATCTTATGATACCCCTTAATGATATAAGCACATGATGTAATATTAAACTCTTGTATTAATCATACATGTATGCATATATTCTTTAAAAAAATCAAAATTATTATATGTATAATAATTTTACAACTGAAATACCATTATTATAATAATTTCAAATTATAATTATTAAATAAAAATATATAAATAATTCAATCCATTCAAGTAAATGGTTGCATGAAATATAGCCATCCTTGTTCTAAAAGATAATTCTTGGGACATGGAAAAGAGTTTGATAATTTCCATGTACCCCAAAAATTACAAAATGAACTCCTCGACAATTTTTCAATATATGACCGTCTTTTTAGCATAGTTAACATCTCTCCAAATATTTGATATTTTAATACATTTTCTATTTCCCCTCCTCACAACAGGTCGGAATCTAAATTATCTCTCCTCTATGTGTATTACCACACTAAAATTCATAAAATTCCAACTTACTCTAATATGTTCTGTTAGGGATCTCAAAAAAATTCACATTGTTAACCATATATCTCAATAGTTGGGTAAAATTAATCATAATATAATTATCTACAGTCATTATCAATATGGTTGACCATAGTCCATGCGTTTTCAATCAGATTCAATGTTTACATTGATAATTCTATTTCAAGACATTGATTGAAAAAAATAGTCATAGTACAGGAAAAACTAATCATAGTGGAAACCTAGAAAATCATGAAAAATCATCTATATGATGTCTTAAACATGACACGTTATTTTTAGTATATTAATACTTAGGTTTTACAAGGACATTAATATTCATCACCAATTTAAATACTTCATAATCTTTAATAAAGAGTTACTTGATTTATAATGCATATCCACTATGACTTTCCATGAATGTGTATAGAAAGAACAATTTTTAGGAAGTATTTGATGATTGGGTCTAGCTCAATGTGCCATTTTTTGATTTATTTCCCCAAGGTTCCTCTATATAAGAGGTACGTAAATTGGTAGTATCCCAATACATATATAATTTCATGGACACCACATGCTCTATCCATTACCAAATTTGAAATAAATATTACTATAATTAAATGAACCTCCAAACATATCCATAGATACATCCAGATAAATATACATAGAAATATCCATTGGGATCTCATTAATGTTTTCTCAACCTAGTTTTCAATGTTTAACTAAAACCTTTCTCAAATACCAACTAGATATACACAGTCTTATCATGAATATATATTACGTCTTTTTAGATAAATATACAATACATTATACCAACAAATTCATGATGACTGTAATAGTTTAGTTTCTTTGGAGATTAGTTATACAATATTATAATTTGATGTAATCTCTTTTGCATCTCCCATAAATATCGTTACATTAGTACTCTTCAAAAAAATCCCCTACATAAATCATTTCTTCACCACCTGGGAAAATGATATATAAAAGAAATGGTGATCATAAATTACCAATAAGAGTAAACAAGAAAGATATGTTATAATAAAATAAACCTATGAATATGAGAATGTGATCATAAAAATTGAAAACCATACCCTTCCAATCAAATATCCTAATATAAATTCGTGGAAAAAATATTGGATGATTGTAAGAAAATAATCATAAGGTAATCATTGAACTTATAACTTATGATCATAAAATTGGTTGAAGACACATATTTGTGGAATACACAACAAATCATAATATTATTAAACTATATGAATTGATATAGGATCGATAATTATCTTTAGGACATAAAATCAGGTTCACATATAATCTTATATACATGAAATTATGTCCAAGCATAACATTTTTTACATTAAATACAAGTCCATACATTACACAATTAACATGTAATTTGGTTTATACTGAACATTGTATACATGTAATCAGGTTTACTAATAATATTGTGAACATGTAATCATTTTCACGCAGAAAAAATCTACTCATGAGTTATATATCCACACCCAATGAATTCAGAAAGAGTTATAGGTCACACCTATTACATAATATAAATCATATACATGTGTTCTATAGAATCATAAAACATTAATCATATGATAACCCATGAAATAAAACGGGATTTGTAAAAAATTCACCACATTATAACTTATGGAAACGATATTGGATTCATAATAATTACATCATTACATCATATCATAACATGAGGAAAATAAATGGGTTTCATAATATTTCTTCATGGAATGTCCCTTTGAAACGAAACCAGTATCCTAAACATCTTGTCAACCTAATCCATTTAAGAAAATAAAAATAATGGCATCCTTGGTTCATATCCCCAAAAAAATCATACATTTCACCAAATGATATCATCATAGACAAAGAATGATTTTAAAAATTGACTTGGAACATTTCTTGGGGAAAATAAATTTTCTACATTTAAAAAATCATTTTAAAACAATTTTTCTTTACAATTATTAGATTTTAAAACAACTTTAATAAATTATAATTGATTATTTTAAGAAAGTAATTTTCATTACGGTAGGAAATTTCATTAATTCCTTGCATGTTAAAATGAATATTCATTTGACGTGTTTTGTGAAAATAAAATAAGAATTATTTGGATAATGTTATGAAGAGTGATTTGAAAAAAAATAATAAATATAAAACATGAGAAATTTTTATAATAAAAAATAAAAAAATTTAAATAACGTTAGAAATAATTTTTAAGAAACCATAGTTTAGAATAAAAAGGGTTTATGATAGAAGAGATAAATAACGAAGGTATTTTTTAAAAACATCAATTTTAAATCATTTATACAAAAAGAGTAGAAAATGACGTGTACGAATTTATTATCTAGATATAACTATATTAGAAGAAAATTCATGTGTTTCATGTTATATAGATAATAATATTTCATCATTGTAAACACAATCATCTACAATAATGATAAACGAATATATTGTAACATAAATCCCATATTATTTCGATAAATTTTAAATGTAAAACTTATGAAATTGTAACATTAAATGTGACATAAAATTGAAAAAGTTTAACAAATTCATGATATTAAAATTCAAATGGTCTATATAAACACCTTATAATATTATATGAGTACATAACATGATATAAGTGTCAAAGAAGAAAAATTGAGAGAAAAATTAATTACTTCATTTGAAAACATAAAATAAAATATTAAATATCATCAAAATATTATAGATTTATGTATAATAATTAAAAGTTATGTTATATACAACACACAAAATAAATGAGTGATGAATGTTCATAGGTCTCCTAGAAATAAAATAAAGACTGTATCTTACTTACCTTATGTCTTGGCTTACTTTGTAGATGATCAAACCTCAAGTTTTATAAATATATTTACATTATAGGTATACTATAGATTAATAAATTTATATATTATACCATATATAATTTAATTATTTCCATGTATTTCCCATTTATTTACAATTCCTTATTAAATTCACCATTCAGTTAATAAATAATTTGTTTTTAACAGATTTTTTGATTTCTAAATTTCAGTTTTCTTAATTAGATCATTATTTGATCATCTAAATAACAATAATCCTAAAATAATTATCATATTTATCCATAAATTAAAATTTTATGTCCAATAATGAATGGATGTTTTGAGAAATGATGTGTGTTATGATCATGGAGACTATTAGTCATATGTATGAATGACTTACATTTACATTTTTCAATGATCATTAGTGAAAAGAGGTATATTATATTACTTACTTAAAAATTTATTAATATAATAAATAGAATATTATTTATTTAATTATACTTATATATATCATATATTTTGTGTTGTAATGAATAGAGATAATCACATCCATTTGTGAAGGTGGTAATCCATATATACACGAACCACCTTATCATCATTTAATTAGTTAAAAATAATTAAATAAATGGCTACATTATCTTATAATAATAGAAAATATGTCATTAATATATTATTTATGTAATTTATATAATATATATTCATTAATTTTCTCCATATTATCTTCCAAGTAAATATTATGTGAAAAATATTAACATTTCTTCATGTGGTGTTAGTCTGCCGTACAAACAAACAACATTATCGTACCCCATATAGAATGAAAACTTAAAAATAAAAATATATGAAATAATGGATCTATTGGTATAATTACGGTATAAATATCATACATATATATATCATATCCATCCTCATACCCAACCATTATAGGTGGTAAAGAAACAATGAATGAAATCAGTTCGTGAGGCAGTAGTTAACTTTACACATGAATGTTGATTCTGTAAACCTTTTGATGGATGTGGAGAAAGTTTTTGGTCATTTTATTTACATAGAAACATCTTTTTTTATGTAATATAATGAATTTTTTATATCTATATTGTTTAGTTATAATTAAAATATGTGGATGGAGAAATAAAATAAAAATGCTCATTGAAGAAGATTAACACTTCTTTGGGGAATCTCCATAAGTTTGAACAAAAATACTTCCTAGGTTGGACTTATGTGAAATATAAGGAAATCCGTATAATATGGTTGATTTTGGGAATTTTTTGGATTATTTATTATCTCAACCAAAAGTGTTTGATGGTGTGATAAGAAGAGGACTAGGGGTGATGTTTTATAAATTGGGTTAGTGGCAAACATTTAATATTATGAAATGAAAAAGGTGAACCCACACTTTTATAATATAAAAAGGATCAAATATGTAGTGTTATTGGTAATTATAAACTATAGGGCTTAAATATTTTCAAAAAATACATTTTAAAAAAGTTTTTTGGTAATTTTAAAACTATTTTTTTTAATTTGTCCCCTGATAAACCCATTTTCAAGATTACAATAGTAATTAAATTTTACTCGCTTCTTTTTTTATTTTTGATAAAAAACCATTTAGAATAAATTATAGAATATAATTTATTCTTATTAAAAATATGGAATAACTTTTTTCTAATGAAATAACCATAAGTTACAAAATTTAATTTAAAATTAATCCCACAGACAGAATGAGAATGTCGGTTTTGAGGAAAAAATATAAAATTAGTACAATGTTTTTGTATCAGAATTAAATATAAAAAAGGATTAAAATTATATAAATTTGATTGATGTAAATATTTTTGGAATAATTATTCTTTAAAACCAATTTAATATAAAATTTATCTCAATGAATAATCTAACATAAAATGTATTATTCAATAAAAATTTAGTATTTTTTCACTATTCATCAAAAAAAAATTAATTTTTTCAAAAAATTAAAAATAAGTCATCCTATGTTATCTTTTAAATTATTATTTAAAAAAATTAACATTTTTTAATAAAATTTCAGAAAATTTAATTGATGATTTTGAAAATCCGTGCACAAATTTGTGACAAAACCACTTTTTAGAAAAATATTATTTTTGATGGTAAAATTTGATTTATTCTAATATCTTATTTATAAGATAGAAAAATTGGATTTTAAATAGATTATTGAATATATAATATATAAATTTTATTAAATTTTGTCACAAATTGTGTTTTGTTTAATTTATAGAGTTTAAAAAAATTTCCTTAAAAAAATTAATTTTTTTCAGAAATAATTTCCTTATTTTTGAATATTTGTTATTTTTATTTTATATTGAATTTTCATCAATGAATTAACATTATATAAAAGTTCATTCCAAATATTTTCTTAAATTATTTAATCCTATTAACACCCACTGTTCAAACATATAATCGATAATTATCATTTTTTATAACAAAAAAATAATAGTATGACATGTTTTATTTAACTCATTATTACATGTTAAGAAATATAAACTCAGTCTTGCGTTTAAAATAAGATAAAAACGTGTTTGGTGTTATAAAAACCACGAAAATATTTACTTTATTTTAAATAAATATTCATCAAAATCCTCGGGTGTTATATTTCAACTCCATTGGAAATTGCACCCTAAATAATTGATTCAATACATAATGATGTTGGGATATTTTTCATTCAAAACCTTTTATGATTCCCATGTCACTTATTCAACCATATGGGTTTTACACTAAACCTTTAGTTTATATGTAAAATTACTCCTTATCACGATCTCATAATGATAAATATTCTAAACCATGTTTTGTCAAATGTAATGTTCACATCTAATTTGACAATATCTGTTCTCAATAAACAAGATGCTTCAAGAACATAATTATTCTATATCTGAACATGAATAAATTCTTGTATCCATAGGAAACATCAAGTTATGAAATCCCAGAAAAAAACTAATCCAACATTAAATTGAATTCTATATCATCTAATAAAACATTTATAAGTCTTTCCCTTATTAATCATACATAAAATACTATTCAATTTTGATACATTAAGATAAACATGATCACCTACCCCAAGTTAATTATATTTCCCCTGATAATAGAACAAATAAATTTTAAAACTCTAAATTGAACTCATGTCACATTGAATCATGATTACTTTATCAACCAATTCTTCTAACAACTATATTCCTTAAAACATACTTTCACTGACTTCATCCAATGATGTTGGTCTCTAACACCACTACCCATAGAAGTCCTCAAAAGGTGAAATTGATATATAGGAATGAAATGTGTAATTGTAAAAACCATTTAACTGAAAAAATTGATCCAAACTTCTTGGGTAATTCATAAATAGTTTTGAGGAATGTGTTACATAATCTTGAATGATCACGCTAACTATTCCCTATAATGATGATGAAACAAAATAATACAATTGAAATCATGACCCAATTTATTTCGAATACCTTTCATAAATATTTAATGAAAATATAGTACCATGGTGAGATACATAAGAGAGTGTTAAACTATGTATCCTACCTACCTAGTTGTGATATACTTGAGAGATATGATATAACTATGATGTATCTGGGATACGAATTTTATGTAAAATTTTATTAATTAAATAAATAATATAAAAAATCTCATTTTTAACGTATGATTTAATTTTAAATACTGAAAATAAATCCATGTATATGTTTTTTGATTTCAACTATAAAATAAGAAAATGTTTAAGTATCCATTTTAAAAATTAACATTTATCTATATACTGTTGACATGTCAAACATTTATTGGTAAATATTCCCATATCATTCTTCATTTAAACACACATTTAATACTATGGAAGGTCACTATACATCCTCCTGATGATGATATGAATAGATAATGGAGGGTATTTACCTTCACTTAATAAATCCCATTTCACTAAGAAGATAGATATCTCTTCGATTGTCTTTTTAAATCTCAAATCGCCATCCTTATCAATGTGAAATTCATGAATCATGAATTTTTTATATAGTTCATAATTTTCATTCAAATAAATTTCATCCTTAAATTCATACATATCATTTTTCCTAGAATGATGATTGCACTGAAACCTCTAACAAAACATATGAATTTCTATACTTCACATTTTTTAGGTTTTATTTCTCTATTTCACTTCTAAATGGTTAATGCTCTAAATATAAAATGGTTAATGTTGCATTTTATATTTGAATAAAATAATAAACTATTTTATATCCATTCCAATATGGTAATGAATCTCACAATAAAAATCATTTATCATTTCAATCCATATTATCTTACACATGTTCAAATATTTCTATGTGAATATATACTTTAACCATTTATGATCAGAATACATATCCTACATTACTCTATATAAATTATTTCTTTGTATATTTTTATCCAGAACCATATTAGGTAGTTCTAGATCATATGTAAGTTAAATTATATAACGAGGATTCAATAGAAATGAATTAAATGGAATTACCTGATTATTCTAAAATAGAATTCATGTATGTCCCATGGATGATGAAATTTTAAAGTTTTCATGATAACCATTCTATTGACAATAATTTTACCCCTTTTCAAGTTATCTTATATAATGGGCTAAAAAACTAGATAATTTTTTCAATAAACTAACACTATTAAGTATCATATCTAAGAAAATAGTTATTTTTATGACCTATATTATTCATTTAAATTTCTCAAAACACTTTAGTTTTAGTTTAGTAAGATATTATTCCATATTTAGAAAAAATATTTAAAAGGAAGTAAATCATATTCATTCCACATTCACTTTTTCTAAATATTACATATAAATAAATTTTATTAATGGTTTTAAGAAATATTTTTGTGGATTATATGATAATAAATAATTTTAGAATATACCAAACTATAATTAATAAATAGAACCACATTGATAAGAAAATATTTATGTAAGCCTCTATTCATAAGGGTTAAGAATACAACTGGAGCATTATACAACCAACGAAAAAACCAAAAACATATAATACCAATATCTAATAAGAATCACTTTCATCAGAATTTATACATCCATTACCTTTAAATGATAGTATCCAAAAATAAGATCATTATTAAAAACAAATCACTCCAAATTAAGGATCAACAAAATTATTTATATGTGGTTAAAGATATATTTTCATTATAATGATGTTAATGAAGGATCTATAATCAATAAAAAACCTCATTATATAACCATTAGTTTTTAAAAATAAAATAGTTTCTCCCTCAATTAATTTCCTAAAATAATGAAACCATTATCATGAAATGACTTCTACTATATTTTTTATTTCAAAAGAACTTCTTCAAAAAATCGATAAGTGTGATTTGAATTAGATTAAGAGCATGAGAAAATTCAATTTTAAATTATAGGTTATAATTTTGAAAACAGTAACAAAATCCTCTGGATATTAATCCTTGTATTAATTAATTAATTAAACATAACTAATTTAAAAATTATCATTATTGTAAAGTGTAAGAGATAGGTTACATTGATATCTATCATTAATCAACATCTTACCTTCTTGATATGTTAACAATGTTGTGGAATAATTTAATATAACGTTCTTCACTATTCAATCTATCAAAACATGATAATTTAAATCTAATATATTCCCTAAATTACATTAGATTATACTATGTATATTTCCAATGAATATCATAAAAAAATACACTAATAATAATAATATTCATATATATCATGGATTCTTTAATACTTTCTCCAAATGTTTTTCAAAAAATTAAATTATAATTTTCATGAGTTTTGTTCCTATATAAATTTAATTATTTTTATAGGTAATGTAATATAATGATCTATAGTCAAGTAGGCCATCCAAATAATTCCAAAAAAGTCACAAAACTGTCACCACTTCATCAAATAACCAAACATCAACAATAGCAGTCATTAAATAATTTGAAAAATATTTTTTATCTGGGTCCTGGAGATTTTAGTAAATATTAAACTTTTATCCAAGATACTTATAATTTTTCGGTTTTAATTATTTTAATATTCTCTTATAATGATGAATGTTTTGTTCATAATGTTCACAAGGGTGTTTGTGGATTGTTCAAAGCCTAAAATCGGAAAATTGGAGAAACAGGTTGGCCTACATGGTTATGTGAAACCATACCACATAGTGTATAAAATTTTCCAAAATGTGTGTGGTGATTCATTAGAGATAAATGGGTCACACAGTTTTTCTAAAACCATGTTAACTTATGTACATGCCTATGAAGGTTGAATAGGGGTTTTAGAGAGTTCCTTCTGTACGAGTTGGGCATGGTTAGGAAATAAATGGGCCTAGCTCATCCATGGTCCTCCTAGGCCAATGGTGTGGCCCGCGGTTTGGAAAACCATAAGACTAAACCATGTTTCCATATCAAAATGTGTGAAATTAAAAACTTTTCGTCAGTGATAATAAAAACTAATCATTATTTTTTGATTCACATTTCTTGTGTATAGGAACACTATCCTCTCACGTGAACTCTCCACCACCTCTACTAAGGTGTTTTTGTAACTGTTTGATCAAAACATCCAAATCAAACATTGTTGGTCAATTTAGATCCACTTAATTATGATATATAATCCGATTTATCCCATTCCTGAATTCTATTCTAATCTCTTCTACTACATAGGTGTGAGGTCATTCACCCTTTTTTCAGGGCATTAGACCATTCATCGTTTTTCTTCTGATCTGCTTTGAATATGAAGTCGATATTGTATAGAGAGACAAATATGGACCTAAATTAATTGTTCTTAGTTGTTTTACATATAAGTAATTATGATTTCATAGCCACATCATAGTTCCTCATGACGTCCATTTCAACATGTTGTCTTCAAATATGTTCTTTCATTATAAATCAATATATGCACGTTTTCATACTTCTGAGAATCCATATTTAGAATTTTGAGGATATTTAACTCATGAAATGTTATCCCTTAGGGAGTGAAAAGTAAATTTACCTCAATTATATAATCTTAGAATAGTCTAAACACCACCTAAGATTTCATCTTTTCTTGTAAATGGAACATTCCACTCTTTTACAAAATTGCTTTGTTTCTAAGGCACCTTCAATGTGATCGAATTATCATGAAATGATTTATAATGCTTTGGATAAATATTTGTGTTGCTTATATTTATTTAATTAACAACAATATTGTTTAATTTTTAAAATTAAATAAATAGATTAATTAAAATAGATGATAATGGGGAGAAAAGAAGTGACAATTGATGCATGGTAGTATAAATAGGTTATATGAATTATTAAAACATTATATACATATGCATTGAAGGATACAAATATAATGTTGTAAAATCCATGATAAATTATTATTTTAATTATTACACCATTATTGTTTTTGGTAGAACGATGGTGAAGGGGCTTGTTGAGAATGGTGTTTCACTATCCCTTACATTGAGTGAGGATCATGAAATCTCTCGCCATTATACTATTATCCAAGAGATATGATTGATGTTCCATATTCCTATATTTAGGGTGTTGGTAATGAGGTATGACACCATTTTTATAGAGTAATGTGCATGAAATTTTACATTCACTGTGATATTTAGTCCATGTACACATATTGAAGCCTATACCTCATTGGACTGGATATGGAAACTTGAGATACACACCAGGTCCTTCCAGTACCTAGTATACATGTATGTTCATACTTATGACCTCAACTAGATAATTCATATAGGTGGATATGATATATAACTATATAAATATGTATATGTATATTGTATCAAATCAGACACTCATTCCGGCCTATGATGATGTTGGTTGGATCACCTAGTGTCTTATATGAACCTGAACTAGAATTTATTTATTTTTTTAGTATTATTTACTATCATTTATACCAGTAAACTATTTTTGTTATGTACACTACTTGGATTACTTGTAGAAACCTTTTTATGTGGACTACTAGGATTTTATCACACACACAACATGGATCATCTTCGGTACCTTATAATATTATATGTATGTAGGTATGGATATGGGAAATCACCCTATTATATATTCTTGATATTTTTTGACCTATTTCTTATTACAAGGGATTTGAGTGACATGAATATTATAAAGATTCTAGTGGATAGGTTTTTCTTTATTTTTATATTTTTATATAGCATGTTTTATATACTAGTCCCATGTTTCCCATTTTTTGTATATCATTATACCATGAGATCATGTATATGAATTTCCCTATTCTATAATGATATTATTATAGTTTCTTGGTTATTTATTCTTACAAATTTTTTATTTTATTTTCCTTCTAATGTTCCATTGGTTACAAATGCTTCTTCTACATTGGATAAATGATCTTTTTATCTCAGTTTCTTTATATAGTATACTTATATTGTTTCTTAATTTTTATTAAATTCATTGTTACACTATGATATGAGGGTATCTTCTCCCAACTATACCACCCTTGACCCATGATACTAGTCGAAAAACACTTCTGTAAGGTGTGGCAAGGTTGAGGCCATTTGACCCACCGGCTCGGGGCATGGGTTCATTGGATCCCATGTTGGTACGTTTAAAAGTGGTACCAAAGTTTTATTTTTTTCCTTTGTCTTATAGTTTTTTTATTTTATAGGATCCCTGGAGTTAATGGAATTTGGTAATGAGACTACTCATGGGTGTAGCTAGGCCACATACATGGGAAACCCCAATTACCCATGATTGATTATTGTTTTCCTTATTTTCACCTATTATTGTCGAGACAACTTCACCATTGGGTGAAACAAATTTTTTTGGATTATAATGCAATTTTTATTATTGAAATGATGGGTCTATTATAAGACCTGATAAAATTTTGGGTTTTCATTACATGCATCATTATAGTAACTGTTGGAGTTTTATTCTATTAATTTTTTCGATAACACATTTCATTTTATTTGGAATTTTATTATTGAATATAGTTAGTTTCTAGATTTCTTATATAGAAATGTAATGAAACTTATTTCAAGGAAATTATAAATGGGTTAATTAAAGTACCTAGATCAATATAAATTGTGTTTTTTTCACATATATTAGTGATGAAACCTTCATCAGAAAAATATACAATATTGTGGTTTTTGGACCATTATATACGAACTGTATGTATACAAAAATGTTAATGAGAAAAAATTAAATCTTTACAAGTAAAATAATTTCTAATAAATAGGGTTCCAATGAAAATATAATGGGTATTCTCCTCTATACCTTGCAATTGACACACCATATATCAGAACCCCTACTATCAAATATGATAAATAGAACCCAACCTAACCTTAGTATTAAGTATATGGGAGTATATTACATTATTTTAGAATATAATGGTTCATCTTTACAACTTAGTCCACGATTTTGGAGTTGTCAGATAGATGTTATCGTTTCTATAGTAAGGGTTGTGCATGTCCTTTTTATCAATTAGTGAAATCATTATACTGCAAAAAAAATTAGGTGTGTTTCTGGCATTATTGAGTCATTATTTCAATAATTCCATACATCATATGCCCTAATTGCATTGATGAAATTTATTTAGAGGTCGTTGTCTCATATCTGTTAGCGACGCTTCATACAGTACCACCTATCACACCAATAGTTGTTCTTGATATAGACATCAACACCCAGTTTTGAGTTTGTTACATTCTCATTATGAATAATATGTAAGGTTTCACTCAAACCACCTTGACTATTTTATAGTTGACTCAAGAGTTTTAGATGTAGAACTCTCTCATATTATTTTTGGATAGAAGTAAACTTGTTATAGGGTCATTACCGGAGGCTATGCTTCTATCATTGAGAATCTGGTGATGGATCCAGTATAGAGGGTCAAGCATGTGACATATATTCTATGTGTGTCTTCCAAGCGATGGTTAGATGTTATTACCAAAGAAGACCCACAACATTATTTGATCTAGATAGATTTTTATACTGTCTTATATTACAAATTCTTTCAATATACTCTTAGTGATGACCAGTCAAAAGATTTTATGAACCACTATTAGGGTTCTATATCTAACTTGGAATATTCTGGTCGTTTTTCTAAGGTGCATTAATTCTCTCTTAATTTACTGGGATATGATCTTATAACAACAAGTGATTTTAACATGGGGTGGTATGAGTCATCCAATTATAGGTAAATGTTTTTTGGCTGGATTTTATTTTTGTGATAGTGAACCAAGAAATTATAACCAAGAGGAATCCAAGGGATGTTACTACTGTGAGCCGGGGATTCTCGAAACCAAGATATGTTAGTGTTTCTTCTAGTGGATGAAAGAAAAATATTTATGTTTATTATGGGGAATCAGAAGACAATAAGTCCTTGTTTAATACTTTATTACATCTCACAAGTATGTGAATCTAATACATAAATAATCCCACTTTTTCTGAGATCCATTGGAATGAATATGTTGTGATAGGATTGGACATATCCATCGCTTCTGTGGAGATTTTCCAACAATTTGTAGAGATTGTGGGTCTAATACTTCCACACATTCCTTAAAAGTTACAAATATATCTCATCATTAATGTATCTGGAATACCATTGTAAGCACATACCAATGTAGTGGTCAAGTAATAGGTAATCAGACTCGTGATTCTCCCTGCCATCAGAGTAGTATTTCTCAGGGAAGTCATTCGATTAATCATGGACACATTACAATCCAGTTACATACAGTGTAGTCTATGATGAAATTGCAGAGATCCAAATATTCTACAATTTGAAGTAATATTCTAGTACCTCTACATTATTGTATTCATTATTTAACATAAGAACATTTATCCCATTAATATCAGAGATAATAATGGAGTGTCTGGGCCTCGATAGAGATAAATTATGTGTTGTGATGATTCATTACACCCTGCTGGGTTTATAGTCAATGAGTTTTCTCCAAATTAGAGATCCTCCCTTGAGATAGGCTGCTATATCATTGTATAGAATCCATTCATCCATGATATAACAATATCTACTATAATTATCTAGATGGACATGTTATTTTCCTATCAATCCCAAATCGTCCTTTATAATTGGTGGGGGGGAGTTTATATCACCAAAGGGAGTTAGGTAAGACAATAAGAGGAAATGTGATATTTTATCTACTTTGGATGGACTTGAGAAGTACTGGATGTGTAGTGTGATAGATTTAATCGTCGATCACTTCTTGGATGATTAGTGGTGAGACCGTCTATTTAACCTCCTACATTGGATATTTTAAGGGACATCTTCCTTAATGATCGTTATAAGCTACCACATGTGTATGATATATAATTCACCATTGAGTTAGTGTCAAGAGAAGAACAAATGATAATTCCTCCTCATAGGATATCAGGTATGGTGATTATGGAGCTCAAGAAATAGTTAGATGATTTTGAGGCCAAGGGTTTTATATAAAATTTTACTTATACTTTAGTTTCAATAGTATTTTTCCAAGAAGGTGAAGAGTAACCTTATAATTTTCATTGATTACCATTGGTTGAAATAGTATACAATTAATAACATGTATCAAGTACCTCAAATAGATGACCTCTTTTATCAGATAATGGGAGAGAGTGTATATTCAATGATTGATCGGAGGTCGGGCTATCATCTGGTATGTGGAAATATTCAATCATGCCTCATAAAACATCAAGGAGAAGGTATGGTCTATATGATTACATGGTCATGTAATTCACTATCATGAATGTTCTAGTTATCTTTATGGATTTGATGAATATTGGTTTCTTCCTTATTCGAATTCCTTATTTGTAGTCATTGTGGATGTTAACTTAGTTTTTATCATTCTCAAAACGAAAATTACAATCATCTTCTGATTATGATGATAACAATAATATAGAACCATATTTATTTGAAGCTTATAAAAATCCACATTTGGATCAATAATATACACTTCTAGGGTTATAAAATCACTATGTAACCTGTTTTAGTAAACCCAAAGAAAGTGAAAAAAGTAGTTTCTTGTGAGGATCCAAAGAAAGTCTTTGACATAAAATATTTCTTATAGATAACATGATACGAATAATGATTTATCTATTATTTCTCCCACCCTATAGATATGATTACCAGATTTATTGTGAAGGGTGTGTAATTTATATGGTCAGTAGATTCTGAATCATCTTTTCTGGTGTTTAAGGGTGGAATGACTTCATTTTAAATGCTGATATTTCTGGAGCCAGTAATGAACTATAATGTTTATTATGATGTATTAGGTATCATTCATGGGTCTATTTTGATGCAATATGAGTGATTCATAACATACACGTCTCATTAGTTGAAAAATAATGATAGAAATTACCCTATGGATGAGGGTACAAAACCTATTGTAGTTCAAGCTCGACACTATTGTAGACACTATTTAATGGGAGGGTTTTTTTCGGTATTCAATGAGAAATAAATTTTCAACTACATATTTACATGGTTTTATCAAAATATTAGGATGAATGGATGGATTTAGTAACAACAATTATTTAATTTTGATCTTCCATAAATGCTTGGAAACAAAAATGTTATAGCAGATGATTTGAGAAAGAAAACTCATAATGAGAATTTCAGGATGCCAGTGGGGAATGAATGATTATAGACATGTTTTTAGAGATTCTCATTGAGGTTTATGAGGATCATGGTCAGACTATCCTCTCATCCTTAGAAGTGAATTCTACACTCTGGAACATGTAGGAATGAGGACAATATCTTATTCTAATTCCACAGTTCTGAGGGAGGGAATCTCATATTATGACTCATATTCTAGTTGGACCATTGATGTTGATGATATGATATTCTTCAATGGGAGTGTATGGATTCTAGAAATCATTATAGGGGAGTCGTTGAAAGAATTTAATATCATAATTTTCGAATTTCTTCCCAGTGTAACCAATATTCTTTGATTCCCACATCTCCAATATTTGTAGCCTTATAAAAAATGAGAAGTTTCATATTTTATCACTCATTTTTTCCACCTGTCAATAAGTAATGGTTTACCATAAATGAACTACATGAAATTTATAGCTATTTTCATTTCCCATGTTGATAGGAGATGATGTTTTAATAGATTTCAGGTTTGTTTTACCAAGATCACCTCATAGAAACGAAATAGTTTGGTTTTTTGTTTATTTTTTATGAAGGATTCACATTTCATACCTAATTGAGAGACCCTCTCAGTAGATGATAATGGGAGGATATACATTTTGGAGGTCATATGTATTTCAATATCTCCATGATATGTAATATTTGATAGAGATTCTCACTTCATATCTTGGTTATAGTAGGGTTTTTATAAGAACATAGGTACACGTGTGTGTCTGAGTACGACCTATCACCTGTTGACTAATTCATTACAAAATATAACTAATCAGATATTAGAGGACATGCACTGTGATTTTTTTTGACTTTGATGATTATTTGGAGAAACATGTACCCTTTTTAGTTTTTATACAATAACATATTCCATGATACCATTAATACGGATACATGTGAAACATTATATGGTAGGCCTTTCTGTTGACCATTATGCTAGTTAGAGGTATGGGAGGCTACTTTACTTGGACTGCGTCTCATCAAGAAGAATATAGAGCAGGACCAGTTGATCTAAAAGGGCATGTTGATGGATCAATATAGACAGTAGTCTTATGACAATAGACACCAAAAACCTCTAGATTTTGTAGCCATGGACTAGTTTTTTTAATGATATTCCCCCAGGATGGGACATCGATTCTTTTAGTGGTAGATTAATATTTTATCTATATTCATTGTCCCTTTCTAGATCTTCAATTGAATCCGACAAGTGGATTAATAGATAGAACATACATAGATATATATGTCTTTTCAATATTTTTTCCTTGTATCTCAGCTCTTACTGTATTATCTAGAACCATCCCATGTCGTTCATCCCAATGAGGTTGTTCTGGATGTGGATGCTTCCATTGAAAAGTACCCATTGAATATTATGGATCATATTTTGAGGAGACTCCCAAGATGGTCAGTCTCATTAGTTTGCATGAAATGGAAACACTTATGATTAAAGGGTGTGACCTAGGAGAGAGAGAGGCTAGTATTTTGGCCCAGTGGCTAGATCAATTCTCAGATCACACCATTTTACCATTAGAAGACTAACTTAGGGGTGACTTTCCCTAAAGAGGTACGATTGTAAAGAAATGACATTTTTCAAAGATAAAAATAATTTTTTTCACTTTAAATTATAGAATTCGTCCCAAATAATGTTTTTAATGGATTCATGGAGTTCATGGGGGAGTCAAATGATTCTTTGGATCTCGAAACCCACAATTGTTGGAGAAATAGACTGCGCTCCATGATTTTGAAAAAGCATGCAGCTAAGCCTAAACAATTTTCAAATCATTGTCGGCGAATTTTAGTAGTGATAAGGGGGCCATAATTTTTTTCTGAAGATATGTTATCCCAGACACATTCCCTCATGGGTTTCAGAGAGGTTTGAGATATTTACTTTTTTAAGGATTTATAATGATTAGGAAAACATTGCACATAGCATGTTCATCGTTCTCATTTTCCAATGTCACGGAACAAAATATGCGTACAATTTGGATACAATTTCAAAAAAAGAGTCAACCATTTTTAGGATGGGTTAAATTTCCAAATTACCCTTAATAAAAAAAACTAAAACTCCCTTACTCCCATCTCATTTCTAGCGTACATGTGCTATGTCTTATCCTGTGAACTCTCTTCCACCACCACCTAGGTGTTTTGATAACTCATTAATCATGAACCAGAATCAAATTTTATCAGTCACATTAGATCAACATAAATAAGATTACTAATCCTGTATTTTCTATTCAAGGGTTCTATTTGTTTCTCATACACTATTTTGTTGTGATGTCATTCACCCTAATTTCCAAGAATTTGACCATTATTCATTTAGCTTATGATCTACATGAATTATAATTCCAACATTGGATGAGGATTCATATATAATCCTAAGGAAGGTGGTATAGTATTATTCCATAAAATAATGTTTTTTTCGTAGCCAAAATATAGTTTCTCTAGCCAAAATGTTCTTATGTGTTGTCTTAAAATGTGTTCCTTCATTGTACATTGATATAGAATTATTTTTACTCTCAATTGTACTTATTTAGTACTTAAATGAAGTATTAATCATTCATTACTACACCGTTGTGAATGATAAATACTTTTACCTCAATTAAATTTTTTTTAAAGGTCCAAACACAACATCAGTGCTCAGATTTTTCCATAAATGTAATTTCCCACTCTTTTACATAATTTTTTTGTTTCCAAATTACATATTATGTGATTGACTTATCATTAATTTAATTATAATGACTTGGTTAATTATGTGGATTATTTATATTGAACAGATTAGCATCAAGATGGTTCACATTGCATAAATGAATTAAATGGATTAATTATACAACATTATAATGGGTGGATAATTGAAGCTAATTGATGCATTCTAGTATAAGTGTGTCGTATGAATTCTGTCACCATTCTAAAAATATGGATTGAAGGTTATGATGCTAAAGTGGTGATCTGAAATGATATTATTATTATTATTATTATTATTATTATTAATCCATTGTGATTATATATCAAATTGTGATAAATCGAGATTTTAAGCATGGTGTTTCACTCTCCCTTACATCAGGTGTTGAGCATGCTTTCACACACTGTTATACTAATATCTGGGTAAAGGGAATAATATTCCATGTTGCTCAATTTTTAGTGTTATCCATGACATCTCACCACACTTATCTCAAGTGATAATAATGATGTCTCATATTCATCATGTGGTGTAGGACCTATACATATGTTCGATCCAATATCTAGTCATCCAAGTTATAGATGATTGAGTTATTCCCCATGTATAGCAAGTACCTAGAATCTAATTATATAACTAATTACATCCTCAATTAGATAAAATATATTGTTGGATAAAATATATAACTATACATATATTATTACTATATATATGGTTATTGATCACACACACATTCCATCTTATGGAAAAGGTGGTATAGCCGACACGTGTCCTATTGGAACATGATCTGGATGGTACTAATTTGTCTTGTATTTTTTACTATTATTTGAACCTAAAAAAAGTTGTTTCTACGTTTTCTTCTTGGATTACTTATAGACATCATTTGTGGTGGTCTATTGGGATTTTATCTCACGCCCTAATCTGCCCACCTTTGGTACCAGAACAGATTACATGTCGACATGTATGGGCTAGAAAAAGTGACCGGTAATTGATTCTTGAGATGATTTAGATATAGCTTAGATCATTGGAAATTCATATGAAGTACATTATCTTGATGAAAGTGGAGAAGTTTTTTTTCTTTTGTTACTTTTTTATAGCATTGTTGTAGATGTATGTACAATGTTTTCCCATTTTTTATATCAGCATGCCATGAAATCGTAAATATTACACATCCTTATGGATTTTGATACAATCATAGTCACTTGACTATTTATAATTCCAAAGTCATTAATTATATTTAATTTCTACAGTGCCATATGTTATATATGCTTCCACTATGGTAGTTTTCATGTCCTGTCATATTAGTGTACATTTATATTATGCTTCCACTATTTATTTTTATTTCTTTTATCCATTTTGGAAATATAATTTGAGGGTATTTTATCCCATTTTTTACAACCTCATACCCCTGTTTCTAGTTTACGTCCTCTAGCATTTGAGGAGGCACACTTGCGGCTATGTGACCCACTAGGTTGGGGAACATGTTAAGTGGATTCTTGAGTTAGAAAATTAGAATTTATACCCCATGTATTTGTATTAACTTAAATATTATCATAAATACCAAACTAATTATAATTAAAAAAATAGAATTTTAGATGATTAGATTTTACACCATTCATCGATTGTTCAATATTGTTTTATTTTTACTCATAATCGAAATGAGTAGACATTCGAATCCAATACCACCTTAATGAATGGATGGTACCACACTCACTTTGATTCCTTGGGCTCTCGGCTCACTCCCCCTCCTTGGGGTTTTCTCTTCTTCGGTGGTGGTGGAGCATTTCGCTTCGTTTTCTTATGGCTCTCCCCACTCTCACAATTTATCCTCTTTATAGGTTCTCTATTCTTATCTCTAGCTTAGCTCATGGTTTCCTCCACCTTGCCTCCCTCTTCTATGTGTTTCACTGTATTTCATCTAGGATGTATCCTCCACAAACAAACATTGAGCTCCACCTCTCTATTCCATGTATGATTTGTAATGATGGAGCCTATGAGGTTTTGGGTTAGTGGATAGAAATTTATGGATTTCTCAGCATCACATCTCTCTTTTTTTGGGGCTTCATATCCTATTTATCTATTATATTTATTCTCTCTATGGATTCATACACTCATATTCATTTGTCCTGGAATTATTTTGGGTTCCATTCCCATTTCTTCATTCTTTTTTCGGGATGATTTTTCCCTTCCATTTGGTTTTGTTCTGGTGTAATTTCAGGTGTTCTATTTTTTCATTCTGATTAATGGTTTGAAAAAATGATAAATTTTTATTGGATTGTTGTGCGATTCAATGTGATCACCCCTATCTGGACCACAAGATCTCAAACCCCTTCCAGGCCTGTATAGTGTGATGTTCTGTAAGTGTTTTTGGGTTTGTGGTGCGTTATGGTCATGTGTTCCCAGTGGTTCAGGTGAGGATCTTCATATTTTAGTGGCACTATGGTGATGTGAAATGGATGAGTTGGTGGTGCGGTAATGGTTGAACACATTGAAGGGGTAAAGATGAGAGGGTGAACATCTTCTCTTTTCTTTGATGCATTTTTCTCTTTCCCCTGGTTCGAGGTCTTCTTGATTTGGCCTTGCTGTTCTATGTAGACTTGAATAGTTCTGTTGGATCGACTTCTTTTTCGGTGATGAGGGTTTTTCGGAAAAGGTATTGGGGATCAGTGATGTGTGGATTGATGTCAAGTGATGATGATTATGGGGATGTTTGGAGTGAACAATGGAGATTTGTTGGTGAAAGCAGTGATTTGATGATGCTGAAAACACAGTGCCTGATGAAGTGATCGCGTCGTGAAAACCTTTAATGCAAGTTCGTGGCACGAGGCATTGGCGTTGTCTGAAATTTGAAACTTGGATTATGGAGATGGTTCGAGGTGCGTTGATGTTGGTTAATTCTTACGGGAAATTTTTTAATTTTGAAATATATAAGGTGAACATTGTTTTTGGATGGACAATGTATGGTTCCCACATTTCCTTAAAGCGGCTTTAATAAAATTACTTGTTTGACTTCCTTAATGAACCCATCACACATTCCCTAAAATGTTTTTTCCACACCTGGGACATGTTTTAGACTTAAATGTAGATTTTAATAATTTTATATTCTACATTACTCACCAGATTTGACATTTCTTACTCTTTTAAATAAAATTAATATAATTTCAAGAAAACAAAATCTCAACATTCTCACTACAACAAACATTCTTATTATAATATTTAAATTCTATTTTGGCCAATACCCTTCATAAAAAATCTTTCAATCATACGATAAACAACTAATTTTTTTATCATGGTACCAAATGCAATCTAGTTAATACTTACAAAATCCGTTAAATTTTTCATTATATATGACATCTAAATCCTCCACCTTTTACCTCAATTATATGATATTTTTTCTATTATTAATCATTCATCCTTCATTAATTATTTCTCTAGATGATATTATTATATTCATCCCATTACAAGATATCAATCTCATTTGAATCTTAGATATTCTTAGTAATTGCCACCACAAATCATCTTCACCTTCAAAAAGGTAAATAAAATGAGTTTTCTGGTCATGTTATGACTATCAAAATAAATATAATATAATTTCAAGAGCATTGATCCCTCATTTGGATAGAACTGGATATGATGTTAGAAAAAACATAGTGTTATACTTCATAAAATTATATAAATTGGACATGTTTCTCTTGATTAAAGATGGTTTCAATCTATCATGGATTATTCCACAATTTATATCCACATTAAACCAATTCGTCTCTGAAAAAACTACTCAGTTCCAATTCCATCCAAACTAGGATATTGATTTTATGGAAAATTTCCTCTAGATACATTAATTATTCAACTTACATATTTTATCTATAGAAAATGATTCGGAAATGAAATATATTAGATGAAGCGACATGAAAATATATGAATCCAATAACATTTCAACATTCATATAAATCATAATATATCGGTATTTTTCTAGTAATATTATCCGAACATATAAATCCATCTAAACCATTACTCTGACAATAAAACTGAGCACCCAACCATAAAACATTACATAAGCTATTGATTTTAGAAAAGAATAAACATTCTTTGATTTTGAAATACAGTTCAAGTATATAGTTTAATAGAATTAGAAAATAAATCTTACATATAAAACCCATAAATTATGTTTTTGAAACATTCACATAGTTTCTATTTCTTTGAAAATATAAAACCTTTTAAATAAATCATGTTTTATTTTTTTATGAAATCATCATGAATTTTAACAAAAAGTACTCCTATTTTACTCAAACATTTACCCTACAAAAACAATTAATAACATGTGATAATCCCAAAATCATTAGAAATGTTCATTAATGTATGAAATACATTAGACTAGTGAAAACAATTAAATCCTGTAAAATGATTACCTTTTTATATTAATCCCTGAGTAATTAAAATAGATTATCTCCACATGGAGAAAAAATGTTGTAATCAATGAAAATCCTAAAATTCAATTTCTTGAAAATTTTTAACATTTTAGGAATATATGATCATAATATTCATAAAACATGTTCACTGATGTTAGAAATAACTAGTGACAAATTAAATATATAAGAGAAAACTAATTGCTTAACTCCCTCCTTATTTCGTTTAATGTCAAGGATTATTACACAATTCATTGGAGATATACATCAAGATCATTAGTGGTATAATCTATACCTGTAACATATAGAAAAATGATGTGCCTCTTGCTTCAAAACTACGCGCCTCACGTGACTGGAAAAAATTCAAAATTTTCCTACCGTTACTCGACAGGTTACTCGGCCTCTTTTAGAGGTTGTGACGGTGCGGAGCTCTGGACAAGGCGCACTGCACGATGATTGAGGCTCCCCTCTATCCTAGGGGCTTCTGGAGTCCCCTTTAGGCTCCCACAGGCCTTCGGTTTCCTTCAAGGATGCACTCTGTTGCTCGTTAGGAGGTCCAGTGCCCTCCTGTTTACGGTTCCCCCCTTGTGGTGCCGAGAGTTTCATGGACGGGTGCTGACCTAACCTTGGACGTCTCATCTATGGAGTTCGAATCGGCTATGGTTGGCCTTAAATGGACCATGATTTCTAGGTTTGGTGCTGAAAAAACTCCTTTAATAATCTTCATGTGTTGGGTTGATTCCAGGGGGTTGCAGGCACCGGCGTGTGTTTCAGGTATTCAACGTCTCCCCTTATGTTTGGTCTTCTCCTCCGAAGAGGACTTCGTCCATGCGTGGTGCAGAGCCCCTCGACGCGTGGGCAAGTGGTGTTTCAGCATGGTGAGGTGGTTGATGGATGTTCATAAAGGGAAGGGGAGTTCCAAATCGGCTGTGTGGATCTGTCATCCAGGGCTGGCGCTGCCCTTTCAGAATGTCTCCTTTTTCAAGGCTATCGGAGACTCCCTTAGTGTATTTCCCTATGCGGATGACTGTACCAGGAGTGGCGCGGATCTTTCGGTCGCCTGGATGTGCGTTGAACTTGATCTATCACTTCTAGTTCCCGATAAAATCTCCTTATTGGTCCAGGTTTCTGCGTTGTGGAACCAAACTGTGGTTTTCCCGGGGTTTCCCATGTTTTGGTCTTCCTGCCTCATTCAAGGGCACTCCATGAAACTGTGCGAGAGGGCCATCATGAGAAACTTCGGTGGGAGGCTGGGCCAGTTTTGGGCAGTGAGCCTCCTCCTCGAGAGTCGGATGGTGCATCATACTACTCGGTACTGGTTGGCCCATAGGTTGCGGGTCCGTGGTTTCCTTGCTCTTCGGTTTGCCCTCATGCTCCAGCCCGGGGTGCTCAGTCTCGTAAAGCTCTTTTCAGTTTGGATCAGGGGCTTTCACTTTGGTGGGTTGACAAGCTTCGAGGATGGGCTATGGGTCCCCAATAGGTTATCTCTGCAGGTGGG
Source organism: Viscum album (assembly GCA_963277665.1). Classification (NCBI taxonomy): domain Eukaryota; kingdom Viridiplantae; phylum Streptophyta; class Magnoliopsida; order Santalales; family Viscaceae; genus Viscum; species Viscum album. The sequence continues at coordinate 1,341,215,708 of OY728136.1, forward strand.
TTACTGGAATTCTATGTGCAGCTACCTGTGGGCCATCAGACGATTTGTCTTTCCCCACGAGTAAGTGGTTTGGTTCCAACTTCCGTCGGGCTATTGGTAAACGGAGGCTTGAATGCTACTTCTTGCAACATGCCAAGTGGATTAGAGGTGGATGATGTGGCTGGGCTAAAGGATTCGTTAAACCAGACTCCATGGGAGAATGGTAAACGGCCGATGGTATTGTCTCCCCCCAGTGAGGTGAGAGGTAAGACTCTCAATCTTCAATTCCATATGAAAAAGACTCCCCCAATAATGGATAGGAGTTCGGGTGTAAGTACTCGGGCGAAATCCAAACCGCAAAGGGCATAAAACTATGAGTCCCTCTCACACCTTCAGAAGGAGACCATGTCTCCTAGGGAAAAAGTAGGACCAAAGAGTTACCAATGATACACATATTTATATGGAACTCTCATGGTCTCGAGGCGAGGATCAAAAATGATTTCATAGCATTAGAGACCCAGAAAAAGAAAGCGCTCATTGCTGCTATTCTTACCGAAACAGGACTCGACCAAGATTAGAGATTTCACCAATAAGATGAGAATTCAAGCGTCCGTGCAGGTGGAACAAAGAAACATGCATATATGGATCATTTGGATGAGGGATATTTAGTGGATGTGGTTCACGCCGGGGACCCGGTCATTACGATGAGGGTGGCAAAGGGGTCCCTCACCTTCATCGCATTCTTCATCTATTGGATCTCTGATATGTATATTAGAGATTCTCTATGGTATGAGATGAGCAGTTTTGACCTAGGAGATGATCATTGGATAATTGGCGGAGACTTTAACTACATCACGGAACCATCGGGGAAAAGATGGTGTGGGGCTTTCCCATGATGCGAGAGTACTGACTTTGTCCAGTCCATGTCATGTAAAGGTCTAATGGACCTGGGGTACTCTGGCGACCACTGTACTTGGTGAAATAATAAAAGAGGAATCTGGTGATGCTGGAGCCGGTTAGACCGATGCCTTGCCAACGTGAATGCTTTGTCTATGTTCATGAATACCAAGGTAATCCACCTTGTGAGGGGGATTTTCGATCACTCGTTATTGCTAGTCTATTTTTCTTCAAGGAACGACCCCAAATGGAGATTCAGATTCAATGACCATAGGACTCGGAAGCCAGAGTTTCTTCATATGGTGAGGTCTTCATGTGGGGAACATGTCCAAGGATCTCTCGGGGTGGCTCTGCAATATATGTTATGAATAATTAAGGTGATTTTATAGGCATGGGTGAGGGACCTCCTTTCAATTGATCAGGAGATGGAGGAGAACAAAGTGGATGTCGAATACCTAGAGGCCAACCTATAAAAAACATGAAATGATGATAGTTTTGTGGAACTTTCAATCAAGAAGAAAAACTTCATCGTTATGATCATGGGACATGAGTGAGAGGCACGAGACAAATCTAGGATAAAGTGGCTACATGAGGGGAACAAAAACTCGGGGTACTTCACTATTTTCATCGGGGAGAAGAGACGACCCATCAGACCCAATATCAAGCTCGAAGATGGCTCTTTTATAGATGACATGGATGTTGTGGGTGGAATGACTTTCGCTTTCATTAAGGAGCTTCATGCATGTGCAAATGAATGGATGTCCAGTGGGTACCCATAGTGGAGATCAGGGCATTGGGAGGAAACTCCCCGCAGGGTTCCACCCGAGGATAATGCGCACTTTGAAGAGGGCCCTGTTGAGAGTGAGATATATGGAGCTATGAGAAAGACATGGTTGCAACTATTCATGTTTTTTACCTTGGTGTCTCTCTCACGTGGGGGGAAAATGCCCCAACATTGTTCCTCATCCCAAAGTTGAAGGATCTCTCTTCCATACACCATTATCGTCCCGTGAGCCTGTAAAACATCACATACAAGATCCTAGAATGTATAATTAACTCGAGACTCGGGATTCACCTCCCACAATGGATCTCCATTGAATAGCACGACTTTGTGTGGGGCCGCTCAATTCAAGGGGAAATTGCACTGGTGCATGAAATGATGAGGGACATGATCATCAAGAATTATGGATCCAATATGGCCATTAAATGTTATATGAATAAGGATAATGATATACTAGAGTGGGGCTTTGTCATCAGGGTTTTGGAATACACGGGTTTCTCTCCTATAGCCACAGATTTTCTATTCCGATGCATTAGCTCCTCGTGGATGGTAGTGCATCTCATGGGGAAATCTCATGGATTCTTCAAGACCACCTGCGGCCTCTGTCAAGGAGACCTGATCCCCCCCGACATTGTTTATTCTATTACAGGACACTCTTAGTAGTATGTTGAATCGGGGTATTTTGAATAGAAGCATGACTCCATATCAAAGGAAAATGAATCTTCTCTCCCATATCCCACCTCATGTTTGTAGATGACAAGATTATTTTCTCAAATTCAGGGAAGAGATCTACGAGGGGCCTAAAGAGGATCCTAGATGAATATTTCCACTGGAGCGGTCAAATGATCAACCACTCCAAAAGTAATATCTATATCTCAAACAAATGTGCAATGAGACAGGAAAAGCCCATTTTAATGAATATGGAAATGCAGTCTGAGAAATTTCTGATGGATTACCTCAGTTCTCCTCTCTCTCTAGAAAGAATGTACATTCAGGACATTGATCTAGTGGTTAGACAGATTATGGGTCAGGTCTTCAATTGGAAGTGTCACTTCCTATCCTTCAGAGGAAGAGCATCTTTGGTGAATAGTGTACTGGCCACAATCTAGGTACATGCTATGGCGACTAATTCAGTGCCTAAGGGGGTGATCAAATACGTTGACAAGGTCATGGATAGGTTTATCTGGGATGTAATGGTAGAGGGAAAACCCCTAGGATTAATTTGACATGATGCCTCGACCGTTCCAGGTGGGGGGGGTCAATGTCAGACGTTTGAGAGACACTGTCAGGGGCATGCACGCAAAACATGCATGGGATATTGTTGAGGGGTGTAATCGATGGGGGAGGATGATGAGGGATATTGGAGACAGAAACATGGACATGGCCAGCATGTGAGGATCTCCTCTTTGAAAATTGGGATTTCCAATTATCTCGAGCCTCCAACATCACTATCGGTGGATTGTAGGGGAGGGAAAACATTCATTCTGGAAACATAAGTAGGGTGGATCCATGTTGTACTTCCCAGAGATCCCGGTTCCTTTGATTACCATGAAAGATGAAATTCTGAATCCTGACATCATCAAGGCATTTCTAGATGAGGGCCAGAAAGAAATATTTGACTCCATTGTCATCACCTCGGAACCGGATCAGTGTGTCTTCACCAACTCATTGTCGGGGATGTATAACACGACAAACTTTCTAGATATCTCAATGCCCCGAGTGCAGCAGGAAAACTGTAATGATCTTTTAGGGTGAAAAAAAATCCCGACCAAATATATGTTTCTTTTGTGGAGGACCAGGCACTCTGTGATCCTGTTTGATGAAGGTATCAAAAAAATGGGCATCAATCTTGCCTCCCACTGTCAGTGTTGTAATTTAAATCATAAGAAAATCACCTACCATATCTTCTTTAACGGTGCATGGGTACAAGAGGTTTGTCCTTTATTTGGGGGCTCCCTCACTCCTCCATTCCAAGACCTGAGGGGCACAATGTTTCTAGAGAGATGGTTCCATGGGACTCTATATAGAGGCCCTCAGAGGGCGATGATGACCATCTTCCTCTGTGCCGGGTGCTGGCGCCTTCGGTAGGTTCACAATAAAACAATATTTGAGGGGTCACCCTTCATAGGTTGGTCCATCATTATGAGAACCAGGATGCTGCTAATCGACCTGGTCACCCTTGTTGGCAATTAGCGAGATGCTCCTTCCATGCAGTTTCTTCATGGTCGCCTGCCCTCTTACTCGGTCATCCCTCCGTCAGAAGGAGCACATGGGCGGTGGATCATGTGGTATCCTCCCAAATAATGTTTGAAGTTAAATTCAGATGGTTCATGAATAACGAGAGACATGTGGGGAGGTGGATTGGTTTGAAATTCTTAAGGGAGTGTGTTCCTGGACTTCACCACCCATTTTGGTGATGGAAGTGCTCTTCAGGCGGAGGCCCATGCGGTTCTCTCGGGGATCATTTTATGAAATCAAAAAAGTATTGCACTCTCCGAAGCGGAAACAGACTCAAGGAATATTTATGAATATTTAATGGGTATAATTCCTACTACTTGGACAGTGCCTTACGCAATCCGATAGTGCAAACAGCTCCTTGGCAGGAGGATTCGGATCACTCACAAGTGGAGTGAGGGGAACAAGGTTTCAGATTACCCGGTATCCATGGGTGTCCCGGGTTCAAAAAAGATTTTCCTCCTCAAAGAAGCCACTCTCAAAGCAGAAGGGATTAATATAATTCAAGGATATTCCCTCAGGCTTCATTACTTTAGTCCCCCCCTAATCCAAGGATTCTCTTGCTCTCCCTCTCCCTCTTACTCTTCCTCACTCCTCTTGTTATCTCATTTTGTATGCTTTCTGGTCCTCCATTTTGAATAAATATAAAGATACCAGTATAACAGATAGTATACATTCTATTTACCTCACCTATCAACATCAATAATGATCTAGTAAAAAATTGTGAATATATCATTTTAATACTATAAATTTTCCTTATAATACCACGGAAAAACACATTTCACCCAATACGCATAACACTTTTATACACTATAAACCCTTTCATTTAAAATATGATTATAAAACATAAAAGTCCAATAAAAAATAATGATATTTTTGTAATTAAAAAACTAAAATAAAATATTAAAATATAAATAAAATGACATTTTTATTGTCAGAAAAGTTGTCTACATTGTAATCATTAAAAAATAAAATTTTCTTTTCTTTTTTTTTATTAAAAAAAATCAAAAAATTCCATTTAATATATGTTTTGTGATTCATTTTAAAACACATTAAATGACATTAAAATGTTTTATAAAATTTCATTTATAGTTCATTTATTTCTATATAAATATATTCATAAAATAATATTTCAAATATATATATGGAATAAAAATATTTATTAAAATAGATCATTAAAACATTTAAAAACTGGTTTTCAGGTAATGAGAACGTCATCTCATGACCAACATGTCATGTACGCTTTGTATGATTATGAATGAAATAATTATGTTTACTAATTACATTCATAATAAATATTTTTTTTATTTATGATACATTATATTTCACTTATATGATTTTTATACTTCATTACACAATCGATTAAATTAACCTCTTCCATTTGGATAAAATTCTATATATATGTCCAAATTGACTTCTGTAATATGACTATAATCCTTTGAATCATTATTATATGATTTAAATATTTTAATAATGATATAATTATCATTTTTAATCATTATTTATTCTTATAAACCCATCCATGTAAGGTGGTTATAGAAAATGTATTACATTATAATCAAGGTGATAGAAGGTCATTTGTTTGCATTTTTATTGTTTCCATTATTTAATGATTTTAAGGTAAAGAATAAAAATATTATTTCAAAATTCTACAAGGATAGGTAAATAATATATATCATATTATTTATTTAAATATATTAAAATATAATGGTTATCTCGGTTCATGATGAAATTTAAAATACATTGTTTTGGGTAGTAGTGGTCCACATGCACTCACAAGTAATGTTTTTTTTTATTTTTCAATAGATGGTCATGAAATAATAATAAAAGATATTTACCATTCCAGAATGAAATTTAAATAACTAATATCATAGTAATTTAATTCATTCAATATTTGGACCATCCATCATAGTCGTTGATGAAAATTTTAATGCATCATCTTAAGAGGTGGTAATTCACATGTACACATGACAGATGTTTTTATTTTTATAATTTGGTTTAGTAGAAGAAAATATGTTATACCACATACATCATGGAATTACTATATATGGGATATAATGATGTTATTATTTCAACATGGTTGTAAAATATTATATGGATGTAGAAGATGTAATAAAAAATTCCCTCTTAAGACCTCCTTAATTCTTCATACAACCCCCTTATTTTTTCACATATGGACAACTAATGTGGGTATTACGATCATAATCATGACTCAATGTTTTGGGGGGATGTTTTAGATGTAGCAGACCTATCCCTTATAGATCGAATATGGGGTCTACTTTATTACATTAGCATAAGATACAATGTATCACATATTAAGGACAAAATAATATAGTAGTCTTGGTGAACTACATACAAACATGATTCCCATATTAAATTTGAAAAAATATTTACAACATACCTTTTTTAATATAAAATTATTCCCTAAATAATATCATTATATATAATTCACAATACAAATAATTGATTCTTGGGAACACAAAAAAAATAAGATTTATCTCAAATACTCAGTTAGGGTTATATGCATGAAAATCAATCCTAAATCAAGTATCATAATAAACAAAGATATTTAAAAATATGAACATAGATTTCATTAAATCACATGAGTATACTAATAATATAATGGATAATAAATATTTAGAGGTAAATAACATAACACTCATTCCATTTAGTCAATAATATAAGAACCAAATTCCTCGTGAGAAAATATTATTGTGAAAATTTCGTGGATAGTAATAACTAAATTAATAATTAAGGAAATAGATAATTATTGTATTCCATGATCTTAAGTATCATGATTATTCTTCCGTTAATACATTTTATAAGATGGTTTAAATATTCATGCGTGAAAACATTTAATTCTATATTAATCATTGGACTCATGTGACCTATCGATACATCGAGGTGATATATAATTTGGTCCCCACTATTCACTTCAAGTACAAATAATTCCTATTATATTTAATAGTTAATTTAATTCATTTAAAATGTGGCTTATCATCAAATTTCCATATTAATAAAAGAATATGAATTTTTTAACATTTCCCTTGATAAAAGAATTAAATTAAATATCAAAATATTTATGAATAAATTATTTTTGGTATATTAAATAAACATATCCATGTTAAATAATATGTATATAAATGGGATATTAAATATATATAAGATATTGAATAAGTTTTTAGAAATTTAATGACTATAAAAATGAATCATGAAAGTGAATTTCAATATTACCATTATTGAAATAAATCATAATCCATAATGTTAAAGTTGAAGTTTGGAAACAACAAAATATCAACCCATTTGAGTATGAATATAGGTTTGTTTTCATTGAGGAACAGAAATACCATAAAAAATCATAAAAAACATTTTTAGGATATAATCCCTATAATATTGGAAATAACATTTTAAATCAAAAAGTTCAAAATAATTTTTGGAAATATATTTCTTTGATAATAATTTTAAATTCGTATAAAGTATTCTCTAAAAAATTGAGTTTCCATGGATTAAGGAAATTTTGTACATTACATGTATGTTAAAAAATACTCATTTCATATTTTTGGTAAAAGTTAAATGAACCTTGTTTTGAAAAAGAAGTGATGATTCCTATCAATGTTTTTGAGAAAATAAAAAATATCTAAAAATTTATTTAATAAATGAGTTTAATAATTTTTAATACATTTTTTAAAATATTTTTATAAAATAGGCTTACTGTAGATAACTTATTTCTTACCTAATATAGATATAAAGAAATATTTTCTAAAAAAAAATCAATTATTTTAATTACCAAATAGTGGAAAACATTTTACTATTACTTGAAAATTTAAGGTATATCCATGAAGAAGAAAATAAAATGGGTTTATTATAAAATGATCAAATTTGTGTACTTCATTTGAAATTCAAGAATAAACAATCCCCCTTATAATAGGATTGTGAAATAAACACATACAATGACCATAATGTTAAAGTAAGAAATTATAATTATTCAATTATGTGTATCCAATATAAACACACATAAAAAAATTTCGAAATATAATAATATATATTAAATTTTCAGTACATACATAATGTTATAATATCAAACACAATGAATGTTTAAGATAACCAAATGAAATTAAATTGGGTTATGAAATTATTTACCAGAGAGTAACTTTTATATCAAATATACTAAGATGAAATAATTCATATTGAATCATATAATATATTTAATAATTATGTAATCATTGTATTACTTATAAAAGGGGATTTATATACACCATATAAACAAATTTGGTCTATAACAGTACAATATGACTCATTGAAAGAAAATTGAGACGAATGCCAACACCTCATTATTCCTATTGGTTGAACATTATATAATATCATATAATATGGTTTTAAAAATATTATAATCTTATTAAAAATCCATATATATATTTATAATATCATATATGAATCATTTATAACATCAAATCTATGTATTTAAGTAATCCTTCATTTTTTTCATTGTTTCGAGTGTTAATTGCATTTTTTTATGCTTTGTGATTTTCCTTAAATTTTCATATTCTTATGAATATTATATAATTACATAATCTCGAGAATAAAATTCACTATATAATTATCTATGATTTTTACATTAATTATAGTTTTAATTAAAATCATGATTGATTGTAATGAAAATTGAACTATCTTACCACCATGGGGACAATGGGTCATATGTATGTGTGAGTAACTTTTATAATTTGCAATGATCATTTTGAAAATAAGGAATGTAATATTTTATATTTAAATTATGATACTAATATAATATATAACAATTTATTTATTTAAATATACCTTTATATATCATCTATATGTTGTGGTGATGAAAAGAGAGTAACATTGCTTTTTGATGGTGGTAGTCCACACATACACGAACGATGTTATCAAATTGCAGTGTTAGAAATAAAATGATATATTAATATTACGAATATAATTATAATTTCATGTATATCACATATATTAATTATAAGAATCATTATTAGCTTCCATGATAATCATTAATGAAAATAATCACACAGATTCATGAGGAGATAATCTGACATACACAGAAGTGATGTTGTCATATGTTCTACAAAATGGAATGTAAAACAACATATTAAATAAGATATAATATCTAAATTTTTAAAATTATTTTCTAAATAACTTATATATATACATTATATAATCCATTATACCAAACCATGAGAGTATGTAATGGGATAATTAATGACATTGGTTTGCGAGATGGTAGTCCTCCGTACACAAAAATGATGATTTCCCAACCAATTGGGTAGAATTCAATATGGTTTTTGGTTATGCCCTTAAAATAGATATTAAAATTATTTTTAATATAATTATTTTATAATAAAATGATTTTTAATAATAATTTAATGAGTTATTGGAAAAATAAAAATAAAAATTTTCATTGAAAAACAATACTTTTTTTCTTGTAACCTACTTAGGAGCAACAATAATCCATCTTAGTTTAGGTTTCTAATGAAAATATGGATTACAGGATGAGTGGTGGGAATTTTTTAAGTGATTTTGTCTAGTCATGGATGAAATAACAGGGATTGATGGTTTGTTGAAGATGATATATGTAACATCTTGACCAGATCCACTAGGTCCAAGACGGATGCCACATGACCTCAGGCGAACCACATCATACACTAGTAGTATTCGACTATCAGTGTGCATCTCATGTGGAAACATGAAAAGATCATGAAACTAATAAATAATTACATCATTAATTAATAAAAATTGATAACTAAAGTAATAAATGCACAAACTAAAAGATGGAATACATGATACGATAACCAAAACCAAACAAGGATACCAGGTAGAGGTAGATCTAATAAATAAAGGGAGAAGTAGAAATATCATTTGAACTATGTCTAGAAACATCCATATATTCCTGATTTACCTTCTCTAGTTTCCCCCATAGGGACTTTCCCCTTCACCAAGTCTTGGGTCATTGAGAATACAAGTGCACCGAAATACCTTAGTTGGGTGTGAGTATAAGACTCATTAGGACTCCACCAATGACAAAAAAAATAGTTCAATAAATATAGAAGTTTTTCCATTAATATAAATAATGAAAAAATATATCAAAAATTATCAAACAAGTACCAAAAACATTTTGGGTCGTCTTGGATAGGCTCTACCTGCTTTAGTTCCATGCCAATGTAAATATACTTGTTTCACCACAATGTCAGGTAGAACATTGTTAACCATCCCCACACATAACCTCTTGTGAATAGTCTAAAATAATTTATGACACATTACTTATAGAATGCATATCACAAGAACATACTAACTAATTTCAATCAAATCTATATAGATGGATTTCCCAGAATCATGCATCAAATCTCATATGTCGGCCGATGTTAAACCCATCCATTTTGAACGATAGATGATAAGTATATGACATATCCCACCAGAAGTAATTGAACAAATGAATATGCTAAAGAATTGTATCTCATATTCCACTCAGAGGATAGAATCATTCCTCTATGATGTCTCGCATGTCAATCAATGTCAACCAATCATGTTTCATATCTCACATGGTGGAAAATAGCCAAACCTGAACATTCAACTACATTAGACTAAAATACAATATATATGATACATAATAAAAAGGAAATATCAAATTTAACATTGAGTAAAATGAATGATTCATCATAAATATAATCCTCAGTTATTTATTACTTAGGAATATAAATTATAGTAATAATGAAATAGATAACAAAAAATAATGATCAAAGAATAAGGAACTATGAACAGGACATGCCCCTTGAGGTGGTCTAATGTCAAGGATACCCAGGGAATCCGCTCTGACTAGATTCACCCTCGGGGTCTAACTGATTTTAATCAGGATAGAATGTGATTTACTCCCTAGGGTTGGGTAGAGTGGAATGGATTTCTGACACCTTATTACCCTCACACCAATTATGGACAATATCTGCTTCACTGTACCAGAGAGCCATGCACCTTCTGACAATATATGTAATGGACCAAGGAGCATGACAGGTAATTTTTAAGGATTTTTTTAGAATTTGAGAATCTTTCATCAACCCATGGTACTCAAATTATGTTTTATACATATATTGTGACCCGTGAGCATCACCATGTATCCCAATTTAAGAGAATGACTATCCCCAAAAACACTAAATAAGGGAATTTGAAAGTACCCCTGGAAATGTGGATAGATCCTTCTCTGTGCGTAAGAGCCATGAAACGCAATCCATTAGAGTTATGTTTCAGTATAGTGCATTGTAGATTACTGCATAACCATTGTACTAAATAGATATCACTATTCACGTGTTCATAAGATATACATGCTTAAAGAGGTCTGAGAGAGGGATCATTTTTTCAGTTCTTTTCAATCCTTGTCAAGTCATGGTGAAATATTTTTGTTTTAATCTCTAGACACACTTGAAAAAACACCTACATCATAGAGTTAATTATTCCAAGATTTAAATGAACACCAACATCCATCACTGAAGATCATAGATCTCCCATTCATTTCAAGATCTGTTTGATCCATACCCAACATCACAATAATAGTCGTCAGAATCTATTTGAAAAAAAATAAGTCAAATTCTACACACACACTCACAAACTTCATGTTATAAGAAAACAATCACAGGTCACATTGGACAACCAAACAAGCCCAAAATCTTCTCCAAAACAGATATATAACATGTCCTAATTTCAATATATCCCTAAAACTACTCACACATGCCATAAATAGTGAAAACGACACATAGAAAATAAGAACTAATCTCGATATAATCTTACGATTACACACACACATCATCAATTATGTCAATAACCCATAAAAATCATGTGCTAATGTTAAATACATCCTATGATTAGACAAACACACCAAAAAAGGTCAATAACCTATATAAATCATTATATTATTTTCTGGACTTCCTATGGTTACACACACACACTTTCAAAAAAATGTCTATAACCTATATATAACACGAGCTAATGTTAGGACTTCTTACGCTTACAAATGGATGAACAAAATAATTCCATTAAACAATATAAAACATTGAATAATCTAAGGATCATCATATGTATATACACGAATGATATAACTCTTTCAAATAACCCATATAAAACATGAAATAATGTCAAGATCATCCTACATTATATGAAATGACGACTAATGATGAGGGTTAATGTCAGAGTTTAACTGCAATACCAAAACATCGTCGCTCTGATAAAAAAATGAATAAAATTATGCCTATTGAGATGAAGTCAAAGAAACTGATGGATCTCCAATCTGATAAAAATTTGTATGGGATATCAATGATTTATTTTTTTGGGAGAATAATAAAATATAATAAAAATGAATAATATGTGAGAATGGGATGAGATAGGGTGTAAGAGGGAGTGTAGTGTGGGATTTAGGGGGAAAATCCCATGTAATATTCTCTTTGACATCCCTATTTCCTTTTAATATATATATATATATATATATTCATTTAAATTCAATAATTTTTCCATAAAATTAATTATCAGTTTAATAGTTGCATCTCTTACTTCACAATTTCTTGTGTTATTCCTATTAATGTATTTTCCAAAATTTCTCAATTTGACACATTTAATCATCCATTAAACATATTTTAAAATTCAATAATAAATATACACACACACACACATTGATATATATATATACACTCACATATCCATATATGTAACCGCATTATATATATATTTACAAAACCCACATATATGAAAGTTATAAATATATATAGCCATATGTATATACATATATACACCAACACACACATATATATATGTATATATATTTATCCCATATATAACATATACACATCAAAATTATTCACTAAAATTGATAATAATAATGTCACCAATATTTTATAATTATCAAGAAATCTATGTCATAATTATGAACATGAATTTATTGACCAATAAAATTCATTAAAATCATGATGTTAATAAATTTACTAGAGAATAAAATATATTTTGGATAGTTAATAATGTTTTATCTAACCCCAGAATAAATATCCACCATAGAGAACAACATTCATTAATTAATAAAATTAAATAATGCATTGAATTTCCATTTTAATTTATTAAACATAAATAATAATAATAATAATATTTTAAATTATTATTATTAATATTATTATTTTAACAACCCATCAAGTCTTAATATACCAAAAACCTACCCTCGCATGCATCTGATCAAAAATCTTACGCTCACAAATATTATACTTCACTGAGGGTAATCCGTACATCTCGGACCTAAGGGTGTTCTAAAATTTATCACACGACATACCATTTCATAGATATTAATTATTTATTATTTAAATAATAAAATAATAAAATAATTAAAGAATAAATGAATACTATCACATGTGTTGTGTCCAAACTACCAATGCACATAAATGGTATTCCCCACCTCGGGTAAACCATGTGTTCTAGATCTAATGGTTGAAATTTATTTCATATATGATTCACCTTTGTGAGTTATTTCATTTCTTGGAAGGAAATGAACATGCATATAATTAAAATCTAATTAATATTTGTATTATATAAACATCGAGGTTCTACATGCATTGGAGTCCCATGTTGACTCAATGCATAACTGTAAAAATATTCCATAGAATATTCCAATGTATTAAACAGAGCTTCTAATCCTTTGATAAAGGAATAATAATAATAAGTAACGAAAATCAAATTTTCACAAAAATAATTTTAATTCATTAACAATAATAGGGTATTAAAATCATTTAAAAATGAGGATACTAAAATTCTCCCCTACATAATTCTTCTCATCCTCAAGAAGTGTTTCATATCATAGAACCACTACTCACCACCAAAGGAGTTTCCATAATAAAATTCAATCATTTTTCAAATTAAAACATTTTTAATTGAACCATTGGGATTTTTAATAAATTCTTTATAACTCCATTTGAGTTCAATGAATGGAAAACACAAAACACATGCCACCTATTCAATGCTTAAGATTATATTACCAACATGTTCATATTTGTGACAATAATATATAATAATAAAATACTTAAAATAATAAAATCTAGCATAAAATTATTCTAGAAATAATTAAAGAATGAACATAATAATTGTAATAGGAATAAAATTATTTGTACTCTATGTAATGGATTCCACATGAATATTTTACTTACGAACCTATATGAACAATTTGATTCACGAACAAAAAAAAGACGCATAAATCACATATCAATCTTAGGGGAATAACATTGTGTGAATTTAAACAATAGTAACTACAAAATATAATATCCATATTTTATGGAAACTCGAAGGTCCACTATTAAATGTTGGTCATACAATGGCATTGATCCCCTACCTATGTCCCAATCATCATTACTCTTATCAATAAAGTCCCAATTCAAGGAAAATAAAAAAAAAATTGTCCTAACCTATTCGATACAATTTACTAACATCATGGCCCGAACGACTTGGTTCGAGCCAGATGGAACATGACCTTAGGCATGCCTCCCCGTACGATAGAGGTTGTAAACAAGAAGTGAGTGTCGCGTGTGGAACAAAGGGGAGAATATAACCTCTATATCATGTCATGAGACCGATAACTAATAACATAATTATTTAAATAAATTAAATAAACATAGTAATACATGGAGAAACTGAAAGATGTATAAAATGAAACCAAATAAGGTTCTCAGGTATAAGTAAATGTAATCAACAAAAATAATAGAATATGTTTAGTCCGAAATTAGTCCAGAAATGTATGCCTCCTCCAGCTTCACGAGCTCAAATGTTCACCATAGGGCCATTTCTATTCACCCAGACTTGTGTCATGAAGACAACAAGCACACCAAATTCCCCCGAGTAAGTTGTCAGTACAAGTCTTAGTAGGACACCACTGATGATCCTTAACAAAATTTCATAAAATATAAAAAATTATTCCATGAATATAAATAAGGTAAAATTATAAAAACACATTTTTGTAATGCAAAATATACATGTTTGTTTCCTATGGATTCTCTCTACCTGCTACGACACTAGGCTGAGAGAAACTCACCTTATTCGGCTAAATTATCTATGGAAAATCTGTAACCAGTATCATACATCCCCTCTATGGAATATCCAAATATCATGTACCACACATTCCCTCTAGTAGGGATAGCCTATGTTCATACTGATAGATTTCAAAAATATCCCACCCGTTGGATAGTCTAGAAGAATGCATGAAATCTCATATATAGACCAATGTTAAACAAAATCCTCTCAGAGAATAACCCAAAAGTATATGACACACCGCACCAGTTGGAATATCTCAAAGGAATATGATGAAAAAATGTCTAGAGTATTACACATTAAGGATAGGGTCATTCTGTAACACCCGAGACATTTATGAGAAATATTTTTTTTTTATGTTATATAAATCATCAAAGGAATCTTTTGCTACACGCAATCACGACCTTCCTCGATAGCGTGTGTAGTACGCAATACCGAGTTCCACTAAACAACGATATATTATTATAATATTATAAACTAGCCATTATGAATAGTATTAACTGAATTATAAATTTTACAACATTATTATTCATCTTACACATTTTCTAGAACATGGTAAGAGAACAAAATAAATTTTTTTGGGTAAAATAAGTATTTATCAAAAAATGCAGTTTTGCCACCTTTTGATGGCGCACCCACATTAAATATAGTTTTTGACACATTTATAAGTTCAATTTGACAAAATGAAATTCTTCTTTTGAATCAGGATATAAAAATTTACTTTGGATAATTTTTTGATATTTTTCTGATAACTTTCATATTTTGATGAATAGTAAAAATACGCTAATTTTTAATTAAAAACAACTTTGTTCATTGAGATAATTTATATGGTTAAATTATAATATTTAATGGTTTTAAAGTATATATAGAATATATTTTTACCATTTAATATAATGTATGTCATTACCATTAATTTTACATTGAATTCATAGGTAAAAACATATCAATCTTTGGTAATGTTTTAACTTCTAAAACCTGTTTTCTTAACAACTGGATTTATATTAAATAAATCACTGCGACTTATGTGTTTTGAATTTTGAAAAATGGATTCAATATTTGTAATCAGTGGGTCCAAATTATGTTAATAGGCTACTTTTTAAATTTGGGCATTATGAATAGTAACTACGGTAAATTTTATTTACCATAGTTAAAGGTAAATCAGGTAATTAAGGGTAAATATAAGAATATAAAATTACCCTAACACCTTCCAAAATCCTATTGGATGACTAAAAGTCGACCCATATCACCTACGGGTCAGATTATAATCATTTAATGGACTTTTTTCCCTGAAAATAATTTAATTATTATTAAAACCAATGAATGTGACAACATGTCACTTTCTTAAATCTTATAAGTATAATAATTTTAATTTAGTGATAAACTTAATGAAACATCGAACATGAATAATCTACAGAAACCTAATACAATTATCTACAATATAGGAATTTATTTATAATTCTTAGGGATTAAATAATTATCATTAATTATGACACAATAGTGATGTTGAAATTATTTTATTAATTAAAATATCAAATAAATGGTTTTAAAAATATTAAAATAATTATTATATGAACTATTTAATGTGCTTCACTAGTTTTCTAGATACATATGACATTTTATTAATCTATTAATGCTTTTAGTTAGAACATATCCTCTGTATATATTTTATTTAAATTCAAATAAATGAATAGTGTCAAAATTGACACTATTATTATTGTATAAAAATAACATATTATAAAATTGTTTAAAAATCACAAAAATATTTAAAAATTATAAATTAAATTTTATATGGTATACAATTTCATAAAGAGTAAAATTATGGAAAATTCACAACACATATGTAATTATTAATAATAATTTAAAATTTAGAATATTAATACCACAAATAAAATTAAATTGATAAATAAGGATAAATCAAGTTGATAATGTTTAAAATAAATTCCTAACATGTATAAATTTTATTGGTTGATGATATTACCAACCTATATCATCTAATATTTGGATATGAGTCATTTTAAAAGTTTTTATGTGGGTTTGGGATTTAATATAAACTAATATTTCTTATATTTCCAAAGGTTCCCCTCTCCTCACTTATAAAAGGGCACCTCCTCCCTCTCCTCCTCACACCAATTTTATCCTTCAAGCTCGGCCAAACCCTGCCCATTTCACTTCCCCACATACCTAGAATCATCCTAGAGGTTCTGGTCTTCTTCAAAGACCAGCCCTAGTGCCCTAAGAAGAGGTTAAGAAGAGGCGCGTCAAAAAGAGGTAATATCCATTACCGATCCTTTCCAAATTCTTTCTTCTTAAAATTCTTCTTATTTAGTTGTTTAATTGTGAAGTAATAACATCAGTATCACTCATTTATTTATATGTTATTATAAGTATGAAACAACCCTATTTCACCATCTATCCATCCTACGGAAAACGAAATCACCGCGCATGCGTACGTACGGAATACCGTCTCCACGCTGTGGTGTAATCTATTTTCCCCCACCACCTTACTTGGATGGGTATAATGGTGTAAATAATTACTATATATGATTATTGTAGAGTGATATTGATTCTGAAATAGTATACATACACTCCAATACAATTCCACGATCATGGGAACGATATCATCGCTCGTACGTACGTATGGAATACCGTCTCCACGCTGTGATGCAATTCGTTCTACATGATCTTCATTGCATAATGATTATATAAATGATTTTAATTAATAAATATGATATATAGTACATTAATAACATTCTGGAAATGATGTATCTACAACCTAAAGAGAAGAATAAGAATTTATTTGACAAAACACGCATAAGAACAAAAAGTTATAAACACCCGAATAACAAGTAGCAATGAAATATTACTACTAAGAAGCTAAGAATATGACCATATATGATATCATAAAAATAATTATGATTCTGGAATAAGTCAATAACATTATTTAAATCATTATACCGGAGGTTTGGACACTTACGAAGCAAATCGGACCTAAGGTAAGGGAAAATATCACAATCTCATTTTATCCAAGATTGTTTATAATTTGGTATTTACTGGGGTGTATTTTATCATCCAAATCCATGTTTCCTCAATATGTAATATTTACATCATTCTAAAATAGTTTATATCCAATTTTACCCTTCGGTGAGTTTTTAGTAAAATATATGAAAGGAATCTTCTGTCGTTTTTCGTACGAGGTACTTTTTGACTTTTCCAACAAAAGTATGAGAAAAATGTTTTCTTTTAACTTATACGACATAAATGGATTTTTTAAAAAAAAATCCAAGAATCTTCCCTTACATGATTTAATGTTTATTTTTAATCAACTTCTTTTAGTTTATAATTGTATGACATGTTAATAAAGGAAAAGTGTTTTTGAAGTAGAAAGGATATTTTCCTCAAGAATGGAGTTCCAATATTTTATCAAAATTATTTTCCATCTAAGATAATAAAGTGTTCTGTTTCTATCTCTATTATTACATTGATTTAAATATGTTGGGATGGAATTATTTTTATGAATTCCTTTATCTTATATGAGTTTTTTTATGATGTCACGATGTTTAAGATTTCCATTTTTATTACATGGGTTAGGCCATGATGTATGGTTTATGATTTTGTGCCACACATAAGAATGGTATAATTATGAGATGGGTGGGACCTATATCTCCCTCCAATTCATTGGGTAAAGATTTTATATCACATGAGATAGACATGGCTGGAACGGCAGGTTAAACTGGTTCAGTGAAACAGGACTGAAACAAGGAGTGAACTCGGATCAGAAATGGAATTTGTCCACTAAGATAGTCTTTTCCATGAGTATTGACTAATAATAAATGATTATCTATGATTATGTGTGTATTCCAAAAAGTTTCATGTTTTATGTTATGAGTATTGGGATTACATTTCACTACTATGATTTATCCCATGTTATGAAATTATGCCCTCTTTTGCCGGTTAAGATTTCTAAAAGTTATGTTCTTATGAATATGATGTGATTGATATTTCTTTTGTTTACCCTTACTGAGCATTTGAGCTCACCCTTTTATATGTTTTCTTTCCTCAGGTCAGGAAGAAGGTTATTAAGTAAGATATTCCAAAAGGGACTATAGATATGATGAAATAAATGGGAGACAGTGTAAACGCTTTATGAACCAGTTGTTTATGTTTCCCAGTTTCTAAAGACACTATACCTATACGGTCCTTTCCTGGTTTTGTTATATGTTGTAATAAGTGTGCTTCAATTTTGATGTAATAACAATGTGTGTAAAGTATGGGTCATTATAGTTGGTATTAGAGGAAAGGTATAGTCAACCTTTGGAAACTAGGATGTGAAAGCCTTAGTAAGAACCCTAAGGATAAGTCTAGGCATATAACACAATCTTAGTGTTTTAGAAATGGCCATGAATAACCTAGGATAAGACCTTAAGTGTGAAATTTTATTCTTGATTATGTGGTTTTCCTATTATAATTAGTGTTTATCACACTATTCTTCTTGGTTTTAGTCAATGGCTGGAACCCGAATGAACCGTGTTAATGTGGAATGTGACGGGAAATGCAGTGATTGTCCCCCTGAGCAACCAAACGTTATGGGAGATGGAATGAAAAATCTTGTAGCCATGATCACACAACTTTCTCAAGCTATGAATCATTCAGGACTTCCAAATGATCAATGGAAGGAGCAACATTCTGTTTAATCCTTCATGAGGCAGCGTCCACCTTCATTCAGTGGGTCTACTGATCCATTAGTTGCTGAACAATGGATTAGTACTACTGAAATGATATTTTCAGCTCTTCGATGTTCTGAACATGATAATGTCATCTTAGCAGTGTATCGTTTGGAAGGTGATGCTGATCTATGGTGGAATCTTATCAAGAATACGCGGCAATGAGATGAAATTGAGTCCATGGAATGGGACGAGTTCAAGAACTTATTTTTCAATAAGTATTTCCCTCGTATTCTTAGAACAATGATGGAGAAAGAGTTTCTTGAACTGAATAAAAAAGATGATGAATCCTTTGGTACCTACGAAGAAAATATTACATGACTTTCAAGGTACAATTTTGGTATTATTATCCAACCTGAGAGTAAGATTGAACGATTCTTTAGTGTATTAAAACCAAGTCTTCGAAGGGACATATCCATAAGGGACTTCAATAGATACGACGAAATCGTTCGATGTGCTCTCAAAGTTGAGATGGAGATTGGAGTAACCCATCAGTCATATGGGTTTGATAAGAAGAGGAAAATGGAATTCAAAGGAAAATCTAAAGAGAACGCTGAAAAGAAGATGACCTTTCCCTTATGCTCAAAGTGTGGAAAGAAACATGGAGGGAGTTGTCTTAAAGGGACAAGTAAATGTTTCAAATGTGGAAAGGAAGGTCATCGGGAATTTGAATGCCGTAATGATGGGAAGAAGATGTCTAATGATACAAACAAAGGAAGGGATACACAGAATGAACCTACTACACTTCAATGTTTCAAGTGCAAGGAGATGGGGAATTATTCCAATCAATGCCCAAATCCAAGGGTTGATGATGATGGTCGACGTCCACAAACTCTTAAGGCTAAAGACAAAGGAAAGTCACATGCAATTTCTATCAGCGATGTGGAGTACGATAACGATGTGGTGAAAGGAACACTTAACATCCACTCTAAAGTAGAAAATGTTTTATTTGATTCTGGATCCACCCACTCTTTTATTTCTGAATATTTTTCTAAGGGTATCACCGTATTACCTCAACAATTAGATGTTAAGTTAGCTGTGACAACACCTAATGGCACAAAAGTCGCATCAAAAGTTTATAATTCTTCTCCGATTGAAGTTTGTGGGAAAGTGCTTTCTGCAAATCCTGTGTTCCTTCCTATAGTGGAATTTGATGTGATTCTTAGCATGGATTGGATTTCTTTATATGGAGATCATATCAATTGCCAAAGAAGGGAAGTCACATTTCATATTCCAGATCAATCTATGATCGTCTATCGATGCCCGAATGAACATAACCTTCCAGTGGAAATTTCTTCCATCTTATGGGTCTTGATTCCACTGAATGATGGTTATTTATCTCAAATGGTTGGTGAGAAACTCACGATTAAGAATATGACCATTGTATGGGAGTTTGATGATGTCGTTCTGGAGGAATTGTCGGGTCTTCCACCAAATCGTGAAGTTGAGTTTTCAATAGAACTCGTACCGGGTGCATTGCCTATTTCAAAGACACCTTATAGAATGGCTCCAATTGAGTTGCAGGAATTGAAGAAGCAACTCCAAGAAAATCTTGATAAAAGATTCATACGCCCTAGTGCGTCCCCTTGGGGAGCACCTGTTCTGTTTGTTAAGAAGAAAGATGGATCAATGAGACTCTGCATTGATTATCGAGAACATAACAAGATCACTATCAAGAACAAATATCATCTCCCGCGCATTGATGACCTATTTGACCAACTATGCGGAGCGCAATAATTTTCCATGATTGATCTTCATTTAGGGTATCATCAATTAATGGTTAAAAGGGAAGATATACCAAATACAGATTTCCGTACAAGGTATGGACACTATGAATTTATAGTGATGCCATTTGGTCTTACTAATGCCCCTGCTATCTTCATGGATCTGATGAATAGAGTCTTTAGAGACTATCTTGATCAGTTTTTGGTAGTCTTTATAGACGATATTCTTGTCTATTCAATGAGAAAGTAAGAACATGAAGATCACTTGAGAATTATATTGAAGACCCTGAGAAAGGAGAAGCATTATCCCAAATTTAACAAGTGTGAATTTTGGATTCAAATAGTTTCATTTTGGGTCACATAGTCTTAAAAGAGGGGATATCTGTGGATCTAGCAAAAACATAGGTTATCGAAAGATGGTCGAGACCAACAACAGTAACTGAGATCCGAAGTTTTCTTGGTTTGGCTGGATATTATCGACGTTTTGTGAAAGATTTTTCACGATTATCTAATCCACTCACCAAGTTGACTCGGAAAGGAGTTAAGTTTGTCTGGACGGAGGAATGTGATGAGAATTTCAAGGAGTTGAAAAGAAGGTTATCCAGTGCACCTGTGCTCACACTGCCTTGTAGTCGAGAAAGGTTTGTGATCTACAGTGATGCATCCAAAAGGGATTGGGGTGTGTTCTTATGCAAAATGTTATGGTGATTGCTTATGCCTCACAACAGTTGAAAATCCATGATAAAAATTACCCAACACATGATTTGGAGTTAGCTGCGGTAATCATTGCATTAATGATTTGGAGGCATTATCATTATGGAGAAATGTGTGACATTTATACTGATCATAAAAGTTTGAAGTATATTTTCACACAAAATGAGCTGAATATGCGCCAAAGAAGATGGTTGGAGCTAATTAAGAATTATGACTGCTCAATCCATTACCACCTTGGGAAAACAAACAAGGTGGCAGATGCATTAAGTCGACAAGACCATGCTAGCTTATCCATGATGAGGATCACAAAAGATCCAATATTTATGGATTTACAAAGGATGGATCTTGGAATTATAATGGAAGGGGAAAAATCGTATCTTTCTCAAATGAATGTTCAATCGTCTATACATGTTAAGATTAAAGAGGCACAGAAAGAAGATGTCGAGTTATAAAAGAAGGTGAGAAATGTTCCCGAATTAAACCATGATTGTGATGGGATAATAAAGTTCAGGAATCGGGTTTGTGTTCCTCTCATCCCCGAATTAAAGAAGGAGCTGCTGGATGAGGCTCATATTTCTTCATTCTCTATTCATCCTGGAAGCACGAAGATGTATAGGGACCTGAAAGAGTACTTCTGGTGGGATGGAATGAAAAGAGATGTTGCTGAATATGTCTCTCGATGCTTGGTTTTTCAGAAAGTTAAAGCTAAGAGACAGAAGTCTAAGGGGATGTTACAACCATTACCCATACCCGAATGGAAATGGGAAAACATCACTATGGACTTTGTCACAGGACTTCCTAAAACATCCAAATGCAATAATGTTATCTGGTTCATAGTTGAGCGTCTTACAAATTCTACACACTTCACCGCTATTAGAGAGGATTTCTCTCTGGATCAGCTTGCCAGGATATATGTAAAGTAAGTGGTAAGATTGCATGGAGTACCACTTTCTATTATATCTGATCAGGATCCGAGGTTTACCTCAAAGTTCTGGCGAAGTCTTCAGTAGACTCTGGATACAGAGTTGAGTTTTAGCACTGCTTATCATCCTCAGATAGACGGTCAGTCTGAGAGAACAATTCAAACTCTAGAAGATATATTGAGAGCTCGCTCTATGGATTTCAAATGTGATTGGGATCAACACCTACCTTTGGTGGAATTTTCTTATAATAATAGCTTTCACTCCAGTAATCAGATGGCTCCTTATGAAGCTCTCTATGGAAAGTAATGCAGGACTCCAACATGCTGGGATGAAGTTGGGGAAAGAAAGCTATTAGGATCTGATCTTGTTGATGAGATGGCAGAAAAGGTCCGATCTATTCAACAACACATAAGAGAAGCTCAGAGTCGACAAAAAGTTATGCTAAAAACTGAAGAAAAGACCTAGATTTTGAAGTGGGTGATAAAGTGTTCTTACAAATATCTCCCTGAAAGAGGGTCATGATATTTGGAAAGAAGGGGAAGTTGAGCCCTAGATATATCGGTCCTTTAGAAATACTAGATCGTGTTGGAAAGGTAGCTTACCGATTGGCGCTTCCACCGAATCTCTCTCAAGTTCACGATGTGTTTCATGTATCTCTCTTGAGAAAGTACATACCTGATCCTTCACATGTACATAGATTAGAAGTTGTACCACTGGAGCAAGATCTTTCTTATGAAGAACAGCCGATAGAGATTCTGGATCGTAGCGAAAAAGTCCTACGAAACAAGACCACTCTCTTGGTGAAAGTTTTATGGAGGAACCACCAATTAGAAGAAGCTACATGGGAGCTTGAGGATATGATGAGGGAGAGGTATCCTCATCTTTTTGTTACAAAGTGACGAATTTCGAGGGAGAAATTAATTTTGAGGGGGGTAGAATGTAACACCCGAGACTTTTATGAGAAATATTTTGTTTTTATGTTATATAAATCACCAAAGGAATCTTTCGCTACACGCAATCGCGACCTTCCTCGATAGCGTGTGTTGTACGCAATACTGAGTTCCACTAAACAACGATATATTATTATAATATTATAAACTAGCCGTTATGAATAGTATTAACTGAATTATATATTTTTCAACATTATTATTCATCTTACACATTTTCTAGAGCATGGTAAGAGAACAAAATAAATTTTTTTTCGGTAAAATAAGTATTTATCAAAAAATGCAGTTTTGCCGCCTTTTCATGGAGCACCCACATTAAATATAGTTTTTGACACGTTAAGTTCAATTTGAAAAAATAAAATTCTTCTTTTGAATCAGGATATAAAAATTTACTTTGGATAAATTTTTGATATTTTTCTGATAACATTCATATTTTGATGAATAGTAAAAATACGCTAATTTTTAATTAAAAACAACTTTTTTCATTGAGATAATTTATATGGTTAAATTATAATATTTAATGGTTTTAAATTATAGATATAATATATTTTTACCATTTAATATAATCTATGTCATTACCATTAATTTCACATTGAATTCATAGGTAAAAACATTTCAATCTTTGGCAATGTTTTAACTTCTAAAACCTATTTTCTTAACAATGGGATTTATATTAAATTAATTACTGCGACTTATGTGTTTTGAATTTTGAAAAAAGGATTCCATATTTGTAATCTGTGGGTCCAAATTATATTAATAAGCTACTTTTTAAATTTGGGCATTATGAATAGTAACAACGGTAAATTTTATTTACCATAGTTAAAGGTAAATCGGGTAATTAAGGGTAAATATAAGATTATAAAATTACCCTAACACCTTCCAAAATACTATTGGATGACTAAAAGTCGACCCATATCACCTAAGGGTCGGATTAGATTCATTTAATGGACTTTTTTCCATGAAAATAATTTAATTATTATTAAAACCAAAGAATGTGACAACATGTCACTTTCTTAAATCTTATAAGTATAATAACTTTAATTTAGTGATAAACTTAATGAATCTTCGAACAGGAATAATATCCAGAAATATAATACAATTATCTACAATATAGGAATTTATTTAGAATTTTTAGGGATTAAATAATTATCATTAATTATGACACAATAGTGATGTTGAAATTATATTATTAATTAAAATATCAAATAAATGGTTTTAAAATATTAAAATAATTATTATATGCACTATTTAATGTGCTCCACTAATTTTCTAGATACATATGAAATTTTATTAATCTATTAAAGCTTTTAGTTCGAATATATCCTCTGTATATATTTTATTTAAATTCAAATTAATGAATAGTGTCAAAATTGACACTATTGTTATTTTATAAAAATAACATATTATAAAATTGTTTCAAAATCACAAAAATATTTAAAAATTATAAATTAAATTTTATATTGTAGACAATGTCATAAAGTGTCAAATTATGGAAAATTCACAACACATATGTAATTATTAATAATAATTTAAAATTTAGAATATTATTACCACAAATAAAATTAAATTGATAAATAAGGATAAATCAAGTTGATAATGTTTAAAATAAATTCCTAACATGCCTAAATTTTATTGGTTGATGAGATTACAACCCTATATTATATAATATTTTGATATGAGTCATTTTGAAAGTTTTTACGTGGGGTTAAGATTTAATATTAACTAATATTTCTTATATTTCTAAAGGTGCCCCTCTCCTCCCTTATAAAAGGGAACCTCATCCCTCTCCTAATCACACCAATTTGAGCCTTAAATATAAGGCCCCAGCCTTAAACCTTACTTAATCTTGAGTTATTACAAGATTACACATTGAGGATCTTTTCGGGATTAGAGTTTTAGAGAATTAGATCATAAAACTTGCATTACATTCCACATATAAACAAAGTGGTTACATAAAGATAGTATTCTTCATTCCCATCAATGGAAACACATTTAAAATAAAACATGGATTATTTCTTGACACATCCTTGACTCTATCATCTTATCATGTACCTTTCCCTTGACCTGTGAAAAACATTTCAAAAACTTGGGATGAGAATAAAAACTCAGTATGGGTTATCAAAAAAAAAACATGGAAAGGAAACATGAGTTCATATATACATAAGAATGAAATCATACTTTACCCATAAAACATAGGCACTTTAACATACCTCATAAAATCATGAATAAATCATCGAAATCATAAGACATAAAGGTAACTTGAGGCATTCATAACATTCTTACGTAGGGAGTAACCCTCTTGGTTACGTTTGGAATACCCATCACAGTATATTCCCTAAAATCTCTTCAGAGAAACCTTAACGTTTCACTCCTTCGCGTTACCCAATGCATTGGAGAGCTATATCGGGCTCACCCGCCCTTAGTTTATCACGGAACCACCCGTTTTCATAATAATGCCCAAGAACCTCTACATAATCATATCACATAAAACATGCATAAAGGAAACATAACATTCCCACCTTTCAATCACAAGATATCAATACAACACATTGATATAAAAACATTATCAAAACCATTTTCAATACCAAAATAAAAGAAAAGTAAAACATGGTATTTATTTTTCTTTTAAAAAGAAGGTATGGCTTGTAGAGGAAGCCGAAACTCAAATAACGGTCACGACGGCGGAGAAGTCGTTGTCGCCGCATACGTACGACAAAAACATTCCCTTTTGTCGTTTAATAAATGCTTCGTATAAAAAATATTCCTTTTGAATAAACATAAAAGTCAAAGTGGTTTATACACCGTATAAAAGAAAGTTGTGTATAAAATAAAATATGCCTCAACGAAAGGAGATTGAGACGAAGTCCCATACCTCGTATCCGACTTGACTCGACCATTCTTTAATCTCCTGAATAATAAACTTGAGTTAATCTCTACTTGATTATGAATCTTTTTCAAGTTAATTATTCCTTTTATACCATGTTATGAACATCATGTAATCAGTTAAGTTAATAATGTTCATTTTGTCGGTATTTGGTTCTTAAGTCAAAAATAGACTTCTTACACTTACATGTTGTTAATTTGGTCAAAGGTTCAATATATCCAGAATGGTATTCATGATTTAGATATCATATATGTCATATATATCCAGTACATACATGCATTTATAATATTACATAATTTAGAGGTAAGAAATGAAACGCACCGTTCATGGAGACGGTAAGCCGTACGTACGCATGAACGCTACTTCCAGTTCTATTTCATATTTTCTGGAATGGAATCATAATGATATAAAAGTATATTATAATTCCAGTATAATATCATATATAATATCATAGTTCCATCCTTTATATGTCCCACATATGGTATTAACGAATCAAATCACTTTTAGGGGGCGGTAGTCCGCACTTCCTAAAATGAAGATATCGTGTTTACCCATAATGGAAACCATAAAGGTATGACCAAAATGAAAAAAACAGAAGCTTAAGGAAAACATAAACATATTATATATCATATATAAAAATAGTGACATCATAATGGCCACCTTTGAAGGTGTTGAATGAGTGTTGAACAATCATCGTTTCGGGAGGCAGAATTTCGGCATCCACGGAAACCGTATGTTCTTTAACCATTTAATGTAGTTGTGTGAGAGTGTATCTCAAATAAATCTTATAACAACATCCTAGTATATTGAAGATACTGTTGTTGTTACAAAATAAGTAAATAAAAAGAGTTTAGGGGGTTGGAGAAGCAAAATAAAACAAATGAACATGAGAGAATGAATTACCTTTAAAAGTGTAACTCCTTTTGAGTTGAGCCTAAAGGCTTCCTTTGAAAGGATTCTGCCCAAAGGGAATCCTCTAGGATGAGGAGAGGGATTTGGAGAGAGTAATTGGGCAGGAGTTGACCGAGCCAATGGCTTGAGGAGTGTGTCAAATGAGGTAGAGGTGGGGGCCTTTTATAAGAGGAGAGGAGGGGCACTTTTGGAAAGTAAAGAAATATTACTTTATTTGAAAATGTGTTTCGGTTTTAAAAGGTCCCACATTGATATAATTCGTGGATAAGGTGATAAGGGTTCGAAATCCACTCATCCAATTGGTTTTGGACATGTGTAGGTTTTAGATTTTTCATTATCTTTCCATTTTATTTAAATCGCAAAATAATGATGTCATCGCTGCATCATTATTATGTCATATATAATTTAATTTATTTAATGTCTAAAAATTATATAAAAAAAATACTATGATGTAGGAAATCTTTTTATCTTTCCAATTACTATTTATAATCAAAATTTGGACTTGTATAACCCTACTCAAAAATTATTTTAGTAAAACAATTTATGTTAGTGTCATTTTCACTTTAACATTAAATAAAAATATATTAATGTCATTTTCCAACTAAAGTGGCTCCATGGGGTCCCCAAGTTGGCTCATGGCTTGTCTTGGTCGGCCATGACTCACCCAATAGGTGTAGGACAAGTGTCATGGTGTTTTCATATTTTTATAATACCATTTTTACCTTAAACTACACTAATTACCTCTAATCGCGATTAATGAAAAAAAGTTACTATTCACCAAAAAATTATTTTAATCTCATTGAACCACATTTTACTTCTTAATGAAAACCATGTAAGTCGGATTTTCAAAATTCAATACACATTAGTGGTAAACTTTCATTTAACTGAAAAATCAGTTTGCTTGATTACCACATAGTGGTTTCACTGTTCATCAAAAATTGAAGTTTTTCAGAAAATTACCAAAAATTCACCCGAAGCTATATTTGATATTCTGAATTCAAAAAATGAAGTCTATTTTACAAAATTCAAAACATATAGGTCACATTAATTAATTTAATAATTAATTCCCGCTGTTAGAGCAAATAACGTGTTTATATGAAACAATAAGTATCAAAAGATTGACACCAGTTTAAGTCCAATTTCAAAGTGAAATTGATTCCAATGACCAACATTGGATAAAATGGTAAAAATATATTCTAATTTCACTTCAAAACCAATTAAAAACATAATCTAATCATATAAATAAATTAGATTAAAAAGCAGTTTTGATGTAAAATGCAGTATTTTTCACTATTCATTAAAAAATGAACATTGTCAGAAAAATAACAAAAATTCACAAAAGGTAAATTTTGATGTCCCAATCATAAAGAAAAAGTTTATTTTGACAAACATAGTTTTTAAAATTGTCAAAATATAGATTCAAAAATGGTTTGCCATCAAAAGGCAGTAAAACAATCTTTTAAGAATATTAGTGTATTCCATGCATAAGATTGTATTTATTTTCATTTTAAGCCTCTATAACACTATATTAATCATTAATAGACATAGATAAAAATATCTATTATTCATTACTTACTTGGGATGTTACATCCTTCCCCCCTTTAGAAAATTGCGTCCCCGCAATTTATTTACTTATCGAATAAATGGGGGTACTTATCCCTCATTGCATTTTCAGATTCCCATGTTGCCTCTTCAATCATGTGGTTTTTTCACAAAACCTTTACCTGCTTAATCACCTTATTCCGTAACACTTGCTCCCTGTGGTCAAGAATCTGGACCGGTTGTTCCTCATAAGATAGGTTCTCTTCCAGCTGAACTACCTCTGGACTCAAAACATGAGATGGATCTGGCATATACTTTCTCAACATCGAAACGTGAAAAACATTGTGTACCTGAGATAAACTCGGTGGTAAAGCCACTCGGTATGCAACTGATCCAACTCTCTCCAGAATTTCGTATGGTCCAACAAACCTTGGACTCAACTTTCCTTTCTTACCAAATCTCATCACACTTTTCCAAGGAGAAACCTTGAGAAAAACATGATCACCTACCTCGAAAGATAGATCCTTCCTCCGGTTATCCGCATAACTCTTCTGCCTGCTCTGAGCTGTTCTCATGTGTTTCTGAATCAACTGAACTTTTTCTGCCATCTCTTCTACCAATTCTGGTCCCATCAACTTCCTTTCACCCACTTCATCCCAGAAAGCTGGAGTTTGACACCGCTTCCCATATAATGCCTGAAATGGTGCCATATGTATACTGGAATGAAAGATGTTATTATAAGAAAATTCAACCAAAGAAAGATGTTGGTCCCAACTTCCCTGATAATCCATAGAACAAGCTCGTAGCATATCCTCCAATGTCTGGATTGTTCGTTCTGACTGCCCATCTGATTGAGGATGAAAAGCTGTACTGAAATTTTAATTCAGTACCCAACGACTTCTGAAGGCCTTTCCAAAAGTTAGAAGTAAACCTGGGATCACGATCCGATACAATGGAGAGAGGAACTCCATGTAACCTGACTATATTTTTAGGATACAAACGGGAAATTTGATCAAGAGAGAAAGTATCTCGTATAGCAAGGAAATGAGCAGATTTGGTCAAGCGATCAATAATAACCCAGATTGCATTATTACCTCGAGATGTCTTCGATAATCCAACAACAAAGTCCATTGATATATTCTCCCATTTCCACTCTGGCACTGGTAAAGGCTGAAGCATCTCTTTCGGTAACTGCCGCTCTGCTTTAACCTGTTGACATGTCAAACACTTCACAGTAAAATCAGAAATGTCTCTTTTCATTCCATCCCACCAGTAATACTACCGCAGACCTCTGTACATCTTAGTACTTCCAGGATGAAAAAACAACTCATTCTTCAACTGTGAATCACAAGTCACACATAACCTCTTCCCAAACCTCAAAACACAAACACAAACTTATCCAAGAACTCATGGAAAATTTTATTCATAAGGTCTATGAATACAGCAGGTGCATTGGTTAACCCAAAAGGCATGACTACAAATTCATAATGGCCATATCTAGTACGGAACGCAGTCTTCAGAACGTCTGCTTCTTTTACTTTCAACTGATGGTACCCCGACCTCAAGTCAATCTTTGAAAAAAAACTGAGCTCCCTGGAGCTGATACCACTTCATTCGATGGCCAAACATCTGCTGAAGTTGTTGCAAAAGATATTACCACCCCTTTCTGCTTGTAGTCTAACTGCTTCCCATCACTCAAGCTCCTTGTCGGACACTCGTTTGCATAGTGACCCATCTCATTGCACTTATAACATTTCACTAGCTGTAAATCAAATTTGTTCTTACCTTCACCTTGATCCTTTTCAGTGCAATCACGATCCTTATGTCCCATCTTACCACATCGGTAGCACTTTCCAGAGTTCAGAAGACATTCCCCAGCATGCCTTTTTCCACATTTATCACAAACTGGAAACTTAGTTTTCTTACCATCAGACTTTTTTGAAGAATTCTTACCTTTCTCTTGCCACCTCGGTCTCTTATTCTGCTGGTTGTTATAGAAAACTTGGTCATCGGCAAACTCCATTTCCACCTTCTCAGCACATCGAACAAGCTTTTCGTAACTTTTAAACTCATGAGAAGCTAAATCCCTTCGATACTTTGGCTTTAACCCTGAGTAAAAATGGTTTATTTTACTATCAAGATCTCGTATGATGTTTGGAGCATACCTTGCCAATCGAGTGAACTTTTCTTCATAAGCAGCCACTGAATCATCCTCCTGCCTCAATTCTAGGAACTGTTTTTCCATCATAAGATGAACCACCTTAGGAAAATATTTCTCAAGAAACATACCTTTGAATTCGTCCGAGTGAATATCCTCAATCTCATCACTATCCCTTATATTTTTCACCATCGACCACCACTGATCAGCTTCACCTTCAAAACGGTAAACAGCAAGACTAACCTTTTGATGTTCTGAACACCCCATGACATCAAAAATTTTCTCCAGTGCTTTAATCCACCCTTCAGCTTGCACATGGTCAGATGATCCTCTAAATGATGGGGGATGTTTCCTCATGAAATGTTCCACCACTGACATGTTCCTCTGCGGTTGATCTGGCTGATCTCGTGCAAGGATACCACCACCATTTATAGCCTGAGTCAACTGTTCCATCACTGCAACAAACTATTCAGTTCCGATTCCGACCATCTCAGGTTGCTGATTTGGAAGGTTATCTTCCTCCTAATGTCGTCCCAACATAGCTGCTTTGTTTCCTCTGCGGAAAACCATTCTGAACACAGAAATATCTTAGGCGAAGCAACATGGAAATCCGTAAATGCTATATCATTTCAATCATATTATAATTTAACACTTTTCTAACTCCTAAAGTTGTCTAAACCGTCCTTTGATACCAACTATAAGGACCCAGCCTTAAACCTTACTTAATCTTGAGTTATTACAAGATTACACATTGAGGATCTTTTTGGGTTTAGAGTTTTAGAGAATTAGATCATAAAACTTGCATTACATTCCACATATAAACAAAGTGGTTACATAAAGATAGTATTCTTCATTCCCATCAATGGAAACACATTTAAAATAAAACATGGATTATTTCTTGACACATCCTTGACTCTATCATCATATCATGTACCTTTCCCTTGACCTGTGAAAAACATTTCAAAAACTTGGGATGAGCATAAAAACTCAGTATGGGTTATCAAAAAAAACATGGAAAGGAAACATGAGTTCATATATACATAAGAATGAAATCATACTTTACCCATAAAACATAGGCACTTTAACATACCTCATAAAATCATGAATAAATCATAGAAATCATAAGACATAAAGGTAACTTGAGGCATTCATAACATTCTTACGTAGGGAGTAACCCTCTTGGTTACGTTTGGAATACCCATCACAGTATATTCCCTAAAATCTCTTCGGAGAAACCTTAACGTTTCACTCCTTCGCGTTACCCAATGCATTGGAGAGCTATATCGGGCTCACCCGCCCTTAGTTTATCACGGAACCACCCGTTTTCATAATAATGCCCAAGAACCTCTACATAATCATATCACATAAAACATGCATAAAGGAAACATAACATTCCCACCTTTCAATCACAATATATCAATACAACACATTGATATAAAAACATTATCAAAACCATTTTCAATACCAAAATAAAAGAAAAGTAAAACATGGTATTTATTTTTCTTTTAAAAAGAAGGTATGGCTTGTAGAGGAAGCCGAAACTCAAATAACGGTCACGACGGCGGAGAAGTCGTTGTCGCCGCATACGTACGACAAAAACATTCCCTTTTGTCGTTTAGTAAACGCTTTGTATAAAAAATATTCCTTTTGAATAAACATAAAAGTCAAAGGGGTTTATACACTGTATAAAAGAAAGTTGTGTATAAAATAAAATATGCCTCAACGAAAGGAGATTGAGACGAAGTCCCATACCTCGTATCCGACGTGACTTGACCGTTCTTTAATCTCCTGAATAATAAACTTGAGTTAATATCTACTTGATTATGAATCTTTTTCAAGTTCATTATTCCTTTTATACCATGTTATGAACATCATGTAATCAGTTAAGTTAATAATGTTCATTTTGTCGGTATTTGGTTCTTAAGTCAAAAATAGACTTCTTACACTTACATGTTGTTAATTTGGTCAAAGGTTCATTATATCCCGAATGGTATTCATGATGTAGATATCATATATGTCATATATATACAGTACATACATGCATTTATAATATTACATAATTTAGAGGTAAGAAATGAAACGCACCGTTCATGGAGACGGTAAGCCGTACGTACGCATGAACGCTACTTCCATTTCTATTTCATATTTTCTGGAATGTAATCATAATGATATAAAGGTATATTATAATTCCAGTATAATATCATATATAATATCATAGTTCCATCCTTTATATGTCCCACATATGGTATTAACGAATCAAATCACTTTTAGGGGGCGGTAGTCCGCACTTCCTAAAATGAAGATATCGTGTTTACCCATAATGGAAACCATAAAGGTATGCCCAAAATGAAAAAAACAGAAGCTTAAGGAAAACATAAACATATTATATATCATATATAAAAATAGTGACATCATAATGGCTACCTTTGAAGGTGTTGAATGAGTGTTGAACAATCATCGTTTCGGGAGGCAGAATTTCGCCATCCACGGAAACTGTATGTTCTTTAACCATTTGATGTAGTTGTGTGAGAGTGCAGCTCAAATAAATCTTATAACAACATCCTAGTATATTGAAGATACTGGTTTTGTTACAAAGGAAGTAAATAAAAAGAGTTTAGGGGGTTGGAGAAGCAAAATAAAACAAATGAACATGAGAGAATGAATTACCTTTAAAAGTGTAACTCCTTTTGAGTTGAGCCTAAAGGCTTTTTTTGAAGGGATTATGCCCAAAGGAAATCCTATAGGATGAGGAGAGGGATGTGGAGAGAGTAATTGGGCAGGGGTTGGCCGATACAATGGCTTGAGGAGTGTGTGAAATGAGGTAGAGGTGGGGGCCTTTTATAAGAGGAGAGGAGGGGCACTTTTGGAAAGTAAAGAAATATTACTTTATTTGAAAATGTGTTTCGGTTTTAAAAGGTCCCACATTGATATAATTCGTGGATAAGGTGATAAGGGTTCTAAATCCACTCATCCAATTGGTTTTGGACATGTGTAGGGTTTAGATTTTTCATTATCTTTCCATTTTATTTAAATCGCCAAATAATGATGTCATCGGTGCATCATTATTATGTCATATATAATTTAATTTATTTAATGTATAAAATTATATAAAAAAAATAATATGATGTAGGAAATCTTTTTATCTTTCCAATGACTATTTATAATCAAATGTTGGACTTGTATAACCCTACTCAAAAATTATTTTAGTAAAACAATTTATGTTAGTGTCATTTTCACTTTAACATTAAATAAAAATATATTAATGTCATTTTCCAACTAAAGTGGCTCCATGGGGTCCCAAAGTTGGCTCATGGCTTGTCTTGGTCGGCCATGACTCACCCAATAGGTTTAGGACAAGTGTCATGGTGTTTTCACATTTTTATAATACCATTTTTACCTTAAACTACACTAATTACCTCTAATCGCGATTAATGAAAAAAAGTTACTATTCACCAAAAAATTATTTTAATCTCATTGAAAAACATTTTACTTCTTAATGACAACCATGTATGTCGGATTTTCAAAATTCAATACACATTAGTGGTAAACTTTCATTTTACTGAAAAATCAGTTTGCTTGATTACCACTTAGTGGTTTCACTATTCATCAAAAATTGAAGTTTTTCAGAAAATTACCAAAAATTCACCCGAAGCTATATTTGATATTCCGAATTCAAAAATGAAGTCTATTTTACAAAATTCAAAACATATAGGTCACATTAATTAATTTAATAATTAATTCCCGCTGTCAGAGCAAATAGCGTGTTTTTATGAAACAATAAGTATCAAAAGATTGACACCAGTTTAAGTCCAATTTCAAAGTGAAATTGATTCCAATGACCACCATTGGATAAAATGGTAAAAATATATTCTAATTTCACTTCAAAACCAATTCAAAACATAATCTAATCATATAAATAAATTAGATTAAAAAGCAGTTTTGATGTAAAATGCAGTATTTTTCACTATTCATTAAAAAATGAACATTGTCAGAAAAATACCAAAAATTCACAAAAGGTAAATTTTGATGTCCCAATCATAAAGAAAAAGTTTATTTTGACAAACATAGTTTTTAAAATTGTCAAAATATAGATTCAAAAATGGTTTGCCATCAAAAGGCAGTAAAACAATCTTTTAAGAATATTAGTGTATTCCATGCATAAGATTGTATTTATTTTCATTTTAAGCCTCTATAACACTATCTTAATCATTAATAGACATAGATAAAAATATCTATTATTCATTACTTACTTGGGATGTTACATTAAATCTCGTCCAAACCCTGCCCATTTCACTTCCCCACTTCCCTAGAATCATCCTAGAGGTTCTGGTCTTCCTCAAAGACCAACCCTAGTGCCCTAAGAGGAGGTTAAGAAGAGGCGCGTCAAAAAGAGGTAATATCCATTACCGATCCTTTACAAATTCTTTCTTCTTCAAATTCTTCTTCTTTAGTTGTTTAATTATGAAGTAATAACATCAGTATCACTCATATACTGATATTTTATTATATGTATGAAACAACCCTATTTCACCATCTATCCATCATACGGAAAATGAAATCACCGCGCGTGCGTACGTACGGAATACCGTCTCCACGCTGTGGTGTAATCTATTTTCCCCCATCACCTTACTTTTATGGGTATAATGGTGTAAATAATTACTATATATTATTATTTTAGAGTGATATTGATTCTGAAATAGTATACATACACTCCAATACAATTCCACGATCATGGGAACGATATCATCGCTCATGCGTACGTACGGAATACCGTCTCCACGATGTGATGCGATTCGTTCTACATGATCTTCATTGCATAATGATTATATAAATGAATTTAATGAATAAATATGATATATAGTACATTAATACCATTCTGTAAATGATGTATCTATAACCTAAAGTGAAGAATAAGAATTTATTCGACAAAACACGCATAAGAACAAAAAGTTATAAACCCCCGAATAACAAGTAGCAATGATATATTACTACTAATAAGCTAAGAATATGACCATTTATGATATCATAATAATAATTACGACTCTGGAATAAGTCAATAACATTATTTAAATCATTATACAGGAGGTTCGGACACTTATGAAGCAAATCGGACCTAAGGTAAGGGAAAATATCACAATCTCATTTTATCCGAGATTGTTTATACTTTGGTATTTACTGGGGTGTATTTTTTCATCCAAATCCATGTTTCCTCAATATTTAATATTTACATAATTCTAAAATATTTTATATCCAATTTTACCATTCGGTGAGTTTTTAGTAAAATATATGAAAGGAATCTTTTGTCGTTTTTCGTACGAGGTACTTTTTGACTTTTCTGACAAAAGTACGAGAAGAATGTTTTCTTTTAACTTATACGGCATGAATGTATTTTTAAAACATTATTTCCAAGAATCTTCCTTTACAAGTTTTCATGTATATTTTTAATCAACTTCTTTTAGTTTAGAATTGTGTGACATGTTAAGAAAGGAAATGTGTTTTTGAAGTAGAAAGGATATTTTTCTCAAGAATGGAGTTCAAGTGTTTTATCAAAATTATTTTCCATCTAAGATAATAAATGGTTCTGTT
This sequence comes from Viscum album, assembly GCA_963277665.1. Classification (NCBI taxonomy): domain Eukaryota; kingdom Viridiplantae; phylum Streptophyta; class Magnoliopsida; order Santalales; family Viscaceae; genus Viscum; species Viscum album. Next base: position 1,341,252,772 of record OY728136.1, read on the forward strand.
TATATCCCTATTATTACATTGATTTGATTATGATGTGATGGAATTATTTTTATGAATTATTTTATCTTATATGAGTTGTTTTATGATGTCATGATGTTTAAGATTTTCATTTTTATTACATGGGTTATGCTATGATGTATGGTTTATGATTTTGTTGCACACATAAGAATGGTATAATTATGAGATGGGTGGGACCTATATCCCCCTCCAATTCATTCGGTAAAGATTTTATATTTCATGAGATAGACATGGCTGGAACGGCAGGTTAAACCGGTTCAGTGAAACAGGACTGAAACGAGGAGTGAACTCAGTTCAGAAATGGACTTTGTACACTAAGATAGTCTTGGACATGAGTCTTGACTAATAAGAAATTATTCTCTATGATTATGTGTGTATGCCACAAAGATTCATGTTTTATGTTATGATTATTGGGATTACATTTCACTACTATGATTTATCCCATGTTTTGAAATTATGCTCTCTTTTGCAGGTTATGATTTCCAATAGTTATTTTCTTATGGATATGATGTGATTGATATATCTTTTGTTTACCCTTACTGACCATTTGAGCTCACCCTTTTGTATGTTTTCTTTCCCCAGGTCAGGAAGAAGGTTATTAAGTAAGATATGCCAAAACGGACTATAGATATGATGAAATAAATGGGAGACAATGTAGACGCTTTATGAACTAGTTGTTTATGTTTCCCAGTTTCTAAAGACACTATACCTATACGGTCCTTTCCTGGTTTTGTTATATGTTATAATAAGTGTGCATCAATTTTGAAGTAATAACATTGTATGTAAAGTATGGGATATTATACATTCATTCAAAAAGTCTCACATGCCATGAATGTAAATCCAACATGTGTCATATATCACACAATGACCAATATCCATGCTTGTACACACAACAATAGTAGAAAAAATCATTATATATATGTACATAAATAAAATGACAGATCAAACATCACAAAAAGTCAGAAAAACATCATTATATCATATGATAAATTTAGTATCCAAATAAAAAATCCCAATTTAAATCTTATACACCCCCCCACGTAATGTGATCAAACATAAAATATATATCATGAGGCTACATACACACAATAAAAATCATTCCCATAATCTATATATAATATGCTCAAAATTTATGATTTTCCTACAAATATACAGACACACCAAAAACAATTTCAATAACCCATATAACATGTGATAATGACATAAACTGTCTACAGTTACACACGCACACTAAAAATCATGTTAATTTTGATATAAATCATGCCCTAACGTTATGGAATATATACAATTACACACATGAGCCAAAAAATTAAGTTAATAACATATATAAATTATGCACTAATTATATAGAGATCCTACTGTTACAGACACACAGAAAAAATCTTGTCCTCATAATAGATAATTCATGTGAAAATGTTAAGGAATTATGATGGTTACACTTGAATACCAAAAATGATTCTAATAACACATATAAAACATGAAATAATGTCAAGATATTTATACGGCTACACATGTACAACAACAAACATGACAATAACCTATATAAAACAATATCTAATTTCAAGATAATCCTACATTATGTGCAACAATGACTAATGATGGGGGTTGACGTCCGAGTTTAACTACACCACTGAAATGTCATTGATTTCATAAAAAAATATTATTAAAATTATATTCATTGAGATGAACCCAAATACACTGATGGTGTGTCAATATGATAAATAATATAGGATATATCAATGATTAATGTTTGGTAAAATAATAAAAATAGAACAAAAAAAGAATAATAGGATATAGAAGGAGGAGAAATGGTGTGAGAGGGATTGTGTCATTGGATTTGGGGGAAATCCCCATATAAGATCCTATTATGCACCCACATCTTCATTCAATATATATATATATATATATATATTAATTTAAATTCATTAATTTTCCCGCCAATTATTTCTCAATTTAATTTAATCTTCTCATCCCTCACAATTTCATGTGCCTCTAATATTTATTTTTTTCTAAATGTTCTTAATTAAATACATTTAATCATGCATTAAATGTATTATAAAATCAATATTAAATGTATTCCAATATATATTTATATAAGAATACAGAAATATATATGTACACAACCACATAATATATATTTTAATATTTACTTAACCCATATATGTACATGTTATATATATACCCATCTATATATTCATATATACACCCACAAATGTGTATATATATATCCAATACATAACATATATGATTAAAAAATAATTCTCTCAAATTAATCATAATAAAATTAATAACATTATTCTATTATTAATATTAAATCTATGTCATTATTATGACAATGAACAGTATAATAAATAATTTTTATTAAAACCATTATGTTGATAAATTCACCACACAATAGAATTTGTGTGGGAAATTTAATAATGTTTTACCTAACTCCATAAAAAATATCAACCAATGGGGGAATATATTTCATTAATTAAGTGAATTCAGTTACATATAGAATTTCTATGTAAATTTGATGAACACAAATAAAAATAATAATATATTTAGACATCATTACTATGATTATTATTTTAAAATCCCAATATGTTTTCATATAAAAATGAAAATCCTTGCATGTGATCTAAAAGAACATCTAATTATCACAAATATTATACAATGCCAAGGTAAACCCAACATCATAGAGCTAAAGGTGGTCTTATATTTCTCCTATGACGCACATTTTCAAAGATATTAATTCCTTTTTATATAAAAAATGTAATAAAGAAATAATGAAATAATAAATGATTATTTTCACGTGTGATGCTTCCAAACACTTGATAAACATAAAATATTATACGCCACATAGGGTAAACCCCGTGTTATAGACCTAACAATGGTCCCTAATTTCCAATACGATGCATTGTTTTTGATATGTTTGTTTTTTTAGGGAAGAACGAAACATGTGTATAATTAAAATATATATAATACTATTATTATATCAACATCAAGGCTCAGCATGTGTTTTAATTTCGCACTGACTCAATGCCTAACTGAAGAAATAATCTATAGAATATTATAATGTGTAAAAAAGACCTTTTACCCCTTTTTTAAAAGCATAATAAATAAAATTATAGAAAAAATAAATTTTCAAGAAAAAATTCTTTTCATTTATTAATATAAAGTGGTTTTTTATATCATTTAAAATATATGATGTTACATGATTGGGGAATACCTTTTATAAATGAGGTGTGTGGCATACTTCTAATTATTTTAATGGGGAAAAAATTACCCATGATTTTATCATACCAATTTTATATTAAATATAGTATTTTCAAGAATTAAACAAGACAAGGATGAAATAGTTCCATAAAAAATATTTTAGAATTTTTTTTAGATTATTTTAACAGTTATATATTTTTTAAACAATTAGTAAATTAATTTTTACCATCACCACATTAAATAATTTTTACTTTAATTATTATTCCACAAGGTATAAAATTATTTACAACTTATTAGATAATATAAATTATTCTAATTCTATTTTTGGAATCTATTTATTTGAATTCTATTCAATGATGAAGAAAATTTTAATATAAAATTAATCTTTTATATGTGGCGAAAAAGCTGGGTTTTAAAGAGAAAATGATCAAATGCTTAAATTGTACTTATATCAAAATTATATATATAAATTATTCTATTGATATAAATTGGATAAATTGATATAAATTTTACTAATTAAACATTAAAAATAATTTAAACTATATTTTGTCTATAAATAATTCGAATTCTAAATCAATGTTAAATAAAATTTTAGTAACATTCAATATTCATTAGAAAAATAAATTATTTCCTAAAAAATCCAAAAATTTAATCCTAAGAAAATTTTGATATTAAAATGTCGAAAAATAAATTAATTTTTATAAAATTAAAGTTATAATTTTTTTTTACAAATTAATTTTATTTTATGTTTCTAATGGGAGAATAAACTATCTGTTAGATTAATAAACTGTCTCAAAAAACAATTTTTTATATTTTTAATGATTAATATTTTATATATAATTAATATATAACCATAATTTACATAATTTATTCATTACTATATATTGCTGAAAGTTTAATCATTATGTTAAAATGAATTACTATATTATCGTTCATTTTGACTTGGTATGTGTGTATTACCAGCTATCAAGGAGATTAAATTTAATGAAATGTATTTCATGGGTTTTTAAGAAAGTTGTTTCATTTTGTGCACACTATAAAAAATAATTTTCTTATTTTAAAATATATCGTTTTTATATTATATCCTCCGTAAATAATTTTCATCATTGTAATTTTAACATAATCTCGATAATGAAGGGTTTGGATATAGGGAAAACTATTATTGAAAACCCAAAACCTTTAAATTTTAAACAAAGTATCCTCTTAATAATTGATAAATGGAAGTAAAAAAGGTCTTATATAAAACATGTAATTAAGATTATATTTTGGATTACATTTGATGATTGTGATGATATTGTCATGGAATAAAAGTTTAACATATTATAGAAATTGGATGTGGTTATTGAGAATATAATAGTGAATGATCAATGGAAAGTTAAGGACATGAAAACCATGAATAAATCATGATTTAAAAAACTATATGATTCATTAGATATGAAGGAAATATGATGAAATTTTAGTTTCAAGAGGTATTATTCTAAAATATATGATTATTTATAAATATACACAGTTGATTCATTTCTGTTTTATATTAAAAAATTTGTTCTTTTTTTTGTTATTCAATCATTTTCCGAATAATTATTTACAGTATGAAATGAATAAAAAAAGAATTTTTTATTCCTACAGAATTATAATTCAATTTAAATGGATATTAATATCCAAAATATAATTATAATTCATTCATTATATATATAGTTATTATTATAATAAAATTGTTAGAATATGTAATACAATATACATAAATCTCTATATTGTGAATTATTGCATTAATTAATAAAACCACATCAAAATCTCAACTTAAACAGTTTCATAAATGGTAACCGATATAATATTTACAAAATATTATGATCCAAAGAATTATACAGAAATTCACTGAATTTCCAAAATTAACATATCATTAATCCCCAAAACAACATTATGTTTCCCATAATAATCACTTAGCTAACATGTAAATAACATTGTAATATATTCTATTAAAACATGGTAATAATGTTAGATACCATAAAAATCTATTGGAAGTATTTATTCTTTCTTATTTAATATGTGAAAAATTTATTATTGGATATATTCGTTAAAACATTTTGAACAAATCTTTAATTAGTTCTAATGTAGTTATTACTATACAATTAATTTAATACCTATCAATCATCCATTTATCCCAACATCATTATCAAAACCTAATGAATATAATAATGCTTATCTTTCCCTTAATCATGTATTATCTAAGAAGTTCAAACTAACACTGAGTAATTCTTCATTTTCATTGGAACCATTCAACATATGCTTTCAAATCCTTAATGAAAAATTAATATTGTACAATACTTATACATTTAATAATTATTTTAACTATAATAACATTACTAAAATACTCAAATTACACAATTCTTGAATCTAGAGACAAGATCATTAATTAGTGAAAATTTTATATGTATATACTGCAAGCATGACAATGATCCATTTAATTATTTTAAGGTATATTCCATTGATCCTTTAGAATTAATGGGTATAATGAAGAGTCTCATTACTATTAATCAATTGATCATTGAAAATGTTTTTAATTCTATTGAAGTATTGATCATGGTAGACTATATCTCCTCAATTCTATCACACTTTCATTCCCTTTATAAAAGTGTGAGGGTGTTACATTTCATAATCATCACTAGTGGGAAAATATATGTTTCCATTCTTCATTTTCTATTTTTCTCTCTCAGAATATTCTTATTGTGCTTCCCTTAAAATCTATTATACCTAGAAAATTAATTATATTTCATTTTAGCTCATTATATTACTCCCTAATTGGATGAAAATATTTGTGAGGCTAGTTCCCTTCCATAGATTAGCTTAATCTCAAAAATGAAATGAAAATTCTTACCCTTTGGATTTTAAGCATTAAATAAGTTACCATTCATTCAAATTGGATCAATTAATAAATTATGGCATGCAATATATTTGATTATATCATTAGGAAACATAATTTATCATCCCTTATTTATTGAAATACTTAATATAATTTAAAAATATTGTGCATAGCTAATCTCGTAATCATAAACTTCATTTCATTGGGGATATCTATTTTTTCAAATCCTCGATATCATTTTGTATTAAAATTGACTATTATCCAAGGAATCTACCCTTTAATTTTCAAACTAAGAGAACATTAATGCTGATTAGAATGAATTGAAAGATTATCAGTTCAATACCAATGTGACCTTTTTGGATTAATTACCCATTGGTAAATCTGCAGAAGAACCACATCCACTTCTAGAATCTAGAAGGTGATGTATTTATAAGAAAAACAATATATTACTTTCCTTACCAATACATTAATATGTTATCCAGTACATATCCAAAATTAAAATCACGATATTTTGATCCCAAATATATGTTTTCCAAAACCTAATTCTAATGATTTATTCTAATGATTCAATGATACTATCTCTATCGAACCTGAACCCATTATCATAGAGTAGATGTGTTAATTAATATATTGGTATTAGATAAATGAAATCACATCCTGAATTACTGAATAATTTATAGAATTTATAAAATTGATACATATATGATTACTATATTACATTTTCAAACCGAAATTACAATGTAGTTTTTTTTAGAATAATATTATTCTCTCTTGAATATCCTTCCATATCATTCAGAATACACTTCAGGGATTCATGGGAATGAAAAAAAGTGCGAGATCAAAATATTGACAAGGGATAATTATATTTAAAGCATTCATGATTCAATACGCCTAATCAATAAATAAAGTTAAATAAATGGTTAGACATTCGACTTTATTATCATGACTATCATTATTAGACAAGGAATAATAAATATGAAAATTTAAATAACTAAAAACTAATTACATTATATCAATTATTTGAGAAAAAAGTGTATCCCAAGATAATATCATTGTGAAAAATGTTTTTTGTATTAATAATTATAGTATTAATGAATAAAAAGATTATTTATTGGACATACTTTAATCAAGAATCGGGATACATATAACATCAATACCTTTATTAATATAGAATAAAATTATATCTAAAAACTAATTTAATATTATATTAATATTTTTACTCATGATACATACAAATTCATAGAAGGGATATATAATTATGGTCCCCATATATCACTCCATGTCCAAACAAATCCTCATATATCAAATAATTGATTTAATTCCTGAATAACATGTCTTATAATTAAATATCCATTTTGTCTAAGGAAAATAGATTTATCAATAATTCCTTAGACTAATAAATATCTTTAAATATAAAACAAAATAGGTACAAATTATCTTCTTTTGAACGAATAAACTAATCAATAACAAATTGTATGAATATTTATGGGATATTTATTGCCCACATGAAATGGAATAATTCAATGGAAACTTAAGGAATATAGAAATGAAACTAAGAAGTCAATTTCAAAACTACCCTTTGATTTATTAATCATAATACATAAAGAGGATGAATAATGGTGATAACAATGTAACACCCTAGACCCAGATTCCACTAAACGGTGCACTAATCCCTATTTTCCACATGGAATCAAGTGCATCTCCTAAAATTCAAGAGGCGTCCAAATAAAATAGATCTCCTAGGGTGTGTTTTTGGGGATAATATTCCATCTTATATAATTGCAATAGAGTGGTAGAAAACATAAAAATCAATAGAATAAGTAGTAAAAAAATAGACAATAGATGAACATCCAAAAGGAATATATATAGAACAATTATCGAAGAAATATAATATACAATATTGATCATCTTATATATCTATAAAGTAGCTGTAATAGTTACATAAATATCTTGAAAAAATAAATTTACAAAATAAAAAAAAGGATAAAAAGAGATATCATTGAATAACATCATGGACCTCGGCTTGGTTCCATGTTATGCTACTTCTAAGCATGGAACAAGGACATGCATTGAACTATGGGTGCTTTCCCTGGTCCCTACATATATAAATATAGACTGTTAGGGTACCCAAAGGCATATTGAAAATGGTGTGAGATACAATCCCAATAGTTCATCAACCAACGTTTTTGTAGAAAATCCTTGTTATGTAATATAATCTAACAAAGGGTTTAAAGAGTATAATATATATGACAGTAATAAAAATGAATAGCCAAAACAAAAATTAAATATATAAGGTTATATTGTCAAGACATACAAGGCTCCATACAATAAATAAAAATTAATTGAATATCATGACCTTGAAATATACACAATATACCATAACACTAAAGACTACACCATATAACATTTATATCAATCCAATTACTTCCGAGCCGTATAACCAGATGTGTCAAAGTTACCATGGACATGCCATAAAATCATGAATGTCAAATTTTCAATAGTCATTCCGTATAATAAAAAATTTATGTCCTTGCAATTCCGGATCAAAGATATAAATGACAATGTGATCATTGATGAGTCCCATAAGCATATCATTGGAAACCAAGTAATGTAATTGGGGGAGTAGAAGCATCTTTTCAAGATATCATGTTGTACATGATTCCAGTATACAAAATACAAGGGGTATAAATTCCATTCACATCCTATGGAATAAAGATACAAGGAGCATATGGGTCCATGGTATCATTTACCGTAATTCAAGACCCATGGGTGATATTTACATGGAAGCTAAATGAAATAAAGATCCTTGTTATAACAACAATGGGATCCACTAAAATTTATTTTCATATTTCATTCAATTCATCAATTTAAAGGCATTATGGTTCTACAAGTATACCCTCTCATATACATATCAATATAAAGCATTTAATCAAAATATTCAACATTAAAAGGGAGGAAAACCATCTCCTAATAATTAATTCCAATCATTTATATTCATTACAGGATAACCCTAATAAGGATAACACAATGAACACCCCATATGTGGTATATAAAAAGGGAAATATCAAAGGCACTCCTTAATGTAACCTTGGTTTTGGAAACAACCTCTAAAATGTCTCATGGAAGTAGTTGTAATCCCTAAAAGGTTACATTACCTTAAAATTGTTTATTAAATTCATTACCAAGGACCTGCTAGATATTTTGGGAGGCAGAAAAATAGAAAATAGATCTTTAATGAACCAATCTACTCTATAAAATTACAGAATACCTATTATAGGTATGTAGTGGAGTGATCATTCAATATCACTCTCTTATTTGGATAAAATCAAGATAAAATAAAAGAATTATTGAAAATCAAGAAAATTTGGCATGTTAGATCAATCCAAAATAGTTTAGAAGATACCATGAAGAATATAGAAAGGATCATGACAATTATAGTAATTACCAACATGGTTCCAATGATATGAATGACTAATGATTCCGAGTACGGATCAAGGAATGGTGGTAAAATATATCTATTGTCTTTAATGGAGATCCTAACACCTCAAATATATCTAACAATAGAAAAGAAGAATTATATTTTGAGCTATAATAGATAATTTAAATTTAGTCATTTCATATAAAATTAATGGGCCACATGATTTGACCACATGGATGGCCAAACTGCATGCCAACCATGCACCCTATGTTGTTCTATGGGGATACCTTCAGGGTCAATGATCACGATTTATCTAACTATTATCAAACCATGAAGAAAACTTCTACTAAGAATTATTGGTTCTCCCAAAAGGTAATGATACTCCATTCAAATGGTTTGGAAAAATGTACGGGATCAACTTTCCCATTATCCAAGCCTCTGACAGTTAGTTTGACCATGTGACCTATCCAACATGGTTACTACTAACTCTAGGACCTATCTATTCCTCCAAAAATTCAGTCTTCAGGATCTGAACGATCCCCTAAAACCTCAATATCCTTGTATCCTCAAACGGTATTCAAATTTGGCAATAAAATAAAGTTAAAGTGAATTTAAAAATATTAGTACCTTATAAAAAAACTCAGGATATGAAAATGATCCCCCTTATGATAATTTGTTATTCAATTTCCCTCTCAAGGGTGGTCAAAAATCATCTGAGAATAACTCTGGACACTATGAATGTAAGTTGTAAACCTTCTAAAAACTATACTTATATAAAATATCATGCTTCCATAGAACCTATAATATATGAACTAATCGGCCTCATATAACCTTCTTGCTCCTTCCAATGACTGGAATTTATTACCCCTCAAATAAATCATCTAACTACAACACAAACTCAAAAGCATGAAAAGAGTTAGAAGGGTCCAAATGATAAGGGTGTAGCTGAGAAATGTGGTAGAATTCATGTATATATTATTATCTCTGAGGTAACTACAACCAAAATACTACCTATCTGAATCACTCTAGAATCCTAAATGAGAAGACATATCACAAGGAAATTTGACCATGTATCCTGAGCTATCTATGTCCTATCCTTGATGGGAAATGTAAAATTTCCCAATCCTTGATCTTTATCTCTATAGGTCATCAACGGATATCAACGTAATATATCTTTTGAGATCGTGAACTATCCATCTACTTTTAAATAAACAGGTTTTTCTCATAAGTCTCCTACAAGAGATGCAATCCCATTAAAGCTACCTCACCTTACTCTAAATAGAACTAGGGAAATCATCCTATAATATGATACAATGACTCAAAAAGTTCTATATATATATATATAGACATATGATACATAATATTGTAGTAGAATTCAACCAGGGGTATATTCCTCTATGACGAGACCCCATAATCTAAGATACTTTCTCACAACATGTCCTCATGTACCTGCATAGTATGATCTAATTAACCATCTATCTGAGCATGGTATTTTGTTCTAGGAAAAACCAATTTTCATAAGGCACTCTACAAACTCTATAGGAAACAATACACAAACAAGGAACCCCTATCATATATTATTGTATGGGGGACCCTTTGAAGTCATACTGTCCAATGGATATTAAACCTACCATGTTCATCCAAAATAAATGTATCATTGATTAAAAATATATGAAATAATGATGAAATTATCCCCAAAAAACCAAACTGCATAACAATAACAACACATCCTCAAAAAAACAGTCAAAACATCCATCGTAACATCATCCCATTTCCTCTTGGGAATAGCTAACTAATGTAAAAGTTCAATTGTTCACTGATATTCTACATTCACCCGATGATAGGTGCAAAACCTCATAAAATACCATTGATATCATAGTTCACACCCGACCACAAGTACTAATGACATATGCCATCGTATATCTTAGTGACACAGGGATGAACTTCCAAAAAAGCGGAATGAAACATCTGCATCAACTCATCATGAATGTCAACTAGAACATAAATTTCATCGTGGATACATATGATCTCATATTCTCCCATTGTACAACTAGAAAGTTGATCCTCACCTACAAAACACTTCCATAGGTCTAGGCCCAATGAATCCAATAACATTCTCATCTTATCTCTATTTAATAGGGTAGAGGTCATAAATATGGATTAATGAAAAGCCTACTCTGACTATCCTGTACCTCCATGTCCATATCAAATAACAAATCCAAAAGCTATGACTCACTAATTAAATCCTGAACTTCCTGTATCTGATTCCACATACCTAATGCCTTGGGAAATAAATTTCCTTTTTAAGGTGTATAAGAAGTCTTGAATTAAAATTAATTTAGGTACTCAACCCACCTTTTCATCCTCGGATTCAAATCATGTGGTGTATATATAAATATACTTGAGATTTTATGTTCCGTGACACCAAAAAAATTTCTCCTAGTATGTAATCTCTCCAACAACAAAACAAATGAACAACAATAATAAAACCAATATCACCCTTCAGGTAATTCCTCTCACCCAACCTCAGCTAGTGATACATGTATGCAACAACTCTACCCACCTACATTAGAATCGCTCCAATATCGATACCTAATGCATCACAATACACTATGAATATTCATCCAAGATTTAGACTAATGAAAACAAATACTGATGTCAATCTAACATTAATCTCCTGAAAGTCTGTCATGCTGGTATCGTACCATAAAAACATCATATCCTTCTTATTAAATTTATATCATGGAAAATGTTTCGAGTGATAATTCATATATGAAATGATTTTAATATCCATATATACCCTTTAAACAATATGTATCAAATACGTTCTGGGATAATCATAACAATAATTCTATAGGTCAACTAAACTCTTGTATCTATAATTTTATAACCCATGAAGTAAATCATATCCATAAAAATGTGGGACTTTGTGATCATAAAACATAAATGATTATATTTAACTTTATCAAAAAAATCTCATGATATTTGTCATGGTTGTGTTGATTGTTAGAATACAGATAGATATCACCCAAAAACCTAGTAGAAACTATTCTAGATAATGATAGAATGATAGGTTCATCAAAACCTTGAAATCTAGTTGAGAATTCATTTTACCGAGTGGAAAAACAAGATACTCATATAAACAGTACCTTCTATGAATAGATATATGAGGTATGTCAGCATGTCAAACACATCCATGGTGATATCTAGAACTAAAATTAATTTCCATGAACACCCGAGATACATATTTTTATAACAAAGTTCACATATCCATCATAAATGAAATCCGTTCTTAATCGTATACTAGTTAAATATCTTATAATCCACACCCATCCTATGGTTATAATCTGTTATTTTTAATAAAATGATCAATGAACCCCATAAACGAGTATTAGGTCATATAAACAGTGTTGTCTCAAAATTCTCTAGATACTTATAGAGCTCTTGAAACTCCACATTATATATCATGAAAGTAGTAATATATACTAGTGTATCTCCTATAATAAGCCCGATATTGAACCCCACCTATCTCTTAAGAGGTAATGTAACTCCTCAAACCTAGAATCCCAGGGTCAGTTCCTCACTTTATTAAATTCTCATGATTACATGGAATAAAATACCGAAGGACCCATCAGTTTTTCAGTTTTTGGAAACCATATTACATTCATGAAACTCATTTTACGATGGGTGAAAACCAAAAAATAATACAAAACAAAATATAATTCTTTGCATGATTGAAAATAATTCACTGAATCCATCTTCAAATACTAGAGAAATGAAAGAAAAAAGGGGAAACTCAGATGTTTAGTAAGGCTAAATTATTGTTAAAGATATCATGAATTAGTAATTAAAAATAAATATGGAATGAATAAAAGATGATTTAATAATTTTATATAAACAACAACATGAGATAAAAACATGAACATGGATAGACTTACTAATATAATAATCACATAGAATAATAATAATGATGAAATGAAAAATGTTGGACATCCTCACTATGATGATATATCCTCAAAAAAATTCTATTGTGTGGGAATAAGCTCATCTGATTTGTGTGATCTTATATCCTCATGATAATTTAAAACTAATTGTAAATAAATATGAAGGGTTTGTTTCAAACATATTTCATCCCAAGAGAATAACAATGAATAGAGGGGATTATTTACAATGGTCCCCCCATACAATACAATTCCAAATTATTACTCATATATCAAGCAATCAATTTAATTAATGGAAAATGTGCCTTTTACAATATCCATACGTAATAAATGATAGGGATTTATCAATAATTACCCAGATAATCAAATAAATATCAAATTAAACATTGTATATAAAAATTATATATTGTTTAAGAAATAATGATCTACATTAAAAGATTATAAGGATATTTAAAATTTATTATATAATAAAAATGATCATAAGGAAGTGATTTATCTAAGAGAAACATAACAATCACAAAAGAATGTGATATTCTAAAGGGGATATTGACTACTTGGTTATTTTCATTTCAAAACCCCTTGAATGATATATTTCAAATAAAAACTTAAAATACCATTAATTATCACTAAAAAATGTTATGAAATAAAAACTTGTTAGTATATACACCACATTAAATTGAATTGGTGTATAATAACAAATACGTCTTAGTGGGATGTAAAGTCAGACAAAATGACTCTTGATGAGACATAATTACCACGTGTGTCTTTATATTCCTGAATAATAAAATTATTTTCTTTTGTTAATTTATTAAATAAAATTTTCATTTTTATTATTAATTTTAATTAACTTAAATGTTATATCAAACTGCTTAAATAGTTAAGTTTTTGTAGGGTGTTTTGACCAAATTCGGTTTATGTGTCAAAAACCACATTGGTTGGTAAACTATGTTGAAAAGGGTAATTATATAAACATCCCAAAAATAATAATAAATAAATAATTATCATATTTATGCATAAATTAAAATTTAAAAACCAATCATGTAATATGGTTATGAAAAATGATAAAATGTTGCAATCATGGATATGGTAGGCCGCACGTAAGCAAGAGTAACATTCCCATTTTCAAATAATCGTTATTGGGAAAAGGAATATAAAATTATATATTTCCATATTGATAATTATACCATAAATAACATATAATTTATTCATATATATATATATATATAATAATTTTGATGTAAATGAATCACATCAGGTGGAGAAGGCGGTAGTCCACACGTCTAGGAATGATGTTTTCACTTTTTTCAGTATTTGAAAAGGTTAATAAAGAAAATGATATAATTTATTTTTTGAAATTTAATTATTTCATGAATATAATATCTATCTATTTTATTTCACATATGTTTAATTTAATATATCCTTAATATGTTCAATGTAATGTTTGACTGTATCACATAGCTTTGTGGCGGTGGTTAACCACACGTCCAGGATCATCAATTTTAAATGAGACAAGATCATGCACTTTGATAATATTATGCTTCACACCCTGACACATGGGATTAGTTGTCATCTCCACATCATTAGTGTGAACCAACTAGCCATTGAATGTCGAGAATCATCATAATAATTCGATAGAAAATAGTATCCTTCTCACTAGAGAGATCAATGACCCAAAAGAGAACTGTCATAAAAACTTCACCATTGAACACCATATGTTTCATCAAGGATGAAATATAGAGCCTCCTTCACTAGGGAAAGCCATTTCCTTCACCATATTGTATCCCTTCACCAATGTATATCCTAAAACCATTAACATGAAAACAATAAAAACCAAGAATTTTCAACTGCAATGATGACACACCCTAAATCTCTAGACCAACATAAAAACTAGTGAAAATGCCGTATACAAACAATGAAAGTAGACAAATGTCATGCGACATCATACGTTGAAGACTACCCAAAATAGTACCCCCAAGACCTACTTCAGAACAACTATATCAGAACGAAATGGAAAGTAGATACAGAGAAGGAATGAATAACATAGTTTTTGGCGGGCAAGACCTCCGAAGAAAGTTGCTACATTCATCAGGAAATTCATCCCAAAAAAATAAAATTGCACCAAGAGATCTGTAATCATCAACATCAACTCCCCCATTGAAGAGCCACAATAGAATTAGACATCCATAAAAACCATCAAACATAGTTCATTCATTCTAGAACACTCATGATTCCTCAACCAATGCCTCCCATACTAAATCGACAAACTAGAGTTTCAAACCCCTCAAGGATATAACATTAATGAATATGGAAATAGTAGGGGAAGAGGTAATGAAAAAATAAACAGAGATAAGTTTCTACAAAGGATCAAAATGGGATCCACCAGGACGAGACCCAAAACGATATATAAACTAAAACCATCACGTGAAGAATGCCAACAAGAGACCAGAACAAAAACACAGAAAGAAGGGAACCTAGATGAATAGAGAAGTGAAAGAATGGATGAAAATAAAATCATGCAGTCCACTAGAAGGATTAAGTATAGGAATGAATAGGATAGTGGGAGGAAATTCTAGAGAAAGTGCAATGTCCTACTCAAAATGTTCTTATAAAAGAAAATGATAAATAAGAAGAAGGTGGGATACACCTCTTAAATGCCAATATTTTTAGTATCATATATTTTATTTAATTATTAAGAAAATATTTATTATGATTGGGTTATTAATATTTGTATGTAACTAATTCATCTAAAAAATTAATGTTAAATTAACATTATGAAATAAAATATTTTTCTTTAAAAATAATGTATATAACTGAAACTATGTAGATTACTTCATACTCAAATGCATTATAAGACTAAAAACAAGGAAGGTACATTTTTGTATTTTTCATCACATATCTGATTTTACAGTTCAATTTCAGAATCATGTGTCACTATAACTCATAAAATTATAACCCAAGTTCATAATAGAAAAAAAATATGTCAAAAAAAATTTCTTGGAAAAAGGTTGTGTCATTTATAGACCATGTATTATATATTAAATAATTAAGTATACTCCTTTTTTACATTAATCACATTAATTATTTTTTTACTTCATCCACTAATATTTTTGGACAAAACCGAATATTATATTATTAGAATAAAAATAGTATACTGATTGTTATTGTGTATATATATTTTCCTAAATTCAATACACATAAGTGGGAAATTTATATATTTAGCTAATCTGTAGGATATGGTGAAAATGTGCGGTTTAAAAGTTAAAATATTAAAATTTTCATTATTATTGTGTATAAAATTTTAATATAAAAAAATTTCAACGACTTAAATTAGATTAATATATGTTTAAGTGATCTATTGAATATTAAAAACCAATTTATAATATAATATAACATTAACAAGTTTTTAAATGAAAAAAATGTTTTCAACTAAAATGCCATATTTTTCACTATTCATTAAAAATGAAACTTCTAGAAAAAAACAAATAATAAGATTATTTTGAAAATACACATTAAAAAATTATTATTGTTTAAATTATAATTATAGAAGTTTTATAATTTAGTTCTAAAATATGCATACCATTAACCAGCGGTAAAACATGGTCTTCTGTGTAATATAAGCTTACTCTGTATTGGGTGTAGCTGAAGATTAACATGGTGTTTTATATAAATAAATATTGAAACAAAATTAAATTTAATATAAAAAATATATTTTAATGTCATGAGGAGTTATATTCTCCCCACATTAAATAAATTATGTCCTCGCATTTCAATATTGATCTTCGTAATTGAGGGTTTGATATATGAAAATACCATTATTGAAAAAACCACATCATATATAGGATTAAGAACCAATATTATTAATAAAAAGGAAAGGAAAATTTCATTTTCACCACAAATCATGGCATTAAAAAATCATAACATTAGTTAACACATAGATAATGAAGAGAGATCTAATAATCATGTTCTGATAAAGAGTGGTAGAGAACAAGTTTTTATGAAATTTTAGGACCACAAATCTCTAAACCGAAGTAATGAAAGAGCACATTTATCTCATAAAAATGATGATAATAGAAAAAAATTAGTTTAAATACCATTTTCCATGATTTGAGAAAATTTTTTAGTCAATAAGAATATAATTAAATATAATTACTTGATATTTTTTTATTTCAAAAAACAATATTATCCTTTGGTTTTTCCTTGATCTATATATACATAATTTTGTGAAACATTTTGCATCGTATGGTGGATTATTACATTAACATCTATAACATGTTCCAAATATCATCATAAACAATCTAATAAATGGTAAAATTTTACCAATGATAATGATCCAACACTTTACAAGGAAGCTCACTAAATTTTGAAAAATTAACTTATCTTCACCCTCCAATCAACATGAATTTTCTCTTTAATCATAACATACCTATCTTGTAAAAACATTTATCATTTATTATTTTGATACATGTTATTATAATTAATTACCATAACATCCTATTGAAAAAAATTCTTGATTAATTTTTCCTAAATAAAAAATATGTCATTTGATATATTCCTTAATTTCTAAAGTATTGTAAACTCCATCAATGATAGTATGAACCACACTATCAAAAAAATTATTTATCATTTCAAAGGTACTCTATAATATCCAATATAATATATCCATATCAATAATATATTCCTCAAAACTTCATTATCTCATTATAAAAAACATGTTTAGTGTTATTTTTCCATCAACCATGAATTTTCCAAAAATATTTACTTTCTACCAAATCACATTTCTTGGTACCATTCAACATATGCTTTCAAATCCTGTATGAAAATTACTAAAATACAACCTTACATATTTTTTAATTCTCATGACCAGTACCATACTCAAATGACATAATTAATTATTCTAAATACCTGCATATTAATCATTCCACACCATCAATGGTAGTAGAATATGGTTGAAAATGATCCAATAGCCTATTTTGGGGTTTGTTCTTTGACCCATGAGACATTTATTTGTATAGTGTCTCATATCCTTTAATTTTAAACATTGTACATTGGAAAATGTTTTATTATTCCTAAAATCTCAAGAAAAAATGTCCTTTATTTCCATACTTTTAGTAATCTCCCATTCATTTCAAGAACATACTAGGGTGTTTCATTCCACAATTATCACTTCTAGAAAAATCATTGATTATCTTCTTCTCCTTATCCAATTCAAGATCTACTGTCCTCTTCTTTTCATATTCCCTTGGAATCCATAATACATTGAGAATTTATTCTTTGTCTTGATAAAAAATGAAACAATGTCGTCATATAATGTGATTGTTTGGTAGAATTGTTCCATTTGAAATATATGATAAATCTCATAAAAAATAAGATCATTATTATGTGAATTAGTGATGATACCATTTCATATGCTATGAACAATCTATAAACAATGTCACATAATAAACTCAATCATAAAAATTTTAAACATAATGTATAATCCCAAAAATAGTTAAATACTTGATATAAATTGAAAATTTTATGTTTAAATAATATTTTATTAATAGACACGGTCTCTTTTAGTTGTTATTATATATATATATCCACATAGTCAATAAAAGACTTATGTTCACTACATATTATTTTTCAAAATCTAGTTCTCATAGTTTCTACTAAACATACTTTGATACCAACTATAATACTGCAACCCTAGATTCCCAGAGAGGTTTTCTTACTTTATTACATTGGAATTATGGTAACGAATAAAATACAGAAGGAATGATAAATTTATTATTGTTGAAAAAACTATATTTAATTTAGGAACAACATTTTATGTTGGGAATAAATAAAAATATAATACATGACAAAATAGAATGCTCAACATCCTAAAAAATCATTCCATGAATTTATCATCATACCCTGGGTAAAGGGAACAAATAAGTGTCATATCAAATTATATGTAAGGGTAATGTATAGAGGAATATATCATGAATTAATAATTAAAAATCAATATAGAAATAATAAAATATGATTTAATTATTCCATATAAATAATCATATGAGTTCTAAACTGGACCATGTATTTTAAATTAATCAAATTATCTTATGGAATAATAATAATGATGGAATGCATAATGTTGTACATATTTAGTATAAAGATATATCATCAAGATAACTACTATAAATATCTATACTCAAGAAATATTATGATTTCACATAGAAAGTTTTTTAATTTGTGTCAACATCTACCGTCTTGACAATTTTAAACTACTTAGAAACAAATGTGAAGGATTTTATACCATATGATTTCATCTTGTGAATGTACTGATGCATCAAGGGGATTATTTACAATGGTTCCCAACCAATTTAGTTCATTTACAATGAATTCATCACATATAAAATAATTTATTTAATTAATGGACATTGTGTTTTATCAAATATCCATATTGAATTAAAGATATATATTTATCAATAAATCCATAGTTATTCAAATAACTATCAAAGTTAACACCACATGTTAAAATTTAATATGATTTAGAAAATAATGATATCCATTTATTAGGAATATGTATATATTAAATGTAATGTACAATGAAAATGGTCATTATGAAATAATTGTTTTAATAGAATGTTAACAATCATATGATTATTTTATATTTCAAGAATAACTTTTACCACTTGGTAATTTTCATGTCAAAATCTATTTAATGATATAATCCAAATAAAAACATAAAATAAATTGTATTATGAGTTAAAAATGTTATTAAATGTAAAATTGTAATTATATACTCAACATTAATTTTAGATGGTGTATAATAACAAATAAGTAACAATGTGATGTTAATTGAGGCAAAATATCTTACCTTAAGTTTGACTTGTATCATCTGTCATTATTTTCCAAAATAATAAAATTATATTAATTATTTAATTTATTGAGAACCCATTTAAAGTTTATTATGAATTTCAATTCACTTATTACAATGCTTTATACAAGTAATTAAACAATTAAATTAACGTATCGTGTTTGGAACAAATATAATTCATTTTTTAAAACGTTGTTGGTATGATGTCTATGGTGAAATGGGTCATTATATAAACATCTAAATAATAATATTCATGAAATAATTTTCTTATTTATAAATAAATTATAATTTTGGGATAAATAATGAATGATGGTTATCAAAAATGAACCATATATATAATCATGGAGACGGTAGGCCATACGTACACATTCATAATGTTCCCATTTTTCAATGATCATTACAGAAAGAAGGTACATATAATTTTTTATTTCCAAAATGATAATTATATCATGAATAAAATGATATTTTACCATAAAAACAAAGACACATACACACAGAAATATATATATATTCAATTATGATTATTTAAGAGTAATCACATTGCGTTGAGAAGGAAGTAGTCCACATGTCTAAGAATGGTGATATAACATTTTTTAGTGCATGAATACAGTAATAAAGAATGTAATATATTTTATTTAAATAATGTTAATTATATCATTAATATCATATATATTTCATTTATAACACACATGTTCAACATAACCCATCAATAACACATTCCATGTAATGTGTGACAAAATCACATCGCTTTAAGGAAGTTGTCGTCCACACATCCAAAAATGATGTTATCATTTTTATAAAAAATGTAAATCATGGAGGTCTGTGGTATATAAAAACTAGTTAATTATTAAAGAAACATAAATATAATAAATATCATATAAAAAGTTCAATTCATTAATATTTCCAACCATTATAGGTGGAAAAATAACAAAATAACAACATTGTTTTGTGAGGCGGTAGTCTATCATACACATGAACGAAACATCCATTTCTCATTTGATTGAAGTGTGTGTAGGTGTAGGTCAAAACAATAACATAAAAATGTATCAGTTAATTTTTTTGGTTTTTATTATATATTAATGATTTAATAATAATATAATGGATAGAGAATAAAATAAATCAAATGTGTTCATTGAATAATGTTATAACATTTTTGGGAAACTCACTATAGTTTTTAAAAAAGTACATTGTAGTTTTAATTTATTCCCAAAGTGAGGTTTTTAGGATATGTGGAGGGATTTTGGGTTATTATTTGAGCCGTTTTCATATAATCTAATGTGGATTTGGAGGTGTGAGGTTGGGGAAGAGTGAATTCATTTTTATAGTGGAGGAGGAGTGACATCTGGTAAATACCTAAAGGTAAAAAAAATTATGAGTATCCTTTCAGTCATGTTCTTCCTAAATGGTTATATAATTAATTAATGAAAATTTATTATCAGTAAAATTCTCCATAAATTTAAAATATGTTAATTTCTACAATTTTTTATCCTTAGTATTTATGTTTTCATATATGTTTCATTTCAGTTTTTCATTTAGGTAGATAGTATTATATCCTAGGTAATTCATCCATTAAGACTAACTTAAAGATATAAATATTAGAAAATATAGAACCAATGAATTATGAACCTAATATATAATTCAAAAAAATTAAAATATCACATTTGTTATAAATTAATTTTATCATAAACACATATTATGTGCAAAAACACTACTTTGACCTAAACCTTGATAAAAATGTTTTCACTATTAAGGGGACTATATGTTCATTATCAAATATAATTTTGTCCATAAATAGACTATATGTCATATATATTAATATTTAAAAATAAAATTTCAAAATATATGTTATTTAGAAATTTTAGTTCTTTTAATAATTATATTTTATTATTAAATTACATTAATGTAATTTCTGACATTATATACATGATTTAATTTAAAAACTATCAATTAAATTATAGAATTATGTTTTTTATGTTAATAGATACATAATATGACATATTTATCTAAAAATATCATGGAACACATTAATTAATTAAATTTTCTTCAATTTTAATATTGTTAGTATGAATTATTTTATTTAATTATTAATAAATAATTATTGAATAGGCGTTTGATAAGCATTTTAAATAACCAATTCATATCTAACTATTAAAATTAAATTATAATTATAAAATTAACTATTTAAAATTCCAAAATAGTTCTTATAACCAAAACTATGTTGGTTATTCCTTTCCAAAAAAGTTTATAGGACATAAAAGAATTGAAGGAACTTTTTTTGTTTTTTATTTACAAAATATTTTATGTGGGTTATTTTCATGAAAATGTTTCCCAATTACATATAACATTATAAACCAAGGTCTTAATGGCCGAAATAGGTCTATAAAATGTGTTTTGGATATGTTTTGGGTCATATGTACACCTTATATTCTATCTTTAGTCATTAAGTAAGTTCATTTTTACCTCAATCACTATAATTAATTTTAAATGCTTTTACATAAATTTTTGGTAAAAAATAATTTGATCTTATTATAATATAGGTATTATACTGATTTCACTAATGTATATATATGTTTAGAAATTAATTTCGTAAAATTGAAAAAAAAATTAAAGAAAATCCTATAGATGTGAAGAGAAAGATGGTTTTTAAAGTGAAAACGTTTAAATTTGTATTAAGATTTAATATCTAAATTTAAAATGAAAATGATTCAAATGACTTAATTTTTACTTATATTTTTATAATTGATCTATTGAGACATTAAAACTAATTAAAAATACAATTTATCAATAAAAATATTTAAAATGAAACTGTAGTTTTCAACGAAAATGCTATATTTCTCAGTATTCTTCAAATAATTAATCCTCTAAAAAAAATTAAAATAAATATTATTTTGAAATTTCCAATTGAAAAATGATGTTTATTTTGAAAAAAATTACTAATGTGTCAACATTTTGTTTTAAAATAGGAACACCGTTAAAATTACATAAAAATTAGTCTTGCGTGTAACACAAGATAATTCAGTGTTGTGTGTAGGGTAAAATTTCTATTTTCTTTATTATAAAAAAAGATAACAAATAATTTTATTCTAAATGGAATATATTTTAAAGTCTTGGGGTGTTATAGGTGTGCTAGAAAATTTATCCTGTAAAATATCCATGAAATGATCTAACATTGTAGGGAATTCTACCTAACATGATCCTATGTCATCCAAATATAAAATTTGGATCTGGGTTGTCATCCAAGCAAGAACAAAATGTTATGGTCTATATGGGCTCTCATAGACACCCCATTCACCATTTTTGTATAGATTTTTTCCTTTGTTCATGTGAAAGTCATTTTCCAATTATAATAGTCAACAAAGGCTTGATATGATATTATCTACTCCATTTGGAGTATGAAATCCAAACCAATCATCTCAATAGAAAAATTATTCTGTAATAAGTAAAACCCACCATCCTCAAAGGTACCTCTTATCCATGAGGTACATATTATGTATTAACCCCTAACAGAGTGTTAAACATCATAATTGGAAAAGAAAAAAAACCACAAGACAAAGGCATTCCACTACAATTAAATATATGAAACTATGTGTTAAACATATGTAAAATATATAAGATACTTTATTATAGGTCACTATGATTATAAATATCAATATAGACATTCCATAACTACTCTCATGAGGTGTATGCTGTACAAAATATATCATTTATGAATTTCATCCCTATGACACAACATATCCACATAGAGCAAGCCCACTCTTCAATCTAGGTAAAACTGCTTCTTAGATTCCTCAACCTTGACCAACACCACCCAATTCTGAATGACTAATACTACTTTATCTCCTTTACAAACATAGATATGAGAAATCAACTCTTGAACCCAGTTTCAGAGCTAACCCTTACCACTCACTAATGGATGAATGGTCTTGCCCAAACGGTATAAGTTCTTCATCGCGCTGCAATCTCAACAATTGATAGGGTCATGATCAAACTATTTTCTCATGTGTACCAATCTTCCACACTGATAATATAAAACCTTGATACCAGTACTCATTGCATGTATGTTACTCACCTCATTATTAATTTCAAAACAATACTTCCAGCCTGATCACAATGAATAGTTGGGTCGAGAGACTAAACTACTTTTCACTACATCCCCATCATCCCTCTAGATCCGCTATGAAATTAGGGCCTGATTTAACATTTCAAAAATTATATTCAACCCGAACACATTTACCTCATATAGAATGATATTTATAATATCATCCTCAAATAATCTCACCTTTGATTCCTCATCAACATGTTATTTAGGAAAAAAATTCATCATTGTAAAGCATGATGAATATTCCGTAACATTCATGGTTCTATGATCTAGACACATAAACTCTAAATCCCAATATAATAGAAGAGTCTTTGTGAAATATTATTCATATATTCGAGTTTATAAATTCCACCTGACCATACCTCATAGTGTTTCAACCTCATTCAGAACAATCCGTTAGTGATTTTCTTCTCCAAGAAGAATATAAGTCTTCAGCATCACTATCCTATGATGAGGTGTCTCTAGATTCTCAATGATAAAAAATTTATTCTCAATCCATATAATAAAATCATGTATAAATTAATACCTTGAAAATATTGGAGTATTTTTATACTAGAACACACGCTTCAGCTTTACCACATATAAAGAAGGATGTAGTGATCTATAGAAAGACTGCATAAAGAAGTTAAAAATATCATCAAAATATTCCTAAAAAATATTTCTAGAACTGTGTTTGGTTCTATATCTACAACTATACGAGGATAAACTGGTAGCCCATGGACCAATACCAATGAATTATGGTCATCGCCACACTCCTGGGGTAGGACTAGAAGTCTCCACGCTGTAATGTCTCTATAATTCAAAACAAACATCTCAGAAAAGAATGATATAAAATATCACTACTAAAAGAATCGTATTGGTAAAAAACATATAATAAAGAGGTCCTAACACATAACATTGGCCCAAATTCAGGAATTTATTAAAAGGAATGGTCACAAACATCACTACAGACACAACCCAATGCTAAGTAAAAATTATGTTCAAGATAAATCTATGTTCCATATGATCATTTTTCTATTTAATTTTTATATTAATTTCTCATTATTATCAAAATTATCTTTTAAAATATTGAGCAATGTAGTCCACCACTTTCTATACATATGTTTCCAAGCCCATGAAAAAATATGGCATCCACCCAATCCACACAATAACATGTTCTGGTCCATTCGAATCATGGTCAATGAGTTAATGTTCCATATATAGTAACTTAGGGTATTTTTTGCTTCCCAATAAAAAAACAGAGTTTATGATAAACACAAAAAGTACCAACCATGTTTCCCAATTCCCCTTACATAAAATCTTTTAGATCAACAAGTATATCTATCACTTCACATGAAACCATGTAATGAAACCTATATTACATGGAATAATCTATGGTATGTGATTTCATTAAGGTTCATAAATTAATGATTGAGATGGAATATCCAAATCCCATTGGGTATAAAAAAATATAACCCTCAATCATATCAGTCCCCACATCATAATTAATTTTCATCAACCTAGAGTGCAATCAAATCAGTTATAATTTTCAGAATCCTTAAAATAGAAATTTATATTCACAGAATATTTAATTTTCAGTATACATAGGTAAGATACTCTTAGGAGAAACTCATTATGATTTTATTATTATTTATAATCCCATGTCTATTTTCTAAAAATAATATAATAGAAAATAAAATTCAATGATACCACATAGTAACATCATGTACTCGGATGCCACCAGACGATGCACCGAGCCTAGTTGGCCACATCATCTCATGCGCATCTCGAAAATTTCCAAATGATTCTAATTAGAAAATAGGGAGTATGGTGTGTATATTGGGAGACTATTATCTCTTATAATAGTGTAAGAATGTGGTAGAAAAAACAGAAATCAATAGTGGGAGAAGTAAATAAATCATAGAATAGATGAACATCTAAAAGCAATGTATATACAACAATTCATGATGTAATCTCATATACAATGATGATCATGTCACATATCAGTAATGAATCCAAATTAGGTATAAATACAACTAGTACAAAACATGTAAATAAATACCAAAACTAATGAAAAGTACTCTCTCCAAATGTCATCATTAGCCTCAACTCATTACTGAACTCCCATACATCAAATAATATCATAATATTAACCATCAAACTATGGAAACTTTCCCCAGTCCATACATACATCCAAATATACTCTCTGGGTTCCCAAAAGTGCACTGAACAGGGTGTGAGATACAATCCCAGTAGCTCATCAACCAAAATATCAATAACACATCTTGTATTTCCATCATAAAATAAAGAAACTGTGTAAGGTATATAACATATATGATAGTAATAAATAATGAAATAACCATTGAAAATGAAAATCAATAAGGTGATATTGTCAAGCCATACAAGGATCCCAACAAAATAAGTGTCAAGCTCCTATAAAAAGGAATATGTGATTCAAAAGGACCTAAATACCATGGACATACCTTATACACAGTATACTAGAACACCAACAACCACACTATATACCATGTATATCAATCCAACTATGGAAAAGACTTATAACCAGAAGTGTCAAATTTACCATGGTGGTACTATATAACCAAGAATGTCACATATGACCAGGAGATACTGTATAATAAAAATTTTCATACCCTGAATGGCTAGATCCTTGGTATATAAGACCAAGGAATTCTCATTGAGTCCCTGAAGTATCTCAATGGAAACTTAGTAACAACATTTTTGGAGTACAAATATCATGTAAATAGATCATATCCAATACGAGTCCATAAATCTACATCCATGTGGTAGAAATTACCTTGAATAGTAGAGAATCAGTATCTAATTATCATATGTTTCCATGTTATCCACTTCCATAAATCAAGATCCATGAGTGAAACTGTTACGAACCAATCTGGGACGCCACCCAACCCAACATCTGACCCAATCCAAGACACTGTTGGAAGGGCGTTCCCACTAACCATGAGCTGGAAACTAGTGTCAGACATCAAAATAATCATATTGGGAATGATTTAGCCCAAAAATAGGGATCAATATCCAAAATAACATGAAACCAATCTAACAATAACTGAATACCAATAAATATAAAATTGATCCAAATAAAACAACAGTTAAAAAAATCTGAATACAAAACGAAATATTTCTCACGCCAAGAAGATCTCTATGTGTCCACTTGTTCACAACCAACAATAAGATTGACCTATTCCATTGGTGAGAAACTGAACCAAAAAACCTACACCTACAAAAGAGATCAAGTCTTCTAACACTGAATGGTAAAAGTAGGGTGTGAGATTCACAACCTATTAGGTAATCACCATAGATTCCATGTATTTCATTTACTAAAGTTCTCCATAAATACAAGATTGAAAATAAATTTAGAAGATAGTCTTTAAAACAGTTTAAAAAACAAAATAAAAATTTTCACAAATTCTCTTATAAAAAAACACATGCAAATTTCCTTTTGAAAAAAATCACTTTCCACAACCCAGTTCCAAAACTAAAATTCAAATACATATCTATATCATGTTACCAAAAAGGGGGATAAGAATAAAGTAAAAGAAGTAAAATAGATAATATAAATTAGCAGTGAAAATATCCAAATGTAGTAGAAAAATAATAAAAGATCATATTGGTAGATAATCATGGAAATTTCCTAAAAATACATAGAGTTATCATTGGATGTACTATGATCAGACTCACCTTCCATAATATGGTGTAGCTCCGTAGTCAATAACTCACCTGCCATTCCTAATTCCAATCTAGAGGTTCAATCCCACCATGACTCTAAACCATCCAAGGGGTACCAATACATATAATTGAGGTGGATATGAAACCATCACTCACCACTCTAAAATGGTCCCATGAACCCCATGATAGTAATTACAATTTATAGGGTAAATAGAGGCACTCACTTACATGGATCACCTGAACTATTGCCACCACACTTTCCTAACACAACCACCGACACCACCCATTCGATAATGCACAATTTAGAAATTATACATAGGTTTTCCAATCACATAGTAGCTGTACACGAGAATCCAAATGGGCCACCACAACATTTTACATTGAAAACCCACTTTCCAAAACCATTAAAAATTACACTCAAGACTTCACAGTACCTGACCATTCAAATTATTTTCCCAAAACATTTCTAAACTCAAAACAGAACATTACTCATCCAAGTTAAATCAAAATGAAATACAAATAATGATTTTGTAAACACATTTGAATTTATTTTTAAAGACACTTGAAGCACCAAAATACTATTTAGAAATCAAGGAACCATTTTAGGAAAATAAATAGGAAACAAAGGAGAAACCATTTAAAAAACATGGTTCAAGGAAGAATTATTTTTTTCAAGGTGCCAAGAAATCCTCACTAAACCACTAAGAACTAACAAATTGAAAAAAATATATAACACATCATTTACAAAATGAAAATCACATATGAAACCATTTGAGAAAAACTCAAGCCATAATTCAATGAAACACTTCAAATATTCAAGAAATCACCCAAAAAATCCTTTTCAAAGAAACACCACATGATTTGATATCAACCCATAAAGTATTAACATAATATTAATCAATTAACACATATATCACAAAACTCACAATTCAAAAAAATTTAGAAAACATAAATTAGGGAGAAACCACTCAAATCACCAAATTATAATTTAAAATCCGAGTTGACTCTTTTTTAAACACCTTATTTTCATTTAACAGAGGGATGATAAATGAAACCATTTTTTAAACTCATTTAACACCCATATATCATCATAAAAATATCATGAAAAATAATACCAAATTACCACCAGAAATAAAATAACATTTATATATTATATATGGAAGATAAAGAATCAAATGGAATGTTTTGAAAAGGAATTGGATGAAAACACTTACGTTAATGATGTGCGAAAATAGCTAACCACTCATATAAGTAAGAACAAGGTTAAATTAACAATCCTCAAACACTATATTCAAATAAATTGAACCAAACCAGCCAATAATAACCCTAGTTTTTGCCTATTATGGATCTAAGACAAGAGAAACCAAGAAACCATGAGATGGAGAATAGAAGAAGAGGAGAAAATAAGATTTTATGAACAAATAATAAAAAATTAGTATCATTTGATGATAAATATCCTAAAAATTTGTCCAATATAATGGAGAATGAAGAGGGACGGGTAACTCTTATCAATATCTAGCTGATCGGGATTCAAATGGGAGATAAAATCACTTAAATCAGGTTTTTAAAACAAATTTTATTTTTTGTTTTAATTTGATTGTTGTTTTTTGTAAACTGTGCACAAACCATGAAACTATTATTGGAATCATTTTTGAAACATATAGGTTAATGTAGCATAGTCTGGGAAAACCATTCTCAAAACAGGTGACTAGTAAAATTACTCAAACCCCTCAAAAGACAATAAAAACACAAAAGGTATCCCACCCAATACTCTTGGAGTGATTCAAACACAATGTTGTGACCCCGTGGATCTCACAAACTCCCATCCAAGCCACAATCTCACAAGACCCTTCACAATAACCCTACAGTAGGATAAAATCAAATTGAATCCACTAGAACCCAAAGTATACTCTTTGAAACTCAACCAAAACCTCAACTAAAATAACTAATAAAAAAATAAATAAAATTAAATGAAAACTATTGTCGGGCTATGATAAAAAAATCAATGGAAACTATATGGAATCAGGATCCATGGTATTCCAACCATAGAATCAACTATCATTTCAACTCACATTTCATTAAATTTTTAAATTAACAGGAATTAATGTTCCATGTGTATACAAACTCATATACAAATTCATATAAAACATTTATTCAAATGAATTCACTTGTAATGTGAATAAAAAATATCCTGACAATTAATTCAATTGAATTTTATTTATTATGGGCTTCCTCTAACTAAGAAAGAAAAGGGATCACCCTTAGGGGGGTATATTCATAGATTAATCTTTGAGGAACACCCCACGAGTTACCTTGGTTAGGGAAACAACCTCCAATTAGTATCAATGAACTAGTGGGAATCCTTAATATGTTTTATTTTGTTCAATTTAATTATCCAATTCATTGTTTGGGTCCATGGAAAATTTTTAGTGGGAAACATAACAAAATATATATTTATAAAGTACCAAACCACTCAGGAAATGTATATAACACCTACCATAGGTCTATAGTGGTGTGGTTATCCATTCCCAATCTCTGATTTGGATCAAATCGAGATATAAATGAAGAATTGTCGAAATGCCAAAAAATATGGCATATTATCTCACTCCTAAATACCATAGTGGATCCAAATAAGACTTAAAAAAATCTATAGAATTATAGTAGTTAATGATGTCATTAAAATTATATAAACAAATTTTAATTCTGATTCCAGATTATGGAACAATTCTAAAATCTAGGGATTTGGATCAAAGGATAACCCAACACCTCTAATATGCTCAATAGATGAAAGACGGAAATAGATTATACTATTAATAGATTTTATGGAAAATTTGGATATTTATTCTAGAAATATCTAGCCCTAATTGTTTTACTGCATGGTTGGCCGATCCATGTGCCATCTGTGATCCCTATACTTTTCTAAGGGGGAACTCAAATGGTCATTGTTCATGGATTGACTAATTGTGTGAAAATAATTTAAAACAATTTTGATGAAAATAGATGGTCATCCAACATAGGTGTCCGTCATCTTCCATATGGTTTGGAAAACTATGTGGCCTCATCTTTCCCACTATTTAGGCCTTTTATTGTGAGTTAGACCATGAATCTTATCCTACATGATTACTACTAACCATGAAGCCAATTTATTTTTCAATAAAGATGGGATCTAGGCTTTGAATATACCCATGTCACCGCCCGATTCTAACATAACATCATATGATATTCACTTTACACTGTAATAATAAATTTAAACTGAAATTAAAAAGATACACTCCTCATATAAAAACCCATGATCATATAGTCAGTAAAAATTACAACCATTTGATAAAGAATAATGATATTATATTAATAAAAATAGCATAAAAATGTCATTAAAAATATTATTGAGAAAAATATCCATTTCATTTTGAAAATAATTTCTTATAAGTAAAAGATAATTTTTTAAAAAATTAATTTCAAATAATATAACATTTGAAACCTATAAATGATTAATTAAAACATATTGTGTACCTAGTGGAAGGATATTTCATACATTCCTTGTACATTAAAACAATTATTTCTTTACCATTATTAGTAAAATCCAAACATGGCTTTATTTAAAAAAAATCATGGGCATTCCATTAAAATTTTTTGTAAAAATTTATTTTTTAAAATGTCTATAATAAATAATTAGTAAAATGATTAAAACCATTTTTTATATAATTTTAAAAAATTATTATTTTTTATAAAACAAACCATCGACGAAATAGAGAAAATAAGTCATATTTTCTAAAAAAATATTTTCCATTTATTTTAATTACTAATGACTATGAAAATGGTAATATTACATGAAACATTAATGTAAAAAATAAAAATATTAAAATCATATTGGTTTATTATAAAATGTTAAAATAATTTCCTTCAACTTAAATTTAATAAAATAGATTCATTACATTTTGATGTGCTTCAATAAATGAATATTGACACAAAGTCCCTTACATTAGAATAAATTTTTTAGGAATGTTATTTAACCTTTTTTATAGTTGATTTAATAATTTTATTAAATTATTTAAGAACCATATTAATATTTATTATATCATATATGATCCTTTTATATCATTTTATTAACCTTTTGTTAATAATCATTCGTTATTTTCATTGTTTTGGGTGTTAGATGACTTGTTTTGTAATTCCTGATTTTTCAATAATGTAGAAATTCTTTTGTATATTATATATTTACATAATATCACGAATAATAATAATCAATTAATTATTATATTAATACATCAATTTTACTTTAAATTCCTATCATTAAATATTTTTATGAAAAACGATGTATGATACAATCAAAAAGACTATAGGTCGAATGTACGCAAGAGTAACATTTCTATTTTCCCATGATCATTGTTGAAATAAGGTTTGAATTATTTAACTTTAAAAACTTATCATCATATCATACATACTCTGTTAGTTCTATGAATATACTCATGTTAATCATCCATGGGGTTTGGTGAATAAAATAGTGTCACATCGTTTCATTAAGGTAGAGTCCACACAAACATGAACGAAGTTTTCATTTTTAAGTGTATGAAACTAAAATCTATATCTTAAATTTATAACTATATTAAAATAATTAATATCATCAGTATTTCATTTTTATAAAAAAATTTGATTAAAAATAACATTTTTTACTTCTATATTATTCATTACTGAAAAACTAATCACATCACTTTGAGAGTTGGTAGTCCGCTGTACACTTGAGTGACATTATCTTATACACTATAGAATGGAATGTAAAATGGTATATATGATATAATGAATCTAGAGGTATAATTATTTTATAGATATTATATATATATATATTTTATATCCATCATTATAATAAAATTTTATAGGTTTTAATGGGGAAACAGATGACATTGGTTCGAGAAACTGTATCCCATCGTACTCACAGATTATGATTTAATAAAACATTATATAGAAAGGGAGATGGTTTTACCTCATGAACATAAAATAAAAACTTATTATTATATTTAATATATTATGGATAATATATCATAACATTAAAATATTAAATTATGTAGGTGGAGGATGAAATAATATAAAAATGCTTGTTGATGAACATTAAATCTTCTTTGGGAAACCTCCTTATGTTTTCCCCAAAATCCATCATATAATAGATTTATAGAAAAAATTAGGCCACTAGATTGTGATAAGAGATTTTTACAACTAATTTGGGATTTTCTTGGAAAAAACTGGGTTTTGACTGCAAACCATTTTTTCCATTTTCAAATAGCCTTTTTTGGGTAGCCGGTTCCCATAGCAAACACATCCAAATTTCAAATTCAAACATAAAATCCAAACATCATAATACCAAATCTCTGACATACGTCGAACGCCACGTGCCGCGTGACACACCACCACCGCGAACCTTACATCCAACTGTCGAGCTTCCCACTGGATCAGAGAGCTCGAAAAATCAACCACCAGGGAACCCTGCCCTTGCGTCTTTGACAAAACAAAAACTAGGTTTTAAATAATTAATAAGGTAGGGGAGGGGGTATCCTTTTATAAGTTAGATGAGTGGCACAATTATAATTGTTTAAAAAGAAGTAGGTGCACCCATGTTTTTCTCATTTTAATTTGGTACATAATTGATTATTATAGAGAACTAAAAACTATACGGTTGAAATATGTATATAATTTATATTTTAAGAAACTGTTTAGTTCATTTTAACCCTTATCTTTATTTATTAACCCCTGGTAAACCAATTTTTAACTTATTTTTTATTAATAATTTTTACAATATTTACAATTAATGATTGAAAAAATAATTTTAACTACATAGATAATAAAAATTTCGATTGTTCTAATTATGGAATACAGTTTTACAAATTCCATTTATATATGATTAAAAATATAATTAAAAATTGATCAAGTAGATGCGATGAAAAAGCATGTTTTTAAAGATAAAATGTTCAAATATTTACACTATTTTTATATAAAAATTAAAAATGAAAATTAATCCAATGTCCTTAATTATATTAAATGATATATAATTTTACTAATTATTATTTAAAACAAATTTTAAATATAATTTATCTTTGAAAATAATTTTAAATTCGATAAAAATTCAGTATTTCTCCATGATCATTGAGAAATTAAAACATTAATAATAATTCAAAAAAATTACTCAAATATAGATTTGAAAATATGATTTAAAAAATGATAATAATTTTATCAAATAAATTTTAAAATCATCGTAAAAATAAATTTCAAATTTTGGGCAAAAAAGAGACTAAAAAATATTTTAAAAAATACAGTTTTTCAATTAAACATTTCTTTTTCATTTAAATGATTCTGATTTTATTTCTAAAAACAACTAAACACAATTTTCGTTATATAGATATTAATATTAATTCCGTAAAAATTAATGGTTATCATTTAATGGTATACTATATTATGGTTCATTTTAACTAGGGGTTGCATGTTTTACAATCTCTTAAAGATATTTACTTTAAAGAAATATATTTTTTCGTTTGTTTAATTATAGTGTTCTATATAAAATATGAAATAAAAAAATAATATTCTTTAAAAACATCAAAGGCGTGACATTATAAATTTATAATGGTAGGTATGGGCCATGAAAAATAACCTCTTGAAATGTTGATAAGAGAAGAGAGTGGGTGTCATTTTTAAATTGAGGGGAATGAAACATATGGAATTTATAAATAATTAAAAAATTATATCCTCGAATTCATAGAAAATGCCCCATAAAATATTCATTTTCAAGACTAAAGTAATAAGTCTAGATATAAAATTTTATAATATGGATTAAAATGATATGTTTTGTTCTAATCAATCAGTATAATCATAGTTTGATCAGACATGTCCATCTACCACAGTGAAACATTATTTACCATAATGACTATTCATAATGATAAAAATTTAAATTTTACTCATTAGTAAAATTAGGAACATAGAATA
Source organism: Viscum album (assembly GCA_963277665.1). NCBI lineage: Eukaryota > Viridiplantae > Streptophyta > Magnoliopsida > Santalales > Viscaceae > Viscum > Viscum album. The sequence continues at coordinate 1,341,287,794 of OY728136.1, forward strand.
CAAATATGAAAAAAAAATCATTATGTACCCTAATGAAATTTTAGACTTTAATTATAAATGAAAATGAAAAATTAAATTAAAAACCAATTTTATAAAAACGTCTCGAGCAGTATTAATGTTATTTAATATCATGATCATATACAATTCTAATCGGAAAAGTATGAATTTAAACAATTTTAAAAATGATAATTATGTGATTTTAAAATCAATCAAAATTTAAATATTTTTTTTTTACATTCTTAATTAAAAAATACTATTCTTTTTAAAGATAAATTTCAAAAATATATTCACAAATGTAACATACCAGACTCAATTAACCTATATTTAATGGTTAATTTATTTTTGTTGGAATATATTAATGTGGGAAAATATCAAAGGACAGATTGGTTTAGTTTTCATAGAGATCATGATACAAATATGCTAACCATTTTACATTGGGTATAAAATAAAAAAACTTTGAAATGGAAATCATTCAATATCCTTGACACATTCAATGAATTTTATTTATATCCTTGGTTGTTGAAAGAAATAAAATGAGAGCTCAAACTATCATTATGGGTTTTATAATGTGTTACATATCATGATTTTATAAGTCATAATCAATATGGGATCGTAAATATTTTAAAAAAATTCCATTTAATCCATAACGTGATAATGTTGAGTAATATGCTAGGGAAAATAATGATTAAATATTTTTATATAATCAATCACATGATCATGAAGATAATTAATAGATAATGTTAATATGGTCATCTCATGGATAATTACAACTGCAATTTAAATGATAGGAATTCATAATATTAGAAATTATGATATGAAATATCATGATATCTATTCCATCAAGACCATTCATCAAAATAGTTTAAATCTTTGGGTAGTTATACACCAAAACCAATTACATTTTTATTATATATTTGTCTCATTAGACTTTTCAGTGCATTTAGGGGATTTATAATTTTATCCACCACACATACCTATATTTCTAATTCAATCCTCATATATTTAATGATCAATTTCATTTAGTACAATGATTTATTAAAAATAAATGTCTATATTGAATAAAGATGACTAAATATCAATATTTCCCATATTAATCAATTAAAATACAATGTAAAATACAATGTGTATATATAATATATATTTTAATAAATAATCATATATATGATAAATAATGTTGATATTTAAGGGAAATATAATTGTAATTGGAAAATTATTACAAGAATGTGTTATTTTCTTGAGAATAACACCAAAACAATTAATCAAGATATGGGAGGTTACTATTGGTTTATCATGAATATAGGTTTTTTAACTAAATCATGTCTATTAGATTAATAAAGGTAATTAAAGAGAAATATTAAAATAATATTTCATAAAATTTGTTTCCATTAATACCCATGAAAATCTACTAAAGAATCTAAAATTCATAAATTTTTTGTAATAATGGAAATGTTCTTTATCAACAAACATGTTAAAAAACATTCCTTCTAAATTTATTGAATGGAATTTGAAAACATACCCTTAATTAAATTGTATAAATATTCATCCTAAAACCTTTTTTATGTCAAGGATATCAAAAAATTCCCTTGAAAATTTATATAAGTATATAAAAGAGTTTTTTTAAAACAATTTTGAACATGGACATGAAGGAAAATATATCTTATCTAAAGGGAAATAACTTTTTTCACTTTTAAACATATTATTACTTGGTTTAAGTAACAAGTAGAGTAATATTTATATTAAATTATAGAAAATATATATATTTTAAATGTATAATAAAATTTCTTGTATATAGGAATGATAAATCATCAGATTTCCCTAATGAAAATAAAATAAATCCCAAAAGAAAGTCATATTATGTAATATAAACACACGTCATTGGTAAAATTTAAACAATAACCCAATGATATTATAGAAATTAATTTAAAGAGTATTAATCATTACTTAATAAGTATTCATGTTTAATATATAAACAATATAGCATATACTTCATATAAACATTAATAGATGAAAAATAACAAGTATGTCCCAATGGAGTGTAATTTGGGATTAAACCTCCTTCCTTATATTTCCTATAGTTGAATTTTATTTAACCTGATGTATAACAGATTCAGTAATGGTTTTAATTTATAATAGAATAATATTGTTATTTATAAAAAAATATTGTGAAATCTCTGTCCACCCTATTTTCTTAAGATGAGGAAGAATTGTTACAAGGACTAAAGAGACATCCCCATTACACCAATGGATGGAAATAAATGCCAAGGGATTCATTAACATATTGAAGAATATTTTACTGGTGTAATTAAAAAATCCACAACCAACATAGCCTAACCTAACTACCTATACTTGACTCATGAAACTAGTATATACAACTTACATGTATCACAAAGGAAAACAACTGAATTAGATTATATAGAAGAAACCAGGACCTGTATAAAAATAAAAAGAGGGAGCCACAAAACAAATGCACAAAGACTCCAAAGAAATCAATATAACAACTCCCAACATGATACAAGATCCAAATCCAGAATACATTCCCAATGTATCATAGTGAATCAATAATTAGAAGATATAATAATCCTTTACAAGTACCCTAGCAAACAATATCTACAAACAAAACCAAGTACCCCCAAAGGGGGTGTGGAATGGCCTAGAACTCTCTAGTCCATTACATTTTTGAAATATAGGTTTTGAGGTGTTCTGGGAGGTCAATGTGACTTATCCATGAATCCTTTCCAAATTTCTAGTTCATGAACTGTGTTTCAAGAAGAGTTTCCTAATTCCTACAGCCAGCTATTTAATTTTCCAAACATCTTGTTTATGAATAGTGATTCCAAAATAGTAGGCTATTTCCAACTGAATGCTATTCCCATTGTCCAATTTCTTGTTTTTGAACAGTGTATCCTAAATAATAGCCTTTTTCCAACTGTAGGATTTTTCCTTTTCCGAAATATCTAGTTCACGAATAGTGTTTTTATAACAGTATTCGGTTTTAAAAAGAAGGCTATTTCATTTGGAAAATTTCGTGTTCATGAATAGTGTTTCCAGACCAATGAGGTTCTACAGTGTTTCTAGACCAGTGAGAATTCAATAATGGTCTGTCATCCAATACATTGTCAAATTTCATGTTTGGTGTCCAGTGTTTCCATCTTCCTACAGTTTCAACGCTTTGATGTTTTCTGATAACGTAAATTTTATTGAAAATAGCAGTTTAAAGACTCTATGTCTGATTCAAGGTCCATAAATCCTATTTTAATTTTTGGAATTGATGGGAAACGCATTACATGGTCAAACTATGATTTTTAATGCGATCCTCACATTAATGGGAAAATTCAGTGTATATTCAATAGTTTCTCTATTAAATCTTGTAAAGGGAATAGATATACGTTTTCCTTGGTTTTTCCTTCTTATTCCCAAGTGGGAGATTCTTGTACACTTCCTCTATTCCCAATAAGTCATGGGATCAATCTGAACTCCTTGGATCATAACTTCATTGGGTTTTCACTACTCTTATTTCATCCCCTGTTCTGGGGAAACCAGTATGCATCGACCAAGTTAAAATATTAGTTATTGACTTGAAGAACAAACATCATTATTTGATCATCAAGTTAGAAAATTCTACCTTAGTCTCCCTTTTATGTACATCATGTTGGGTGGGTATAAAAATGCTTCTATGAGACATAGTTGAAACCCAACCATTAATAAAGATAATGAATGGATTCCCATTAGAAGTGGATGTGGTAGAGATGATGTTGTTATTTTACTTTTTTTCATTGTGAATTGCATTGTCTTAATCCTACTGAAAATCAAGGTCATTGGTTATACTTTTTTGTGCACTGGTAATTCATTGTTTTTTAGACATGGTGGTGATTAAAAAGGTACAACATGGAAAAAGATTAATCACATATATCTATCTGTTTAAATGGATGTCTAATTAATGTAACCTCTGTGTGATCACCCATGTTAAGCAAGCAACATGGCAGAAGATGGTGAATGGTTTTTGTAAAATTTGTGAACAACTTATTATATATTAATGATATGACAGAGTAATCTTTTTGGTTCCATGTAAGGGTTATGTGGTGGTGTTGTTAAGTTCAAGGGGTGAAAATGGTTATGGAATAGAACTTGCTATTAAGAGGTTGATCAATTGTGGACTGGATGATCTTTCAGGAAGCTGGAAATTATTTGGTTCTGTTGTGGCCGAAAGCCGGTGAGGATGAGGTTTGAGGAATTTCCCTTGGTTTTTTATGACATGAAAACCCCCTAGTGATGTTTTAAATCACTGCTTTGCTGTTTCTGTTTTGTCTTTTTTTTCTTATGGTTCTGCCAATTAGTTTCCTAGTATTGATGGAATAGTTGAACTGTAAATTGTCAAACATGATAACTAGAACGTGGATTTTGGGAATTTTTTTCTTTTCCATGTCGTAGGGGTAGCAATGATGTGTAATGTTCTTGGATATATTTTTTATAATATATAGGATGGTATAATTTCTTGTTCAGTATTAATCATGTCTTTTCTTCAAGGTTAAAGTGCACCCGCCCCATGTTGAGAAATTTGTGTCAAACACCCCCAACTCATGGGGGGTGCTTTCCCTAGTCATTATCTACTTTCTGATCCCTCTCCCATAGGTTGCGATGGCATGAGTAGGTTACTTTAGCCCAAGAATATGTTGGAACCATGGCTGTTCTATGCAAGAATTGGATTTTGGTTTGTGTTTTTTTTCAATCCTCTGTGGAAGTTCAGAATGTGTGCCAGCAAAGTGATCATACAGTTCAATCAGACAACAGTATTGAAGGTGGCATAGTTTCCCAGTGTTTGACAAATTTTTGGGCCTCAAAATCTGAAAATGAAGATATGGATTGTTGGTAAAAGGAGGTACAGGAAAAGAGAAAGTGGTGCGATAAAAAGGAGGGTTGTGCACAAAATATCTGAGCATGGTGCGAAAAATTTCGGTTTTTAACGAAAAAGAGCGTGGTGTGTGAAATTGGGGAACACGGTTTTTCATGTAAATAGTGTTTCAGAATCAAAACGTCGAAAAATGGAAAAGGCATGGGTTGCGCGAAATATTTGGAGATGGGCATGGAAAACGATACCTGTGCGAAAATTTAAATGGCAGATGAGTGGTTTTTGTGCCAAATGGGATTTTGTGTGTGGGGGCCTCAGACGCCTATAAATAATAGGTGAACCCCTCATTCCGGATAGCTTAAGACTTAGAGAAGATTCGAGGTCTGATGCGCGAAAAAGGATTGTATAATGGGGCTTCCGCATAATATTCTGGACTGCGTGGAAAATTCGGGGATATGAAAAAAGGAACTGTTCCACGTAAATATTGGGGTTGCACGTAAAAGATTCAGTTGCGCGAAAAATGGGTGTTGTGGTGCAAAATATTTTTCCGCGTGAGAAATTAAATTTTGCGCGCAATAAGAAGGTTTTGGATGAAAATGGTTGATGTTGCGCGCAATTGTCAGTGAAGCTTGTCTGCACGTTCTGGTTATCGGCTTCAGTGGTTCTTTGCATTCTAGTTCATCAATTTCAGACTTGGAAGCAAGAAGATTCTCGTGCTAAGAAGAGATAATGACTTCCATGCAAATCTATTGAACAGACCTTCATAACTATAAACTGAGTGGGACTTCACCAAAGGCAGTGAGCCAGGGGGAATCAACGGGAGTGACCCGAGGGACGCAGTGAGCTATCACTGATCCTTTGTAAATTTAGTAAACTTGGGACAGAGTGACTGTGCCCGAACCATTTTAATCCACAACTAGTGAGGAATAGTGGATTTTGGAAAGTCCGAAAACCTGTCGGCCTATTCTCCTTGGACGTAGACCTTAGTGGTGAACCAAGTAAAAAATTGCGGTGTCATATCTCTGCATGTGAATGTTTCATTACTAACCATATCCATCATACAGGTTTTACCAGTTTCTACCAACATGGGAACAAGATCCTTGGTTTTAAAAGAAAAAGTTGACACCCTAATTCACCCCTCCCCTCTCAGGGTGTCCTAGGGTCCTACAGAATATTCATTAATGATGTGTTTTTTTTGTCCTAGAATGTTGAGGACATTTTCTGTTATGGATATAGGCATACTTGTTTTTAGGATGAATGTTCCCAATTGTGTGTGGGATGAGGCCCATGTGTATTTGGGTGAGAGGTGTGGTTGTATTTACCCAGGTGTCTTCGGGATGAGGCCAAGGTTTCCTCGGGCGAGATGTGTGACTATTGTGGAGCCTAAAAATGTGTGGGTATAACAATGTGGGATGTGTTTTTGATAGGCCCCAAGTGTCTATGTGAAGGTTTTTTGGTTGTGACCCAAGAGTTTTTGGCCAGGATATGTGGAAGGTTGTGGGGGTAAGATATGGAAGTGGAAATTTTTGGGGGAGGTTCTAGGTGTAGGATGTCTAAATGACATTGGGAGAGTGGTGGGGGTATAATGTAATGATGTGATATACTAATATGTACTTGTTTTGAATTATTTGGGGAGTGTGCCTTGTGAGGATGGGTGGTTAGTTTCCTTGATCGGTGTCTAGTTATTTTTTAATTCATGGGTGATTAGAATTTCTCCCCATTTATGGGGGAGATCTATAGGTTTCATATTGATTATACTTGAATGCTCACCATATGTTTACTTTAATGTTGTCATGAGGGAATTAAGGACTGTGTAGGACCATACTAGTCTAGATGTTGGGAGTTGTTGCTGGCTGGTGCTCAGTTTTACAGATGCTGCACATTTTTCCATTTTCTTTTTTGGTATTTCACTTTTTCAATTATTAATTTTTTTCAGTTTTGTTTAAAACATGCATGTGGTTTTGTCATTGGGTTTATTTTTAAACGTATTGTAACTTGGTGTTTTTTTGTTTTCTTATCTTATCCCTCAATCATATTATAATAATAAAAGTTTAATGCCACCCATATTGTGAAAATATATACCATTGCAGGAAGTCGCCATTGTGGGGTCTACTAGAGTGGGGACTTATAACAACCCAAACTTTACATACATCTTTAATACATCAAAATTTAAGCATTCTTATTACAATATATAACAAAACCATGAAAAGATCGTATAGGTATACTGTCTTTTGAAACTGCGAAACATAAACAACTGGTCTGTAAACCCTCTACATTATCTCCCATTTATTTCATCATATCTAGAGTCCCTTTTGGCATATCCTACTTAATAACCTTCTTCCTGACTTGGGGAAAGAATACATACAAAAGGGTGAGCTCAAATTCGTAGTATGTGTAAACAAAAGAAATATCAATCACATCATATTCATAAGAACATAACATTTTGAAAATCTTAACCTGCAAAAGAGATCATACTTTCATTACATGGGATAAATCATAGTAGTGAAATGTAATCCCAATAATCATATCTTAAAACATGAAACTTTGTTTCATACACACATAATAATAGAGAATCATTTCATAGTAGTCAAGACTCATTGCCAAGACTATCGTAGCAGACAAAGTCCATTTCTGAAGCGAGTTCACTCCTCGTTTCAGTCCTGTTTCACTGAACTGGATTAACCAGCCATTCCAGCCATGTCTATATAATGAGATATAAATCTTTACCCAATGCATTAGAGGGAGATATAGCTCCCACCCATCTCATAATGATATCATTCTTATGTGTTCCACAAAATCATAAATCATACATCATAGCAAAAAACATTTAATTAAAACGGGATTCATAAACATCAAGCCATCATAACAAAATCCATATAAGATAAAAGGACATCATAAAAATAATTACATCATAACATAATAAAAAAAATTTAAAAATAGAAACAGAACCCTATATTATCTTATATGGAAAATAATTTTGATAAACCACTTGAACTCCATTCTTGATGATAATATCCTTTCTACTTCAAAAAAATATTTTGTTTTCTTAATATGTTATATAATTTTAAACTAAAAGAAGTTAATTAAAAATAAAATTGAAAACTTTTAAAGGAATATTCATCTAAATAATGTTCTAAAAATCCATTCATGCCGTATAAGTTAAAGAAACATTCTTCTCGTACTTTGGCTGGAAAACTCAAAAAGTATCTCGTACGAAAAACGACAAAAGATTCCATTCATATCATTTAATAAAAACTCACAGAAGGGTAAATTTATATATAAACAATTGTAGGAGGATATAAATAATATTAAATATTGAGAAACATCGATGTGGATGATAAATATTCCCCCGTAAATTCTGAAATATAAACAATCTCAGATAAAAATTCAGATTGCGATATTTTCCCTTACCTTAGGTTTGATTTTCTTTGTAAGTGTCCGATCCTCCTGTATAATGATTTAAATAATTTCATTTACTTATTCCATAATCATACTCATTGTTATGATATCATATATGTTCATATTCTTAGCTTCTTATTAATAATATTTCATTGCTACTTATTATTCAGGTGTTTATTACTTTTTGTTCTTATGCATGTTTTTTCGAATAAATTCTTATTCTTCTCTTTAGGTTATAGATACCTCATTTCTAGAATTTTTTTAGTGTAATATATATCATATTTATTCATTCAATTTATTTATAAAATTATTATGTAATGAAGATCATGTAGAACGAGTCACATCACATCGTGGAGACGGTAGGCCGTACGTACGCACGAGCGATGATATCGGTCCCATGATCGTGGAATTGTATTGAAGTGTATGTATACTATTTCAAAATCAGTATCACATTAAAATAATAATATATAGATATTATCTACACCATTATACCCATCCAAGTAAGGTGGTGGTGGAAAATAGATTACACCACGGCGTGGAGACGGTATTCTGTACGTACGCACGCGCGGTGATTTCATTTTCCGTAGGATGGATAGATGGTGAAATAGCATTTTTTCATACTTATAATAACATATCGGTATATTAGTGATACTTATGTTATTACTTCATAATGAAACAACTAAAGAAGAATAAGTAGAAGAAGAAATAAAGTTGAAAGAATCGGTAACGGACATTACCTCTTCTTTGATGCGCATCTTCTTAACCTCCTCCTAGGGCACTAGAGATGGTCTTCAAAGAATACAGGGACCTCTAGGATGTTTCTAGGAATGTTTAGAAGAGAAATTGGCAGGTTTTGGCCGAAATTTATGGCTCAAAGTGGTGTGAGTAAGAGAGGGAGGAGGTGCCCTTTTATAAGGGAGGAGAGGGGCACCTTTGGAAAAACTAAAAATATCATTTTATTATAAAGTCATATTCGGTTTTTAATAGCTCTAAATTGATTTATTTCGAATATAAGGTGGGTATGGGTCTAAATACTCTCAACCAATGGGTTTTAGACAGGTTTAGGTCATTATATTAACCTTATCTTTTAGTTTTAACTCTTAGTTAATTAGATTGACATTTACCATATCACTTTGTATTTTTATATTATATAGTTAATAGACATACCATATACATCCAAACGGCCCCCAAGTGATCCATTAATTATACCAATATCATGATATAAGTATCTTGGCTGAACCGTAAATTTTTAGTAATATAATAACAATTAATAATATAATATTTTTTTAAAAACTATTTTATGTCAATTTTGACACTATTTGGTAATTGAATTTTGTGAAAATCATAACAGAATTATTAGTTTGAAAAACGATAATTAAAGCAATAATAATATGTCATATTAACCTATAAAATTATTGGAATCCATAAAAAGTCTCAAATTACATTTATTTGAGTATTTATAACATCAATTATGTCAATATTTCATTAATAAGATAATTAATGCATCATCATTGTGTCATAAATAAATTAAATTATTTAATGTCTAAAAATTTAAAATAAAATATCAATATGTAGAATTTTTTTTTTGATTTCTAATGAATATTTATAGTCGAATTTATCTTATGTATAACCCTATATTAAAAATGTTTTTGTTAATAAATTTTGATTTTAACTATTTTAACTCTTCTTAAAAATAATAATATTAAATGCCCTAATCTAATCAAATTGGACCTAAATGGTCATATTTTATTCCTAAGTTTGTTTTACGTCTAATTACACTTATCCAATAGAATTAGTACATGTGTTAGGGTAATAATAATATCATGTTTACCCTTAATTACCCTATTTAGTTTTAACCGTGGTATAAAAAAGTAAAAAGTTACTATTCACCAAAAATTATGTTCATCTCATTGAACCACATTTTAGTCATTGATATTAACCATATCTCTCGGATTTTTCAAACTCCACTCACATAAATGGTAAAATTATGTTTTATGTGAATTTAGAAATTCTCCTAGGAGTTGGGTAAAAGACGGTGAAAAGTTCAATAAAATTTTCATATGTCTAAAATTATTATAAAATGACTCTAATGAATTAATTTGAACTTATATAGGTATTATTTAACTATTTTGACCTAAATTAAATTTAAATAAAATAAATATTTATTTAAATAAAAATTCGGGTTTTAAATAGTAACCTAGTGTTTTCACTATTCATCAAAATTTGAAAGTTTTCAGAAAAATACCAAATTTTCACCGTACGTTAATTTCGATATTCCAAATCCAAAAATGAAGTCCATTTTGAATGATAAAATTTATAAAATTCAAAAAAGTGGGTATTACTATTCATAACGGCTAGTTTTAATAATATTTTAATAGCATATTGTTGTTTAGTGCAACTCAGTATTGCGTACCACGCAAGCTATCAAGAAAGGCCGCGGTTGCGTGTAAAGAAAGCCAAGATAGTGTTGTGTGTAGTGAAAGATTGGATTGATGATTTATATGAAATAAAAACAAAATATTTCTCATAAAAATATCAGGTGTTACAGGACTCAAGGATCATTATCTATTCTTCGTCTTGAGGAAGGAAGGGGAGGGAACTTTTCCACCCTATCCCTCATCTTTCCAAAGGCGGGTCATTACAGAATGGTATCAGAGGTGATGTTTGAGAGATAGAATGGATTCTAGATTTTGGAACAATGAAAATTTCATGGGATAGTAGGGAAACAGTGCTAAGCAATCAAGGTGCATGACATAGTCCATGGATGACTAGTTAGTACATGGGATTATAAGGCCCCCATGATCCGATGCAAGGACTATGAGCATAATGAATGTCCAAGTGAGCCTACATGGATTACATTGTTGAGACCCAATGAAAGGTACATGAATCATAATGACTTCTATTCTTACATAAATTGGTTTGCCTATGGGAGAAAATTTAATAAAACGACAATGAACTCTTATGTAAAATTTTGTGTTACCCTGGATTACTAATTCCTTGTTTACCTTATAGTTATGGAACTTGGACATCATCCACCTATGTCATAGGCTATTGAGGCTTCACAAGTTGTTCTAGATGATTAGCAGATTTCTCACCTAGAGGAGGAGGATGAGAGGTGGCAGTAGACTATATGTTTCTTCCAGCGACAGACCCTCCAGAAATATGAGGGTAGCGTCTCCGACATAGAAACATAATGTTGGATCGATGATATGGGGATCACCTAATCTCTTCTCTATGTTCTGAGGGAGTATTGGGTCTCTTTGGAATTCATCTAGATGAAAGGAGCATCGCATTAGTGTAGGACTCTCTACCTCTTGGAAAACACAGAGACAGAGGTTTCATGGGTCATTTTTGTGAAGGAGGATCGAGAGGAATTCGTTTCTTTTATGAAAAAATCTGCGATGAGACAATAATTTATCTCCATTATACAATGAAGTATGTTAGTGAGGGAATTGTTTATCATGTTCTAGGATCTCTTGCATTTTTCTCCAGACCTCTTTCTGAATGTGGAGTCTCAGGAGAAATTTTTAGAGGAGGCACTTAGACCATGTCTTTTGTATGATGTTACTCCCTTTACCCTACTGACGTACATGGTAGTGTAGAAGAGATCTAAGGTGTCAGAAGGGATGCACTCTCGAGGAGGAGTTTCACAAATGGGGAGCCAACCAAGATCAACAAAGGGAAGTGCAGTCAGCAATGAGTCTCATGCGACCGGGCCATCCAAGTTTTAACCAGCGGGGATTTGGCCTCAGAAATTCCAATTTCGTCCATCTTGTCCATCTCGTCCATGCCCTTTACCAACATTCCTAGAACTAGGAATATTTTCCTGTGGTGTTTTCGAGAACATTTCGAGCCTATTTCTAGTTTGATCTCATTAGGGTGGGGTGGGAAGGTTCAACACCCACCTCAGCAGCATCAATTACCCTCGAGGACTTTTCAACATTTGGACCCTACTACACTGAGGGAAGATGTTGCAGTGGTGAAACCTCTGGGTGCTCCTCAAGTACCTCGACTTGGGCGTGGTCGAAAAGGTGGTCTATAGCAGATAGGTAGAGGAGCTAGGTGCAGATATATGCACACTACCGATTTATAAATACTTACATGGCTATAAAACATATGTGGTGCGATCTATTTGTTCAAAACAATTGTTTATACTTTTTTTTATTCGGGGGGCCTCAGACACCTTCATTGCACCCGATATTTCCCATGCTCTGGTACTGGATGCTGAAAGACTTCACATTACCTAGTTTGGAGTACACCAGTTGGAGGTCAGAACAATTAGTTTTATGTTTTTTTGAGGATGTATATTGATGTTAGGTCTACATAAATCTAATGTGGGTATTCCTCTGTAGTATATTCCGCAACACAATGTCATTCTAGGCATCAACTAGTTTTTCTCTTTGTGTAATGTTATCGACTAATTCCGAATAAGAGTGATGTATTCTGAAGAGGAAGGTCAGCGAGTGGATTTTTTCAATGAGCAGAGTTATCAAATGGGAAGCACGCATATGAATATTCTTCTTTCTATAATGGATGAAATGTTAGCAGAGTTGGTAGATGTAGAGATAGTGGGTGTTATTTGGGGTTTTCAAAGAGTCTCTAGATGTTTTTCTTGAGGAGGTTGTGACTCTACCCCCCTCGACCTGACGTTGAGTTATGGGTAGAATTACAACCTGGTTCCTATACAGTTTTGATGGATCCATATCCGATGGAGCCTTCTGAGCTCAGATAAATGTAGATTCAGATTAACGACCTTATAATGGAGGGTTTTTCCGAACTAGCATGTGGCCATGGGGTGCTCTGGTTTTGTTTATGAAGAATGCAGATGGCGGTATCACGCTTTTCATATTCAACCATAGATTGATTTAGGAAACAATTAAGATATTTTACCCTCTCCCAATGATATATGTTCACTTCAACAAATTGAAGTGATAAGTGTGGTTCTCTACGATCGATTTGAGGTTTAGATATCACCAACTGACAGTGAAGGAGAGTGATATCCCAATGATGTCTTTCAGGTGCAGATATTGGAACTTTGAGTTTGTATTTTGGTAGTTCGGTTTCATGAATGCACCAGATGTGTTCACGAGCCTCATAATTTCCATTTTTCATGAGTTTTTGGACCAATTCTTCATTGTGTTCATTGATGTCATTCTAATCTAATCTAGGTCCTAAGAGGAGCACATTGAGTTTCTCAGAACGGTCTTGGAGGTCCTTCGACTCCACCAGCTCTATGGGATGATACCCAAGTACAAGTTCATGAATTGAAAAGTGCATTTCCTTGGTCATGTGTTATCTTATAAAGGTGTAGTCATGGACCTGTCGAAGGTGGAGGAAATTGATTATTGGGTAACACCCAAGAATGTTCCATAAGTTTGTAGATTCCTGGGCTTGGTAGGTTATTACGAGAGGATTTTTCCTGGATTCTCCCGATTTTCTACTCTGTTGATAGCTTTGACTAAAAAGGATTATGATTTCACCTAGAGTGAGCAGTGTTAGTCATCTTTTAGCTATCCATAGGGTAATCTACTCAGCACTCCAATGCATATGATTTCAGAGGAAGAAGTTTTATTTTAGGTGTTTTTTTAATGCTTCCTGTCTTACATTGGGATGTCTATTGATTTAGTAGCAGAAAGTGATCTCTTATAGGTCTAGGAAGTTACGTCCCCATGAGAGTAACTATTCCACCCATGATTTAGATCATGTAGCAGTATTATACGCATTGAAGTTGTGGCAGAAATACTTCGTCGGGGAGCACTTTGTGGTCTTCACCGTTCCCAAGAGTTTAAGGTATATCTTTTCCCAACAGGATCAGAATTTGTGGAAATAGAGATGGGTTTAGGTTCTTCAATACTACGAATTTGAGGTATTTTATTCCGAAGGAATGGAAAATGTTTTGTCTAATGCCTTGATTTGAAAATCACAGAAGGTAGTAGTTTGAGAGTCTACAGATGCTTGGAGATTAATGGGAGAATTGACCGCATTGCACCTTGATGCGAGGGAGGATGGTGGAAGAGGTTGTTTTTTTGCAGATTAAGGTGAATTCATATCTGATGCGGGAGGTGGTTGAGTCTTAGTGGGGACACATAGAGGCTGAAGTGATTTGTTATCGTGTTGACTAGGCTAATGATCATGAAAGGTGGTCAGATGATGGTAATAATTAGATGCTTTTCTATGGAAGATTGTTTGTCCCAGAGGAGATGCATGGGGAAGTTCTTCATGAGTCACATACCCCATACCTAGTGGTTCACCCGAGAGATTCCAAGATGTAATGAGGCATAAGGGGACAGGTTTGGTGGCCTGGTTCCAAGCGGGAACTGGCAGAGTTTGTGGAAAAGTTCCAAGTGTGTCAGTAGGTAATGTCTGAACGTCATGTTGTTAGAGATTTTTTGGAGCCCTTATATGTCCCTGGGTGGAAGTGGGATGAAACATCTATATATTTATTCACTTTGATACCTAGGACTCAAGGAGGATTCAATGCTACCTGGGTACTGGTTGATTGGCTAATGAAATCAGCTCACTTGATGGTGATTAAGGAGTCAAGCCCTGTGAGTACCATAAAATAGATGTACATAGATGAGGTGGTACAGTTTCATGGAGTTCCAAGGACCATTGTATTAGAGAGGGATACAAGTTTTTCATCATGAGTTTAGTGGGGATTGAAACATGCTTTTGGCACCCAGCTAAGCCTTAGTACTTCCATCTACCCCTAGAAAGATAGGGAGACTGAGTGGACTATCCCGACGTTGAAGGGCATGCTACAAGCATGTGTTATGGATTTTAGGGGAGCATGGGTATGAAAATTTACTCTTATAGAGTTTTCCTACAATATCATATACCACTCTACCATTGGCAGGGAACCATTATATCATTTGTACGAAATGTTGTGTCCTTCACTTTTGTGCTAGACAGAGCTTGGTGAGGTCGGTGTTCTTTGGCCGGAGGTGATGCACAACACCACAGTGAATTTTCCGCTTGTGAGTGAGAGGATTAAGACAGATCAGGATCAGCATAAGTCATATTCGGATCGTACCAGGGGGGAATTAGTGTTTGAGTTCAGATACCATGTGTTCTTAATGGTTTCCCCTCATCCTGTGAGGATAAGGTTCAGTCGTGGGAGTAAGATTTCTTCCCAGTTTGTTGCTCCATTCGGGGTATTGGCTCATGTTGGAGTTGTGGTATATCAGATAGCACTTCCCCAACCTATGACCCGAATACATGAATTTTTCCATGTATCATAGAACTATCATCATATTCCTGATGACTCACAAGTTATCAATTTGAGCTATATCGATGTCGATGATGATGCGACCTTCATGTAGTAGCCGATAGAGATCTTGGATCGCAAAGAGAAGCAGTTTGGTAGGAGTTCTATTCCCTTTCTTTGTTTCTTTGTTGAATCATGATGGCATCAAGGAGATTATATGGGAGCGGGATTCCCAGATGCGAGTCCATTACCCATAGCTATGTTAAGTTGTTTCTTTGAGTTTTTCTTTGATGCTTTAATTTTTTTTGTACCTTTGATGTGATTTTATTCTTGACATGTTTGGATATAGAATGATTTTCCCTTTTCTCAGGATGTGTGTTTTGTGTCTGAATGTGTGGCTATGGGAGGACCTAACTCCTAATCAAGACTCTTTAATATGGATGCGATTAAACCCATATGGGAAAGTTAGTGCTACCAAAAGAGGATAATATCCTGACATGTTGGAAGGAACTCCCTGACCCATGTGTTTGGACTGTGTGAACCTTTTGGTTGGTGTAGCAGTTTAAATGTAATAACTCTTGGGGAATGTTCTCATATGTCGATGTTTTGTTCTATCTTTCAAAAACATCTGGGTGGTTTTCTCTAAAGAGGTATCCTATGGGGTGGTTGATCGAACCAATATTTTAATTGGGGTGGATTTTGAATTATAAGGGACTATAATGTTTTTAGGGGTATCTAATGTAATTTCCCGGACCTTTCTAGACTATTACATTGTTGAAATCTGGTGTTTGAGGTTTTTTGGGAGGTCAGGTGACTTATTCACAAAACATTTCCAAATTTCTAGTTTATAAACAATATTTCCGGAATAGTATTCTATTTTCAATAGTAGGATATTTCCAATAGAACGCTATTTCCTTCGCCAAATTTCTAGTTCAAGAACAATATTTTCATATTAGTAAGATATATCCAATAGTGGGATTCTTTACTTAGAGAAATTTATAGTTCATAAACAGTGTTTCCTAAATAGTAGGCTATTTCCAACAACAGACTATTTCCTTGTCAAAATTTCTTTTCCATGCATAGTTTTTCTAGAACAGTACACTATTTCCAAAATCAGACTTTTTCCTTTTCAAAATTTCTTGTTCATGAACATTGTTTCCAGGACATTTTTCTATTTCCAACACCATGCTATTCCCATTAACAAATATCTAGTTCGTGAATATTGTTTCTACAATGGTAGGCTATTTTCAATTATAGGCCATTTCCATTGAAAAATTTCTAGTTCATGAATAGTGTTTCTATACCAATGATGTTCTATAGTGTTTTCCGACCAGCGAGGCTTCAAGAACAATGATTCATCCAACACTTAGTCAAATTTCATGTTTGGTGTATTGTGTTTCTAGCTTCCTCTAGTTTCCCCCATTTTACATATTCTTATGACGTAAAATGAATTTAAAGCCTCTTTTTAAGGACTCCAATACTGATATAAAGGACAGAAATTCAGTTTTAATTTTTTTAATGTTGGGGAATCCATTACACGGTCAAACTGCGATGATTAATGCAATCTTCTCATTAATGAAAAAATTTAGTGTATCTTAAATCATTTCTCCGTTAAATATTATTATGGGATGAGATATTCATTTTATTTGGTAAATCCTTATTTTTCCCTAGTAAGAGACACTCTAACCCCTCCTCTATTCCCATGAAGTCATGGGATCCATTTGAACTCCTTAGATCATCCCTTCTATATGGTTTCACTACTCCTATTGTACCCCCTCTTTTGGGGAAACTAGGAGGTATCAATCATGTTCCAATATATGTTCTTGACGTGAGGAAGAAACGACGATCTTTGATCATCAATGTAGGAAATTATTCCCTCGTCTCTCTTTTATGTGCATAATGTTGGGTGGGTGTGACAATGCTTCCATGAGACAGAGTTGATACCTAACCTCTAACAGTGATAATAAACCTCTTTTAAATGGATGGGGGATGGAACAAAGATGATTTTGTTGTTATTATTTTCTATGTTTTGAATTTTACAATATTAACACTACTAAAAATCATGTCCTTTTGTGGCCCTTGTTTGCACACAGGTAATGCTCTTTTTTTGGGATAAGGTAGTGATTAAAATTCCGCAACATAAAGAAAATTTTAATCACATATACATGGATGTTTAAATGGACACCTAATGAAAGTAACCATGTTTGATCACCCCAGTTAAACAAAAGAAAAGGAGGAACATGGTGACTTCTGTTAGATGAATATTTAAATTTCATTATCTGTTTTAATGATATGTATGAGGAATCTATTTGGTTCACTGTATGGGTTATGTGGTAGTGTTTCAGGGATCATAGGGTGGAACTTGTTGTACAATATAACCTACTATTGAGAGGTTGATTGATTGTGGACGAAATGATCTTGTAGGTAGCTGAACATCCTTTTGTTTTATTATGGCCGCAATCAGGAGGGGAGGTGGTTTGAGGCATCTCCCTTTGTTTGTATTTCATACAAAATAAACTACAAGTGAATTATTAAACTAATACTTTGTTAGTCATATTATATTGTTTTTCCTACTTATGGTTGTTCTTGTTAGTTTCCCAATAGTGAAGGACTATTTTTACTGTAAGTTTTCAAACACAATAACTTGAATGTGGAGTTTTGGTACTATTGTTATGTGCATGTCGTAGGGGTAGTACTGCTAATGCACATACTTGGGTCTTTGTTTTAGAAGCCATATGATGAGAAGAGTGCTTTTTCAGTATTAATCATTTATTTTATTCATGTTTAGAGTGAACCCCGCCCATGTTGAGACTTAGTTCTAGAAAAACTCACTCATTGTGGAGGGGTGTTTTCCCTGGTTGTTAACTCCTTCCTTCTACCTCTTCCAGAGGCTGTAATGGCCCGAGGTGGTTACACTATCCCAAGAATCATCATCCATGTTGTGTTGTTTTAACTCAAATTAATTAATAAACGTTCTACAATGGATATGAGGCCTAGGTTTTTTCAAGAATAATTATCTAAAGTGTCATTTGGAATAGGACCAAGGGTCTTCAGGTGAGTGGTGTGGTTGTAGTTTATGAAGTGTCTTCGGGATGAGGCCCTGGTGTCTTCGGTTGAGTTGTCTTACTGTTATGGATCCCATATGTGTGTAGGTAGAACTTTGTGGGATGTGGTTTTGATACGACCCATGTGTCTACATGATGGATGTGTTGTTGTGTCCCAGGTGTTTGCAGGATGGATATGGGGATGGTTGTGGCCCAGGTCTATGCATGCGGGATATGGAAGTGGGACATGCAGGGGAGTTTGGAGGATTAGAACGTCTAAATGACACGTGGGAGGGTGGATCAAGGTAACATGTAATGATGCGCTATACTACTATATAATTGGCATTCAATATTTGGGGATTGTTACTCATGAGTCTAGGTGATTAGTTTCATTGCACGATGTCTGGTTACTTCTGTTTTTCACCAGGCATTAGAATGTCACCCCACTTGTGCGTGAGAGCTTCTGATTCCCTACTGAGTATACTTGTATGATCACCGTAATTTTATTTTCAGGTTTCCAGGAGGGCTTTATGGATAGTGTGGGACCCTACTAGTCAGGATATTGGGATTTGTTTTTATTCGGTGGTTAGTTTTGCTCTTGCTGCTCAGTTTTTGATTTTTTTCTTTTTGACAATTGTATTTTGAGATTATTGTACTTTTGTTTCAGTTTTTTTAATCATGAATGTGGGTTTTTCTTTGGGTTTATTTTTATACATATTTTACCATAGTGTTTAGTGGGGGTCTTCTATTATCTCCTGATCTTTTTAAAATATAAAAATGTTAATGCCTCTCATGTTGTAAAAATATATACCATTAGTGTTAGTCACCACTCTGGGGCCTACTGGTGGTGTGACTCAGGGGTCATTATATCATTTTGTCTTTAGGAAGGAAGGGTGTGGCACATTACTTCTCCTTCCATTGTCTTTCCAAAGTTATGTTTTTACAAGGTGAGTATTGAATCACTGTAGGTTTTCTCCAAATTAATTCACTACACACGCCACATGGATATAAAATATTATTTCATTTACATAAAAAAATTAAATAAAACAATATAAAATAAATTATCAAACAAAAAAAATATTTTTATGAAATAATTTATTAATAACCAAACATTATTGCATGGAAAGATAAAAAACAAGTATTTCAAAACCAATTCCAATATCTTTTTGGAATAACCCATTCCAATCCAAAAATACACATATACACATAGGCATACCCATGTTTAATTTCCATACCCACAAGTAGTCTTTCATAGATCTACCATTTCATCATAATGTAGCCAATATTCCATGTCCCATTACTCCATTGGTACTAATCACCAATTCATATTTCAACCAGACCCTGTATGTAACATGAACACACTCAACCAAGTATTCCCAAAAATCAAACCAAAAAAATCATATAAATCAACTTAAAAAGAAAATTTATTCTATTGAAAACATTATATAAATTTTTTTCCATGTATAAAAACAAATCCATATTTTGAAACATCATTTTTTAAATCATGAAACAAAGAACCTTTCACAACCATGAATTTCCCCAAATTTCCAAACCATCACTATATAGGGTTTCTACCAAGATTTTTACATCAATATATAAATAATATTAAGAAATTAAAAAAGTATAAAATCCAGACTTTATATTATAATTAGAGGAGTCATGTTTAAAGAAACCTAACATGGAAACTAAGGATCAAATGATGAACGACACTTATTATTCAACAAAACAGAATTAAAACTCTAAAACCCCACCATAGATATTGTTCCCTATCATCAAAATAGATAAATATCACCATGATTAAAATAATAAATCATAGATCTATACCTATATAAATATATCCTAGAATCAAAGAGAGGGAATAATAATTGACCTAAAACAGCAAACATTAATGGATACTTACCAAGAAATTTGATCTTCAGTGCACCAAGATTTGACATTGGATCACTCCCAAATATGACGGGAGAGTCTCTACAGCCTTTGAAATGATTGAAACCAAATATATAGTGACACTACGGTAAAAAATATTGTTTATAAAACATTATAAATGAGATCGGAAATTTTAGGATCTAATTTTAAAACATGCACAGTTTGGCCACAATGTTAGGAAAAGTGTGTGTAAATAGTTCATATGACTCTGTCTCTGAAAGAATGGTTACTACTAGGTGGAATCATAGTTTTAGAAAACCATGAACCTATATTTTCACCAAAACAAATCACCTTTCTACATTTTCATGGTTTTCTTTTAGATTTTCTTGGTTTGTTTTAACCTTACTGAAACCATGAACCACCAAAATTCACCGAAAACATTTGAAATTTCCTCATAACCCTACAAAAAAACACACAAACACTGAAGAAAATATGATAAATAAATAAAGTTGTAATTACTTTAAAATGTAGTAATGCATATATGATCATATAATAATATCTTCTCACTAGTACTTTAATAATATTTCAATATAACCACTGTTTTTTGTGTTAACATATTCATTTTCCTATGCATGTTTTCATAAAAAAGTTATAGAAATTATTAATAGGATATATATACATCGTTTATAGAATTATATTAATGTAATAAATATCAAATTTTATCATTAAATACCCTTTTTACTGGATTTTATGAATGTTTCATATGGAAAATGAGTCACATCACTTCATGGAGATGGTAGGTCATACATACACAAAAGAAATAATGTCATTATCTTAATAGATTACAAGTATATAATTGAATTATATATAGATTTTACAAAACTATTATCATTTTATTTTTATTTTATAATTTCATTATTTACATCTTTATGAAAATCCATGTGAGTTAGTATTGGAAAAGAATTACATTTGTTTGTGAGGCGGTAGTCCCTCGTACACATTAGGGATGAATTTCTCCCATTGGATAGAGGAGGAGATTTATAAATATGTTTCCATAAACATAATATCATATAATTATATGGGATATATTATTACTATTGTATTTCAATTATTATGAATAATTGTTTGGTGAAAAAAGATGATGTAAAATAGAAAGTGCATAGGTAAGACAATTAACTTTACATAAAAGAAACTCATTTGGACCCATTATTAAGGACCATAGGGTATATCTGTTGGTTATAAAAATATATATATATATTTTGTATCTATTTTCAAGAAATATTTTTTTTGGTTTCTAGAAATGGATTAATATGTGTTAATAACAAAAGGAGATGGGGTTTCATTTTATAACTGGGGATAAGTGGATTTTTTATATAACCAAAACTATTCTATAATGGGTAGTATTTATGATAGTAGGATCCTAAAAAATTGATAAATAATTTAGTGTAGGGATGAAATAGATGATCAAAACCAATAAAAAACAATATATTTTTTAATGATGTTATTTTATTATCCTATAAGATTAATTATTTTTTCTATTTTATTTTTCTCCAGGGTAATTAGTTTTTTAGATACAATTGTAACTGATCCTTCATACAAAAAATTAAATGATCCATATTAGATAATTTTCAGGAAATTATTATTTATATAAAAATAATTTTATAAAATATAAATATTATTTTTTTGTAATCCTAATTTTCACCTAAGATCATGTAATGCTTAAAACCTCATTCCAACCATAATCACAAAAGATGGATTTTACTATCTTTACTATTCATTATGGAAAAAAATTAATATCAACTTATTAAACAATTTTAATTATACTAATTCCAAATACTGATTCAATTTTTAAAAATTCATTTCCCCTATGTGATTGAACTAAATTTTACATTAAAGACATATGTGTAATGAAAATCTTTTTTTAAAAAAATGTTATCTCAAAGGCACAAGGTTTTTATAAAATAATATAAAAATAAATTTACTATAATGACCAAATTTTGTATAATTTTAATATAAAAGGAAAAAAAATTAATTCTTAAATAATTTTAAAAAAAATGGAACATGGAAAACTATTTAAACGAAAAAAGTATTCTTCAATTAAAATCAATTTTTTTTTTAATTATTCACAAATAAATATAAACAATTTTCAAAAAAGTATTTCAAAATAATTTTAATATTTGTATTTCCAAATTTATATATATATTTACTAATAATTTATCAAAAAAATTTGAAAATTCATTTCAAAAAAATGTGTAATGAACATGAAAATACCATTTTTTTAAAAAAATTCTATTTTTAAGAATAAATTTTGATTAATTATTATCTAATTATAAAAATATATATTAGATAGATAAAAAATTATTTCAAAATATATAAATTTCATTATAATAATTCAACAATTGATATTAAAATAATGTAATAATATTTAAACACTCTGTAGTTATAAATACTATTTATAAACCAATTGTTTAATTTTAAAATTTTTTTATTACCATTAATAATAAAATGATAATTAATGATTGTATTTTTTTATGCTTAAACTATATACTTCTTGTAATTTATCTAGTCAAGCTAATACCTTCTAATATAACTGTTGGGTTATAAAATCATAATATTTGTTTAATTCATTATGAATGGGGTATCGTGTACCATATGCTATTGAAGAATTGGATTATTTAAAAGAAGAAAAACGTAAAATTTCATGCTGTTATAATTAATATTTTTATAGAGACCATATATTTCAGATAAATGTTTATTATGAACAAGTACATTATATTTTTATTAAAAAATTCATTAATACTCATATAGCAAATAAATATGTATAATGTAACTCCTGAATTTTATTAAGGCATGAAATTAATTTAATATTACAATTATCTA
The DNA here is from genome assembly GCA_963277665.1 of Viscum album. Lineage (NCBI taxonomy): Eukaryota > Viridiplantae > Streptophyta > Magnoliopsida > Santalales > Viscaceae > Viscum > Viscum album. The sequence continues at coordinate 1,341,311,036 of OY728136.1, forward strand.
GGCAGTTAGATTCTTCATATCAATTGAAAATTTCAACCTTATTATATTATTAATTACTAAAAAATGTGGGTATATTATTACAGTATAGAATTATCATATTCCCATGCTTCTTCTTCTACAACACGATATTTCCAAAAACAATAGAATGATGAGTATCCTTATTCAACAACACCTTCTTTCATTGATCACGAATGTGATCCAATTGATCCTCATTCGAATTATTATCATCCCACTATACTATACAACTAATGAAAACTTCATATGCATCTGGAACATATCTCATTAATAATTAAATATGAATCATTTTATGTTCGTGAGATAAACTCACAGAAAAGGACAAACTGTATGAAACTAATTCAAATTTCTACAGAACCTTGTACTATCAACTAAACCTTGATAATAACATTATTTTTTTCACTAAAACACATAAAACATTTCAATGGGATTATATTAAGAAAAACCTATCAATAAGATGGAGTCTATAAGGTCATTTCATATAACACCTAAAAAGGTGACATATGTATTCTGAAATGAAAATATATTTTATAATAAAATTTATTTGATGATAAATGTTTTTTCCAACATCCATAGTAATAAATTTATGAATTTCATTACCCTCTCCCTATATTTTTCCACTCTTATGAATAAATGAGATATGAAATATTATGAAACCTGAGTCCCGTCTCTAGTAGGCCTCTTGTTGGTAAATATCATAGAGGGAATAATAAAAAAACAGATGGGTGGCATTACCCTCGAGAAGAAAACACATGAAAATATAGATAATACAAACACCATAGAACACTTTATTAGACTAAAATATAAATTAAAACCCAAGAGCACTTATTTAATGATATAGAAGAACTACAATCCCTGATATGAGAAAACAAGTACCAAATGAATAGAAAAGACGATAGTGACCATGAAGCCCAAACAAATCCTACCAAAATGCAAGCTAAAAGTAACCATCCTGATCTCAACCCTACTCCAAATTTCATGAAAATATAGAATATATATACGTTGGGTGATTATTATAGTATACTCAGTAGTATCCTCCCTGCATCCTCTTGAGAAAAAGTAAAGAGATCATGCTAGCACATAGTAAACAACAAGTAAAACTAACTCATCAACTAAACTAGTATATTAAGATCCCATCCTCAGCATGGATAAACTCACCAAGTATCTCATACCAGATAATATAATATTGAATATAATATCAATGGTACCCCACTACTACTTACCCACTGGTTTTACACTTCTCCCCAATGTCGCACATCCTGAGCATCTCTTCCAAGAAAGGATAGGCCACAGACACACGAGTGAAGAAAAACAACACGCACCATCTGAAACAAACAACCAAATCCATGTAACTAAAGATACAAGGTAGGTTCAGATCGAACCAGTATCCTCCAAAAAGTGTATCATAAATTTGGTGTTATACCTCAATCCATTGCATCCCATAAATCAAGTTACAAACATAAATCCATCACAGCCCACACACATTATACCTATAGTAGTCCTTAGAAAACTATATCTACAAATTCTGTGTGCGAAATAACAAAAATCCATTATATCCTACACAAAAATATGTGGGGAAAACTAACGACCATAAATACTAGTAAAAATAACTAACAAGAGAAGAGATCAGGGCCAAAGGGTGAAGTTGGCCATCCATCCTCCCATCGAGATATTGGGGAAATCACCCCCTAGTGATCAAAATCCCCAAGGTGTTAGTTTCCCCAATTTATAATGTGTTGTAACTTATAGGAAAAAATTTACTATATATAATATAGCTCACAACCACACTATAGAAAAAAACTAGTCTCAAACTAAACTATAGCTAATATAACTTGAATTCATCACTGCCATTACTAAGACCCAATATCATATAAGAAGACAACCATTTAAAGAGATACATCAAATTACCTTAGCACATTTCATCAGTTTAACATAATATTAATTAATTATTTTAACATTAATTTATCATTGACATATCTAAATTTCAATACATTATCATAAAAAAATGTTCCATTCCCTCCAAGAATAAGAAAATCATGTCCATAGTATCATAGAATTATAATCTCAGCATCAAATCCCAACAATCTCCAACCCATTGGGTTAAATTTTTTTAAATAAATTACATTCCATATTTCTAGGTACTCTAGGAAAACATCCTACGGTACAAAAAAAGTAAACAACCAAAGCCATCCATATGCCTCATGTAGTATGGAAAGGAAACCTGATAAAAAAACAACCAAACCTTCAGAAATAATAGATTCAAGAAATAATCCAGCTTTCTTTTGAATTGGTGAACCCATATTTAACCAATTCCATCATCTTTGGTGTCCTCCCCTACACCTACATGAATTTCCAGATATATATGGCTACTCTAGGTGTCACCTTCTAAAAAAAACCATGCCTCCCCACCCCTTATACAAAAACATCCCTCCAATCTCAAACATCCTAGGATCACATCACATCTAAGCTTCCTCATCCATCATAAAACTATATCATTCTAGGATCAACCATTCCAAGGACATTTAATAACACACGTATTTGGAAAAGAGCATACAAATTGGGCTCTTGTCCATAAATAATGTTATTCATATTTCACACATAATGATCACTCATAGATCAAAATCTTACGACACTCAGCCTTTACAAGTTTTTAGGGAATCCAGGACCTATAAATGAATTATCTCTTTTCAAAAATCTTGATCTTATTGTACATATAATTAACTAATTCATTATTTACACATTCCAACAATGGATAAAATAAGTATAATCTATAATGAGATGTCACAAAATAATTTAATAATTAATTGTATAATCCTTTAATGTTTTATCGACAAGGATTAACATGTATTTTGTTCCTTTTCCAATATAAGTATGCATGAACACTTTCATCAATTGGATTAACGTCAAATTAAAACAACTACCAGATTCATTAAACCTAACCCTTTTATATTTTATCCAATTAATTATCAATTAATTCTAGATTTATGTTATTTACCAAATTCACATGCTAAACCAAGAATAATATTCACTAAGAATATATAACACTATCTATAAAATCAAGATGCAACCCATTATCATGGTATATAAAAAAACATCACTAAGCCATTGATACCAATTATTTAATCTGATTCAAGTAATTAATTAGGTTAATTTCATTATGATACAAGGGGATAAATCATGATAACTCTATGATTACACATACATTTAGAGAATTAATGACTCCCCTGCCCCAAAAGTGTGTTAATATTATTCTCATGAGAACAGACCAATGCTACATATCCGTATAACATCTCCAGCTATAATTGAATCCACTTGTGGATACCGCACCACAACCGTGACAACAACCATCAAACTAAACTCCATTGGAAACATGGAGATCATGTGCGCCCAAATGGAATAGTGGAAAAGGGGGAAACATTTTGAGGAAACCAAAATATCATATGTGTGACATACATCGGTTTTAAGAAGGATCGAAGGAGGGAGGTTAGGGATCGATCCTTGACAAAGGAATCCCCAAAATGTCGAATAGGGTGTCACCGGGTCACCTGGAACGAGAGAGATGGGTGTTTCAACTCTAGGGATTGACATCCTGAGCAGTTGGAAAACATACAACATCGGCGATTTACATGACATGTAATCACAATTCAAATAATGTAATCCTAAAGGATTGATTCCATCCAAAAAAATGTCACCTTTTTTTATTATTACTTTCTAACCCTGATCCAATTACTATTATGTAAAATTTTTACAAGGCATGAAATATCATTTATTCTAGGTTTTATTTGCTGAACTCCTATATATTTCCTCAAAGCCTCCTCCGAGCACCTCAATCATAGGAAACATTCAAAATGATGATCCAGATGGATCCAAGACCTTACATTAGAGTCCACTGAAAACATTATCATCCTTGAGAATCCAAAACCAACCAAGAGGGGAAACATAAAGGGGTATTCCAAACTACCACCCCATGAGATACCTCACAATACTCTTATCACCATAGGTTCTAAACCACCTCACCCAATCAAAAGGGTCTCTACACGGTGAGTAGATGAATTACTCATAGTGTCTTTTCCACCTATAGCAGGAGAGTATAATCATACAAACATAGAAAGATAAACGTGGAAAGCATGTGGAAAACCCCCACGTATTCGCCTCTCATTGAAATAGACAAATCCACCTAAAGAAACAAGGTAAATATATCATACTAACCAAAACAGGTGGATAACAACACAAAAATGTGATATAAGAGTCAAGATAAACATCAAACAACTCAGGGTATTGAGCAATTATCTGTGAATCACATTAACAAGTACTCTCCTCCATGCCACTATGTCACCACAAGACACAAACCAAGGGGATAAAATACCCACATAACACCTTCTCCTAGAGTATTTGGATCTCTATAGGTTGCTCCATGATGATCATATCATTTTCAACATCTATCTCATTGTAAAATATTATGTTAGAGTCACCATGAAGATAATGGAAGAGCTCTGACATGGGAAATATTTCATGTATCCAGATCATCTATGGGAGAAGAGATATATTATATTCCATGACTCCAACATGATAAAACTCTTAGAAAGGCCTAACAAACCAGGTAGAAATCTTACTCCCCTGAATAAACTTTATTTTTCCATGATGGGGAGTCACATTCAAGAACACATGTCCCCCAACATAAAAATACAGTGCTCTCCTCATATTATTGTCATAGGATTTCTAATGACCCTACACCTCTTTCTCTGTCTTGAATATCACATGAACCATCTATTTCATATTTTATATGAGTTTTGGTATGATAATTGATTACTTATTTACCCATGTATAAAACAAAATAGAACAAAAATGATTATCCATATTGGGCTTAAAACTATTTGATAAAAATTGTTTATTGAAAACAACTATTTTTAGCATACTCTACCAAGGAATGGTGCCCCATCCACAAACCTCCACAATCTAGGGAAAAAGAGTGAAACATTTCTTCAAGAGTTTGGATGGTCTTTTCTATCTGACCATCCGTCTATGGATAAAAATTATTCCTCACGCATAGCTAAGAATCAAGACCATATTGAAGACCTATTCAAACCATGGAGGTAAAATTAGGATCTCAATTAGAAAAGTCCTTCCTCATGACTCCATGTAGTCTCAGCACCTCCTCAAAATATTTCCCCAATAAAACCTCAAATGATCATTACTCCCTGATCACTCTAAAGTGGGATGATTTCATCCAATGATTCACTATCACACATGTATCATCATATAAACCCTGATCTCATGGTAAACAGGTAATAATTTCCATCGATATATCCTCCCACATCCATTGAGGAATATCTAACATCTGGGGGAAACCATCAAGAACACGGTTCACAACATTATCCTTCTACAAGACCAATCATCGAGACACAAAACTTGAATATACATGCATCTTCCAAGGCCACCCAAAGTGACCTACCAATGCTCGACACATATTTTTAATGCAAGTATGTACTTCCAAATGTGTTATATGGAACTCTATGAAATCAATATGACACATTTCCAATAGAATATTTATTCAATTAATCCAAAATCATTTTTTTTCATCCTCAGACCAACCATCAAAGGCCTCACCACAAACAAATCAGTCTCCCCAAACCTCCAACTCAATATCCCCAAACGAATATTCCTTCACCTACTGTAATAGAGAAGAATTCACTATCATCTAAAAAAGAAAAACTCTTCCCATAACATCTCCCATATCTGGATACAATGGTGAGTTATCTTCCATCAATCTCTTATAATGACAAGATTTACACACTACAACACTATGCAACATCCAACTCACTGCATCAGCCAAAAAATTCCTCTTTTTAGTTGTATACAAAATCTCAAAGTAATAATACAATATTAACTACCCCACATGATAAGATTAAATATAATTAAAAGTAGTATCCATAAAAACAAATTTATTGAATTTAATTTTCCTTATCACTACTTTAAGGAAGAAATGCATATTTTAGTTTACATGAAGAAGAATTATCTTATTAGCTATAGGTAACTTTGAACTACCTAAGAGTTATGGGATGAAAAAAAAATATCATTGGAATATTTTTTATGAAATGTAGTATGTAATAAATCATGAATAAAACAATTAAATGAAGTGAAATATAGTGATTTTATAGATAAATGATTCCTCCTATTATTTTAAATTAATTGAAAAAATATTAATCACATTATATATTGAATATGAATGAATAATTAAAGTCACAATGTCCTCAATATTGATTTTTTTTATAAAAACAACGAAGGATCCTTATAAAATTATATTTATTAATTAAATATTGAAATGGATGATTATATAAATGCATAGAAATATTTTCAAAGACACAATGATTCAAAATAGAGCCTAAGTATATAACTATGGTTGAACGTCCCAATAGAACCCCTCATAAAAGAATTTTTTTATGAAATAGTATATATCAAATTAAATTATAGAAAATAAATCACCTAAAAAATCTTTATGATAACAGATGTAGAGTACAAAAAAGTATTATCAATAATGGAGAAAAAACATTTGAATAAAAATCACAGGATGTGGCTAAGGTGAATGATATGATGGGGAATCATGATCAAATGGATAAATTTTATACCTATAAGATTATCTATACAAATTAATATCATAATGTCATCGAATTGAACTGGGTATTATCAAATAAATAAAATAGATGTGGTGCTATAATTAAATATAATAATCGAGTAATAAGAAATGAGATGTTCTAATTAAGGTTTCTTATATATATATATGTATATTCCTTTTATCTCATGACATGGATTAAATCTATTTTATTTTTCATAATAGTGGATATGATATTTTTATATAAATTTTTTCTTGTGGATGTTAAACAATATTTCATGAATGAAATTCTGTAATGGGAAGTGTATATCAAATAACCTATGATGTTCTTGATTGGGAATGATTAAATTAATTTCCATTAGATTAAGAAAGTGTGGTATGTATTCAAAAAAACATTATTATTAATATTATAGACTTGACTATTATATATATATGTTTGAGATTAGATGTGGTGGGATAGATCCTATACTAGATATTAATATTCTTAATGAATGCAATTTAATGGTATTTGTATTTTTTTTGAAATTATATCTTTGGGAATCGAACATGATTCAATAGAAAATTTTTTAATATGATGAAATATATTATAGATATTTATATTACTATTTAGATCACATTCTTTCATGGATTTCATGATATTTAAATGAATGGTTTTATGTTAATCTCATACACTAATTATGAATATTAATTTCAATGGGTATTTGGAATATATGATTCTAATATTTTTTCCTCCCATATTTTAGATAAAAAGTATCATGAAAAAATTTGAGGATGAGAAATTATATTATAATAATTTATAAAAAAGTGTTACTCTAATTCATAAATATTTGACTGATACACATCCTAACATATGTTATGTCACATGTCTAGTATTTTGGATTCAATTTATTCCCAAAGAAGAATATATATTTTTAGTGAAAGGGATCATCAAGTACATCAAGGGAGTGAACAATTTTTTATATTTATTCTATTATGAAAGGATGCATGATCTCTAAACCATCCCATATGATGATAGGGTATTAACTGTATTGGATTTAAAATCTAATAGCATGGGATCAATCATTATTGTAAATAAATGTTAATGACGAATACAAAATAAGTAATACAATATGTCCTTATTCATAGATTTGGTTTAACATATAGAAATCCCAAATTCATGAAAAAATCTATAAAATCTTTACGATTTAGTGTATCAACCAATGGTAGACAAATTTGATAAAAAAAGTTATATCATTCTAAAAAACAATACATTTTAGCACTCACAAAAAATAGACATAGATGTTCCATATGAAATTATCAAGGAAAACGTAAAATAGTGAGTTATTAAAATGATGTTTTCACTGTTCACCATGTATCTTTTATTTTTACCAAACCCATGGATACATAGGCATTCAGGAAGAAAAAATTTATTTTTAGTGTACAAACTCCTCCTCACCATGTAGGATAATTCACTATATACCCATCTACCCTCATGTACATTTTTATTAATGGAATATATTTAATGATGTATATGTTCCTAAGAATCTTTTTGAATAGTTGATATATCATATTTGGGAGTATGGGATATAGAATAATTATTTACCCTAAACCATATCGAAATAAATTTACTACATAATGTATTATCTTGATTCCCAAACTGAGATAATTAACAAGTAGGTTTAGAGGATATATTTATTCCTACATATATTATAAGATATATGAAGACATACCCGTCATTTAATTTTATTTTCAATAGGGGAATTATTTAGGGGTTTAATTTTTTATTTCGTAAGATATTTTGTATGGTTATAACTCAGAAAAGAGTTAAAACGATTGAAAAATATACCATGTTGGAAAAAAATTTATGAAATTTATTTCACAATGTTGGAATTATTTTTAATTAGTTATTATTTTTATAATGGTTGTATATGTTCTTATGGGAATTTAAATAAACTAAAATCATGTAGAATAAACACATAAACATGTTGTTTATACATGTATTAAATTATAATGCCATGGTTGATTTGACTTTATAATGATGTTAGATCATGAAGTTGATTTGATATCAACATGTGGTCGCACCATGCGCACGAATATAATGTTATAGCTTATTATAATTGAATGTTTAGTAACATCACATGGTTAGTTGTAGAGCCCTAAAAATATATACTTTAAGTAGTGTGTATGGTTACTGAAATAAATTTCTTTCATGGAGTTTATCCTAGAGACATTCTATTTCTTTCAAATATGAAAAATTCAAAATAGGGTCCTCAAATAAAATAAATGCATGGGTAGTTTGGTGAATAAAAATAATCAAAATGGATTGAATCATATGGAATATTTCCTAAATAATAACTCAACATTTTGAATATGTTTTTAATAAATTATTCAAACATAAATTATTTTCTATGTTTGAATAAAGATTTTTATTAAATATTCTTTTCATGGTAACTGTTTTTTTTTCTTTATAAAGAATTTATAATAAATTATGTATTATTCTTGAAGAAAATAAGGAAATTGTTGAATGAATAAGGATATGAAATGTAAACTAAATTCTAATATGGAAAATATAGAGCTAGTTTTGGGTTATTTCATCTCTAAATAGTGACCTATTGATGATCACACAATCTAGTAGGACTAAGGATTGATCAAACCCAATTATAATGGATATTGAATGTCTAAAATTAAATTTCATGAGGTATTCATATAAGGTGTATAGAGTGAAATATTATAATGATATTGTTTTAAAAAAAACTAGGAGGAGAAATAAGTGAATATGATAATACATGCAATTAATTTGTTGGTTATTATTAATGACAATTATTATATGAATCCAAAAAGTTTCTCATCATTTTTATTTCATTGGATTAAGAAGTGTGTTTGAGAAGGAAGGAGGAATTAATCATATGATTGGTATTTATCCTTTAGTGATGTCCCATAACAACCAATGTTTAGACTGCTGCTCCACTAATATATCAATACATTTTATATATTTCTTCCTTAGAAAAATGGTTTTTAGAACTATGTAGAAACTGCACATCTTCATATCAATTTCCTTTCATATACCTGTATATGGGTGAATGAATTAATGAAGTATTTTTAAAAATGTTGTCACAACCCCCTCCCTAAAAAGTGTACCCCTACAGGGTAGGAAATGTGAGAAGAGTGATAATGACCTCCTAGGTCCCTCCTATAGTAGGCTCTGGGTTGGAGACTACCCCCAAGGGTATAATAAATAATCAAAAGAGAGGAATTACACTATAATAGAACACATGAGGAAGAGAGATATAATATATACACCAACCAACTCATGCAAAAAATAAAATATAATATAAAACCCATGTACACTTATGTAATTTCATTTAAAACTCAACTTTAACTGAAAAGGAAACTACATGTACAACAAGAGAGTAAAATGACAGTACCCAAAAATCCCAAAAAACTCCATCAAAACCCTGAGCTAATTGTAACAAGGATGATCTCCAACCGGAACAAAGTGACCAGAAAAATAATTCATATAAATGTAGGTTGACTATAATAGTATACTTAGTATGATCCTCCCTAAATCCTCTCATGAAAAATTAATGATAGCATCCTAATGTACAATGAACATAAAGTGAAACTAAGTCATCACATAAACAGGTATACTATGTTCCCATCCTCACCATGGATACTCTCTCCATGTATCATACACAAGAGTATATAATATAATAATAAATATTAGGGGTACCATTCTACCACTTCTCAAATGGTTTTCTTCTTTTACAGACATCGACATCCTGATAATTTTTCTCCAAAAAGGATTCCCCGAAGACACTTGGGAGAAGCACCACAACTGCACCTCAATCTACAAAAATCACCATGTCCAACTTAAAAAGTAACCTCGTAGTTTCTGGGATCCACCACATCCCGTATAACTTATATCATACATCGATTATTATACCTCAAGCCATTACAATCCATACATTGAGTAAGGATCCTCAATCCACCATAGACTATACATGTTATAAATATTGTATCACTTAGGAAACTATACCAAGAATATATGTGTGTGAAATAAGAACAGGACATTATAGACCTCTACCCACATATATGGGGAAAACTATCCATCTTGCATTCAAGCGCATGTGACTACCTAGAGAAGAGAGTAGGGACAAAAGGAGTAGTCAGCCATCTATCCTCCCACCAGGATGTAGGGGAGGACTCCCTCCAGGGAAAGAATCATCGGGGTTTCAGTCACCCTAATAGACAGGGTGGAGTATCATATAGGGAAAAAATTTATATGATATAATATAGATCAATAACACTCTATGGGAGAAAACCAAGTCTTATAATCAATAACATCTAATATCTCTCAGACTCCTAGCAACCACATCAATGACTAGAGATCCTATAATCACCCAACCATTCAAAGAGCTATAATAAATTACTTTATCCATTTGGGTTATTTTCACTTTACGTGAATTAATACTTTAACCATTAATTAACCATTATCATTTAAACATTTCATTTCATCAGCATCACAACAAAAGGTCTATTCCATCCAGGCATAACCAAACCAAGTCCATAATTGCCCAAAAGTATAACCTTTCACATTGCATCCCAACAATCACTAACCCCATCGGTTCAACATCATTTATTCAGTCATTTATTAACATAATTATCACATTTCTATAATTTTAGGAATTCTAAAGAAACATTATAATATAATAAACACAAGGGGCTTAACACAGCTTGTATATGAACTACCCTTCGAGTCTTCTCCACCAATAATAGGAGAACATGACCATCCTTCATTGAGAAGATAATAAAAAAACGTGGCATACATCACACATCTTTGAATCTTTTGGATGAAGGGTAAGAAAGACCATTTTCCTCAAGAAGTGGGGAAATTAAAGAAGATAAACACACATAATTTAAAACAACAATCACTTTCATGTCAATAGGTAAGCCTGGATTCAACCCATTCCATCATCACAATGTCCTCCCTAACACCCTCATTCATAAAATGAAGTATATCTCCACTCTAGGGGCCAACTGATGCCATAGCCACTGGGACTCCCTGCCCCCACATACCACTATAGCCCTCTAGGATCAGATATCCTATGTTCACTCTATAACAAAAGCAGTAGGAAACAAACAACATAACCACTAGGATCATGGCCATAAACAAGGAATTCATCCTTCAGGAACAATGAGCACTCAAAACACCAAAGCATAAGGATCATGGCCATTAATTTTATTATGGTAACTCGGAACCCTTTAAATAATTATCTATATCACACAACCCATTTATCCATTCTTTATTGAATTTACTATGTCATTTAAACATGCATAAATGTATCCATATGATTATCATCAAATCGTAACAACACCAAACAGATTCATTAACATTCTTATTTATCTTCAAAAAATTAATTCAAAATTAATCCCAAATTTATGTTATATACCAATTTATAAAAAAATATAATGCACTAAACCATGATAGAAAAGATATCACTATTTATAGAGAAAAAAATAGACAATAACATCATAAAGAAATTTATACCAATTCTTTAATCCAGTTCAAATATTTATTTTTGTAAATTTCATTATGATACATTAAGATAAAACATGATAACACTATGAATACATGTGAATAAAATTGAGAATCCACAATTCCAGTACCCCAAAATGGATTACGAAATTGTTTGAACAACAACAGGCCTACACAAAATATCATGATCACCTCTGCAGCAACGACTTCACCTACCCATGGACACTATGACACAACCGCATTAACAACACCCAAGAAATGTCCATTAGAATCCTAGAGATCACATGCCATAACATAACAAGGAGAATGGGATGAAATGTATCGAGCAACCTAGAAGAATGGAGGTAGAACATAACTTATATTTAAGACAGATCAACACATCCTTGTTTCACAAAATCATTGGGTGTACATGTAGCAGGAATAACACTATGGATAACACGATTCAAGGTCGAAAAAAATTGAAAAATCCATGGGAAGTGAAGTTTATGGGAATAAAATACCCAGTAAAACAAAAAGGATGAAAAATGAAGAATGTATCTCGAACATTTGAAAATAAAAACGAATCAATAGTTTAGATGCAGTTTAGATATTACATTAAAAGAGCATCTAGTAAAGACTATGTGGTTTGCTAAGTAAAGACATCTAGCCCCTTAGTAAAAATAATATATGAGTTATTGGCTTTTAATCAGCATTAAATATCCTAAAATAAGCCATTGATTTTTTTACGTCAATGAAAATGTCAATCGAGAAAAGATTTAGGATGTATGAAACACTATTCACGTCTGCCTCCCTGATGAAATTGTTCACATATGTTACATCAACGATGAATCACTAATTGGTGACACGTCAAGATATTACTCACTGACAAATCACTCATTGAGAGAGGACTCGCCAACATATGACTCTCTGACAGATCACTCGCTGACAGAAAACTCACCAATATACGAGTCACCAACAGCTGACTCCCCAATAGATGAATTTCCAAAATAAGACTCACCGACATATGACTCGCCAATATATGACTCGTCGATGGCACAATTCATAGAACTAGTCACACTTTTACATTACTGAAAATTAGTAAAAGTGTTCCAAATAAGTCACCTTGACCTCTCAGAACACCTCAAACAAAATATTTTTCAAAAGGAATGTCCAAGATAGGTCATGGACTCTATATCTGATAGCTTTTAAAATGTTCTCTACCTCGATAATCTAAAAACAACCAATAGAGGAAATAAAAAGGGGTTCAAACAACCACCCATCAAGATACCTCTCAAGGATCTCTCCACCAATGGAGATCAACTATTTCTTCAAAGTAACCATGAAATACCTAGAGAAAACCACACCTATATTCTAAAAACTCTCTTAGGGGATATACCTATCAAATAATATCAAGACACTACAAGAAAAAAAAGAAATCCATGTAATAGACATGGAATTTCTATAACCCCAAATGAACATTGTTTGAATAAAAGAGTTATACATAAAACAAGTCAAGGCACTGAGAACATATATGTGAGTCATGTTGCCATGTAATTTGCTACAAATAACTATTATTCTATAATACACAAACAAAGGGGATATAATGCATCCAAAACACCATCTTCTTGTGGTCATGGATCTCTAATGTCTGCTTCTCAAAGGTCACATCATCATCTAGATCGATCTCACCCAAATCGATGAAATGGGAGTCGTCATGAAGATAAAAATGAAGCTATGACACATGAAAAAAATTGTGTAACCTACTCATCTATTAGATAAGTTCTACCCGATATGGAAAGACTCCAACATCAACAAAAACCTTGAAAGTCCCAACAAAATAGTGATTAAGCTTACTCCCACAACCAAGCCTTCAATGCCCACAACGGGGAGTCACCATAAGAAGCAAGTGGTCCACAATTTAAAACTCTGGAGGTTTCCTCCTATGTATAGGACTAATGAGGATCATGTGCTCCCTTTACCCTCTTCAGAATCACATGAACCATCTATATCATATTATATACCAGTTTAAGCATTTGAATTGTTGACTCTTCGACCCGAGTCTAGCATAATAGAGAATGGAAGGGTCAGCCATATAAGACATTAAACGATGCCATACTGATGGTGGAATGAAATCTATCATTGTAAAAGAACTCTTTTGAGGGAATGTGACTCATCCACAAACATCCAAAATCCATGACCCAAGGGCACAACATTTCTTCATGTGTTTGGATTGTCTGCTCTGTCTGACCATCCATTTGCAGATGAAAAGAAGTTCTATGGAATAACTGAGAACCAAAATCATAATGGATACCTCTCCACTCATTAGTGGTAAAATGGTTATTGATAAGAAATTATCATCCTCATTATTCTATGTTGTCTCACCAACTCCTCATCTTATTTCCTGGAAAAAAACTCCCCTGAACTCGACTCCTTCATCACTATAAGGGGGAAGACTTCATCAAATGATCCAATAACACACATATTACATCATATCTTCCCAGATGTCGATGAAAAATAATATCAAATTACATCAGGATTTCATCCCACATCAACTGAAGAACATCAAATGGATAGGGAAAATCACTGGGAACACGGTGCCCGACATTCACCATATGGAAGACAAAACACCGAGACACAAACTCTACAACTACACACATCAGTAGAGGCCACCAAAACTGACTCCTCAAAGATCATTACATATTTATCATGTCTAGAGGTACTGCCAAGGGAGAACTGTAGAACTATATGAGAACCATATCACACATTTACAATGGAATGAAAATCCTTCCCTGAAACAACACTCGATGTCATTCCTCCTCAGACTAGCCATTTTGGGAATTTCCAAAAATGTATCAGCCTCTCCAGACCACCACCTCAGGATCACCCAATAGGGGCTCTTCCACTTGTAGCACCATAGATGATTTCACAATTATATGACAAAGAAAACCTCTACCCAAAATTATCCCATATCCATATGTAATGTAGAATGTTCTTCTATTACTCTTCAGGAATCACTTGATTCACACAATACATCAGTACACAACTTCCAGCTCAGTGCATCTGCTACTATATTTCCCTTACCATGTTTATAAGAGATTTTGATGCCATAATACTATTAGAACTCCATCCACTGATGATATAGAAATTAAAAGTCACACTGGAAGAAAACTTTCCCTAGGCTCTTATGATCGGTGAAGACCACAAAACACTCGCTAATGAGGTAATGTCTCCACAATGTCAGAGAAAACAACATTATCACCAAATCAAGATCATGGGTGGCACATTTATGTTTGTGGGGATGCGAGAATCATGACCCATATGAAATGAATGATATCTACTACATCATAACACATCCCTATTCCATATAAGAATCATCACAGAAAATCTCAAATTGAACACCTTTTACTGGAAGACAAAGAATTGGAACACTTATCGACTTCTCCTTAAGGTACTCAATAGCATCAAAAAACTGATCAGTCCATCCTAATACCTGATAATTTTTGGTAAATGATGTTAAGGGATTCGCAACAAATGGGAAATATGCTTCAACCCACCCATAATATCCTGCATGACAAAGGAAACATCACACTTCTATCACCATCTTGGGGGATGACCAAGACAAAACTGATTCTATCACTGAAAGATCCATAACTAATACCTGCTGGGATAAAAAATTACCCAATAAATGGACTTCTCTATCCCAAAACAAACATTTTTATATATTCCCAAACAACTACTCAGGATTAATAATTCCCAAAATAGCATGCATATTTCCTTCATGCTCCTCCCCATACGGTGATTACATAGGGATGTAATTGATGAAAACAAACATGAACTTATCCAGCAACTCATGGAACACATTTTTCATTAACATCATTAACACAATTGAATAATTCGTCACATGAAACGACACCGAAAGAACTCGTAATGTCCATGATGATAATGGAATGTAGTCTTTCGAATATCCTCACACTTCACTCGCATTTGATGATATCCTGAATGAAAATTGATCATCAAGAACAAACATTAATCCTTTAGTTGATCGAATAAATAATCAATATATTGAAGAGGATAGATATTATTTACTGTCACTGTGATTAAGAGATGATAATCGATAGAAATTCACAAATTGAGGTAGCCTTCAATAGGAACGAAACTACTGAACCCCACAATGACACACTCGACCAAACAAAACCACACAGTAACAGACCATCGAGCTATATACGCAACTCCTACAACTCGGAGGGAACCATATGATATGGATAAATCATGATTAGAGATTCTCTTGTCTATATATCTATCCTGAACTCGATCCCCCGTCGAGGGGCTAACACTACATCCTATTCTGAAAAGACATCAGGGTACTCTTCCATGATCCTCAAAAATGCAGACTACTAAACCCTTGATGAACTCAACATCATCATAGCCATCATGGATGGAAAGGTTGAAACATTCCTAGGACCCATCCGAGGGTCCCAGCCACCAAAAAGCACCGCTAGATCTCCAACAACATCGAAGAACAACACCTACCTCTACAAAGAATCCATAATGGCATGCAATGAATACAAACAATCCATGACGAAGATAACATCATATGGTAATACTTGTAATAATAAGAAATATCCCCAAGATTGGTGCTTCCCCATCACTAGCTGACATTCTTTGCATACATCACACAAGTTAGTTTGTCCTCAAACTGATATAGTCAATGACAAGGGATCTGGATGCCTCTCTACCTCATGTCCCAATGTATGGACAAGGGTAGGTGATATGAAGGACTGTAGCCCTCCATAATCAAATTAGGCATTTATTGAATTATATTAAAATCAAATGGTATCTCAGACAATGTCAAGATCACCTTACACAAGCAACACTGACACATGGAGCAAACCATGAACTCACTGACCATGATGGAGACTACCACTATAGAAGTGATATTCTCTGTGAGTATCAAGAGTATCCCACGGCTATCCCCTTCCTGCCCCATTATATCTCTACTGATCTAGAACTGGTGCATCCAACTGCTACTACCTCAGGTAGAACTACCTCAGCAGGGGAACCAGATGTCGAACACCTGACACAGGCTAAATAAAACATTTCAATGGGATTATATTAAGAAAAACCTATCAATAAGATGGAGTCTATAAGGTCATTTCATATAACACCTAAAAAGGTGACATATGTATTCTGAAATGAAAATATATTTTATAATAAAATTTATTTGATGATAAATGTTTTTTCCAACATCCATAGTAATAAATTTATGAATTTCATTACCCTCTCCCTATATTTTTCCACTCTTATGAATAAATGAGATATGAAATATTATGAAACCTGAGTCCCGTCTCTAGTAGGCCTCTTGTTGGTAAATATCATAGAGGGAATAATAAAAAAAACAGATGGGTGGCATTACCCTCGAGAAGAAAACACATGAAAATATAGATAATACAAACACCATAGAACACTTTATTAGACTAAAATATAAATTAAAACCCAAGAGCACTTATTTAATGATATAGAAGAACTACAATCCCTGATATGAGAAAACAAGTACCAAATGAATAGAAAAGACGATAGTGACCATGAAGCCCAAACAAATCCTACCAAAATGCAAGCTAAAAGTAACCATCCTGATCTCAACCCTACTCCAAATTTCATGAAAATATAGAATATATATACGTTGGGTGATTATTATAGTATACTCAGTAGTATCCTCCCTGCATCCTCTTGAGAAAAAGTAAAGAGATCATGCTAGCACATAGTAAACAACAAGTAAAACTAACTCATCAACTAAACTAGTATATTAAGATCCCATCCTCAGCATGGATAAACTCACCAAGTATCTCATACCAGATAATATAATATTGAATATAATATCAATGGTACCCCACTACTACTTACCCACTGGTTTTACACTTCTCCCCAATGTCGCACATCCTGAGCATCTCTTCCAAGAAAGGATAGGCCACAGACACACGAGTGAAGAAAAACAACACGCACCATCTGAAACAAACAACCAAATCCATGTAACTAAAGATACAAGGTAGGTTCAGATCGAACCAGTATCCTCCAAAAAGTGTATCATAAATTTGGTGTTATACCTCAATCCATTGCATCCCATAAATCAAGTTACAAACATAAATCCATCACAGCCCACACACATTATACCTATAGTAGTCCTTAGAAAACTATATCTACAAATTCTGTGTGCGAAATAACAAAAATCCATTATATCCTACACAAAAATATGTGGGGAAAACTAACGACCATAAATACTAGTAAAAATAACTAACAAGAGAAGAGATCAGGGCCAAAGGGTGAAGTTGGCCATCCATCCTCCCATCAAGATATTGGGGAAAGCACCCCCTAGTGATCAAAATCCCCAAGGTGTTAGTTTCCCCAATTTATAATGTGTTGTAACTTATAGGAAAAAATTTACTATATATAATATAGCTCACAACCACACTATAGAAAAAAACTAGTCTCAAACTAAACTATAGCTAATATAACTTGAATTCATCACTGCCATTACTAAGACCCAATATCATATAAGAAGACAACCATTTAAAGAGATACATCAAATTACCTTAGCACATTTCATCAGTTTAACATAATATTAATTAATTATTTTAACATTAATTTATCATTGACATATCTAAATTTCAATACATTATCATAAAAAAATGTTCCATTCCCTCCAAGAATAAGAAAATCATGTCCATAGTATCATAGAATTATAATCTCAGCATCAAATCCCAACAATCTCCAACCCTTTGGGTTAAATTTTTTTAAATAAATTACATTCCATATTTCTAGGTACTCTAGGAAAACATCCTACGGTACAAAAAAAGTAAACAACCAAAGCCATCCATATGACTCATGTAGTATGGAAAGGAAACCTGATAAAAAAACAACCAAACCTTTAGAAATAATAGATTCAAGAAATAATCCAGCTTTCTTTTGAATTGGTGAACCCATATTTAACCAATTCCATCATCTTTGGTGTCCTCCCCTACACCTACATGAATTTCCAGATATATATGGCTACTCTAGGTGTCACCTTCTAAAAAAAACCATGCCTCCCCACCCCTTATACAAAAACATCCCTCCAATCTCAAACATCCTAGGATCACATCACATCTAAGCTTCCTCATCCATCATAAAACTATATCATTCTAGGATCAACCATTCCAAGGACATTTAATAACACACGTATTTGGAAACGAGCATACAAATTGGGCTCTTGTCCATAAATAATGTTATTCATATTTCACACATAATGATCACTCATAGATCAAAAGCTTACGACACTCAGCCTTTACAAGTTTTTAGGGAATCCAGGACCTATAAATGAATTATCTCTTTTCAAAAATCTTGATCTTATTCTACATATAATTAACTAATTCATTATTTACACATTCCAAAAATGGATAAAATAAGTATAATCTATAATGAGATGTCACAAAATAATTTATTAATTAATTTTATAATCCTTTAATGTTTTATCGACAAGGATTAACATGTATTTTGTTCCTTTTCCAATATAAATATGCATGAACACTTTCATCAATTGGATTAACGTCAAATTAAAACAACTACCAGATTCATTAAACCTAACCCTTTTATATTTTATCCAATTAATTATCAATTAATTCTAGATTTATGTTATTTACCAAATTCACATGCTAAACCAAGAATAATATTCACTAAGAATATATAACACTATCTATAAAATCAAGATGCAACCCATTATCATGGTATATAAAAAAACATCACTAAGCCATTGATACCAATTATTTAATCTGATTCAAGTAATTAATTAGGTTAATTTCATTATGATACAAGGGGATAAATCATGATAACTCTATGATTACACATACATTTAGAGAATTAATGACTCCCCTGCCCCAAAAGTGTGTTAATATTATTCTCATGAGAACAGACCAATGCTACATATCCGTATAACATCTCCAGCTATAATTGAATCCACTTGTGGATACCGCACCACAACCGTGACAACAACCATCAAACTAAACTCCATTGGAAACATGGAGATCATGTGCGCCCAAATGGAATAGTGGAAAATGGGGAAACATTTTGAGGAAACCAAAATATCATATGTGTGACATACATCGGTTTTAAGAAGGATCGAAGGAGGGAGGTTAGGGATCGATCCTTGACAAAGGAATCCCCAAAATGTCGAATAGGGTGTCACCGGGTCACCTGGAACGAGAGAGATGGGTGTTTCAACTCTAGGGATTGACATCCTGAGCAGTTGGAAAACATACAACATCGGCGATTTACATGACATGTAATCACAATTCAAATAATGTAATCCTAAAGGATTGATTCCATCCAAAAAAATGTCACCTTTTTTATTATTACTTTCTAACCCTGATCCAATTACTATTATGTAAAATTTTTACAAGGCATGAAATATCATTTATTCTAGGTTTTATTTGCTGAACTCCTATATATTTCCTCAAAGCCTCCTCCAAGCACCTAAATCATAGGAAACATTCAAAATGATGATCCAGATGGATCCAAGACCTTACATTAGAGTCCACTGAAAACATTATCATCCTTGAGAATCCAAAACCAACCAAGAGGGGAAACATAAAGGGGTCTTCCAAACTACCACCCCATGAGATACCTCACAATACTCTTATCACCATAGGTTCTAAACCACCTCACCCAATCAAAAGGGTCTCTACATGGTGAGTAGATGAATTACTCATAGTGTCTTTTCCACCTATAGCAGGAGAGTATAATCATACAAACATAGAAAGATAAACGTGGAAAGCATGTGGAAAACCCCCACGTATTCGCCTCTCATTGAAATAGACAAATCCACCTAAAGAAACAAGGTAAATATATCATACTAACCAAAACAGGTGGACAACAACACAAAAATGTGATATAAGAGTCAAGATAAACATCAAACAACTCAGGGTATTGAGCAATTATCTGTGAATCACATTAACAAGTACTCTCCTCCATGCCACTATGTCACCACAAGACACAAACCAAGGGGATCAAATACCCACATAACACCTTCTCATAGAGGATTTGGATCTCTATAGGTTGCTCCATGATGATCATATCATTTTCAACATCTATCTCATTGTAAAATATTATGTTAGAGTCACCATGAAGATAATGGAAGAGCTCTGACATGGGAAATATTTCATGTATCCAGATCATCTATGGGAGAAGAGACATATTATATTCTATGACTCCAACATGATCAAACTCTTAGAAAGGCCTAACAAACCAGGTAGAAATCTTACTCCCCTGAATAAACTTTATTTTTCCATGATGGGGAGTCACATTCAAGAACACATGTCCCCCAACATAAAAATATAGTGCTCTCCTCATATGATTGTCATAGGATTTCTAATGACCCTACACCTCTTTCTCTGTCTTGAATATCACATGAACCATCTATTTCATATTTTATATGAGTTTTGGTATGATAATTGATTACTTATTTACCCATGTATAAAACAAAATAGAACAAAAATGATTATCCATATTGGGCTTAAAACTATTTGATAAAAATTGTTTATTGAAAACAACTATTTTTAGCATACTCTACCAAGGAATGGTGCCCCATCCACAAACCTCCACAATCTAGGGAAAAAGAGTGAAACATTTCTTCAAGAGTTTGGATGGACTTTTCTATCTGACCATCCGTCTATGGATAAAAATTATTCCTCACGCATAGCTAAGAATCAAGACCATATTGAAGACCTATTCAAACCATGGAGGTAAAATTAGGATCTCAATTAGAAAAGTCCTTCCTCATGACTCCATGTAGTCTCAGCACCTCCTCAAAATATTTCCCCAATAAAACCTCAAATGATCATTACTCCCTGATCACTCTAAAGTGGGATGATTTCATCCAATGATTCACTATCACACATGTATCATCATATAAACCCTGATCTCATGGTAAACAGGTAATAATTTCCATCGATATATCCTCCCACATCCATTGAGGAATATCTAACATCTGGGGGAAACCATCAAGAACACGGTTCACAACATTATCCTTCTACAAGACCAATCATCGAGACACAAAACTTGAATATACATGCATCTTCCAAGGCCACCCAAAGTGACCTACCAATGCTCGACACATATTTTTAATGCAAGTATGTACTTCCAAATGTGTTATATGGAACTCTATGAAATCAATATGACACATTTCCAATAGAATATTTATTCAATTAATCCAAAATCATTTTTTTTCATCCTCAGACCAACCATCAAAGGCCTCACCACAAACAAATCAGTCTCCCCAAACCTCCAACTCAATATCCCCAAACGAATATTCCTTCACCTACTGTAATAGAGAATAATTCACTATCATCTAAAAAAGAAAAACTCTTCCCATAACATCTCCCATATCTGGATACAATGGTGAGTTATCTTCCATCAATCTCTTATAATGACAAGATTTACACACTACAACACTATGCAACATCCAACTCACTGCATCAGCCAAAAAATTCCTCTTTTTAGTTGTATACAAAATCTCAAAGTAATAATACAATATTAACTACCCCACATGATAAGATTAAATATAATTAAAAGTAGTATCCATAAAAACAAATTTATTGAATTTAATTTTCCTTATCACTACTTTAAGGAAGAAATGCATATTTTAGTTTACATGAAGAAGAATTATCTTATTAGCTATAGGTAACTTTGAACTACCTATGAGTTATGGGATGAAAAAAAAATATCATTGGAATATTTTTTATGAAATGTAGTATGTAATAAATCATGAATAAAACAATTAAATGAAGTGAAATATAGTGATTTTATAGATAAATGATTCCTCCTATTATTTTAAATTAATTGAAAAAATATTAATCACATTATATATTGAATATGAATGAATAATTAAAGTCACAATGTCCTCAATATTGATTTTTTTTATAAAAACAACGAAGGATCCTTATAAAATTATATTTATTAATTAAATATTGAAATGGATGATTATATAAATGCATAGAAATATTTTCAAAGACACAATGATTCAAAATAGAGCCTAAGTATATAACTATGGTTGAACGTCCCAATAGAACCCCTCATAGAAGAATTTTTTTATGAAATAGTATATATCAAATTAAATTATAGAAAATAAATCACCTAAAAAATCTTTATGATAACAGATGTAGAGTACAAAAAAGTATTATCAATAATGGAGAAAAAACATTTGAATAAAAATCACAGGATGTGGCTAAGGTGAATGATATGATGGGGAATCATGATCAAATGGATAAATTTTATACCTATAAGATTATCTATACAAATTAATATCATAATGTCATCGAATTGAACTGGGTATTATCAAATAAATAAAATAGATGTGGTGCTATAATTAAATATAATAATCGAGTAATAAGAAATGAGATGTTCTAATTAAGGTTTCTTATATATATATATGTATATTCCTTTTATCTCATGACATGGATTAAATCTATTTTATTTTTCATAATAGTGGATATGATATTTTTATATAAATTTTTTCTTGTGGATGTTAAACAATATTTCATGAATGAAATTCTGTAATGGGAAGTGTATATCAAATAACCTATGATGTTCTTGATTGGGAATGATTAAATTAATTTCCATTAGATTAAGAATGTGTGGTATGTATTCAAAAAAACATTATTATTAATATTATAGACTTGACTATTATATATATATGTTTGAGATTAGATGTGGTGGGATAGATCCTATACTAGATATTAATATTCTTAATGAATGCAATTTAATGGTATTTGTATTTTTTTTGAAATTATATCTTTGGGAAACGAACATGATTCAATAGAAAATTTTTTAATATGATGAAATATATTATAGATATTTATATTACTATTTAGATCACATTCTTTCATGGATTTCATGATATTTAAATGAATGGTTTTATGTTAATCTCATACACTAATTATGAATATTAATTTCAATGGGTATTTGGAATATATGATTCTAATATTTTTTCCTCCCATATTTTAGATAAAACGTATCATGAAAAAATTTGAGGATGAGAAATTATATTATAATAATTTATAAAAAAGTGTTACTCTAATTCATAAATATTTGACTGATACACATCCTAACATATGTTATGTCACATGTCTAGTATTTTGGATTCAATTTATTCCCAAAGAAGAATATATATTTTTAGTGAAAGGGATCATCAAGTACATCAAGGGAGTGAACAATTTTTTATATTTATTCTATTATGAAAGGATGCATGATCTCTAAACCATCCCATATGATGATAGGGTATTAACTGTATTGGATTTAAAATCTAATATCATGGGATCAATCATTATTGTAAATAAATGTTAATGACGAATACAAAATAAGTAAGACAATATGTCCTTATTCATAGATTTGGTTTAACATATAGAAATCCCAAATTCATGAAAAAATCTATAAAATCTTTACGATTTAGTGTATCAACCAATGGTAGACAAATTTGATAAAAAAAGTTATATCATTCTAAAAAACAATACATTTTAGCACTCACAAAAAATAGACATAGATGTTCCATATGAAATTATCAAGGAAAACGTAAAATAGTGAGTTATTAAAATGATGTTTTCACTGTTCACCATGTATCTTTTATTTTTACCAAACCCATGGATACATAGGCATTCAGGAAGAAAAAATTTATTTTTAGTGTACAAACTCCTCCTCACCATGTAGGATAATTCACTATATACCCATCTACCCTCATGTACATTTTTATTAATGGAATATATTTAATGATGTATATGTTCCTAAGAATCTTTTTGAATAGTTGATATATCATATTTGGGAGTATGGGATATAGAATAATTATTTACCCTAAACCATATCGAAATAAATTTACTACATAATGTATTATCTTGATTCCCAAACTGAGATAATTAACAAGTAGGTTTAGAGGATATATTTATTCCTACATATATTATAAGATATATGAAGACATACCCGTCATTTAATTTTATTTTCAATAGGGGAATTATTTAGGGGTTTAATTTTTTATTTCGTAAGATATTTTGTATGGTTATAACTCAGAAAAGAGTTATAACGATTGAAAAATATACCATCTTGGAAAAAAATTTATGAAATTTATTTCACAATGTTGGAATTATTTTTAATTAGTTATTATTTTTATAATGGTTGTATATGTTCTTATGGTAATTTAAATAAACTAAAATCATGTAGAATAAACACATAAACATGTTGTTTATACATGTATTAAATTATAATGCCATGGTTGATTTGACTTTATAATGATGTTAGATCATGAAGTTGATTTGATATCAACATGTGGTCGCACCATGCGCACGAATATAATGTTATAGCTTATTATAATTGAATGTTTAGTAACATCACATGGTTAGTTGTAGAGCCCTAAAAATATATTCTTTAAGTAGTGTGTATGGTTACTGAAATAAATTTCTTTCATGGAGTTTATCCTAGAGACATTCTATTTCTTTCAAATATGAAAAATTCAAAATAGGGTCCTCAAATAAAATAAATGCATGGGTAGTTTGGTGAATAAAAATAATCAAAATGGATTGAATCATATGGAATATTTCCTAAATAATAACTCAACATTTTGAATATGTTTTTAATAAATTATTCAAACATAAATTATTTTCTATGTTTGAATAAAGATTTTTATTAAATATTCTTTTCATGGTAACTGTTTTTTTTTCTTTATGAAGAATTTATAATAAATTATGTATTATTCTTGAAGAAAATAAGGAAATTGTTGAATGAATAAGGATATGAAATGTAAACTAAATTCTAATATGGAAAATATAGAGCTAGTTTTGGGTTATTTCATCTCTAAATAGTGACCTATTGATGATCACACAATCTAGTAGGACTAAGGATTGATCAAACCCAATTATAATGGATATTGAATGTCTAAAATTAAATTTCATGAGGTATTCATATAAGGTGTATAGAGTGAAATATTATAATGATATTGTTTTAAAAAAAACTAGGAGGAGAAATAAGTGAATATGATAATACATGCAATTAATTTGTTGGTTATTATTAATGACAATTATTATATGAATCCAAAAAGTTTCTCATCATTTTTATTTCATTGGATTAAGAAGTGTGTTTGAGAAGGAAGGAGGAATTAATCATATGATTGGTATTTATCCTTTAGTGATGTACCATAACAACCAATGTTTAGACTGCTGCTCCACTAATATATCAATACATTTTATATATTTCTTCCTTAGAAAAATGGTTTTTAGAACTATGTAGAAACTGCACATCTTCATTTCAATTTCCTTTCATATACCTGTATATGGGTGAATGAATTATGGAAGTATTTTTAAAAATGTTGTCACAACCCCCTCCCTAAAAAGTGTACCCCTACAGGGTAGGAAATGTGAGAAGAGTGATAATGACCTCCTAGGTCCCTCCTATAGTAGGCTCTGGGTTGGAGACTACCCCCAAGGGTATAATAAATAATCAAAAGAGAGGAATTACACTATAATAGAACACATGAGGAAGAGAGATATAATATATACACCAACCAACTCATGCAAAAAATAAAATATAATATAAAACCCATGTACACTTATGTAATTTCATTTAAAACTCAACTTTAACTGAAAAGGAAACTACATGTACAACAAGAGAGTAAAATGACAGTACCCAAAAATCCCAAAAAACTCCATCAAAACCCTGAGCTAATTGTAACAAGGATGATCTCCAACCGGAACAAAGTGACCAGAAAAATAATTCATATAAATGTAGGTTGACTATAATAGTATACTTAGTATGATCCTCCCTAAATCCTCTCATGAAAAATTAATGATAGCATCCTAATGTACAATGAACATAAAGTGAAACTTAGTCATCACATAAACAGGTATACTATGTTCCCATCCTCACCATGGATACTCTCTCCATGTATCATACACAAGAGTATATAATATAATAATAAATATTAGGGGTACCATTCTACCACTTCTCAAATGGTTTTCTTCTTTTACAGACATCGACATCCTGATAATTTTTCTCCAAAAAGGATTCCCCGAAGACACTTGGGAGAAGCACCACAACTGCACCTCAATCTACAAAAATCACCATGTCCAACTTAAAAAGTAACCTCGTAGTTTCTGGGATCCACCACATCCCGTATAACTTATATCATACATCGATTATTATACCTCAAGCCATTACAATCCATACATTGAGTAAGGATCCTCAATCCACCATAGACTATACATGTTATAAATATTGTATCACTTAGGAAACTATACCAAGAATATATGTGTGTGAAATAAGAACAGGACATTATAGACCTCTACCCACATATATGGGGAAAACTATCCATCTTGCATTCAAGCGCATGTGACTACCTAGAGAAGAGAGTAGGGACAAAAGGAGTAGTCAGCCATCTATCCTCCCACCAGGATGTAGGGGAGGACTCCCT
Organism: Viscum album; assembly: GCA_963277665.1. NCBI lineage: Eukaryota > Viridiplantae > Streptophyta > Magnoliopsida > Santalales > Viscaceae > Viscum > Viscum album. The sequence goes on from OY728136.1 coordinate 1,341,338,630, forward strand.
CCAGGGAAAGAATCATCGGGGTTTCAGTCACCCTAATAGACAGGGTGGAGTATCATATAGGGAAAAAATTTATATGATATAATATAGATCAATAACACTCTATGGGAGAAAACCTAGTCTTATAATCAATAACATCTAATATCTCTCAGACTCCTAGCAACCACATCAATGACTAGAGATCCTATAATCACCCAACCATTCAAAGAGCTATAATAAATTACTTTATCCATTTGGGTTATTTTCACTTTACGTTAATTAATACTTTAACCATTAATTAACCATTATCATTTAAACATTTCATTTCATCAGCATCACAACAAAAGGTCTATTCCATCCAGGCATAACCAAACCAAGTCCATAATTGCCCAAAAGTATAACCTTTCACATTGCATCCCAACAATCACTAACCCCATCGGTTCAACATAATTTATTCAGTCATTTATTAACATAATTATCACATTTCTATAATTTTAGGAATTCTAAAGAAACATTATAATATAATAAACACAAGGGGCTTAACACAGCTTGTATATGAACTACCCTTCGAGTCTTCTCCACCAATAATAGGAGAACATGACCATCCTTCATTGAGAAGATAATAAAAAAACGTGGCATACATCACACATCTTTGAATCTTTTGGATGAAGGGTAAGAAAGACCATTTTCCTCAAGAAGTGGGGAAATTAAAGAAGATAAACACACATAATTTAAAACAACAATCACTTTCATGTCAATAGGTAAGCCTGGATTCAACCCATTCCATCATCACAATGTCCTCCCTAACACCCTCATTCATAAAATGAAGTATATCTCCACTCTAGGGGCCAACTGATGCCATAGCCACTGGGACTCCCTGCCCCCACATACCACTATAGCCCTCTAGGATCAGATATCCTATGTTCACTCTATAACACAAGCAGTAGGAAACAAACAACATAACCACTAGGATCATGGCCATAAACAAGGAATTCATCCTTCAGGAACAATGAGCACTCAAAACACCAAAGCATAAGGATCATGGCCATTAATTTTATTATGGTAACTCGGAACCCTTTAAATAATTATCTATATCACACAACCCATTTATCCATTCTTTATTGAATTTACTATGTCATTTAAACATGCATAAATGTATCCATATGATTATCATCAAATCGTAACAACACCAAACAGATTCATTAACATTCTTATTTATCTTCAAAAAATTAATTCAAAATTAATCCCAAATTTATGTTATATACCAATTTATAAAAAAATATAATGCACTAAACCATGATAGAAAAGATATCACTATTTATAGAGAAAAAAATAGACAATAACATCATAAAGAAATTTATACCAATTCTTTAATCCAGTTGAAATATTTATTTTTGTAAATTTCATTATGATACATTAAGATAAAACATGATAACACTATGAATACATGTGAATAAAATTGAGAATCCACAATTCCAGTACCCCAAAATGGATTACGAAATTGTTTGAACAACAACAGGCCTACACAAAATATCATGATCACCTCTACAGCAACGACTTCACCTACCCATGGACACTATGACACAACCGCATTAACAACACCCAAGAAATGTCCATTAGAATCCTAGAGATCACATGCCATAACATAACAAGGAGAATGGGATGAAATGTATCGAGCAACCTAGAATAATAGAGGTAGAACATAACTTATATTTAAGACAGATCAACACATCCTTGTTTCACAAAATCATTGGGTGTACATGTAGCAGGAATAACACTATGGATAACACGATTCAAGGTCGAAAAAAATTGAAAAATCCATGGGAAGTGAAGTTTATGGGAATAAAATACCTAGTAAAACAAAAAGGATGAAAAATGAAGAATGTATCTCGACCATTTGAAAATAAAAACGAATCAATAGTTTAGATGCAGTTTAGATATTACATTAAAAGAGCATCTAGTAAAGACTATGTGGTTTGCTAAGTAAAGACATCTATCCCCTTAGTAAAAATAATATATGAGTTATTGGCTTTTAATCAGCATTAAATATCCTAAAATAAGCCATTGATTTTTTTACGTCAGTGAAAATGTCAATCGAGAAAAGATTTAGGATGTATGAAACACTATTCACGTCTGCCTCCCTGATGAAATTGTTCACATATGTTACATCAACGATGAATCACTGATTGGTGACACGTCAAGATATTACTCACTGACAAATCACTCATTGAGAGAGGACTCGCCAACATATGACTCTCTGACAGATCACTCGCTGACAGAAAACTCACCAATATACGAGTCACCAACAGCTGACTCCCCAATAGATGAATTTCCAAAATAAGACTCACCGACATATGACTCGCCAATATATGACTCGTCGATGGCACAATTCATAGAACTAGTCACACTTTTACATTACTGAAAATTAGTAAAAGTGTTCCAAATAAGTCACCTTGACCTCTCAGAACACCTCAAACAAAATATTTTTCAAAAGGAATGTCCAAGATAGGTCATGGACTCTATATCTGATAGCTTTTAAAATGTTCTCTACCTCGATATTCTAAAAACAACCAATAGAGGAAATAAAAAGGGGTTCAAACAACCACCCATCAAGATACCTCTCAAGGCTCTCTCCACCAATGGAGATCAACTATTTCTTCAAAGTAACCATGAAATACCTAGAGAAAACCACACCTATATTCTAAAAACTCTCTTAGGGGATATACCTATCAAATAATATCAAGACACTACAAGAAAAAAAAGAAATCCATGTAATAGACATGGAATTTCTATAACCCCAAATGAACATTGTTTGAATAAAAGAGTTATACATCAAACAAGTCAAGGCACTGAGAACATATATGTGAGTCATGTTGCCATGTAATTTGCTACAAATAACTATTATTCTATAATACACAAACAAAGGGGATATAATGCATCCAAAACACCATCTTCTTGTGGTCATGGATCTCTAATGTCTGCTTCTCAAAGGTCACATCATCATCTAGATCGATCTCACCCAAATCGATGAAATGGGAGTCGTCATGAAGATAAAAATGAAGCTATGACACATGAAAAAAATTGTGTAACCTACTCATCTATTAGATAAGTTCTACCCGATATGGAAAGACTCCAACATCAACAAAAACCTTGAAAGTCCCAACAAAATAGTGATTAATCTTACTCCCACAACCAAGCCTTCAATGCCCACAACGGGGAGTCACCATAAGAAGCAAGTGGTCCACAATTTAAAACTCTGGAGGTTTCCTCCTATGTATAGGACTAATGAGGATCATGTGCTCCCTTTACCCTCTTCAGAATCACATGAACCATCTATATCATATTATATACCAGTTTAGGCATTTGAATTGTTGACTCTTCGACCTGAGTCTAGCATAATAGAGAATGGAAGGGTCAGCCATATAAGACATTAAACGATGCCATACCGATGGTGGAATGAAATCTATCATTGTAAAAGAACTCTTTTGAGGGAATGTGACTCATCCACAAACATCCAAAATCCATGACCCAAGGGCACAACATTTCTTCATGTGTTTGGATTGTCTGCTCTGTCTGACCATCCATTTGCAGATGAAAAGAAGTTCTATGGAATAACTGAGAACCAAAATCATAATGGATACCTCTCCACTCATTAGTGGTAAAATGGTTATTGATAAGAAATTATCATCCTCATTATTCTATGGTGTCTCACCAACTCCTCATCTTATTTCCTGGAAAAAAACTACCCTGAACTCGACTCCTTCATCACTATAAGGGGGAAGACTTCATCAAATGATCCAATAACACACATATTACATCATATCTTCCCAGATGTCGATGAAAAATAATATCAAATTACATCAGGATTTCATCCCACATCAACTGAAGAACATCAAATGGATAGGGAAAATCACTGGGAACACGGTGCCCGACATTCACCATATGGAAGACAAAACACCGAGACACAAACTCTACAACTACACACATCAGTAGAGGCCACCAAAACTGACTCCTCAAAGATCATTACATATTTATCATGTCTAGAGGTACTGCCAAGGGAGAACTGTAGAACTATATGAGAACCATATCACACATTTACAATGGAATGAAAATCCTTCCCTAAAACAACACTCGATGTCATTCCTCCTCAGACTAGCCATTTTGGGAATTTCCAAAAATGTATCAGCCTCTCCAGACCACCACCTCAGGATCACCCAATAGGGACTCTTCCACTTGTAGCACCATAGATGATTTCACAATTATATGACAAAGACAACCTCTACCCAAAATTATCCCATATCCATATGTAATGTAGAATGTTCTTCTATTACTCTTCAGGAATCACTTGATTCACACAATACATCAGTACACAACTTCCAGCTCAGTGCATCTGCTACTATATTTCCCTTACCATGTTTATAAGAGATTTTGATGCCATAATACTATTAGAACTCCATCCACTGATGATATAGAAATTAAAAGTCACACTGGAAGAAAACTTTCCCTAGGCTCTTATGATCGGTGAAGACCACAAAACACTCGCTAATGAGGTAATGTCTCCACAATGTCAGAGAAAACAACATTATCACCAAATCAAGATCATGGGTGGCACATTTATGTTTGTGGGGATGCGAGAATCATGACCCATATGAAATGAATGATATCTACTACATCATAACACATCCCTATTCCATATAAGAATCATCACAGAAAATCTCAAATTGAACACCTTTTACTGGAAGACAAAGAATTAGAACACTTATCGACTTCTCCTTAAGGTACTCAATAGCATCAAAAAACTGATCAGTCCATCCTAATACCTGATAATTTTTGGTAAATGATGTTAAGGGATTCGCAACAAATGGGAAATATGCTTCAACCCACCCATAATATCCTGCATGACAAAGGAAACATCACACTTCTATCACCATCTTGGGGGATGACCAAGACAAAACTGATTCTATCACTGAAAGATCCATAACTAATACCTGCTGGGATAAAAAATTACCCAATAAATGGACTTCTCTATCCCAAAACAAACATTTTTATATATTCCCAAACAACTACTCAGGATTAATAATTCCCAAAATAGCATGCATATTTCCTTCATGCTCCTCCCCATACGGTGATTACATAGGGATGTAATTGATGAAAACAAACATGAACTTATCCAGCAACTCATGGAACACATTTTTCATTAACATCATTAACACAATTGAATAATTCGTCACATGAAACGACACCGAAAGAACTCGTAATGTCCATGATGATAATGGAATGTAGTCTTTCGAATATCCTCACACTTCACTCGCATTTGATGATATCCTGAATGAAAATTGATCATCAAGAACAAACATTAATCCTTTAGTTGATCGAATAAATAATCAATATATTGAAGAGGATAGATATTATTTACTGTCACTGTGATTAAGAGATGATAATCGATAGAAATTCACAAATTGAGGTAGCCTTCAATAGGAACGAAACTACTGAACCCCACAATGACACACTAGACCAAACAAAACCACACAGTAACAGACCATCGAGCTATATACGCAACTCCTACAACTCGGAGGGAACCATATGATATGGATAAATCATGATTAGAGATTCTCTTGTCTATATATCTATCCTGAACTCGATCCCCCGTCGAGGGGCTAACACTACATCCTATTCTGAAAAGACATCAGGGTACTCTTCCATGATCCTCAAAAATGCAGACTACTAAACCCTTGATGAACTCAACATCATCATAGCCATCATGGATGGAAAGGTTGAAACATTCCTAGGACCCATCCGAGGGTCCCAGCCACCAAAAAGCACCGCTAGATCTCCAACAACATCGAAGAACAACACCTACCTCTACAAAGAATCCATAATGGCATGCAATGAATACAAACAATCCATGATGAAGATAACATCATATGGTAATACTTGTAATAATAAGAAATATCCCCAAGATTGGTGCTTCCCCATCACTAGCTGACATTCTTTGCATACATCACACAAGTTAGTTTGTCCTCAAACTGATATAGTCAATGACAAGGGATCTGGATGCCTCTCTACCTCATGTCCCAATGTATGGACAAGGGTAGGTGATATGAAGGACTGTAGCCCTCCATAATCAAATTAGGCATTTATTGAATTATATTAAAATCAAATGGTATCTCAGACATTGTCTAGATCACCTTACACAAGCAACACTTACACATGGAGCAAACCATGAACTCACTGACCATGATGGAGACTACCACTATAGAAGTGATATTCTCTGTGAGTATCAAGAGTATCCCACGGCTATCCCCTTCCTGCCCCATTATATCTCTACTGATCTAGAACTGGTGCATCCAACTGCTACTACCTCAGGTAGAACTACCTCAGCAGGGGAACCAGATGTCGAACACCTGACACAGGCTAAATACATGGAATAGTCAGGAACTATTTCTACTGATGACCTCAACATCTATAAGAAAAACAAGATCTTGGTACCTTACAATAGGTATTATACTTGATTCCCCTAGAAAAATGAGATATTGAGGGTAGGGACCTGCCCCCGACCGAACAAAAACTTTTCAACCCTGAATACCGAGCACCCCAAACCATAGCTCTGGTTCATGAGGAATCATTAAATCTCATTTATCGTAACTATTTGGTTCTTGATAACGTCCCATAGATGAACTCTACCTTTTACAACACCTAATTATATATCTTTAGAATACATTGTTTGACCTGGCATGAGATCTTTGGATGCAAAGACTCTTCAAAATGAATCCATCTGGACTCCTCATCTGGAAATAATTCCAAATCATATTGAAAATGGTTACTAAATTGGATTCCAAACTCTTGAACACTAGATCTTCCCTATCTAAGGGTATGTATCTCTTGGAGACTTTCTGGCTTCATTACCAAATATATAATTTTTACTATGAATGGGTATCATAACTCCTCCCATGAGACATCTGACACCTTGTGATCCTCATGAAAAAAAACTACCTCTACCTCCCTTACCCACTCTACATATTCACTACCAACAACACCCAGTTCTACTTATAAGCATTGATTAAACTAAAAGATATATCATCCTACTCTAAAGAGGCTTTTCTGACTACATTTTAATCGAAGGCCTCATACTTCTAAATACTTTGGAGATAAAACTCTCAAAGTGTCCTCCTCCATGTTTCTTCATCATCAACCTCTACTATATGGTAATATGCTATCATATCCTACTGAACATATTCTATGTTATCCTGATGAGGAATTCAACCTAGAGCCATAATGAAAAATAAAAAAGAGTTAGAGCTCCAAAACATGGAATATATATGATTTAACATTATTTAATTTTTTTCTTTTATTATTTTTGGGTTAACCGAACCCATGTTCTACCCATTCAAACACATGAGCATGGAATAATGATGCATGATCCATTACAAGGTCTCTAAATTAAAAGCAGAATCACTTAATGTAGTAGCCACTATAAACGTAAAGGTCCATGCCTCAGATCACATGGGTCCCTAAATACTTGTGTCTCAACTGGCCTATAGTGTTCACATGGAATGCTAAAAATGACTCACACTATTTCCCTACTAACCCATGAATCATCACCTAATCATAAATCCAAATTATATCCTATCCTTCAACCCCACTCTGATACCACTATGTCACGACCCCCCCCCCACAATGTGAACCCCTCTAATAATAGTTATGTGAGAATAATGATAATGTTCCCTGAGTCCCACCTTCAATAGGCCCTTAGTCAGTGACTTACAAGGAGGGTATAATAAAGACACAAATGGGACACATTACCCTCTAAGAGAACACATGTAAAAGAGAGTGAAAATATTTACACCAACTAAATCCTACTAATAATAGAATATGGATGAATACCCAAGTACAAATATGTAATCTAAAACAAATACTACTACAACTAAAAATGAAAATGATTGTTTCAAAAGGAAGTAAAATGGAACCAACCCCAAAGACCGAACATATCATGAATAACCCCAAGATAATCATTACTGGATTAATCTCCAACCTGTTTCAAGTGACCTAAAAAATAGTTCATATATACATAGAATGATTATAATAGTATATTCAGTAGGATCCTCCCCGAAACCTCTTGTGCATAGGTAAATAAATCATTTTAAATCACAGTGAAATAAAAGTGAAACTAAATCATCAACTAAATAGGTGTACTATGTTCATAGCTTCACAATGGATACTTTCAACCAAAAACACATACAAGAGTATATAATATAACAATGAATATTAAAGGTACCCAACTGTTACATCCCAACTAGTTTTTCACTTTTACCCAACATCGCATGTCCAGAGTATCTCTATCCAAAAAGGATATCCTGAAGACATATGAGAGAAGTACCACAACATGCACCTCATGCATCAAAAACTACCATGTCCACATAATGTAAAATATCCATGTTGTTTTTGAGAGAAATAACTACCCATATATCATATATCTTATATCTGGTATTATTCCTCAATCCATAACAGCCCATACATTGATTAAGGATTGTCAAGCCATCACATCCTATATAGGTTATACATAAAGTAGAATTAAGAAACTATATCAAAAATATATGGGTCTGAAATAACCACAAGACATTACAACCCTTTGCACACATATATGTGGAAAACTAAAAGCTTTGAATACCGACAATAGTAACTTCCTAGAGAAGAGTTTGGGGCCAATGGGGGATGTCACCCATCCATCATCCAACCGAGATGTTGGGTAAAACACCCCACATGGCTCAAAATCCCTAGTATACACTCTCTCTAACTGACAGGATATAGTAGGATATAGAAACACAAAATTAAATGATATAATATAGATCACAACCACACAACAGAAAAAACTAGTCTTAGACTCAACTTCATCTTACTTATCTTGTATTATTGGATTCCACTACTAATACTAGATATCTTATAAGAAAGAAAACCATTTAAAGAGTTATGTTAAATTACATTATCCATTTTGATCATTTTCAATTTACATTAATTAATTATTTAACCATTGATTTACTACTACCATTTCCAAATTACATTTCATTTGCATCACAATAATGATCTATGCCCTCTAGGAATAACCAAACTTAGTCAATGGATTCTCAAAAGTATATCCTACACATTGCATTCTAGCAAGCACCAACCCTGTAGGGTTTAACATCATTTATTCATTCATTTGTTAGTATAAATATTTCTTTTACATAATTATTGGTATTCTAAGGAAACTTTATAATATATCAAACATGATGGCCTCAAAATGTTGTGTAGATAAACTAAATATCAGGTATTTTCCATATATATTAGGAGGGAATAACCATCCTCCCTTGAGAATATAATTATATAAAACACATGGCATACATCACGGGTTATCAGATCATCAGGAAGGAGGGTAGGAAATATTATATCCAACAAGAAATGGGTAAATAAATGTAGAAAAAATAGAATCAGATTAAGAAACAACCAATATCATATCAACAGGTAATGTAAGAACCTGGAACTTCTTTTCAGGTATGTTTTTCATTTTTTGGAGTTTTTATGAAAAGATGTGTTTTTGAATATTTTTTGAATTACATGTCGTGTACTTCGATGCCGCGTGAGGCCATGTCCTAGCCGTGTCTGGGCCACACACACGGTCATGTGGGGTGATGTGGAGGCCGTATAAAGAGGAATACAGAAAAGCCTGGCGCACGTCGTGTACTCCAAAAATACATTCCATGTACTTTCATTTTTTTCATTAAATGGAAAGGGGTCACATCTTAACCCCAAAATTGTCTTCTTCTCCTACTTCTTCAGCCGAGAGTGTCTCGTACGACCATGAATCTCCTCCGAGCCACCAAGGCTCTATTCTTTATCTAAATCAACTGTCGTCGATTGGTTTGGAACCGATGCTGTAAGCTCTTCCTTCTTCTAGAGATTCTCTTTCCAATTCCTTATCATTCTCATGTTTTCATGGGTTGAGCATTTTGGACGTTTTCATAGATCTATGACATTATAAGGAGATTAAATACTCGTGGTTCTAGTATATCGATCTCCTATCATCAAGGTAGGTGGTTTCTGTCTTTCTATTCGATGTCTTTGAGTATTATGCAAAATATCCTCCCATACCCATGAACGGGGTATTGCATATTTACCTTTTCCCCCTATTGTTTTCCTGCTTTTATTGTATGCTTGGGTAGAGGTAATTTGGTTATGTTTGAGGATAATTGTTGTGCTTGGATGTTTTGCCAATACCTTGTTCTGTTGACGACCTCTTGGTCTTGTTCAGCCTTTGGCCGTTATACCTGTTTTCCATGCCTTGTGACCATTGGATGGAGTGTTGTTACCTGACATGCTTGTTATGCTGTATACTGGTTAGCCAAATATATCTATAGGATTACATTGGCCTTATAGCATTATTATGCAATAACATGCATGGGGACGTGAGAACCTGGTGCTATAAACTATAAGGGGACAAATTGGGTGAGCTTCCTTAGAGAGTCAAGGACATTGTAGACTATAGAGGATAGACCGAGCGAGCGTCCAAGAGAGTCTTGGATATTATAGACTACAGGAGGATACACCGAGTGAGCTTCCTCAGAGAGCCTTTATCTTTATAGACTACCAGAGGATAGACCGAGTGAGCCTCCTCAGAGAGTCTTTGTTTTGTTGAATTTCCATAAAACATGCTAGGATATAGGAGGAATTGACCGAGTGAGCTTTCTCAGAGAGTCTGTGATAGACCTAAGGCTATAGGATGAGTTGACCGAGTGAGCTACCTCAGAGTGTCTCTAGACCTTTGGGCTATAAGGGGATTAGACCGCGTGATCTTCCTCAGTGAGTCCCTGACTGCCTTAGACTATAAGAGGAATTGACTGAGTGTGCTTCCTCAGAGAGTCTTATAATTTCGTATGACCAATATAGAGGGTTTAGGCTGAGTGTTCTTCCTAGAGGGTTATTGCTACTTCTTGGATAGGACAATAGGGTATGGCTGTGAGTACTTCCCAGAGGGATTCTTGTTTGTAGTCAGCTATTGGCTTCACCGCTTCTTGTTGATATGTGGATTGTTTAAAATTGTGTATCATTCCTGTTTACTGCATACTGTTTACTTCTTACTATACTATTACCAAACATATACTCACTGACTGTTAGGAACATATATTCGGGTGGTGGACTACTGGGATTTAGTCTCACACCCTGTTTGGGTCATGTTTTTGGGCCCAAACAGTTTATATTAATGCAGGTATAGACAAGGGAAAGCACCCTTTGACTTCAAGTATTTGATTGAATTTGGGAAAGAGAGAATGGAACCAATCCAAGGAATGCGATGCTGAGGAGTTTCTTATCTATTTTTTTCTTTTGTACATCGTTTTAGTATGGTATTCAGCATTGTGACGTGTTGGTTGCTTTCCTAGATATATGTAACATGCATAATTTCATATATATATTTGTGCTCAAGTTGTTTATAGATTTAGTCTTCCGTTGTTTACCGTTGTTGGATATTTACTGCTTCTGCTATTTTATATGTTGTTTACTTCCACGGTGTACTCCGCCAATGAGGGAATAGTTTCCCCACTATCACATCCAAGGCCTCACTACTATTCGACATCCTCTGGAATTCGAGGAAACGTGCTTGAGTCCATGTGACCAACCGGGTATGAGGTGCCTCTAGGTGGATTCTGGAACCAGGACGTTATAGGTAATCCCATATTTATTGTGTTCTATCTTCCATAGTGTCCTATTAAACATCCTAATGAATAAACGGACGTGTCTTGTTAATATTGGCATCATCTGAGGCCACTACCACCGGGCCTTCCTACCCCCCACATACCATAACTTCCCTCCAAGATCAGCTATCATAGGCTCACACCCCTACAAATATACCCGGTAGAAAACAACATAGAATTTTTTTGGCCCTAAACAAGTCATTCATCCTTCACACACAATGAGCACTCAAAAATCCAAAGCATAAGGCACTTGGAATTTACCAGAAATAGGGTTACATAGAACCCTTCAAGGAATTATCTTTACTACACATCTGGATTATTAATCCATATTGAATTAACCTATACATATAAACATGCATAACTTCATCCATTTTATTATCATCAAATCACAAAAACAACAATAGAATTCAAAAATATGCCTCTTTGTCTTTTTCTAATTAATTTACAATTAATTTTGGATTTATTTTATTTACTAATTTCCATGAAGAATGATATGTTAAACCTAAAAAACATGGATATCACACTATCTAGTAAAAAAGAGGCAATAACATATCGATGAAACTGATAATAGTTCATTAATCCAGTTTAAATATTTATTATTTCAATTTCATTATGATATAGTGGGAAAAAAAATTCTAATACTTTGACTGCATGAAAATAAAATAGATAAGCCAAAAATCCCATACCTCATAATGTTTTCAACTTTATTTTCATAAGAACAGGCTAACACAATGGATCATGATCACATATCCTGCAATGACTACATCATCCTAAGGGTTTTGCGACACAACCACATAGACCAACACCCAAGAAATGTCCATTAGATAGATGAAGATAAAATAATGTAACATGGAAAGAAGAATGAGAGGAAAGATGTAAGATCCCAATTTTTGGAAAGGTATGTTTTTGTTGTGTTTTGGGTTGAACCCTTTGTTTTGGGGTTTTAAAATGTTTCCTGAAAGTGTGGGAGGCCTTGGGGGTGTTCCAGGGGCTTGGAGAATGGAAGAAAGGAAATCTAGGCATGACAGGCCAGGGTGCACGGTCTACGCACGACCAGGTAAACCCTGCGGCCTTCCCTGGCTAAACAGTGCGACCCTTCCTCCTCCGAACAGATGCATACGCATGGTGTTTGCACAGTTTTCCAAAATATGTGGTTAAATAATGAAACCCCTCCTCCGGACATTGGCATGCACACGATTTTCTCACAGTTTTCCAAACTATGCGGACAAACCGTGTGGCCACTTAAATATGGGAAAAATTATATGTTTTCCACTCCGGGCTTTTAAACCCCACTAAGGATTTTCCTCCATTACTCCCCTCTCAACCCTAAAAATGAACTTGGCTGACCCAATCTTACCAAGGGTGGTTCTCCATCGATTCTTGGGCATTTTTTGTGCCATTGGTTGTGGATCGAAGCTCCGGGTAAGGCTAATCCCATCCATGCTTATATGTTTTCTTTAGGGTTTGTATCTTCTCTCCCTCTTGTTCTGATGAACTAAAACCCTATATTTTGGGTGAGTTTTAGGTTGAAGCTCCAATGGCAGGTCAGATTGAGGTCTAAGGACTCGATTGGGAGTGTGTTCAACCATGACTTTGAGATATGTGTTCTACAAGTGATATCCCATGGTTATTTTTGTATTTGTCCATGTTTAATTGTGGTTTTCTTTCCCCTTGGTTATGTTTTGAATATCCTTGGAATGTTTTGAAATGATGGTGTTTAAAATGGAAAATGGGAACCCTCATGATCGCCATGGGATGTGTTGGGATTGACTTGACCTAATTGGGGCCATCCATGGGATGTGTCGATTTTTCCTGAGCTTAGGGTTTGTTATTAAACAAATGACCTTGTTGTAATAAGTTGTATAACCCTTGATTAATATGTTGACATGATTGGTTGAGCTTTGAATAGAAGTTATGTGATGCACCTAAACTTGGAAATAACCTAAGGGTTATTTGGAATGGGTTGAATGGTTGATTCATGGGAATGATGAATGGGTTAAATGGGTTAATGTGTAAACTGATTAAAAACAATAATGGGATGAATTATGGGTCTAGTTTTGAATGCTTAGTGAGATAGGAATAACACATGGGAATCAGGTGAATGGTTAAATGATGTGAAATGGTAATGTGTTAATGGGTTAAGGCATAATGTGAATTCCCAAGTGGGTTGTTGTGAATAGTGTTGCCGAAGGGAAATGGTTTGGATGTTTGATTGTTTTTTATATAAGCATGTGAAAATGGCTTCGTAGAGTGGGGTATGACTTGACGATCTATGCCCACAGGTCGAGTGCAGACTAAGGCTCTGAACTCTACCCTAAATGCACGGGTTAGGAATGAGGACTGAGGCTCTATTATCCTAACGTTTTCATCTACCTAGACTGAGTCTTTGAGGTGAGGATAAGGTTGCTATTAGGGGGGTAGTCCTAGTTCGATATGATGACAATGTGTTTACCCTCTTGCATGTGATTGTTGGCCTTTGACCCATGTAACATAATGTATGTGATTAACCCATGAAAATGGGATGAGATGGTAAATGGTGATATTGGGTGTGTAATAAATGGTAATGGAATTGGAAATGGCTTTGTCCCTGAACTTGTTAATGGCACCACAAGTGATTACTTGGTAAATTACATTAATATTACTTTTTTCATGCACTACTGTTTATAGTGGATATTTTGTAGACACCGTTGGTGGAGGTCTACTGAGTTATACTCACACCCTACTCAGACCACTGTTGGGCACCCGGGCGGACTTCATGTTTTCTGTTAAGGAGAAGGTCAAGGGTCCTTGCTAGATAGTGAGTGGACATGGGTATCACTTGGTTGAGGATCCAGACTTGGAGTCGGGACCATTTGGGGGATTTGCCGGTTGTCTTTATATTGGGTTTTTGTTCACTCTTTCACTTTTAGTATGGTATGTCATATTTATTATTGGAAATGATTGTTATACATGTTTCTTGTTTATAGGTAGTTTTTTCCTCTATTTGGTTTATTTCTGTTTTGGCATATTCTGATAGAAATGGGGTATAGCCTCCCAACATGACCCCATAGACCCCTGCTGCTAGTCAGTAGCCTTTGACATATGAGGAGGCGCGCTTATGTTCATGTAACCACCCAGATCAAAGCACCAGTTTAGTGGATTCCGGGTTGGAGACATTACAATGTGTTATCATAGGAGGTCATTCTTCTCCTTGTCTGAGGTTTTGTTATTTGGGATTGGTTGCCAAGGCTTAAGATGTGTCGAGCCTTAGTAATGAGCTCATTCTTGGGAGTATCAAACCCATGTATGAGGGAAAAACCAAGTCACCCTATGTGGGAAATGTTTTTCATGGTTTTGTGATGTTACTATTGATGATATATTACCATTAGGTGATGCACATGTGTTTTGATGTGACTATTTTATGATATTTGCCTCGTGGCATTAACGACTTGAGGATTTTCATTCAAGCATCGTTGTAGGCACCTAGGGAGATAGGTGGCTTGCATTGTCTTAGGCACACACACGGGATAGGTGCGTGAGGCAGGAATTTAGGGTGCATTATGCTTTTCATGAAACCAAGAAATAATGAGAAGAATGAAATGAAACAAGTGGGTAAATGTTGTTTAATGAAACATAAGGATTTGAAATGAAGTGGAAAATGTTTTGTAAAATTTTGTGTGAGTTTGGTGGTAGTGCATGGTTATTTACCCCATGTAGACCATGGATCGTGGTAGGGATGGTCGGGTCGGTTAATTTGAGGTGCTAATGTTGTGGAATTGGCATATGAAAATGGTTTGTATCTAGTAATGATCTTTTGATAAAATCATGAATGTTATACGTTATGTATGCTAAATTTTGTGCTTGGTAATGTAGAGAGATGCCACCACAAAGTCAGCTACCAGTTGGGAAATGGGAGGATGTTATAGAGAACACACCTCCAGTAGAGGAGCTCGAAAATGTTGTGATCAATGAAGGTAGAGAAGGCTAGTTCCGAGAGAACATGGATAACCTTATACATATGATGTATTGGGACCCAGGGCGGGATACACCGAGTATGTTTGAGCTGGCCAGGGAGTTCCAATTGTAGCACCCTCCGAACATCACCAGGGAGGGTGGGCTAGAGGTAGCAGAGTTCTAGTTAGAGTCTATCCAGACAATAATGGACCATCTGGAGACCCCATTTGAAAAGTGGGTAAAGATAGACGTTTATATGTTGCGGGTCTTGGCTAGGCATTGGTGGGACATTCAGGCTCAAATTGAGCAGGTAGAGGGAATGTCGAGGAAGGTTTTTTAGGAAAAGTTTCTGGAGCATTTCTACCCAGAGAATTTGAGACAGGAGCGGGCTACAAAGTTTATAAGCCTGAACCGGGGATCATTATCGGTGATGGACTATGCTAGTCGCTTCACGGAATTGAGACGCTTCGTCCCAGTGTTAGCAGGGTATGAGGTGGTGATAGTAAGACGTTTCCAGGATGGGTTGATACATCAGATCAGGTCTAAAGTAAATATCTTCCACTAGAATAGGTTTGCAGAGGTGATGGATTAGGAACTCATCTCTGAGGGGAAAATAAAGGGAGCTTCAAGTGGTGGTCTTGTCGTTCCAGCTAGGCGGACAAGTGGTGCATCTTTCGAAGGTCGGAAGCTTCGTTTAGAATGTTTCTAGAAAGGTGGTCAGAAGAGGGGGTTGGCCTCTCCGAGTGGGAACCATATTTTTTTTATCAGTGTGGTAGGCCAGGGCATATGCACGGTTAGTGTCCTCGACCTCCAGTTGAGTGTAGTTCATGTGACAGGATAGGGTAAGTGCAGAGGTTCTGTAGGAACCCTCGGCAGGCGGGTGAGCATGATGGTCAAAAGAAGGTGCCAGGTACGGGAAGGGGATTAGTTGCCCCGTATCTGGTAGGATGTTGGAGCTCCACGGGCCGTACTAGATAGGGTGGTGGACGTGGAACTCCAAGGTAAGATTGATCATGCCAGCAGGGCAATGCATGGAAGGGCATTTAGGGTGGGGCCCAGGGTTGAGGGGTAGGTCAGCATCAGGGAGTTCAGTTTGCGCCTAGTGATGGCGAGGCCAAAGCGTCAGCTGTTTGAGGTACAATCATTGTAGCTTCTACATTTTCTAGTGCGTTTTTTGAAACTGGTGCCACATAATCTTTTGTTTCTTCTTAACTTGTGGTAGCATTGGGTTTACCTGTGGAGAGGGTGTGTGGAGTTATGTCAATTGACACTCCGTTGGGGGTGCGGGTTGAAGAAATCAAGTAGTGCAAGGGGTGTGCCTTGGAAGTCGGTGGGTATCATTTTCTAAGGGATTTGTTCATTCTAGAGATGTCAGGGTTTGTCCTCATCTTGGGAATGGATTGGTTGGTGTTGTATCAGGTGCATATAGACTGCCATCGTCGCAAATTATCGTTCAGGTCGCTTGAGGGTGATGCTTATGTCCACCGTGGCACATGGGATGTTCGAGTAGGGCGTTCAGAATAGTTTGGTCAGTGGTTGAATGGACTCACAGCTCAAGTGGCATGTATCATGCTTTATAATAATGAAAGTGTGGAATAATCTGTTTTCCCTCCACTGGTGGATCGGTTTCAGGATGTTTTTCCTGAGGATTTTTTGGGGTTAACCCCAAGAGGGATGTTGAGTTCATAATCGAGTTGTTGCCGGGAGCAGATCCAGTTTCTATTCTGTCAAACTGAATGGAACCGGAAGAACTACAATAATTGAAGGTTCAGCTTGAGTAGTTGGAGCATTAGGTTTTTATCCATCCTAGTACGTCTCCTTAGAGATCTCCCGAACTTTTTTCAAAGAAGTCTGATGGGTCGTTCAGGCTGTGTGTTGACAATCAAAAGCTGAATCAGATGAAAGTGGAAAATTGGTACCCTATTCCTAGAATTAATGACCTGTTTGATTGATTGAGGGGTGCATCGGTGTTTTTTAAGATTGATCTGAGGTCTGGTTATCACTAGTTGAGGGTGAGTTCTTCTGATGTTCTGCAGATAGCTTTTCAGAGTCGGTACTGGCTGTTTGAGTTCGTGGTAATTCCTTTCGGCATGACTAATGCACCAGTAGTGTTTATGGATTTGATGAACCGGATATTTCATCCCTATATGGATCAGTTTGTGGTTTTATTTGTTGAAGATATCTTAGTGTACTCAAAAACTCACGACGATCATTCCCAACATCTTGAAATCATCTTGGGTACGCTAAGAGAGATTCGGCTATACGCCAACCTATCAAAATGTCAATTCTGGATAGGTGAGGTGAATTTTATTGTTCACATCATCTCAGAGGTAGGTGTGTTAGTGGATCCAGATAATGTGCATGCAGTTGTATCTTGGGAGTAGCCCAAGAGTGTTTCTGATGTTCTGAGTTTTCTAGGTTTGGCCAGGTATTACCGAAGGGTCATTCAAGATTTCTCTCGCTTGGCAGCACCACTATTGGGCTTTTCCAATATGGTAATCAGGTTCGAGTGGTCGAAGGCATCGGAGAATGACTTCCTAGAGTTGAATAATCGGTTGACGACTGCACCTATCTTGATCTTACCTGAGCCAGGTGAGAAGTACATCGTGTTTTATGATGTGTTCGGAATTGGACTTGGGGCTGTGTTGATGCAGGGTGAGCGGGTTGTGGCTTATGGGTCAATGAAGTTGATACCCCATAAGACAAAATATCCCACTCATGATCTTGAGTTGGCTGCAGTGGTGTACGCCTTGAAGTGCTGGAGGCACTATCTTTTGGGAGAACAATTTAGTGTGTTCACTGACCATAACAGTTTAAATTACATCTTCTCACAGCGGGATCTGAATCTTCGGCAGTGAAGATGGGTTGAATATCTCTAGTCTTTTGACTTTGAGTTAGTGTATATTCCAGGAAAGGGAAACATTGTGTCTGATGCTCAGAGTAGGAAGGTTCAGAATCAGGTGGTTCAGGAATCCAGCACCGAGTGGAAGGTGATGGTTTTGTTTACAGAAATGCACCTGGAGTTGCAGGAGGAGAGTGGTCAGGTCACTCTTGCTTCCTTAGCGATGGAGTCGATGCTTTTGAGTTGAGTTAAGTAAGGTCATCTTGACTATCATGAGTGTTTGACAATGAAGGAAAAGCTTAATGGTGGGGAGCTACCTTCTGGCAGGGCCGTTGAAGTGGATGTTGTTGTTTGTGTTCGTGATCTTGTGGTTGTGCCAATGTGTGTGAGAGAATAGTTGATGTGTCAGTTCCAAGCATCAAAATGGGTAGTGAATCCTGGTTTGACCAAGATGTACTATGATCACCGAAGGTAGTTTTGGTGGCTTGGAATGATGAAAGATGTTGCGGGCGTCGTTACACAGTGTCTTACCTGTCGGCAGGTGAAGGCCGAGAATCAACGCCCAGGTGGTTTGTTGTATCCATTTCTCATTCTAGAATGGAAGTGGGATGATGTGACAATGTATTTTGTCGGGGGTATTCCAAGGATTCCATGGAAGAATAATGAAATCTGTGTGGTTGTGGATCTGATATCGAAAGTGGCTTATTTCTTACCGATTCAGGAGACCATTGTAGTCGACCAGTTGGGTGAGCTGCATGTTCGAGAGATTGTGCGGTTTCATGGGGTGCTGAGGACCATATTTTCGTACTAAGACCCATGTTTCACATTGCATTTCTAGCAAGGATTGCAGAAAGTGCTTGGTACGTAGGTGTTTTTGAGTACGGCTTTCCACCCGCAGACAAACGGGAAGTCAGAACGTACGATCCAAGTGTTAGAAGACATGTTAAGATCTTGTGTCTTGGACTCTAGTGGTTCTTCAAAGAGGCACCTATTAATAGTTTAGTTTTCCTAAAAAAATAGTATTCAGGATACAATTAAAATGGAACCGTTTGACACACTCCATGGGAGGCCATGTAGATATCCGTTGTGTCAGCTAGAGGCCGGTGAATCTGAGTTGTTGGGGCCAAGTCTCGTGCAGGAGACTTCAGAGAAAGTTATGTTGATCAGGAAGCGATGGCTATGGATCAGAGTAGGAATAATTCAGAGTCGTAGACCTCTTGAGTTTGGGGTGGGTAATAAAGTGTTCATTCGGGTGTCGGTAAGGTTTAGTCACCATCGGATATGAAAGCAGGGTAATTTGTGCCCAGGTATGTGGGACCTTTTGGGATTGTAGAGAGGATCAGACCAGTGGCTTACCAATTGGATCTCCCACAATAGTATGGTTGGATGCATGATGTGTTTCATATGTCGCAGCTTCGACGGTATCACCCGGACCCATCTCATGTGATTGATGTTGAGGATGTGGAGCTTGAGACTAATGCGTCCTTTAAAGAGAATCTGATTCGTGTGGTGGATCATAGTGAAATGGTCTTGCGTGGCATGGTTATTCCATTAGTGCGAGTACTATGACAGCATGGAAAAGTTTAGGAAGAAACATGGGAGCAAGAATTGGAAATGCGGGCATAGTGGCCCGAACTCTTCTCTTCGGTGGATCAATGGGGCTTGGAAACTCGGATCGAGGATGACCTGTTTTAAGGTGGTGAGGTTGTAAGATCCCAGTTTGTGAAAAGGTATGTTTTTTTTGTGTTTTGGGTTGAACCCTTTGTGTTGGGGCTTTAAAATGATTCCTGAAAGTGTGAGAGGCCTTGGGGGTGTTCCGGGGGCTTGAGGCATGGATGAATGGAAATCTAGGCAAGACAAGCCAGGGCGCACGGCCTGCGCATGGCCAGGTAAACCATGTAGCCTGCCTAGGCTAAACCGTATGACCCTTCCTCCTCCGGACAGAAGCATGAACACGGTTTGTGCACGGTTTTCCAAACCATGTGGAAAAACCCTACAACCACTAAAAATTGGGAAAAAGTACAAGTTTTCCACTCCGGGATTTTAAACCCCACTCTGGATTTTCTTCCTTTCCTGCCCTCTCAACCCTAGCAATGAACGTGGCTGACCCAAGCCTTCTAATGGTGGTTCTCCTTCGATTCTAGGGCATTTTTGGTGCTGTTGGTAAAGGATCGAAGCTCTGGGTAAGGCTAATCCCATCCTTGCTTCTCTTTTTTGTTTCGGGTTTGTATCTTCTCTCCCACTTGTTCCGAAGCTCTAAAACCCTATCTTTTGTGTGAGTTTTAGGTTGAAGATCCAAAGGTTTGTTGGATCGAGGTCTAAGGACTCAATTGGGAGTGCGTTCAACCGCATTTTTAAGGTAGGTGGTCTACAAGTGATATCCCATGGTTATTTGGGTTTTTGTGCATGTTTAATTGTGTTTTTCTTTCCCCTTGGTTATGTTTTGAATAACCATGGAATATTTTGAAATGATGGTGTTTAAAATGTAAAATGGGAACCCTCATGATCCCTGTGGGATGTGTTTGGATTAACTTGACCTAATTGGGGCCATCCATGATATGTGACGGTTTTTCCGGGGCTCAGGGTTTGTTATTAAACAAGTGACCTTGTTGTAATTAGTGGTAGATCCCTTGATGAATATGTTGTTGTGATTGGTTTAACAAGGAATAGAATTTAGGTGATGCACATAAACATGGAAATAACCTAAGGGTTATTTGGAATGGTGTGAATGGTTGATTCATGGGAATGATGAATGGGTTAAATGGGTTAATGTGTAAACTGATAAAAGACCATAATGGGATGAATTATGGGTCTTCTGTTCAATGCTTAGTGAGATAGGCATAACACATGGGAATCAGGTGAATTGTTAAACGATGTGAAATGGTAATGTGTTAATGGGTTAAGGCATAATGTGAATTCCCAAGTTGGTTGTTCTGAATAGTGTTTTCAAAGGGAAATGATTTGGATGGTTGATGGTTATTTATATAAGAATGTGCACATAGCTTGGTAGAGTGGGGTATGACTTAAAGATCTACGCCCACAGGTTGAGTGATGACTAAGGCTATAAACTCCACTCGAAATGCACGGGTTAGGAATGAGGAAAGGCTCTATTATCCTAACGGTTGCATCCACCCAGACTGAGGCTTCGAGGTGAGGATATGGTTGCTATGAGGGGGTTATTCCTAGTGAGATAGGATGGCGATGTGTTTACCCTCTTTCATGTGATTTTTGGCCTTTGACCCATGTAACATAATGTATGTGATTAACCCATGGAAATGGGATGAAATGGTAAATGGTGATAATGGGTGTGTAATGAATGGTAATGTAAGTGGAAATGGATTTGGACTTGAAATTGTTAATGGATCCTCAAGTGATTACATGGTAATTTTCATTAATATTCCTTTTTTCATACACTACTGTTTATACTGGATATTTTGTAGACACCGTTGGTTGTGTCCTACTGAGTTGTACTCACACCCTGCTTGGGCCGCCGTTGGGCACCCAAGATGACTTCATGTCTGTATGTCAAGAGAAGGGCAATGTTCCTTGCTAGATGGTGAGTGGACATGGGCAGCACATGGTGGAGGATCTGGACTTAGAGTCGAGACCATTTTGGGGATTTGGGTCATTGTATTTATTTTTGGTTTTTTGTTAACTTTTTCACTTGTAGTATGACATGTCATATTTATTGTTGGAAATGGTTGTTATACATGTTATTTGTTTATTAGTGGTTGTTTCCGCTATTTGGTTTTTTTCTTTTGTGGCTTACTCTGATAAGAAATGGGTATAGTCTCCCCACATGACCCCATAGACCCCCATTGCTTGTCGGCGGTCTTTGGCATACATGAGGGTGCACATAAGGTCATGTAACCACCCGGCTCGGAGCATCGGTTTAGTGGATTCCAGGTAGGGGACATTACAAAACAGATTGAGGAACATATAAGAACTGAGGTATAACATACCTTATATCGAAGAATGATCTACACTTCTTGGTTGCACTAAAATAGGGGGCAAGAATTCAGTAGGAAGAACTCCAGCGAAAACATGATCCAGGTTCCACTACATAATCTCAAAAATCCTTGGGAAACAATGTCTTGGGTCATCCTGTTCCAAGGAGAAAAAGAAATAAGAACCCAATGGAATTTATCATGGAATTTTTAAAATTTAAATAGAGTAGTGGTTTAGATACAGTTTACATTTATCATTAATGGAGGATCGGGTTAATAATATGCAGTTAGACTATGTAAAAGAATTAAAACCCATAGTGAAATTAGGATAGGAGTTATGGTATTTGAATAGGCCTTTAATTCCTTAAAAAATTTCTTTAAATGTGTTTTACATTAATGAAAACATCAAACGAGAGAAGATTATAGATATTGGAAACACTATTTAAATTTGCCTCACTGATGACATTGTTCAAATTTGTCTCACTGACAAATGAATCCTCAACATACGAATCACAGAGATATGAATCATTGATAGATGACTAAATAATAGATGACTCATGGATAGATGAATCATGGACAGATGTTTCACCGACAGATGTTTCACCGACAGATGACTAGCCGATAGATGACTGGCCGACAGATGACTCGCTGATAGATGACTCTCCATTAGATGACTCACCAAAAGTGGAAAAATTGATAGATTACTAAATGAATGATGACACACCGATAGACGACTCACCAATAGATGACTACCCGATAGACAACTCATCAATGTATTATTCATTGATAGATGACTCACATGCAGTTGACTAATCGATGACACTATTGACATAAATAGAAACACCATTCACAAAACTAAAAATTTGTCATAGCCTTTGAAATAAGTCACAATGACCTCCTAGAACAACTCAAACACCTGATTTTTATAGGTAAATGGACTAAAGTGGTCCGATCCATTACATATATTTTTATCCTTATAGGAATATTAATGGTGAAAAGGGAATGCCACGCCATAATTATCCCCTCCCATCTTAGCATGATTTGTGTTCTAGTTTAAACAAGTATAAACATGTAAATAATAACTGATGAAATATAAAATTTGTCAAATATAGTTATATATAAAAATAATTTAACTACAAATAATAATTATCATTATGAAACACTATATTACTGAATAAATTAAAAATACTATATGGATGGATTATAGACAAAATAATATGACATAATAATGTTGGAAAAAAGTAGACTGCAATCATGAAGTAAGAGTACCGATATGAGAAACAATGTAATGTAATATATAGTCATTAGAGAAACCAAATACAATAGTTATCTAATCCATTATATACTCATGTAGACCCCTTTTCTTAACATTTAATGATGTTCTGAGAAAATAACTACTCTGTATTATTTTACATAACCACACCGATGACCATCCCAATAGCCACGAAAGAGTATACAATAAGAAGAATCTAATTAAGGAATGAACATAAACAATATAGTAACCATCTCTTAATATCTATAAAATTATTACCAAGGTTCTCCTAAAGTAAGAATATGGATGTAGGGAATCACTACTGGAATCCTGACTTTTCCCAACTCTTCTATACCAACGGTTTCTCAAAACCGTTGGTATAGGTCCTTTTTCCCAACAGTTTGGCCAAACCGTTGGGAAATCCCACTTTGTGGCCACTTTTCCCAATGGTTTGCCAAAACTGTTGGGAAAGGGTATAACTATCCAAACGGTTTGGCCAAACCGTTGGGAAAAGTCCACTTTTTGGCCACCTATCCCAACGGTTTGGCCAAACCGTTGGGACAGGTATACCCTTTCCCAACGGTTTTCCAAAACCGTTGGGAAATGTCCACTTTGTGGAGACCTTTCCAAACGGTTTGTCCAAACCGTTGGGAAAGGGTATACCTATCCCAACGGTTTTACAAAACCATTGGGAAAGGTCCCCTGGAAATCAACCTTTAACCAAAATAAATTCTAGAACCAAAAACTATACCAACGGTTGTCAAAACCGTTGGTATAGGTCTATACCAACGCTTTTGAAAACCGTTGGTATAGGTCCTGAGAATATTTATCATATCTTCTTACCGAGAACACTATATAAATCAAAATTTAAAATAATTATGATAATAAATATATATATTTATGTAATTACGTACACAAAAGTCATGTTAGGTTAGTGGTTAAGTTGTTCAATGATAAACTAGGGGTCCTGAGATCAAATCACAGTGAATGTTTTTTTTGAAATACATATACCAACGGTTCCATAACCGTTGGTATATATTTTCATATTACTTATACCAACAGTTTTCGCAAAACCGTTGGTATAGACTTATCTCAATGGATTACTTGGCTACGGTTCTCCAAACCGTTGGTATAGGCAATACCAACGGTTTAGAGGCCTATACCAACGGTTCCAAACCGTTGGTATATGACAGTTTTCTAGTATTGAATCATTTTTATTTCCAAAAATCATACTTATAAAAATATTGAAATCATAATCAATATAATCCATCCCAATTGAAAAAACCCCATTATTAAAATAAAATTTTCAAATACTAAATCACGAGTTAATTTACTGTATATTTCAACCATCAACATACAACAACATATAATTCATACAATAATATAGATAAATTTAATGGTGCATCTTTAAGAATATGATTTCCATTTAAAAGAAGCGACAAATAAGAAACATGTTTTAAGATATAATTATACACATGAAATAAATTTTTGAAATAAAATAATTGATTATTATTTTTAGATAAGATATTAATAAAATTAAACCATCATAAATACTCTAATATATCCTATGTGCCATGTATTTAAAAATAACATATAATGAAGAAATAAGTAAAATATCACACACACACACACATATATATATATATATATAAGTCAATATTAAATAACATTAAAACAAACCATATGAACTCACCATATTCCATAAATAAGAAAATCCCACCCAAGAAATCCCAAAAATACATATTAAGTTCCCAATAAAATAAATATTTTATTTAAAGATACCATTAGTTTCTATTTATTATAACAAAATTATCACATGTATTCTTTTAATAAATATATATTTCATAACATATTGAATTAAAAATATAATGATAATAATATATAAAACTAATATTAATTTTAATGCATTAAATGAGATCACATTGAACCAAAAAAAATAGATTTAATAGTTATTTGAAAATAAGAGTAGCATTAAATAATAAATTTAGGAAAATCAAGAATAACAAGAAATAACATAGAAATGAAATTTAGAATAAAATATAATCATGTAATTATTCTTGAATAATGATAAATTATTTTTCATGAGAAAGGTCAATTTCTATATATTTTGAAATTCACATGTTTCGTACTACCCAAACCATATATAATTGATACAATTTACATTATTATAGTGAAGGAGAGTTAAAAGTGAAGAAATTAAATAATGATGAATATATAATTGATAATAAGAGTAAGATAGATATATAAATTGAATAAAATCATGATAATTATTAGAGGATATCCATAGATCTAAATACGAATAAAGGGATTCAGCCTTGGAAGCTCAATTGGTATCTCATTTTAATAGTGGAATGGGAAAAGATTGACCCTGTAATAAAAATACCTAAATAGAATAAAAGAAAACATTATGAATAGGTTTCATTGATTCCCCACACAACTATACTTTCCATTTAGGTATGATAAACTTAACATTTGATATAATCCCCCCAAGACCTAAAAACATTATCCATATTGTTTTAAAATCATTTAAAAATATTGAACATTGAAAATAAAAAAATTAATTCCAAACGCCTAAAAATTAAGGTAATAGATAATAAAATATTTACGTACACAAAAAATTTACAATATGGTTTGAATAATCTCCACTAAATGACACTTTATTCACATATAATTTCATTTATGAATTTGGGATTCAATCAATTCATGGTTTTGACGTAACTCAAGAAAATCATGTATTTTAATAAGAATGTGATGGTAAAAATCAACAATAAT
This sequence comes from Viscum album, assembly GCA_963277665.1. Taxonomy (NCBI): domain Eukaryota; kingdom Viridiplantae; phylum Streptophyta; class Magnoliopsida; order Santalales; family Viscaceae; genus Viscum; species Viscum album. Next base: position 1,341,365,075 of record OY728136.1, read on the forward strand.
AGATCTCAATCCACTATAATCATAAAATTATTCACAGAACAATAAACTAACTAACTATACTTCAGTTTCATATATAAAAAACAATGTTGAAGCGGACTAAGTCATAGAAGAATATTGAATGGTATATTTTATAAATTACGATAAATATTTAATTATAAAAAGATATGAATTTCCCAATCCATTAAAAATTCAATTAATGAAAAATGATCAGATACTATAAATTCCTTCTAAAAAATAAATGTGTTAAAATATTCAACATTAATATATCATGAAAATTCAATCATATATGACCCAATTCACAGTATGTGAAACATAAATCCCCAACGGAAAACTCTATTAGATATTATTATTATGTTATTTGAAATTGATAATTACATCATGTTAGATCAGGAATCATGTCTATTAAATATAACTATGTTTGAATGATTTCACTATTACTTGAATGGTCTGAAGGCCTTCATTTTTATTGAATTTTGATAACCCCCCTTTCAAGGGATGAGGGGAAACCCTAACAAGGCTCACAGGCTAGGAGATTAAAAGGCTCGGAGGCTTTAGAGATTACATGACCTGAAGGTCTTAGGGAATTCAACCAGACTATCTACATGGAACTGCCCCTCCCCAGCATCTGCATTATGATAGTAGCTCATAACCTTTGCATGGCCGTCTGGCTAGGCTTCCCACGCAACCACAGGCTGGTACCAATTATATAACCATACCCTCTCATTCTGACAATCCGTTTGGTTCTGCTCTGGTGAGTGCACCTGCTCTGTCACTATTGAGATATAATTTTCAAATCCAATGTTGTTTTCTAAAAAAATGTATCATGAAACCTTATGTTAGAAAACTAAAAAGCGTGAGATGAACATTTACAGTTAAAACAAAATCCATGAATTTAATCATTATTATCAATAACCAAAATCAAATTAAATATAAAATTGTAGAAAAATAATAAATTAATACTTTAGAGTTCAAGGTGGAAAAAAATAGTCATTGGAAAATGATTTTAGAAAAACAAAATATACTAAACCAGATATCACCACTTGACCTAGAGTCACAAAAAATAGAAAAATATCAATGGGATAATTTAATTATTTGGGTAATGATATAAAATAATATTACTAAAAATATGAACGTTAACCTCAAATATCCATCGCATCTAGATACATAGAGATGTATAACTAGGAACTAATAAAACCATACATTGTTTGATTTATCCAAGGAGACAGTGAAATTACATTAAAATGAAATACTATAAAATATAGTTTGTAATACAATATTTTAATGAACATTTTATAATTATTATGAATAAAGTCACAATAGATCATTTTGTGAGAATAATTTTCAAATTTCAATGAAACCCTCTTCTATAATGAAACAATATATTATCCTCAATTTTGGGATTACATTTCTAAAAATTAAATTACTAGAATCCCATTTATCATTTATGGGGTAAATTGAAATTAAACCATAAAGAGTGATAATATAATTTTTAATATGAAATAATAATGTAGTAAAATTATGTATAATAGAAACAAAACAAAAATGTTATGGTTTGAAATAATATATAATGTAAAATGTAGTCATGAGAAACTCATAAACCAAAAGTGAGATAATCCTAGATGTGTTTTTTTGGGATTTTAATTTTTAATGATGATGATGTTATTAAAAAATAACCTATTGTATTTATCTAAAATATAATATTCAGTGACATTCCTCATAGTTAGGTAATAATATTTAATTAGAAGACAATAATAAATTAATAAAAAAAACATGTATAGAAACTACCACTTAATCTCCCGCAGAGATAACAAGGGATCCCTTGATATTAGCTAAAATATTTGGGGAAACATTTATATATTAGTCCATAATATAAAATTTTTCATGTACAATATAACCATCCAAATATCAATATGTAGTCTCATCTAAATTAGTACATTAGTATAAAGCCACATTTCGTATTCCTAAACATCGAATAATCAATTTTAAATTTCATCTTTCAAAATAAAAGTCATTTGAAACATAATATATAGTCGAATAAACAAAGGGTGTATCTTATTGAAACCTAGATCCAATTATACAAAGTTCAAAACAATCCTTTGCTTTTATTCTAATAATCATATATATTTACCGATTTTTTCAAAAATATTGCGATTCTATGATTCATTTAATAACCATATATAAATCAATTAGTTCCCCAGAAAATCTCTAAAACAAACACAACAGATACTTTATTTATGAAAAACATCATCTTGTGAGATGGAAAATATAAAGGACATGATTTCCAAGTAAACAACATAATAAAATACAAATAAACAAATTAAATGTCTATAAATATCATAATCATGATAAATAATCCCTTATATACAATAAGAATTATATTTAAAAGATTTATTCAATTGAAAAAACCCCTAATATTTAATTTATTTTAATAAAATCCTTTAATGAATTAATTAAACACATGGTATTCATAACATATTGAATTCAAAAAATATTTTGAGAAGAATACAAAAAATAACTCATACTTTTTATACATTGATTGAAATATCATTTTTATATAATTTATACGTTCATTAAATATCACAACAGAAGAGTAATATTATGAAAAAAAATTAAAATCTTGAATCATCAATTGGTTTCTCAAGAAAATGAATTTACAATGAAACATTAACCCGAATCTAAAGGACTGAAGATTTCATTGATGAATAATTCAAAATTTGGTATCTATTGGATCAATTTATTCCTTATAAATACAAAATTTAATGTTTTGATAGACCATATACATGAGGTTTCTCCATCATGGGTATTAATGTAGGGGGGATGAAGAATAATGGAATTAATGTATGAAGGAAGACAGCTGATAATGGATTATAAGAAAGAAAGAGTAATTTAAAACGTTGAACCTCTTAAAAATCCATGAATGTGAAATATTGGCCTAATAAAGGTTGATTAAAATTATATGTTGAGGCTCCCCATCAATCAAAATTGATTGGGGGGAAGAAGGAAAACCATAATAAAAATCACCTAAAGGATTGAAATAAAACATTTTTTAATTGGTTTCATAGTCTTCCCAACCATGGAAAAATGGCGAATCATTTTCTACACACATAACCTTCAAAACCAACACACATTACCTATATACACAATTTCAAAATAGGAATTTAGCGATAGTTTAAACCGTCACTAAATTGTTTTTTGATTGTTTTCAAAAACTACAACTAAATCAGGTGTCAATATTTGCTTATCAATAGGTTTTTTTAAATTTTTTATAAATATTGTATAAATTGGTTACCTTTTTGAAAATATAATTGTATCTTAATCATATATTTATTATTTATTATATTAATTTTTTTATTATTATTATTTTATTATTACTGTAGTGGTTATTTAGTTATTATTTTATAATTATTCTAGTAATTATTGTATTATTATTATTATATATTTGTTATTTATTTATTTATTATTAAAATTTTATTATTATTCTAATAGTTATTTTATTATTATTTTATTATTATTGTGTTATTATTATTCTATTATTTAATGTTATGTGTCATTTTTTGAAATCTACAATTTTATTTATTTATTATTTATTACTATGCACATGCATATGTGTAATCTAGATATAGAATTTCTGCATTCGGTGGGATTTGAACCTCTTACCCATTGCATATTCTCCAGTTACTTAACCACTCCATCAAACTCTTCATGTGGCAAATAAATAGAATTTAATATATTTGTCGATGTATAAAGAATAAACAATGAATAAATAAATAGGTAAATAATAGAAGAATAAATAAAAAATAAATATAAAAATAATAATTAAAAACAATTAAATAATAAATAATACAATACTAAAAAATTAATATTAAATAATAGTGAATTAATCAGAAAATAAAAAATAATATATAAATAATATATAATTAGTTAATAAACAATAAAAAAATGAAAAAATGAATAAATATATAAATAAATATAAATATAATAAAGGAATAAAAAATATTAAAAAATAATTAAAAAATTAAAAATAAATTTATAAATATTATATAAAATATAATAAATGAATAAAATAATAAATAAATAAATTGTAAATAATAGATAATAAATAATAAATGGAAGCAATAAATAATAATTAATATTTCATAATTAACAACATATAATTAATAATTAATAAGTAATAATTAATAAGTAATAAATAATGAATAAAAAATAAAAAATAATAAATAATAAATAATAAATAATAAATAGTAATTAATAATCTATATTTGATAATTAAAAAATAAAAAATTAATTAATAAATAGTGAATAATGAATAAATTACAAATCAATAATAAATAAAGAATAAACTAATAATAAATAAATTATTAATAAATAAATTATAAAATATAAATTATTATATAATTAATGTGTACATAATAAATAGATATGTTATAAATATATAAATAATATATAAATAATAATATAATAAAATAACTACGAAAAATAAACAAATAATAGATAAATAATAAATATATTAGAAAATAATTATATATATATATATATATTAAATATTAAATAATAAAAAATAAAAAATAAAAAATAAATGAATAAATATTATAAAATCAATAATAAATTTTAAACAATAGATAATATATAAAAAAGTAAATAAACAAATAAATTGATAATTAATAATTAATAAATGAGTACAAAATAAATAAATAATTATAAAATAAATAATTATAAAATAACTAATTAATAATGAATAAATTAATAATAAATAAATAAATTAACCGTAAAATGACAAGAAACATTCAAAACCTTTAAAATTACAAAATGTCCTTAAAACCTGATTCAGGAGTCCTTTTTCAATTCCATTACCAATAATATCAACGATCATAGATGGAGAATTGATATTATTTGTGGTAAATGTCAAATAAACACCTGGATAAGAAGTTATAGCCATTTGAATTTTGAGAAATCAGGGTTGGTGACTAAAATATATTTTTAAGAGGCCTTTTTGGCCTTTTATGGGAAAAAAGAAAAATTCTCAGAGGTAGTCCCGAAACTACACGGCCTAGAGATCATCACATGCATCAATTTGATATGTGGAAGAGCCCAGACAAACACTCGTCTTAAATGTGATTTTTTTTATGTTGGAGTTCAACTTTGGAACTTCTTGAAATATTAAAATATATTTTTCGTTTAATTATCACACGATTGAAATGTCATGTGGTATTTTAAAAAACCCCATCTAATAAAATTTTATTTTTCCATTGAAAAAAAAACAAAAACAAAAAAATTAAAAACATTTAGCCTCTGTTATTGAAACCACTATAAAAGAACTAACATTAAATGACTTTTGGGAACAAATTTAGTAGATTTAATTATACCCTCTAAGAAAAAAAACGACCTATAAACAACATTTTTTATAGTGGTAGATTATAAAACACTATAGAAAATATTTATCACTGAAAAATTTCCCAAAAAAAGAAATTTTTACCCCTAAACATCCCAACCTAAAGGGACATATTATAGAATAATGATATACCAATTAATGTCAAATTAGGGTTTTGAAACATATCAGACTGTCTATTCAATTGAAATAGTTATAATTTTATTTTAATCTAACTGATTTAGGATTATGGAAAATTATTTTCTTTTTTTAGTAATATATTTATTTACATTATCACTAAATCTATATAACATCAACCGATTCAATATATAAATTTTTCACTCTACAAGTCATTATATTAAATTATTTATTTTTTAATGTCTAGATATTTTTTAACATAAAAATTAGGCCATCCTAGATATATTAGGAATTGGGTACTGCAGTGACATCTCTAAATAAAATAAATCCTTACATTTAGTAACCTAGTAGTCATACATGTTGGAAAATTGATAAAATCACATTGGTTTATTTGTAACATCATAACATATCATTAAATTAATATCTAAAATTAAAAAATTAAACTTACTATTTCATGTAGTTATCAATATGATATATTATTTATAGTGGAGTACTTATCATACATATTTTTTATTTTATATTATATGTTGGGCTATAAGAAAATTTTCAAATGACAGTCATCTTCCAAAAATCATATATTCATTAAATTCACTAAGCACTTAGTTCATTGATGACCATGTACGAATACATGTTGAATCATATCAATATATAGAAATTTTTTCTATATCCAATAAAAAACCATGTTTTTCAACAAAAACGATTCTATATTAATCAAAATAACTATTTCAAGACTATGGATCAATAATTTAGTATTTTTTTATTATTAAAATAATTATTTGGTGAATAATATATCTAATATTTTATAATGCCCCTGTTAAAATAAAAAAAAGTACATGAAAAAATTATAATAAAATATAATACAGTTAATTTAAATTTCCCTTCATGATTTAAAAATTTTAAGGATCCCATCATACATAATAATGAAAATATATATCAATGAAATAAAAACAAAAACACCTATTTTATAATGTATTTAAAAAGTGATATAAGAAAATAATTTGTTTAAAACAACACAGTTGGAGGATAGAAGTAAATTTTTAATGTTACTAGAATCACCACACATAATAGGGTGTGGTAGGAGTTTTTGTGATTAAAAATAGAGTTTATTATACAAATAAACACATATCATCTATAATTTTTAGTAGCAATATGGCACCCATTTAATATATATAATAAATATTTACAAATAAGTTCAATAAAATTTAATTTTTCTTCAAGATAACCATTCACATATGAAATGAACCAATATATATAATCACTAATATTATCATTTATTATAATTTTTTGTTGTTTTTCTATTTTCTCTACCTGATCGTTGAATTCAGTTGTGACACTCAAAACTCTAATGGTATCCCTTATGAGTTATAAATATCTTCAAAACTAACTATATTTTACATAATTATAATCTATAACTTCAAATTAGTTTCTCAATAATTTAAAATTAGAGGATTTATTGTTTATTTTATCTATATTATTATTTAAGAACATTTTTTCACTTGTTTCTTCATAGTCATATGATACTCCATCATCTTATACTGTATTTTATAAAATTAAGCCAATAAATATATTGAATCTTTATCTAATGTATCAATTCACTCATATATTGATAGCATAAGATTCATGTGTTTTGTTTCCAAATATAGTACTTTTTAGGTGGAGTGTAGGAAAGGAGACCATTGTGGAGGATGTGTTAGAATGTGTCTAACAAAATAAATAATATAAGGAGACATTAAACTCTAATTTAGTTTTTAGTTGAGCTTTGTGAAGATTCATCCATGGAATTTAGATATGATATTATTCTTCTATATTCCAAAAGGTTGACGTTTAAATGATGTAATGTAAGATTATTGGAAATTTTTGTATCATGACTAATTATATTTATGTTTCCATGATTAAAAGTTCCTTTAATATATATAATAATTTCATTAATATCATTGGTAGTTTTTCTAAACACAACACTAATAACGATTTTAGAATGTTGAACTTTTCATAAAAAGAAACTTTCATAGTTCAATTATATTTTAATATTGAAAATTAAATTTGATATATGTATCCAATAAAATTAGTTCTGAAATATTTTCATATTTTGAAACATTCTAAACTAAATTATCGATAATTATTTGGAGATAAATTTTAATGAAATTTAATGGAAAAACATGTTATCCTACTTCATTATCCATAATAGAAACTTCTTTAAAGGGAATCTAATCAATATTTTCCCTCTCACTTAAATTCTTGTAATCAGGATATACTATATTTTTCATTTAATCTTTTAGAATCCACATAATTATGTTCATTGTGATATATAACCTTATCATTAATGATATGATTTAAAAAATCATAAAAACTATTAATTGTGATATTTAAGGATTGACATATTCAAAATTTTCATAAATGTCATCAATAAGAGTGGGAACAACTAGAGATAGTGTCTGATCACAATTTAGTGGTGAATTATTATGAATGTAGGATGTGTATCTTGATGAATTTATAAGACTCTTTAACTACAACCTCTACTACCTTATGTAATTAATTCATCAAATAATATTAATATTTTAGTGGAGATGTGGTTCCTAATATTGGTTCCCCAAGAGCAGCTAAAATGCTCTAAAAAAATCATCATCGAAGAAAAGTTTTAAATCAATGTTGGGACTAACTGTGAATTATTCATTACAGTAAAATTAAATTTGAACCCATTTAATGTTAACCACCTATTTGTAGATGTTATCAAGGGAACATTTATTTTAGGATCATCCCTCTATTGATATAATCAAATAAATTGAATACATTATATATTAATTAATCTTATCGAATAGACATCATAGTATCATATGTTTCTATTTTATTCCCCTATATATTGTTTAAATTATTCTCATTATTCATCCTTAATGTTTTCATCATCATCATAATTGTCATATTAATCCGAGGATTCATCATCAACTTCTACAAGAAAAATTAATTATATTAATTTTGTATGACCTTATTTATTGGGATATATTATTCTTTATGTATTAGAATGATTATTAAAAAGTGTATTATGCATTTACAATAAGGAAATATTTTTAACAAATTAATACTTCCATGAATTTGAATCAACTATCATCATTTTATATGTTTATTTTTTCAAATAAATGTTTATTTGGCATATCAATCCTAATTTTTCCAATTTTTTTAAACTTTCACTACCAAATATCACCAAATCCCTTGATCCTAAGATATAAATGTGATTTAAATGGTTATTTTATTTTATATTCCTTATCATATATTAAAAACCAAGAATATAATATTCTCCATTAACTTATTTACCATTATATGAATAAAATATCTCAATGGTGGATAGAAGAGAAAAAAATAATATATAGGTGGATAATTCACTATAGTTCACAAAAAAATATAATCATCTCCATTACGATAATTAATCTTCATATTATGATATTATTTAATTTTATTCAACATTTAAATCAATATTTCTATATAAAAACTATGGGTTTAAGAATAAAAATTTGTAAAATGTATGTTCTCACTATCTATATCATTATGTCTAAAAAACATTATTTTACCTAAATAATAGTGTATCATTTTAATTTAAATCCCTTTAAATTATATAATACATCGACCCATTGAATGTGAAATATATTAACCAAATTATTATAGAAAAATTATTTCATGTTTTTAACGAGAAATCCAAAAAACCCATCACTGTAATCTTGAAGTCCAACGTCTTTGGGAGATTAGATATAGAGTAAAACAACATTAAAATAAAATACATTATCATTATTTCATTCTCTATAAGGTTATTATAAATACCACTGAACATTGATTTTATATACAGTATACTATGGGAACATACATATATGAATATGCGAGATAATAGGACCAATAAGTGAATATCCATGATATTGATATTTAAAAATTTAATAAAGATGCATAAAATTAAATAATAAAACTATTGTGTCAAATATAATAACACTTAAGCATTGAATAAAGACGATAATATCAGAAGAATATTGAATTATTATATTTTTAATAGATTTTAATATAAGAAAAAACAATCATATTTCTAGGCTCACTACGAAGACTATATACGAACGTGTATTAGGATTATTAGAAGTGCACAGTATATGGAATTTCATGTGATAATTACATTATCGAATTCATTGGTAGGTGATATTATTATTTTTAAACCATTTATGTCATAATATATATATATATATATATCTTCCATATAATAAAATGAAATCAATAATAATGTATAAGTATAAGAAACACTATGGGGATTAAATGGGTTATATAATCTAGTGTCGGTGCATAACTAAATGGAATATCATTAGGATTCCAAAGGAGAAATTATATTTTTACATTATTGGATACTAATAAATGGAAAAAACATAAATGAAAATAGTTCAAGAAAATAAAAATATATAAAAATTATGTTTAGAATTAGAAATATAAATGAACCTTTTAGGTGATGTTTTATAATACAATTTAAAAAAATTTAAGATAAAAGGAATAAAATATTTACCATAAATTTTGACATCAATAAAAATATGATTGTATAAACAAGTTTTAATTTTTATTAATCATTGTTTTTAAAATAATTTAAATTATTTATTTGTGATTTTGAATAATTAATATAAATTTTACATTTTATCATATTTTCATTAATGAAGGGAATTTGAAAAATATATATATCAAAAAAAGGTAGAGGGGAGATATGATGGATATATATAGAATATATGTATATATTTAATATAAACATAGTTATATATAAACATGATAGATGGATTGAGTGTGAAGGATATGAATAGAATAAGTCAATTAAAATTATATTTTTTTCAAAGTCCCCTTACCTCCATTATTAGCTCACTTGGGGTGTGCATCTAACCTTTGGAATTGTCAAGATAATTTTTTATGATATTATATTTAGAACTATATTTAGTTATAATTCATTTTTATTTCAAAATTTTATTTTTATATTTTTATTTTATTATGAATATAGGTTCATGTTTACCTTCTCTAGGATGTTTGTTTCATAGTTATTTGGTTTCATATGATTATTGACAATTATAGAAGTTCATTCCAATTTATTACATTACACTAGAGGAATATATTTATGGATAATTTAATTTTTATGTATCATAAAGTTTATTTCTTTAGTACGGTGTAATAAATATATTCAAATTAAGAACGTTTTCATAGTTTTTTCATTTTTTGGGAGTCAATTTTATAATGGAAATTAAATGTAAAAATCATTAATATAATACAGAAATTTTCTATTACAAAATATTTATCATATCATAAATATTTTTTTAAAACACGAAATCATATTTTAAAAAGGAATCCACGTATGGTAGAAATAAAATATTTTTTTATTAATCAATATAGGGTATTAAAATTTGAAATTAGGAACTATATGTTATACATATGAATAAAGATAATTTTATAAGCTATGTGTTATTCCTATTAATATACACATGTCATTAGAATATTAATTTCATGTTGTGTATTTTGTTTACTAAATTTATAAATTAGAGGATGAAAATAACTACTGATAAAAAATAATGTTCATAGGATTTGAAAATTACATTCCTCCATAATATGACAAGATTAGGATTCCACCTCAATGCATTTTGGAATGGTTTTCATATATGTCCATTCTCCCAATAATGTGGATAGGAGTCTCAAGAGTTTTATTTTTATTGATACTTGGTTAGGGAATAATTTAGATTATAGGAGAAAGTGGGTTTTATTGGGGTATATATATATATGGTGATGATATGGGGTTTTTATAATGATATATTATATGTTAAAGGAGAGACAAAAAATTGGATTAAATGGAAAAGGGATTATAATATTAATATTAATTATTTTATAAAACAATAACTCCTAAATGTCCTAAAAATTAATAATTTATGTTATTTGAAAATACATTACTTATACAATGTTTTCTTATTCACAATCATATTTTAACAATAATTTTAAAATATTCACATTAAATAATTTCAATGTGAAATTAACAGAAATGATATCTATTTTATCAAAATAATTTCTTGCATATTTAATCTTAATTTTAATTTAAAATATGTTTTTAAAAAATAAATATTTTTTAGGATATGATAAAATTTTAATCCCAAAGAAAAATTGTTTATTTTCCCTATATACTATGATTTATTTTTCATATAAATAAATAAATACTTTAAAACATATTTTATGGAAATGATGGTTTATTTCATATTTTTAAATTTATAATAAAAGGTATTTTATTATATATATTCTTCTGTGTGTATTTTATTTCCATAAATTCAATAATGGTTTCATTATTTTAAATATTTATCTTATCAAGACATACTATATATTTTAATTATTTTTATAATATATATTTATATTATATGGTTCCCAAAATATTTATTAATAATCTATTGTCATGATACAACACACCGGTTCCCCCACCAACATCATTAATGAACTAAGAGGGATACAACAAGATCAAATATAATTGCCCTATGACTAGAGACATGTTTTGAGTTGAATTAACAATCATATGCGCAACCATATATTAAAAATCATATAAGTGATTGAAACCCCACAATTCAAAAAGTATGAACACAAAAACATATGATAAAGATAAACAATTGAAAATTATAACATGGATGAATATACGATCAAATATACAAACCTGTGATATACAATAAAAAGAGATGATATGGTAGAATATTTTTTAGGACCAATAACCTGAGGTGAAAATAATCTAACCTGATAAGTGAATGGTAGATCACTATTCCATGAAATAAACTAATGTTAGAATCAAAAGAAATCATACATATTAGAAACATAGGTTCTTGATCTCTACTAGCTCTACTAACTACGACTTATCCATTACTCCAAAAGAAAACAACAACCTTTATGCGATATATATAGAAACATAATTTTTTTTAATTAGAGTGTATATAGAAGTTTGTGAAAATATACATTGAAGTATTCAACCAAAAAATATCTGTATCATGGTTGAATAATATATTCAAAGAAGTGTGGAACTACATGATCACTCAACACCAACCAGGGGATCAAAACTATGGAGAGAAACAACTACATGAATCCCACATATGGTCAACACCCTATTCGACTTTGGGAAACTAGGGAAAACCGATCTACTAACTCATCCATAGTATGATGAAACCAATAGTTTGTACCATGAATTTAGGAATAATATAACCCATTTCAACATATTCTATAGAATGAATACTAAATTAGACCTATGAAATGGGAACATTACACATCACCATCAACAACCCATATAGAATCTGATGATTCCCCATTAAATAATGTTATATAAAACAATGATACACAATGCCCTGACTAGAATATCTACGATCAAGAACGGTTGGTAGATAAAATAAATGACCCATTACAAATACCTAAATGAGGACCACACCATGTCATGGTAACGAAAAAACAATTATAATAGTTCTTAATCATCATAGAATATTTAAGAGAATCCACACTACAAGAAGAAAATGAGAAATACAAATCATATGCAATGCGTACAGATGGTATACCTATCATCCCAAATTCACCAAGGGGTTGATTGAAAATAATACTTATAATTGTAAACCCTACCAAACTCACTTCCCTCTAGAGAATGAACTAGGAGGGAAAACTAAATAATTCTTATGATTTAAAATTATTTTAAAACATGAACCATCTATAGATTTAATCCTGTAACACCCCCAATATGTTAAATATAAATTATTCATGGGATAAACATGAATTTATAGTACATGAATCTTGGCCGACTGTGTACTTACCCAAACCGTGATAAAACTCCGATCAATATATACGTTGAATATGATAAAATTAATAAAACCATAATGAGGATCGCATGCCACACAAATTGGAGTGATTAGAAATAAAGTGTAATATAATCAATCAAAAACTAAAAAACATCCCTAATTATATGGGGATTTGAGAAATCCATTGAATATTATGAGGGTCCACATCCCACCTTACACGGGGATGCAGAATCCATCATCTAAAAGTAAATTTTCACGCCTCAACATAGAAAGTAGTCCCATGGAAAATATTTGAAACCAAATTCAAATACTTTGAAATTACATATGAATAAAATATTATGTTCTAGTGAAATGGATCCATTTAGAGTGTTACATAAACGTTTATCTATATCTCATATTCATAAATCATTATGAAATCAAGAAGAAAAAATAAATCAACCTCTTTAATTAAGAATGTAAAAAATATCCATCTATAAAATAGAGTGGAGGTCCAAATACTCCATCCTCATAACTGAAATACACAATCAATAAAACTAATTCTTTGGAATATGTGGAGAAATAAGGATTACTCCATGATAATAACATCTAACTTGGTAAAAATGAAAAACATTTTCATGTAGAGGGTATCTATAATGCATGAATGAACATCAACATCCACAAAAATCCATCCATAATGTAATGCTTAACAAACAAGAACACTATAAGGGAGTTCATTACTAAGAGTATGAAAAAATTACCATTAATGAATTCATATTGTTCTATGGGATGTCTATAACTCTTTCACTTTCCCTAATCAATCCAATAAAACTCATCATCCCCATTAAGAGAATATAAATATGAAATATTCATCAAATTATATCATTATCAAACTATAAACGATAAGGATACCCTAAAATCATGTTCTATATTAAAATATAATTCGAATTAAATACTTTTCATAACAATGAACCCAATACCCCATAGCCAATGTCTACATCATTACGCTCATATAATATTAGAGGAATTAAATCCCAAAGTGTCAATTAGTTTAGTTGTCTGGGTAAAATAAATACTTAAATGAATCCAATATTAAAATAGCAATAAAAAATTATAACAATTTTTTCAAGATTAATAGTATTACATTTTTAATAACATTATATATCAGATATCATACATATCATGGTTTTCAGATAAAGGGAAAAAATATATGTGAGATCAAATACAGTGTAAGGGATAAGTACAATGGAATATATCATGAATCAATAAGCCTTATAAAAATAGTTTGTTAAATAACTAAAAAATGAAATTTAAATAATTTGACATTGAATAATAAACAATAATAGGTATATTATTGAATGAAAATTCCATATAAATATATTTGTATGGAATAATAGTATAAAAGGGTAAATAACTGAAAAACATTCTATTAAATCTATAAAATTAAAATGAAATAAATAAAGGGACAATTTCACTTTGTAAACATCAAAACTAATATTAAATATATTATTATGGAAGGAAATTATTAATTTTGGGACATCTTGTGTGATACGCATGATAAATCTCCCTTAATTAGAATTTATAAGATAGTTTAAATGTAATGGTAAAAACATATTTAATTCTTTCTTACTAAATTTTTTTCATGAGACATACAAATGTATTGAATGTGTATCTACAACAAGGCCTCAACCATATCATCGTGTCCAAACATTTACTTATATATTAAATAATAAATTTAATTCATGAAAGTTGATCCCTATAATATCTGTCCATATTGAGTAAATAATATTTATTTTTCAATATTTACTAAGAAATTTTTTTTATAGAATACTTTCTGATGTTTTGATATGTGAATTATGAATGAACCATATCCAAGAAATATAATGTGGAAATTTATGTGAAATTCAATGTCTAATGGGAATAGGTAAGTGAATATTTCAAGGGAAAGAAAATTACTATAATTATTAAATCAAGAAAGTGAGTTTCAATACATTACTTGGTAAAATTGATCATAAATAATTAATAGAATGAATAAGGATATCAACAACCAAAAATATAACCTTTTAAATAAGAAAAAAGTTTTATTTTCCTTGATGAATTTAAATACCATAAAAATATATTTAACAACATTATTATTTAAAATATTCTTCTCATTTTGTTAATTAATTTTAAATACTAAAATTTTTGAAAAATATTTAGAAATATTTTCCCATGAAAATATTCATTGATTCTAATAAGATAATCTTTTAAAAAATTTTTGGTTAGGATGATAAATTTTTTTATACATACATAGATGGTTAAAACAAATATTCCTTAAACAATCCCATAAAATCTCAAAGGGCCTACTTTTAGAAAATACATTAGTATTCATATGATTTTTTTAAAAAGGTAATGAGGTAAACAATTTCTTTCATAAATTAATTTTTTTGAAAACATTTTGAAATCATATTTTGGGAATAAAATGGATTTACTACTAAAGAGTGGAATGAAGAATGATTTTTTAAAAAACCCATTTATCAGTCAATATAATAACCAAAGAGTGGGGAAATGGTAATAGTACATGAAAATATAATGAATAAAAAGATGAGATGAAATTAATGTTTCTTAATTAGTAAATTTTCAAAAAAAATCCATTAATTGAAATTAATGAATAAATAATATCAATTAGAATGATATTTCAAAATAGACCCCTACAATGTTCATAACACTGATGTGCGAATTAATTAAATAATTGATTATGTGTCTCAAATATAAAACCAAATTAATAATTTGGAAAAAACATTTGTTTTTAGAATGTAATTTCACAAAAAATAATTGAATCTAAAATTTGATGAAGATATAATATAACCCAATGAAAATATATTTGATAATAAAAGTTTTTACAAGATGGTAAATCTTAAGATAAAAACATTACATTTAATAATGTAAATTGAAACAAAAAATACATTTATTTATTTAGTAATAAATATATTACATTTCAATGTGGTATTATATATATCATATAAAAAACTGGGGGCATAACATTATAATATTCCTCAATAAAGAGATATTGTGACAAAGTCCATTACATCATACTACTTTTTAATTGAATTGTATTTAACCTAGTTAATATTGGATTTAAACATATTATTATCTTATAAAATATCAAAATTAATATCTATAATATCATATATGACCCTCTAAAATATCATATCATCTTTTCATTAAAAATCATTCATTATTTTCTATGTTTGTTGTGTTAATTTTCATGTTCTCTTATTTCTGATTAGTCCTAAAAGATCTGATTATTTTTAATATTATGTTTCTAAATTATATAAAGATTTATAATATTGAATTAATTATATTATTTCTATATAATTTTACTTTTAATAATAATAAATAAATATGTTTTTGGGAAATGAAGAATGTTACATTAATAGTGTCTATAGGTTGTACGTTCATATCAATTACTTTTACATTTGTGAATGATCATTTTGAAATAGGGTACAATAAAATGTAATCTATAAATAATAGCTGTAATAACATAAATACCATATTAATTCATTAAATATACTTATAAACATCATCCAGGTGGTTTGGTGATGAAAAGGGTGTCACATTACATTGTGAAGGCGGTAGTCCACATATATAGAAAAGTTGTTATGATTTTTCTGTGAAGGATATAAAATGATGTGTTATATTTTATGAAGGATAAATATTTAATTTATATCATATGTTTTACATTTATATCATATGTATTCATTAGATTAATCATAATCACCTTCCATTAAAATCGTTATTGAAAGATGAATCACATCGATTGACGTGGCGGTAGTTCTCTATAGACACGAGCAACATTATCATATCCCATACAAGATGAAATTTTAATATATATATATATGTGATATAATTATACCATATGTGTAATTAATTTATAAATATTATATGTATAGTTTCAATCCATCATCATACCGAACCATGAGATGTGGGAATGGAAAAATGAATGACATCAGTTTGCGAGGTGGTTGTCCACCATATACATGAATATCGGTTAATATATAGATTTTTTAATGTTATATTTGAATTTATTGGAATGTGTAAAAGGGTTTGAAGCTGGGAAGGGGATAGTATATTGGGTCACCTTTTATAAGTGATTCTAATGTTACACATGTAATTTATGAAAAGAAAAAGGTGTAAACAAATTATTTACATCGAAAAGAGTAAAAATTATAGTAACTTATTTTATTTGTAATTATAAGGTAAAAAATGGATTTATTTTTCTATTTTATATATGATTATAGGTCATTTTGACCCTTATAATTTTAGATTAATTCTTGATAAATTAATTATTTCATTAACCATGTTAAATAATGTTACATATTTTCACAACTAATTTTATTAAAAAATTAGGGTAACATAATTATATAATATAAATTTATATTATTCCAATTTTATAATACATTTTTTAAAAATATATTAAATATGTGTGAAATTTTAAATTAAAATAATCTCACACATGTGATGAGAAACATGGTTTTCAAAGTTAAAATGATCAAGTTATTTAAATGTTTTCATATCAAAATTCCAAATAATAATTATTAAAATGAAATAAATTTAATAAATTGATATATAATTTATCTAATTTTACTTGAAAATAATTATAATTTTTAATTTATATTTATTTAATGTTTATATGAAAAGGAACATTTTAATTAAAATTCCACAATTTTCAATGTTCATCAAAAACTACATCATTTCCTAAAAATACCTAAATTTCACCCTAAGATAGATTGTATATTCCAATTTAATATTAGATGTTTATTTTCTTAAATATATTTTCTAATTGAGTTAAAATATCATTCATGTTATATGAAGCAGAGGTATTAGACCATCTTTTAGTGAAATATAGTTTTTCCGAATGTTAATATTTTTTCATTTAAATTATTATTATTTTATTTCTATAAAATAGATAACCATAATTTTCATAATTTATTTAGTAGTAATAATAAAATAAATTTTAAATTTTTGGTTTTAATAGTATACTATATTACAGTTTTTGTTTGTCATGGGGTGGTGTGTTCCGAAAGCTATCATAAAAATTAAATTAAATGAAATATATTTATTGGGTTTTTTAAGATTGGTGTTATGTGCCACATAAACTATAAAAAAATATTTTCCATTTAAAATATCAGGGTTTTACATTTTCTCCAATATTAATATACTGAATCTATGAAATTGAAGCTTAATCTTGGAAATGAAGGGTTCTACATTTGGAAATATCATTATTGGGAAACCCAATTCATAAATGATTTATCAAAATATCGTCCTAATAAGAGATTAATGAAATTACAATAGTAATATGTAATGACACATAATTGTGTTCTCATTTAGAGAAAATTGGTGGCATGTGATGAATTTTACATGTAATAAATCAATCATTAATTATAGAGAATGATATAGGTAATTGATCACTGGAAAAGGAATAATCAATTGAAATATTAGGACCACAAAACCATAAACATGTGATTGTTTAAATGACATTCATATTCATCATATATGAAGGTAATCATATTCAATTTTTGTTTAATGATCAGTTTATGAATGTTTATGACTTATTTTACTATCTATGAATTCGATGAAATATATTTACTTGATACATTTTTTTTCATAAGCACTACTTTATCATTTGGTTATAATTAAACAAATTTCCAATTTATGAATTACTTTATGAAATTGGTATCCAATAATTATTTTAATATTCTTGAAGAACTAAATTTATCATTTAATATATTATGTCCTCTATTAAATATTGAATATCATTTCTTTATATCTCTAACTACATTCTGAAACCCATTTTATTAACAAAAGTTATCCAAAATAGCAAAACATCAGTATAATGATGAAATAAATTAATCTCTAAAACCTCATCCATTGTTCATATTAAAATATTTAATAAATGGTTAACCTTAGAAGACATACAAAATATTTTGATACAAAACATTATAAATAATGGCACTAAATTTCCCAAATGAACTTATCATTAATCCGAATAACAACAAGAAGTAATACTAATAATCATATAGCTATCATGTGGGTACCTTTGTTATGTATCTTCATTAAACATGTTAATAACCAGAAACACCATTCAAAATTTTTTAAAAAATTCATGATTACTTATTACTTATGTAAATCAGATATTATTGGATTTGTTCATTAGATACAAAAATACCTCAAAATCCATTAATGATAATATAAACCACCTTGTAAACATATCACAAATAATTCAAATGGTTGTATGTAATATTAAATTTACTTATTCAATAACAATAATCTCTTTATCCCAACACCATTATCTCAGCATTAGGAACATATATTATATTATATTTCCCTCAATCATGTTTTTTCAATGAGTTTCAATATTCTACTTGATCATTTTTCTTGATTATTGATATGGTTCAATATATTCTTTGTAATCCATAATGAAATAATACATTAGTAAAACCCTTATAGATTTAAAAATTCATATAATAATGAAACCATTGATAAAATACTAAAATAAAACAATTCATGAATCTAATCATAAGAAAATTAATTTTTCAACTTGTTATGTGGTAATAACATAAGATTTACTATGATCCATCAGCTTATTTTAAGGTATATTCTATTGAACATTGAGACAATGATGTTAATAGTTTCCCATATATTTATGATTTAATAATTGTAAATTTGAATCTTTTTTTATTCCCTTGAAATTATATGCATCATGGAATTTCTATCCAAACATAAAAAAACTCTTATTCCTTTTTATCATTCACCAAGGTGTTTCATCCCATAATTATAAAATTTAAGAAATTTTTTCATTACCTTACCTTGATCCGTCATTTTACTAGTTTTCAAATTCTTTTATTTATTAAATTATAATAAATAATACTTCTGTAATTTATTATATTATTTGTTAGTACAATATATTGTGTACCGAAATATTGATAATGATTGAGAGACTATTTCCCTTAAAAATAATTTCTTAATTTCCTAAAAAGAAACAACCATTATTACTCTTTGTATTACATGAATTAATGAATTTCACATTTCTCCTTCAAGGATCCATTTATAAATAATGGAATATTATAGATTAAATCATATCAATATTAAATATAATGTAAAATCCAAAAAATAATTAAATACAAAACATAAATTGAAAAAAATCATAGATAATCTCATAATAATAAATAAGTTTTCATTCGGGATATTTCTATTTTCAAATCCATTATAATGGTTTTAATGGAAAATGTGAATTATCCAAAAAATATACCTCAATAGTGTTAAACCCAGTGCATATTAAGGACTGTTGTGATGTACTAGGTGTTGATCAGGTCAAGGACAATGTTCTATTTTTAGAGTTATTACATTGAGTTTCATCTGTGTCAGAATGATGCCCATATGTAATATCCAAACAATGATGTTTTTTCATTAAAATATAAATAATGTAAACCATAAATAAAATTACGATATTTTTATATAAATATCCTCAATGTCCACATTGGGCTATGATCCATAATCTATGTTTTGATAAATTTAGTTCCCAATGTTTCTACTAAAATTTCTAGGATGAAAAGTGTAGTGACCACAACCCCAATGACCTAGATCATGTGTCTACATTAATAAAATGTAATAAGATACAATGAATCACATCCCAACCGACCAAATAGTTTAGTAGTCTTGGTTTTATAATGACATACATGATTCCAATGTTATATTGGGAAAAACAACATCATTTTTTCAAGAATAATAATATTCATTCTAGAATATCTATGCATATAAAAAATAATACACTTCATAGGATATTGAGAAATGAAAAAAATATGGGTGAGCTCAAATACCCATTAAGGGTTATATATAATAGAATCTATCATGATTTATTTAGATGAGTTAACATGGAATGTTAAATAACTGAACACATATTCCATTTAAATAACAATAATAAGAATAATAAATATAAAATTGCAATTAAATAGAAATACATGACATTTAAATAATTAGATAAAGAAAAAACAATATGGAAGAAATATATCTAAAATCACATGTCGTTTAATCTATAACCTGAGAGTGAAATACATATATTGATAAAAACATTGTGTATATCACATGGGTAATTATTACTGAATTATTAATGAAGTAAATTCATAATTGTTATACATCATTTCACAAGAACATTATACCTCCACTATCAAGATATTTCACAAGATGTTTTAAAACTATTTACAAACTCTATTTATTTATAGAGTATATATTTGGATCATGATACATACCATCGAGGGACGATATATAACCGTGACCCACTCATATGTACATGTCCAAATCATTCATCACATATTGAATAATCGATTTAATTCATGAAAAATTATCTTTATCATTAAATATCTGCATAGAGTATTGAATGAAAATATATCAATATTTCCCCAGATTCACATATAACATTAAATATAGATCACCTTATTTAGAATTTATATATGGTTTAAGAAATAAACATATCATTGATAAATGATATTGTTATTTTTGTGAAATTTAATGTCTAATGATAAAAAATAAGTGAATATTTCAAATTTTTGATAGTGACTACAAAAAATAAATAGTGAAAATGTGTGTAAATATATTAATTTGTCAAAATGTACATAAAACATCAATAAAATGAATAAGGATTTCTATAAAACTATTATATACACACTGATGTGAGAATAAAGGGATTTCATCATTGATGAATAGAAATTCCATAAAAAGAAACTTACAATCAATATTGAGAAAAGTGTAATTTACATTTCTAAAACAAAATTTCTAAAATATAAGTAACAATTTTTAAAATTATTTTCTTTGAAAATAATATCTGAAACTAAAAAATAATTATTTAAAATTTGATAGTTAATGATATTAGAATATTCATTACATTCTAAGTATGTTATAACCAATAATCAATTAATTTTATTTTATAAATGTAGAGCATGCCTTGTTTAAAAAAATGAATTTTAAAATGATTTTTTTTAGAAAAAGAGAAAATGGGTAAAAAGTTATTATTTTAATATTTCAAAAATGGAATTTTTTTTGAAATCATGGTTAGAAAACATGGTTTTTGTAGAAAATGGATTTCCGACCATAGAGAGAAATAAAATATAATTTCTTAAAAACATTTTCACAATAAATTTAAATCAAAAAGAGTTGAAACCTAGTAATACTAAAAGAAAATATCATGAAAAACAAGAAGATAATAAAATTAACCCTTTTTATAAAAATGTAGTCAAATAATTTCTTCAATTGGAATTCAAGAATAAAAAATATTGATTAGAA
The DNA here is from genome assembly GCA_963277665.1 of Viscum album. Lineage (NCBI taxonomy): Eukaryota > Viridiplantae > Streptophyta > Magnoliopsida > Santalales > Viscaceae > Viscum > Viscum album. Next base: position 1,341,387,662 of record OY728136.1, read on the forward strand.
TTAGAGAGTTAAATAAACCCCTATATTGATAATAAAGTTCAATTTTTAATTAATAAATTAATAGATTATGTGTATTGAATGTATCTAAACATAAAACATTTTAAAATATTATATAAGATAATAAAAATTCAATAATCATGCAGAATCCAAAAATATCAAAGGTGAATAAAATGTAATGTAAGCTAATAAAAAATTGAGATATGAAATTATTTTCATGTATGTAACTCTGAATTAAAATCCCATTGGATATATTTATTAAAATTGAAAAATAATACCGAGAATCTTTATAGATTCGTGATATTTCAGGTGAAAGCGGTAGTATATACATAACGAAAAATAAATTAGGTGCATAACATTACAATATTCTTCAATGATGGGTAATTTAGATGAAGTCACTTACCTAACATTTATATTTTTTATTAAACATTCTATAACCTCATTTATTTTGGTTTTTAACATGTTATTATGTAATTAAATGACCATATTATAATTTATAATATCATATAGGATCATTTTATAATATATTATCATATTTTTTAATATTATTTTATTATTTTTATGGGTGTGGGTGTCAATTACCTTGTTTTCCCATTCTCTCTTTATCATTAATGTTAGGATTCTTTTGAATATTTTATAGTTACAGAAAAAATAGAATAATAAAAAAGGCATAATTATTATATTTACATATCATTTTTTATTTTTCTGACCATTAATGAAATATGGTGTTGATAAATGTAATCCAATATGGTCATGGAAATCATAGGTTGTACATACACATGTGTAATGTTTCCATTTTCCAATGATCAATATTAAAAGGAATTATTTTATATTATATATTTTAAGAATGTTAATATGATAAATGATCTATGATTTTTTTAATATACTTATATATATCATTCAAGGGGTGTGTTGTTGAAAAGAGAGTTATATTAATTCGTGAAGGTGGTAGTCCACCCATAAAACAATCTTGATAACATTTCTATTATAAGAATAAAATGATATATTATCATTTAATAATGAATGATATTTCATTATATATAATAACTATTTCATTAAAAACATCCAAATTAAATATTTTTATCCTTATTATCTACCATTTAAAGCATTATTGAATGATAAATCACATTGTTTTGAGATCCTGTAGTCTGCTGTAGACATGACTTAAGTTATCATATCCCATACAAAATGGAAAGTAAATAAATGAATATTTTATATAATGAATAAAGAGGAATAATTTTTCAATAAATGTCATATACATACTGTATTTCCAATGTCATACCCAATCATGATGAGAGGTCATGGAAAAATAAATTGCATTGGTTCATGAAGCGATAGTCCTCCGTACTCAAGTGTGATGATTTTGCAACACATCTCATGGAATTAGGGATGGTTGTAAAGCATGGAAATGTCATAAAAACATATCAGTATATTAAAAATAAAAATATTATTATATAATCATATTTATTGTGAATACATGGATGTAGAAAATTAAATAAAATAAAATTTCTCCTTGAATAAAATTTCAAATTCTTTGGGAATCCTCTTAAGGATTGTAATAAAGACCGTACTATGTTGGGTTGGTTCCCAAAATAATGCTACTATAATTATTGGTGTGAAGATGGGAAATTTTTTATATAGGTATTTTCCAAACCTAAATGGTTTAAATGTATGATGTAGAGATGATAGAGGGTGGCCTTTTATAGTTGAGGTGATTGGCACACTTGTAATTTTTTTTGAAAATAAATAGTTATACTAATATTTATCAAATGATAACTGGTCAAAATTTTTTTATTATATATTATTATAAATTATATTGTCTATATATATCCATCTAATATATTTTCTAGAAGTGTATAGGTATTTATAACATTTATCTTTTTATTTCAACCCCCAGTAAATCCAATTTTACATTGACTACGGTAAAAAATTTTAGTGTTTCCACTATTGATGTTAATAATATAATAATTTATACTTATTAGAGAATTTATGATATTTTTATTCCAAATATATAATACATTTTTTTAATTTCATTTTCAAAATTTGAAAATTGAAATGTAAAATTAATATCATTGACAAGATGAGAAAGTTGGATTTTTCAATATGGAAAGGTTCAAATTTTTACAATGATTTTATATTAAAATTCAATTTAATAATAATTAAAATGACATAAATTAGATTATATTATATATAATTTTTCAAATTTATCATGAAATCCAATTTTAAATATTATTTTAATTTATAAATAATTCAAATAGAAATTTGGTTTTTAGTTAAATTAAGTATTATTCAATTTTTATCAAAAATAAAACATTCTATAGAAATAAAAAAAACAAACGTAATATAATTTTGATCCTATGATTAAAATATTTTTTTTTATTTTTCAAGATAATTATTCCAGAAGTGTTCAAAATTAATTTTAAATTATTTGCATAAATAGTGACTACACTGTCATTAAAAAATACATTTTACCATAATACATTTTATTCTTTTAAATGATTATTATTTTTTAATAATTAATAGATTACAATAATTTTTAGAATTTATTTAGTATTATATATATATTATAATTTAAGGGTTAGGATAAAATGGTGTAACATATTCTGGTTCATTTCGACTCGGGGATGTCTGTTACAAAAGCTATTCAAGAGATTCCATTTAGGGAAATATATCTATGGGATATTGGTGGTCATTGTTCTCTATAACATAAATAATAAATAAATGATCATAATTTAATATCATGGTGTGTTACACTATTAATTCTTCTAAATCAGGTAAATGGAAAATAAAAATATTAACATAACAATATAAATGATAATATAAGGAGTGTCCACTGAAATCCTAACTTTGGGAACATCCTTAGACCAAAATTTTGTGTACTTCCACAATACATAGGGTATCCTATGACACATGGGGTATAGAGGTACATGAGTACCTAAACATTTAAACAAAATGAATCTACATAAGGTAACACATAATAGATTATACATGTACATTCTCATTTTCCACACATTGGTGACATGCCATGTATATTTCCATACCCCGAGTGATGTTCTCCAGAGTCCCACCCTGTGTATACATTATATCTATATGAAATGTATATCTTATGTCTAACATATGATTGAAATACATGATACAATGTCAATTTTCCAAATTCTCCACCCTGTGTAGCCAGAAATTCCAGATGAAATGCACCTGCATTAAATCTAATTTACCCTAAACATATATGAATCGATTTTAAACAGTTCAATAGATGAAAGGAAAAACATACCATGAAGAATTGTGTTTCATTAAAATTCAAATCAACACATCTATAAATCAAAACAACATGACCAAAAACTTTTTATATTGTTTTTTATTGAGGATATCTCACCACAGGTCTATGATCCATCTTCATTCTAACATTATTTAAACATATAATCTCCCTAATATTCCTCCTCCCAAATAGCTCCTCCCCATCTCTTCACATATCTATAATGGAGAGGGTAATTTTATCCTATATGCATAATATCAAAGATAGAGGGTGTTTTAATGAAAAAACTCCCTAATTAGATAGAATGCAAAATCATCCAACTGTCCCAAACTATTCCCTGAACCATAAACGAGATTATACATCCACTAGGTATAACACTGAAACCAGTAAAAATATAAGATTCAAATTTACTATACGAAACATTATCTTTAATATATAAAAAATCAAAAACATAAATGATAATTATTTTTTTATTTATAAAATATTCCATTTACTATATTCAATTGTTTCCACAAACCCTCTCCAAATTCATTTCCTATGGTATACTACAAATTCTAGAATATAAAGATCTAACAAAATTTTATTCCGTATTTTTGAACGTAATAGAATTCACATTTGACAAATAAAGAGGGTATGAGATATGAATCTCTAAAACATGATATATATCTTGTGTTGGAATTAACCTAACCAATATTATTCTACCCAAAAAAATATTTTAATAACAAAAAATAAAACAACCGAAATGGATCCCTTATAATCCACCAAGATAATCTCAAGTGAGGGACATGGACTCTAACAACCGAGCTCCCATGTCATTGAATGTTCATCTCACACATTATCTATAATTAATCACACTCAACGTCATATCCTTATCCTGAAACACTAATTAGGTATGACACCTCATATATTTTAATTCTACCATTACTAACCTACATCATCCCATTAAAAGGAAAGGTTTATACCCACACACAACATTATTTTCCCAAATTCACAATGTATTCATAGTAAAAAGTATTTAATTCATGTAGAGAGATAATTTAAAAAACTAATTTGAAGTGATCCTATAGATTAATGAAATCATCTATATGTGTTCCTTTCATCATGATATCTTTCAGTGGAAACGCACTCTACACAATAAGAGATACTCTATAATTTCCATTTGAAAACAATATAATATTACTATGTTAACCTTACATGCATTTCAGAAGATGCACCACACCACATTGTGATAGTACATTTCCACTCGTAATATATATAATTAAGGCATACACATCATCAATAATTTATTCACATTATAATGGAGTTTTAACCTCCCCACTTATTATCCTCATGAGTGGCTACTGGATGATTCTTATACACCACTAAACCCATCCATGACCACATCTCTCATAGTTTAAATCCTACATCAATAAAAAAACCAAATGTCAATATATTTTAGGTTTGAAACTCTTAAGATCAAACCAGTACACTATTTTGTCATTCAAGAATACATAGATTGACTACATTGTCTGCAAATAAACTACACTCGAGACTGCCCATGATGGAAAATAATCTAGATGATTGATGAATAGTCATCTCGACAAGTGAAAATACTAAAATCTCATTCTATAACACAATGTGATATTCCATTTTTACTCATAATATATAGAAACATACCTAAGTAGATATATGATTTTCCTTCTCCTAAATCTTTAGGTCATACCCTCTAAAAACATTACTGTTTTAAACCATGATTTCTACCTTGAAAATGAAATAGTAAGAACCTATATGGGTTGATCCCACAGACCGGCTATATTCTACTAGGAATGATTTAAATCATAATTTATCTCATCAATCATGAATAATCTACTCATAACACATCATACATCCAAACATGGGATTATGGTCATAACCCATCACCACAAAAACAACATAGTGTCCCTCTCATTGTCATGTAGAATTACCTAGAGTACTCACCACCAAAATCATCTCACGCCATATATATTAATGCGGATTAATTTTTCCCTCCAGGATATTACTCTAACCACAATACACTAGTCCATGGGCTAAGAAAGGGATCAATGGTATGCTGATAATCCATTCCACCTATAGATAAATTAACAATGTTGAGCTAACTTACACAAAAAAATCATCAAATGGTTAAAGTTCACACCTTGACCTAATTGGAAAATATTCATCCCATAAATTTACATATTTCACTATGAATAAATTACATTAATTACCATAATATGTCATATTCCAACATTTTATGATATATGGTAATAGAATAATTGATTCCCCACATGAATAGGTGGACTACCAATAAATTTAGGCATTCAATTCATAGAATAAAACTCTCCATACAAATCAGTATATAAATAAATTTTTCCCTATAAATTAATACTAACCTGAACCACATTTCGTCCTATAGAACACATTTTTTAGAGGTAACATAAGACATCATTCAGAGGCAAAATCATATCGATTGGAAATGTATGGTGATGTATCCATACCTCACCACCCATCCATTATATTGAATACTAATTTTCCATTTATTAATTTAGAATATTATTAGAAATATTTTTGGATCCATGTGGTGAGAGGGCATGAGATTATAACTCCCCATGAGCGAGGAATTTATATTGGAAAAAATTTAAAAAAATAAATATCATACACAATTTTTTTTGGAAATTGTTGAATATGTTGTAAAAATATGTTCATATCATAAATATTTGGTTTTCATTGTGTATTGAATATTTATTTTACTATATGTGTGAAATAATCATTGTTGGTTTCAAATGCTAGGCATGATCACCTTCAAGTAGAATAATTAATCATATAGAATTATTTTTAATTTAATTATTTGACTAAAAAATTAAACCTAATGACCTATTATAAATTTGATTCTTTGTCCATTTTACATAGCTATCAACAAAACCCTGTAAATTAATAGGATACATTCAAAATGATTTATTAGAGGGTCATTTTTGGAACATAATATTTTGGATTAAGATTGAGGATTACTGATCCACTAGAGTGTGTGGATATCAGCAATGAAAAAAATAGGATCTTTCTTCATCTGGGATTTGTAATGACCTAGAATTTTTACATAATTTTTTATAAATATATAAAAAATTTAAGAGTCTGCGAAATCTGACGGCGCACGATTCTGAAGCCCGAAGTGCCAAGATTGATCCGTCAAAGTTTTATTAAGCATATGTTAACACGCTTAAGAATTTTTCCTGAAAAAGTGGAATAAATCATAAATGGTTACCCATATCATAAATCTGAGGGAACCATTACACTCGGGATGTCGGGTTTACCCAATGTACAACTTCTAATTAGTCTGCCCGAACCTCCTGTGAGAAAACCAAAAAACGGTATAATCGTAAATAAAATAATAAAATAAATTATTTTATTTTCCAATGCTTATAACTCACTAATGGTAACTCAGATTAAAAATATGAGACCACCAATGAACTCTTGAGGGTATGCTTTCTTTATGAATATATTAACATTGGTCGGCGTGGGCCACCAGAGAAAGTTCGTTTTTGGCCACAAATAAAATAATAATGTGACAATTATTTTATTGTAAAATTCATAACATCTAAATGGTAACTTGGATTGAAAATCCGAGAGTACCGTTGGGTTAGTTGGGGTGTGTTTTAGCTAGGAAGAGCCGAAACTTGACCGGCCTGGGGTGATGGTGACTGATAATAATTTTCCGAACATTTTTTCAGGTACATTGCATAAACACGCGAGTGGCGTTTTATAACGTTTGAACCGGTACTCGGAATTGAAATCTGGAACACCGTTGAACTTGCAGCAGTAATATTCTATTATGTAAAGTTTCCCCTCGATGATAGTTGGTTGAGGTTGAATGTTAGTTATTAGGTTTTTTGTGGATTTTATAAAATAAAATAAACTTCTGTTTATTTTATTTTAAACTTCCATGTGGATATTTCTAGTGGGTTCCACCAGAACTAAACCTCCTGGTGCATGTTGGAAGTGGGGAACACCATAACTTAACCTCCAATGAGTGGATAAGGTGGTGGGGATCACCTGAAACATAACCTCTTATGAGAGGTTATGGTGGTTGGGACCACCCGGGATGAAACCCCCTTTAATTGGGAGAAACCCTCAACTCCCACAATTAATGAGGGGTATCCACTTGACCTCCTCCACCTTAATTGTGCCAACACACATACCATTAATCTTGCCAACACACTACATTGTTGTTCCAGTATAAATTAATTGGCTTTCCCCTTATAAAATTAAGTAACCATGTCATTTGAATTTATGAAGTTTCCTGATAAATGAACCGTCATAAATTCCAATAATCGTTGCCTCCCACTCCCCCTCTCCTATATATATAGAGCTTGGGAGGAGGATTTGGGATGGATTCACCAAGCGACGAAGCACTAGTAATGTGATGTGATGCTCAAAACTTGGAATATTACGCTCTCCAATGAAGAATGTGTTCTCCCGATGAAGAAAACTCTCCCAACGAAGAACAATTTCAACTTCAACCTTTTTTCTCGGGACATCCTACCGACGTGGAGCATCTTCCATGAGTCAATGCAACCCGAGATTTAATGTGTTCATGGAAGACGTGATGAATGATGATTCTCCTTCATCTTCTTCCCGGGACCTCATCGATAATGACCGATGATTAAATGTAGTGATTTAATTTTTTCTAAGTATGATCTTTTTCCAAGTTCTTCCTTTCCCTAAAAACAAAGAATGAGTGTTGTTGTGATTCATACTTGTGAGCCTCTTGATACCACCCTAAACGTGGTGGGTGTGGGAAAAACCAACATGGCCCAACCCCCCTCTGTCGATCTTGTTTATGATAATCTACGACTTGGCGATGAAGCTATGAGGCGACAGAATGATGAAGGCAAATGTCATGCTCCCCATGTCCTCTACGAAGCATGTCGCCCACACAATGCTCTGACTGGGTCGACTCCACTACGGAAGGCCGCACCGCGCCACCTTCCAGCCCGAGTCGCGCTAGCTCCTTATCGTCGCTGGACTTCCGTGCATCCGGACTGAAACCACGCCAGCCTGCCCGCAGCCTCCTGTGCGCCCCATCGGCCTTCCCGCGGCTGCAAGCGTGCCCCAATGGCCTACTTGTGACCACCAGTGTGCCCCGCGTGCATGCCCATGGCCGCCCAGGCGCCTGGCCGGAATTCCGGCAGCCCCCATCGCCCCCTGCCGGCCCGCCGGCGGCCTCAAGCGTGCCCCACGCGCCTACCCGCATCCTCATGCGTGCCCTGTCTGGCATGCCTGCGGCCCCCGCCGCACCCCGCCGACCTGCTCGGGCCTCCAGCGCGCCCGGATGGCCTACTCACTACCTTCTGTGGGCTCTACTCGGCTACCCCAGGGCCTCCAGCGCACCTCTCCGGCTGGCCCGAGACCTTAAGTGCGCCCTGCTTGCCTGCTCGGTCCCCACCCCAGCTCTCAGCTGAACCGTCCGAGCCACACTGGCCTCCCAAGCCGGTCTGCAGAATCCCTTGCGGTTTTGCTGAATAAACTAGCTCGGCCATCTAGGCCAAGTCGCCTAAGCTGTGGCCGTCGCGATGCTAGATGAACCAAACCCTAGCCTCCTGGTCGAGCCGCCTATGAGGCGACCACCGAAACAAACCGCCCCCGTAGTCCGCTGGGACGGGCCCAACAGAACTAGCCTAACATAGGGGGGTGACCTGCACAACGGGGAAGGTCAGATCCAGCGGGTCGGACCGGGTCGGCCTATACTGGTGAGGGTCGATTCGGTCTGACTGAGTCGGACCAGACCCGAGCCAACTACCGACCCCTGTACTTTCTTTTGCCATATCATTGGCACCGGATGTCCGTTTGAAGAACCGTCAGTGGTGGTGGCTTTAAAGGTGCATTAAAGTACCATTGATTATACCCCAATGGAGTTCTAGGTAATGTTGGGTTATAGTTAGGTTGGATCGTACACAAATCCAAGAGGGCCACTGGGACTAAAAACCTAATAACTCACAGACTGGGTGTCTGTTTGATGTGTTGTCTGTTGCATTGAGCCCTCTATGATGAGGCAGAATTTTGAGATACATCAACGTGGGACTCTATGATTGTTATAGTATCAACCTGTAGCTCATGGAGAAAACCCTCTTAGAGACGAGTGAGTGGAGTATGAAGACATAGTAGTTTGCTGATACATGATGACTGCTTGACCAATTTGACTAAGAGTGATTAGACTAGCCCAGTAGGGAGAGCCTTATATTTGGAGGTAGACCCACAGAGGAGGAGTTTCTGGAAGTTGGTGGCAGACCCGCGGTACATGACAGGAGGAGTATCTATGGAAACTATTATGGTGAGCTCCTGGTAGTTGGTGGCAAACCCACAGTTCGGACCACCTCTGTGTGAATGCAGCAGATCCACGATACTCAACAGGAGGAGTAACATAGTAGTACAAGCTTACTGGGAAGCGCCTAGTTGTGGCGGCAGGCCCACTATACTCTATATAAGAGGAGTTCTCTAGCAGTCATGGTTTCGGTAATAAAAATCCCGGTTGAGGTGAGTCAATAACTTTTGAGTTTATCTCATGATTGAGATGAATTACTAGATAACTTAGGTATATGTATGGGAATATATATAGGTGTGGTTATATGTTGATTTCTTACTTTGTAGTTTATCCATGCTTGATTTTGTGAGACCTTGAGTGTCTCAGGGTCTCTACTGAGTATTGTTATACTCACCCCTGCATGGGCTATGCCCACACATCATTGTGTTGGTTGCAAAAGACGGACATCGCTGACTAAGGATCAGAGTAGCAGGACTGGATTTTACCTAGAGGTGGACATTACAACAAGTCGGTACATATAAGAGACTGATGGAAGTGGAGTGATGCGGAGGAAATCTGTACCCTACCCTTCAGGTATGAATCCCTAGAGGAAAACCTAGTAGCCTCTTTACCATTTTCTTCAGTTGTACTTGTTTTCTGTTTCCATGTACTTTACAGTTGGGCTTGTATTTCTGGACCCCTTTACTTTTCATCACTTAATTTTGTATACAGTTTTTAGTTTGTGTTTGCGTCCAGTTTGTACTCTGATTGTGTATGTTTTGAATTTATAAAGGAAATGCCTTCCCAACTTAGGGATTTATGCCTTTGGTGCTAGTCGCCAGCCCCTAAACTATGGAAGGCAGGCTTGGGGAAGTCCCAGCATGGGCCCCAGGGGACGGTTCATGACAAATTGGTATCAGAATGAGGATCTATCGCAGAACATAGGACTCCGATATTTCGTTCCTATGAAGAAATAATGTTAAGTGTAACGAGTGTGGTTCTCAGTTCAGGGAGTCCAGTGTTGGTGTGGCAGATGATGTATCCAAACACCAGGACCCTGACAACAGATCTCCGATTCAGTGGATGAAAACAATGATTGTGTGTGAGTTTTCAAAAGTTTTCACTATGTTAGCTCAACCAGGTCATCTCACCAGGTATAAATTTTTGACAGTGTGGCATATGTTCAGGATTCCTCTGTGGAGACTGGTAGTTAGTGTTCCATGAGAGTACTCGATGACGGCCCACCGAGCGAAGAGGCTCTGGTGTAGGGACCTCTACTATGTTGGAACCTTCGGGTGGTGTTCCAATAGAACCACTATCCATTGGGAAGAAGATTCCACCATCCGCACTGGTGGATGGTGTACGCCGACTGAGGGTGTTTCATGAGTTTTAGTGGAAGAGGCCTTTGAGGTTACGAGGCAATATAGATATCTAGGTAGTCTAGTACTAGCCTGAGGAGGTGGATGAGAGTTCTCTAGATCTTGTACAGCTTCGTCGAGATGACATGTCAGTATCTGAGAATTCATCGAGGCATACTGATCGTTCCCGGTACTTGATGAATACATTACGATCAGTGATTTGGTGATCATACTACCAATCATTGTGTGTATTAGGACATCCGAGAAAACACCAGTTCTGTAGATGCTAGAGATAACCTTTTTGGATTAAATGTTCTTTGGATGAGTGGATACATCCATTGATTGTTAGCAGTGGTAAAGCATGAAACTGATTCTAGTCTCAGAGACATGAGTGTGTAAATTTTTTAGAGAAGTGGAAGTGTTAAGGGAAGATGAATTTTCAGGCGAGTAAATGTGGAAGCAGAGCTAGGAGAGGAACATGAGGTGGTGAAAATTCCCACATGTTACAACCACCTGCCTTTGTAGTCCCTGCAAGGATTAGGGAGCTGGTGGTCAGGGGAAGAGAGTAGCTGCACGCAGTCAAGGAGTGTGACCCATGGGCTCTAGGAATGATTTGAGGTACGGACTATGTATACTACTGGCTTCTGTATCAATAGACATAGGTACCAATCATTACTTCCTTCCAAAAATATTGTCCCGGAAATTGAATTTGTGGTTAAACCGTGGAAATTACCCTTACATCTAGAGATACCTTTGGGAGGAGAGTTTATAATCACACTTACACTAATGGTGTGATCAGACCCTTGAGGTGAGAGTTTTTGTAGGAATTACTTTGTAGAAGCGTTGATCCCTTATGACATTAGTTTGGGTATGGACTGGGAAACCACAGTTCATATAGAGATTGACTGTATTAGGAAAAAAGGTTTTGGTTTATCAACATCGTTGGGATTAGGTTTTCCTTAGTCGGTGAAAAAGAAAACCCAAGAAGCACAGATTAAACCCATGCATAGGAAGGTGTAGCCAATCACTCTTCAGTCATCCAGCCTCACCCTTGTGGCAGTAGGAGTTTTGAGTTTTCAGTTCCAAACAGGAGTGACAAAACATGGGGACATATTTTCAAAAGAAGTTTCCAGGATTAACCCCCCCCCCCAAGGGGGGAGGGATGTATTCTATGGATTAATACTACTGAAGGTTTGTTAAAAATATCACCTGAGTTGCATCACCACTATCATCCTTGAAAAAAAAGGGAAACCCTTCGTGTGGTCGGAGAGATTTCAGCAGATCTTTGAGGATCTGAGGTAGAGGATGACTAGTGCCCCCATCTTAAGGCTTATAGAGGAAGGCATAGGGTATGTTGTCTACAGGGAATCATCAGGGACCAGACTCGGGTGTGTTTTGATGCAGGGGCAAGCAGTGATCGCATAAGGTTTTCGGCAGCTGAGACAACACGAGCAAAACTGCACTGCCCAAGACTTGGAGTTATCAGTAGTGGTCATCACCTTGAAGATGTGGTGGAACAATCTTATAGGAAAACTTTTTACCATGTACTTTTATAACAAGAGTCTTAGGTATATCTTCTCTCAGAAGGAACTGAACCCGAGACAACGACAACAACATGAGTTCCTCTAGGACTATCACTTAGAGATAGTCTATAATTCTGGAAAGGGGAATGTTCTTTCAGATGAACTCAGAAGGAGGTCTGGTATACAGCTTCTAAAAGAGGTGACAGAGAAGCTGGCTTCCATACAGACATCCTTTGTAGATAGAAATGGAGTATCCTTTCTACAGTCTCTTACAGTCACTCCCCCACTTATTCAATGAGTCAGGGAGGAATAGCGTGTAGACGCTGACTGTGAGACATGACATGCCCATATATCCACAGGGCAGGCACATGATGGATTTTCTAAAGGTGGGGAGTACGTCATCCTCTTTAGAGGACATACTATGTCACAAGTGTCACTTCAGGAGGAAGTGTTGAAGTAGTTCCACACATCTCCTTTAGCGGTACATCCAGGAGTGGCGATTATGTATCAGGACCTTAAACGACAGCACTGGTGGCCAGGTATGAAGAAGGAGGTAGTAGAGTCTGTCTCATGACGCCTCACTTCTCAGCAAGGGAAGGCAGATCACCTGGTACCAGCAAGCTTGGTACAACCTTTAAGGTCCCCGAGTGGATGTGGGATGAGATATACATGGACTTCATGATAGGTCTTCCACATACATCCCGGGGACAAGACTTGATTTGGGTGATAGTTGACCAACTCACCAAGTTGGGCCACTTCCTACCGACCAAAGATCAGTGTTCAGTAGAGATCTTTTGATGCCTCTAGGTGCAAGAGATTGTGCGGCTACATGGAGTACCTACTTATATTTTCTCCGATCATGATGTATGGTTTACTTCCCAACTATGGAAGGGGTTGTATGAGGTTTTCAACACACAGCTTCATCTGAGAACCGCCTTCCATCCTCATACAGATGGTCAAACTGAGCAAACCATTCAGACACTTGAGGATATGTCCACGCATGTGTCCTCAACTTTTGTCATAGCTGGGAGGATCAGTTACATTTTGTGGAGTTTTCCAATAACAACAGTTATCACTCCTCTATAGGGAAGACACCTATCGAGGCATTGTATAGGAGACCTTGCAGATCAAACTTTTGTTGGACAGATCAAGGGCAGTCAGCACTAGTGGGAACAGAGATGGTATGAGCTACCACAGAGAAGGTGAATATCATCTAGGAGCAGATGAAGACTGCACAGAGCAGTCAGATGTCTTATGCTGGAAGGAGACAGAGAACTTTGGAGTTCAAGGATGGCGACCACGTCTTTCTATGGGTCTCACCCTGAGGAGGTCTAACAATATTTTTCTATAGAGACAAGTTTTCTCTGTCGTTTATCGGACCATTTCGAGTCCTCATCAAAGTAGTTGAGGTGGTTTACCTCCTGGATCTTCCACCCCAATTGCATCGGGTGCATGGCATATTCCTCGTATCTCAGCTGAGGAGATACGTTCACGACCCTTCTCACATCATCGACCATAGAGAGATGGACTTCGATGATGGGGCGACATTAAAAAAGGTTCCAATAGAGATTGAGGATTCACATGAGTGGATCTTATGTAGATGGTCTATACCTCTGTTCTGCATACGATGGTAGCACGAAATCCCCCAGGAGAACACATGAGAGAGAGAGAGTCTCAGATGCGTGCTCAGTACCCTCACTTGTTCCCTTAGTTATGAGTTGTGGATTACGGTGATGTGAAGCCCTTTTGTGGGGAGAATTTAATGACCCAATATTCCCATGTAATTTTTTTTAAATACATGGGAATTTTATGAGTCCGTGAAATTTGACGGTGAACGATTCTGAGGCCCGGAGTGCCCGGAATGATCCATTGAATCTTTGTTAAGTGTAAGTTAACGTGCATAAGAAATTTTCCTAAAAAAATAAATTACCTCTTAAACAGTTACTCGGATAAAAAATCCTACTATCCCATTGCGCTCAGGATGGCGGGTTTACCCTAGGCATGACTTATGATTAATCAGCGCAGAACTCCTGTGAGAGAACCCAAAAATGGCATAATCGTAAATAAAATAATTAAATATTTTATTTTATTTTTCAAAAGTATATAACTCACAAATGGTTACACAGATTAAAAATCTGAGACCACTTTTGAACTCATGAGGGTATTCTTTTGTTAAGAAGATACTATCTTTGGTCGGCGTGGGCCACCAGAGAATGTAAGTTTCTGGCAGCAAATAAAATAATCAAGTGACAATTATTTTATTTTAAAATTCATAACTACTAAATGGTAACTCAAATTGAATGTCCAAGAGTATCATTGGGTTATTTGGGGGGGTTCTTCACCCAAGCATAGCCCAACCTCGACCGACGCGGGTCGAGAGTGACTGATAATAATTTTCTGATCATTTTTCGTGTACGTTCAGCAAACACGCGAGTGACATTTTATAACTTTTGAACCGGTGCACGGAATTGAAATCTGAGTGTACCGTTGGTCTCCCAGTGCCAATATTTTCCTAAGGACACTTTCACCTTGAAGGTAGTTGGTCGATGGAGAATGTTAGTTTTTGGGTTTTTCATTGATTTTATAATATAAAATAATTTTTTTATTTTATTTTAAGCTTCCATTTGGATATTTCAGGTGGGTTCCACCAGAACTAAACCTCCAGTTGGAAGTTGGAATTGGGGAACACTAGACCATAACCTCCCATGAGAGGCTAAGGTGGTGGGGGTAACCCAAACCATAAACTCCGATGAGAGGTTATGGTAGTGGGGACCACCAGGGATGAAACCCCACTTTAATTGGGAGAAACCCTCAACTCCAACAATTAATGAGGGGGACCCACTTGACCTCCTCCACCATAATTATTCCAATGCACATACCATTAATGTTTCCAATGCACCGCATTGTTGCATCAGTGTAAATTAATTGTCTTTCCCCTTTTTAAATTAAGTAACAACGTTGTTGGAATTTAGGAAGGTTCTTAAAAAAGGAACCGTCATAAATTCCAATGATCGTTGCATACCTCTTCCCCTCTCATATATATATGGAGCTTGGGAGGAGGATTTGGGATGGCATCACCAAGTGATGAAGTGTGGGTAAAGTGAAGTGATGCCCAACACTTGGAAGATTACGCTCTAAAACAAAGAATGTGTTCTCTCGACAAAGAACGCTCTCCTAACGAAGAAAACCCTCCACTTCGACATTCTTTTTTTGGAATTACTTCTGACGTGGAGCGTCTTCCATTAGCCGATACAACCTGGGATTGGACGTGTGAATGGCAGACGCGACGAATGATGATTCTTCTTCATCTTCTTCCCACGACTTCACCAACAACGAATGACAATTAAAGGTAGGGGATTAATTATATCTATGTATGATTTTTTTTCATTTTTTTCCTTTCTCTCAAAATGAAGAATGAGAGTTGTTGTGCTTCATACATGTGATCCTCTTGATACAACCCTAAACACGGAGGGTGTGGCACAAACCAACATGGCCCAACCCCCCTCTGTCGATATTGTTTACGATAATCTAAATCATGGCGAAGAAGAAATGAGGCGATGAAATGATGAAGGCAAAGGTCACGCTACCCGCGGACTCCGTGAACAGCGTCGCCAATGCGACGCCCCAACCGGATTGGATCCTGCGCCCGGGCCGAACCGCACTGCCCGCTAGCCCAAGGTGCCCTGGCTGTTGGCTGCCTCCGGCCTTTCATACGCCGCTACTGAATCCCCCTAGGCCTTTCGTGCACCCAGACCGAATCCCCGCCGATATACCTGCAGCCTCCCACGCATCCCGCAGGCCAGCCGGTAGCCTCCAGCATGCCCCGCTGGCCAGCCCGCGGACGCCTGAAGGCTCTACCAGCCGGCTCGAGGCCTCCTAAGAGTCCCTCCCGGCCTGCCCGCCACTGCCCGCGCGTCCGTACAAGCCTGCCCGTGGCCCCCAGTGTACCCCGCAGGCCTTCCCGTGGCCTTCCTCACGGCCCTCCGGTTGGCCCGCAGCCTCCCGCTCACCCTGCCTGGCATGCCTGCGGCCTCTAGTGTCCACCGACGACTTATCAGTGGCCTCCAGCATGCCCCGGCTTCCTAACTGGGCCGCACCCTGACTCCCGACCAAACTAGCCGGGCCGCACTGGCCTCTCGAGCCAGTCAGTAGTGTCCTTCACAGCATTGCTAGTCGAACTGGCTCGGACTTCCGGGACGAGTCGCATGAGCCGTTCCCCTCACGGTGGTGGCCAAAGAGGCCCCCGACCTCCGGGCTGAGCCTCATACGCGGCGACCACTAGACCAAAATACCCCCGCAATCTGTTGGTCTGGGCCCAGCGGACCGTGCCGAACCTATCGGGCTGATTGGGTCGACCCAAACTGGGTCAGCTGAGCGTGGTTAGGGCTAAGTCAGTCTGACCAGGTCAGACCAAACTCGGGCCCACTACTGACCCATGTACCTTTTTGGCCATATCTTTGGCACTAGATGTCCTTTTGATGAACTGTCAGCAACGCTGGCTTTCAGGGAGAGTGATGGTAAATTTGAGAATACCTGACTGGAGTTCAAGGTAAAGTGGAGATATAGTCAGTTTGGATCGTACAAAAATCCAATTGTGCCCTTGGGAATAAAAATCTAATAACTCACAGATAGCATGTCTATTTGATGCGCCATCTATTGAATTGAGACCTCTATGAGGAGGCATACATTTGAGAAACTTCTAAGGGGGACTTCGTGATAGTTGGAGTATCGACCTATATCTCATGGAGAAAACCCTCCTAGAGATGAGCAAGCGGAGTACAGATTCCTCACAATTGGCTGAGGCCTGACAACTTCTTGACTGATTCGACTCGTAGTGATTAGACTAGTCTATTGTGGAACACCTAGAAGTTGGGGGTAGACCCATGGTGGAGGAGCGCCTAGTATTTGGTGGCAGACCCGTAGTACTCGATAGGAGGAGTATCTCTACAGGTTATTAGGGGGAGTTCCTGGTAATTGGTGGAAGACCCACAGTGGGGAGAGCCTCTGTGTAAGCACGGAAGACCCACGATACTCAACAAGAGGAGTACCTCAGCAGTCCAAGGTTAGTGGGAAGTGCCTGGTGGTGGAAGTAGGCCCAATGTACTCGATAGATGAGGAGTTCTCTAACAACTATGGTTTTGATAATAAAAATCATGGTTGAGCTGAGTCAGTAACTTTTGAGTTTATCTCATGATTGAGACAAATTACTTGATAACTGCGGTATATGTAAGGGAATATACATTAGTGTGGTTATCTGATGATTTCATAAATTCTGGTTTATCCTTGTTCGATTTTGTGAGACCTTGAGGGTCTAAGGGTCCCTAATGAGTATCGTTATACTCACCCGTGCATGGGCTATGCCCGCACCTTGTTGTGTTGGTTCATATGACAGACAACACTGACTAATGATAAGAGTAGCAGGACTGGACGGTACCCGGAGGTGGACCATACGACGAGTTGGTACATGGAGGATACTGACTGACGTGGAGTGATTAGGAGGCTATATGTACCTACCCTTGAGTTAGGAATCCCCAGAGGATGACCCAGTAGACGCTTTACCCTTTTCTTCAGTTGTACTTGTTTTCAGTTTCCTTGTACTTTACAATTGGCCTTGTATTTTTGGCCCCCATTACTTTTCAACACTCCTTTTTGAAAATAGTTTTTTCTTAGTGTTTTCTTCCATTTTGTACACTGATTGTGTATGATTACAATTTATAGAGGCAATGCCTTCCCAAAATAGGGATTTATGCCTTTGGTGCTAGTCGCCAGCCCCTGGCCTATGTATGGAGGGCTTAGGGTAGTCATGACACGGGCCCCGAGGGATGGGTAGTGACATCATTGATCCAAAGTACAAATAGAATATTTGATTCCTATTATTTTTCATCCCTTTACACATTCAAATTTAAAACAGATCAATTACATGAAAAATAATTAACTCGTTCATCGATGGTTGATTTTCTTTTCAACTGATTTCTTGTTCCTTGATTTTTTCCCACTTATTTTGAGTAATTATTTGAAAATTAATGGAGTAAACACAATACAAAATGGACTACGTTCATTCCTAAAATTATTTACTTCAGGGATTTCTCTCTCATTTAAATGAATTCTTATCAAGATAGATATATTTTTTCATGTTGTTCGATGAAAAAAAGGCATATGGTTATTGTGATGAAATTATTCGGCATAATGGATTGACACTGTTGTTGCGGTTAGCAATCAATAGTGTGGTATTGGTGAGTTTATTGAGGATGACTGAAATAGGAGTGGATTGTACTTGGGATTCCCATTATTACAAATTTTTATTTACAATGGTGATTGATGGCCCATCAGAGGTGATATCAATATAGATCAGATCTTGATTCATGTTTTTCTATAATAAAAGGATATGGAAGGACTAAGATATATAATGCTTGAAGGGAGTCATGGTGGTGGCATCGTGGTCAGTGATATAGTGAAGAACCGAAATGTTCTAGAAAATCTTTCATGACAAGGAATGTAATCTAGAACCTCATGCCTTATGGGACACAATTTATGGCGCTATGGTTTACAAAGTAAATATAGGGACGACACTCCATGTGGTCCCTACATCATTATATGGGACATTCCCCTGGTGGTATGGAATAACTCATTATGCAGGGTATATTATATATCCAATACATGAAGTGGTACATAGAAAGGTCAAGAGTACATGGTCCTAGATATACGTAATAGGAAGGGTTTAGAAAAGCCTCTACATTCCATTTTCACTTTGGTACATGCTGTGTATTTGGATTTATATATGTTGTGTTCGGAAGTACCACATGGGAAGACCAGGGGTTGGCTAGGCATGTTGTATACTCCATAGAGAGTATAGTGTCCCTTTTTTAAGTCTATTGGAGCCCTTTATTTCATCAATATTGTCGAAGTATTGAAATATTGTGTTCCCATCATACATTACCTTGATTTTATAGTGAATCATTACATCTACATATTTAGATAATAATACCCTATTGAGGATAAATATTAAATAATGTTTTTGGTACCTAAAATTGAGATAGGAGTGTGATCGAATAACATTTTGTCTGATACCCTGAAAGGGGATTATTGAAATGGTGTGACCTCCATAGAAATTCCATTGATCCTCTATCTAGTATTAAAATTTATGCGGGTTCACTATATCATTGTAATATGATCCCTTATATAGTGGTTTGATCCAGATTGGGTATTTGGTGTCCCCAACGCTCCTCAGTGTGATCCCCAATATGATTATTTAGGTCATTAGATGCATATGATCATTATTAGTTGGGGAAAGATGATCATGACCTCAATTATTTGTGTCTCGAAGGATAGAATGTCTCCTGTATTAGTTTCCCTTATAATAATATTTTCATATAATCTTTGAGAAAAATCCTATGAATGGAATTTCAGTTGAGACATCATAGAGGCACATTGTCTGTATAGATTATATATATATTTTAAATGATTTTGACATCATTTTTATTATTAAAAAACTCATGATGGAATTTTTTTATAGACCTTATGGTGTCATACAAGGATTTTTCAAACACACCCCTACATGTGGTCTTCACACACATGTCATGTCTTATAGAGATGTTGATGTTTTTCATGATGTCATGGAAAGACATGGATCTAAAAAACCATAGATGTTCAAGAAAAAAATAGTATTTTTAAAGGTGGTTTCATTTATATCATTCCTTGACTTCGTATTAGGTTGTACTCATTATTGCTTTTGGTAGGTCTTGTATTTTTTCCCATTTTATCATTCATTAATTGGTTATCATACTCTCACTGTAGGATTATTTATGTACTCACGCATTTATATTAGTTGTTTTAATTGCATCATTTTATGGTCATAGAGATGTGAGTTCATGTAAATGTAAATTATGATACTTCATTCAATGTGTGTGATATTCATACTGGGTTCCGGTTTCTATCCCCGAGATGATTGAAGGTGGGATTGGGGTAGTCTTCATTCAGTACATGTCCAGATGTTTCATGAAATAATGATATTCAAGGAGTCAATTAGGACTTTGGTCACATGATAGTGAGAATATTTTGGGTTTTATGGAAACATTGTTATGTATTTCATATTTAGATTTCTGTCTAGGTACTCCAGCGTTGTTGTGGTTTCCGACGTATCTATACACTAGAACATTGATCACCTACATTTCAAATTTATAAATTTATATATTGGTCAGATCAAAATAATTCGTAATGAATTAAATAATAATAGATGTTTGTTTCCATGTCTTTATTTATACATATCAATAGATATAATCTTTGAAAATGTTATATATTTACTGTAGTTGGATTCCTCTATGAATAAAACCCTACATGATTCATCTTTGTGATCATGAGGATAATACTCTATGTGAATAGTATTCAATAAATGGTCCAGTAGTAGTGATATTTCCTTCATGTTGATAACCAGTTGTATCACCAATAATTGATAAGTAGTTAGATTTATTTTTGTCATCTAATGATAGACACATGCTAAGTGTGTTGCATGAGTTCCAAAGGTAGTGACATTTTTTTAAAGTAAGAAAGATCACCCATGTGGATGAGAAAAGGTTATAGGTAGTCACATGAGTTTTCCTCATTGTGAGGACACCAAAAGATTTTATGGGGGTCATCAGGTAAAGTTTTCTTCGAGGATCTCCTCGAATATGATAGAGTTTGAGGACTTATTCACCTAACAAGAAAACACTCCTATAGTTATACATCGAGTGTCCCTTAAAGATGATGTTTTACCTATCCATGTTCTAATCAATGAGCATCTACTATATTATGGATGTGTAGTGAGGAAGAATAACCGTGGAGGGGTATTTAGAAAGGATTACTGCTATCACATTGTACTCTATAGATATGATGTTATTTCTATTATTTAGAGCATGGACCTTTGAGTAGGTATTAGGCTTAGATATCACAGTTTTAATGTTTTCTAATTTCATATCCATTGATGCTTGACTGATGGAGAAGGACTTAAAGGTGGATAGATTCTATTAATACTAGGAACTGAAAATCGGTGATGGTAGAGGGAACCTTGGAAATAAGTCCACAGAAGAAGGTAGGTGACAGAAGTGTATGGTATCCGAGAGTGTCATAATTTGTTGGATATGATCCCATGATTGCAGAACTATGGTGAATGTATCCCAATATGGATCAAATCAGCAAAGTGAGAGGAAATATTTCTCAAGTGATTATTGGGGAAATATTTTATGGGATTTTTTGACCAATAATTTATATTATTGGGGGATGGTTGTTGGATAAGCCATAAAGAAGTATAGGCAGAATAATGGAAGTCTTTATGGATTGATATGTGGTATATTGGAAAGTAGTGATGAAATAAGGGTTCAGAGGTTTTCCATATTTCCATTACCACCCTAGGTGGTCCACACCCTCCTTGGGAGCTAGTGGTTAAGAGAAATGACAAATGTAGGCTACGTATGCCAATAAACCAAATTATCCAGGGATGATATGAGGAATAATAATTTTCATTTCATCATTAACTTTATAAATAATTGGAATTGTAGAAGGCTATTCCATTCTCCCCACTTCTCTGGTTTTGGACATAAATATTTTAGTTGATCCTTTGGCTCGATCCTTTCCCATAGAGACTCTAACATGATGAAACTCGGTGATTTGATGCTTCTATCAGTATATAAATTTGAAATATAAAATTGAGATCTTTATATGTGATCTCTTTATTAGAAATATAGGGCCTTCTGAAATCATCTTAGGTATGGGTTATATATCCCTAGTTCACAACAAGATAGTTTTTTCTCAGTTGAGTATGTTGTTTGTCAACTTTGATGTGATGGGGTTTCCCATTGTGATAAAAAAGGAAAACATGTTGGAGTAGGATGACATTACGAAATGTATATTTCACTATATTAACTATCACTTGTCTAGGATGACTCATGGCGATGTTGATTCTATCAGGTATTAGTTCCCTTTGTTGGAAGTAGAGTATGAGAATGTCATTCCTAGGGATGTTCATGGGTTAATATCACATCTAGATTTAGAGTTTGACAGTGGAAAACACCCCAGGTAGGACCTAATATATAAACCATTGTATAAAATGGGTCCTATTGGATTTCAAGAGCAGAGGGTGTAGTTAGGGGAATTTTTTAAGAAGAGATTCATTGGACCCAATGTTTCCCTTTGGGAAACCCCGGTGTTGTTTTCCAAGGGGGAGTATGGTATCATGTGGTTTTGTAAGGATTAATAATTACTAAAACATATGATTATTAATATTTAGAATCCACTAAAAAGGACTTGAGTCACATTTACTCATTTTTGATGGGTTCAATGGATCTCAAAGATGGATCTCAGTTCATGATGTCACCAGCTATGAGTGCGAAATGAGGATATATCAAAGATTCCATTAATGTGAAGCTGTGCCCAATATATGTAAATAATGATGAATTATGTGATGATAAGATGCCTATATATGTTCATGGGAATTACGAACCCGATCTTCCAACCTTTGTTAGAGTGGTTTGTGGTGGAATTCAGCAATAATATCCAAGTGTACTCAGCATCCGAGGATGATCACACGAGACACTAGAAGATGAACCTGGACACACTCTAAGATCAACCTATTTATTTAAATCACATGAAGTGTCATTATAGGATCTGATATGTCCAATTAGTTGTCCATGTAATCTCAGTTGTATGATTATTAGTGGATATGGAAAAGGTTAAGGCAGTGCAACATAGGGAGCCACCTCAGAGTGATTGCACGGTGCAGTGTTAACATAGGTTGGTAGGGTACAATAACAGGTTAATACCTAATTTCTGTAAATTAGAAACACCCTTGATATAATATAAGATAAAGGATTAACCTTTTTGTTGACAAAAAAGTGTCAGTCGTGTGTTCTCGGGTTGAGTAAGAGGTTGATGAGTGACCCCATCATAAGATTTCTGGAGAATGCTGGTGTGTATATAAAGTTATGGGATTCCTCGAGAACAAAAAATGACTGTGAAATATTTCAAAAAAAGTTAATTATTTGTTATGTGTCTTTGAAGTTAATATAGTTGGAGAAAAACTACATGACCCATGGTCTTGAGATTGCAACAGTAGTCATCTCTCAAAATATGTGGACACACTAATTGATTGGTATATTTTTTTTTTTCTACTTTGAGGACAAGAATATCATGTTTAGTGTCTCAAGATAGATCATAACTTGAGAAATATTATATATATATTGTTTAAATAGGATAAATACTTTGATATTTTTAATTATCCTTAGAATTGGAATTTAATGGTAGACGCACTTGGCATGATATCATGTTCTCGGTTATTGGGTGAGTTTTCAAAGTAGTTAGCCTCATTTTATTTTAACATAGTGGATAATGATAGTGCTTCATATCTTTAGTCAATAGATTATACATCGTCACATTTATATCATGTCAGGAAATATCTATATGGAGATACAGATTGTGGGAATTTATGTACTCATATATCCACTGAATAAAATCCAAATGGATTTTATGAAGGCATGGAGCATGTTATGATTTTTTTGGGACAAACGATGGTACTAGTGATATTGCTAGATGAGTTGATATGGATGATTAATTCATCCCCTTTGAATGTGAAACTAAGTTAGTAAATCATGTATTATGTCCCCCAATGTTAGTTTTTGACACCATGCCCGAATAATTTTGATGCATTGGTTGTCTCTTGATGCGTCACATTTCAAAAAGTGAATTTGGAGCACCAAGTTACATTTCGTTTATCTTATATCATATGGTTTCAATGTGGATTTGTTATGGGATATTCATGGAAATTGTTATAGAAATACCATATATATTCAAGGGGCATGATCACATATGATTCGTCATAGATTGACTCAACATATTGGTGAACTGCTTAAATATTATAGAGTAGAGTTCAATATTGATCATGAGATGCTTCTATGTGTAGACATAGTCCATCTCTACAGAGTTCCCCCAAATATAATATCAGAACCTGATGGTCGCTTGATTTCATGAATGTGGGGGGGATTATTGGGGCTATTTGGAGTTAGTGGAATTTGATAATGGTGTCACACCCCCAAAATGATATGCAATTACAGAAGACCATTCATGTTATAGAAGAATGAATGCAGGATTTCATGTCAGATTTTTCCCATAGGTAGGATGATCACATACCATTAGTGGACATTTTGTAGAACAATATCTACCATTGAACTATTGGCATGGAACCATTCATGTTATTATATGAGATATCCTACATGCCACACCATTTTTTAAGGACCCAAGAGAATTGGTACTCATGGGAACAGAGTTGAATTGATCTATAATGGAGAAGGTCAAGATCATCTAGGAGAGGATGAGGATTACATAGAGATATCTGAATTCATATGTGCGAAGACAAAAAAGGTCTCTAGAGTTTGAGGAGGGAGGCAATGGGTTCTTTAGTATCTTACCTCAATATTCTTAATGAATATTTGTCTTTTATCGAAATAAATCACAAAGATTCGTTGTACCTTTATAGATTATATGTATAGATGGTGTTTTGGTATACCTCTTAGCTCTGCATGCACAGTTAGATAGGTATCATTACATCTATTATGTGTTGTAGATGAGGTGTCATGTGTAGGACCCATCATATGTTTTCTATTATAGTGAGATGCAAATCAGGTATAGTCTACCTTTAATGAGAACCTGGTGGATATTTTGGATTGGTAGGAGATGATCCTTCTTGGGTGATAAATTCCCCTAGTGCATGTATTACGGTGGTATAGGAATCATCATTAGGGAACCATG
Source organism: Viscum album (assembly GCA_963277665.1). Taxonomy (NCBI): domain Eukaryota; kingdom Viridiplantae; phylum Streptophyta; class Magnoliopsida; order Santalales; family Viscaceae; genus Viscum; species Viscum album. The sequence goes on from OY728136.1 coordinate 1,341,412,856, forward strand.
TAGTCAGAGACATAGAAGGGTGATCAATAAAATCATCTTTTTTTTGAGTAGGATATTATTTTTTTCAAGATGAAAAGAACAAAGGTGGGGATAATTTAATAAAACTTTATTTTCCACATACTAATTTATATTTTTTTATAGATTATTTTCAAAGATCGGTGATGAGATGTTGTTAGATTCTGAATCCCAGTAAGCGCAGAATTTATGATTCAAAAAAAATTAAAAAAATTAATTTTATAATTGTGATGTTTTCATAAAAAAATTGAATACCTTTTAAATGATGGATCTGATCAGAAATATGAGGCTTCAATAGAGTTCCGGGCATGGTCTTTAACCTATGACTATTATAATATTGGTTGGTTTTGGATGTTTGATGTGTGCACCTTTGTGGGAAAATTAATAAATAAAATGAATTATATTTATTTAATTATTAATTAAAATAGATACCCCTAATCTAATTTTATTAATATGATTCTATAGCCTATTTTCTAGGTTATCCTTATAACCCTTCGAATTGATTGGATTCATTAGAGAGGAGTTGTTAGAAGATAATTGGTTGAAGACATTGGATCAGATGAAGGTCAATGATAGTTTTTCTAGTGGTGTTCATATATCTCACCGATAATTTAAAATAAGAAATTTATTTTTTTAGTGTTCAATCTGAACACAATGTAGGATGTTTGATTTATGTGATTGACATCTTGTTCATTATTCCTGTCGAACATGGGTCAATTACAAAAAAATAATCGATTCATTTATCAATAGTTGAATTTATTTATAGTTGATTTATATTTATTTGATTATTTACCTCTCTGTCAAACTAATTAATTAACAATTAATTTAGTATTAAAATTAAAATTTTAGAGCTCCATTCCTTGAATTTTTTGGGTCATGGTTTTTTCCACCATCCCTTATCACATTCACCACACGAAATCCATTTTTTCTGTTGTTTGAATAAATACATTGTATTAAATCATTATTTGACCATTCATTTCTTAAAGGTATATATACCATGGTGGTTTTCACGATTGAGTGTGTGGTCGATGAACAATGATGTAGAATTATCTAAAGTTGACCATATCTTGTTATGGTTTCCTAGTATCCCTATTTTTGAGGCCCGATGGTGAAAGTTGTCTTGACAGAGGTTATTTTTGAGATGGTTGGAGCCTGAATCTTGGTAAGCGATGATAGTAGGGGATAGATCGACTCATATCTATAATTCTAAAATGGATCTATGGAAATGGATTAATTGATGGCGCTGTAGATAAGAACCCATTTGTTTTGGAAAATCACACATTACATGACATGCCATCCAGACATACATGTCTTGTGGGACCTTATGTTTATTGAGATGGTTTTCAGGGTGAATATATGGATCACACAAAATATGTCACTAATACAAACCATGTGACATTACACTCAATGGATCAGTGTTTAAATGAGGGTGCACTGATAGTGACGTAGCTAGTACCATTGGGCAGTAAACAAGAAGTCCAATAGTAGATAAACATATGAAGGTCACACTAGAAAGGTACTAACCAACCACTTCACATTGTGTAGTGTTTTTCACATTCCGTGTAATGGAGTTATAAATTCCATATGAGGAAGCACCACATGGGTCTTATAAGGGTTGGATGGACACACTGTGTCCTCCCTTATTCACCCTATGTACCCCCATTAAGGGTATTTAGAGAACTTTTTTTTTCATCATTTTTCCAATATCAATTGAATTTTGTCTCTTAGTCCATCGACTCATGGTTAAAGTGAGTAAATTATTCCCCAACACTAGGTTGTGATCCCATTTCAATGGTGGTGAATAGAGACGGTTTGTTGTCTCTATCCATGAGACTAGAGGTTGGTCTTCTATCATCACTTCTTATACACTACATGGGGTTCATGAAAATGACATGATATCCATGTAAGAGGAATTGGTAATCCATTGAAAAGGATATTTCAAAAGGGTTATTTGTATATTTGGTGTATGATAATCTATATATCTAGTTGATCCATATTTGGTTTGTGGTGTCCCCATCAGTCTTGGGTGTGATATCCAATATGAGTATCAGCAAATTCATGGATTAAGAGATTTTTTGGGTGCGAACAATTATAATGACCACTGAGATGAGGGTATCTGATGACATCATCGATCATGGAGTAGGTCCAAAAATGAATAATCATTTCCATGAATATCTGAGATGAATATTGTTTTTGGATGTTTTTTTAGTAAACCCCGAGCCCTCAAAACCTTCCTGAGTATATTTGTGTTTTTATTTTATTATTATATCCATTTTATGAGATGAATATTCTCAATGATATGTGTTTAGTTATTTCAAAGTGTCAAACTAGATATTGTTATAAAGACCCATGTATGGGATATTCCCACACATATCATGTATTATAAATACAGAGACACATTTTAGAGTGTCCTTGAATGATAGGGAGATGGTGGAGCATGGAATGGAATAAAAATACCGAGGTGTTTTCTGATTGGTTTAATTTCATACTATTCCTCACCTTCTTTGTAGGTTTTAATCCATGTAGTTTCTGGTATATATTTACTTGGATCCATTATCACTTTTAGAACACTATATTCATACTATGATTGTGGGATTGTAGACGTATACATCAATTGGTTTTTGTTATTTTACATTTCATAATTTCATGTACCTAAATGTTTGTTTATATATATATATGTACATTAGTGTAATTTCTCCCATGTGTGTGATATTCGTACTTGGTAGTGGTCACCACACCTCATACATAAGGATGTGGGCTTTATGTAGTCAGGATTTGGGTCTCATCAGGCATGGTTATGAAATCCATAAACCATTCAAGGGGTCATCAACATCACCTATGGAGGAAAAAATTCCCAAATATGTGGAGTGTGTATTAAACCATGAGGTTGTACTCTCATACATAAAATAATTCTAATTACATATTTCATATATAGAGGACACATTCGATGTCTTATATGGGGTATTAATCAACTAATATATTAGGCGAACAAAATTTTTTGAAATTGAGTGTACACATTCCCAATGTGTAGATGGAGTGAATTAAAGATGAAGTCTAACCATCCCATATAATGTAATACCCATTTCTTTTCCTACATGGGGGTACCAACTCACAAGATAACAAAATCACATCACTTACAATTACAACAACTATCATAAAAAAATATTGATCCCACTCCATATTAAATATGTGGTAAATACCATCAATATTGTATGGGAAACCCACTCCTCATTTGAATCATGTGTGTACCAATCCCATTGTAAAATAGAGGAAACACAACCCTTGAATGGTTGTCCATGTCCATATACCCATGTGGTACCAAACATTATATTCAGATATGGTGGAAACGTGCCTTCTTATCACTCGATTGGAGTGGAGGTACTAAGCCCAATTGAGTATATATTCCCATTACAAAATCATCATATATTTAAATTATAAAATCTCTTGATAGAATATTCCATGGCACATATAAAATTTTGAAGGGGAACACAAACCCTTCCTAAAAATTGTATCAACCATCATAATATTATGAGATATCTTATTAGAAATCACATATGTTTTTGATCTATCCCCATGTTTTTGTGGTCCTGAATATTAAAATCTCAAACCTATATAGAATTTATTTCCACAAGGTAAATCAAGATCCTCATTATCGAGTGACTACTTCATGGCTGGACATCACCAAATGTAATAAAAATTGTACAACCTGTAAATGATGCATGAACCAAGAATAAATTACCACAATTGATATATTGTAAGAGTTGAATCTACTATTACACATTATTAGAGTCATATAATAGAAATTAATTGGCCACTAAACTATATCTAGGATCCACATATTGATAACATATAATAAAATATATATGAATTTATTCTAATATATCTCAAACTAACCTCATGAGACACCTATATATGATCTTCATTTCCCTATGAAGGACCTACCTTTATAAATCACAATCATGATCCATCCCACCTAGGCCCAACTATGATACAGATAAGCTACGATTTACAAAAAAATAATTCCTTTTATATGTCAGGGGATAGAGATATTATCCAAGAAGGAATACGAAAACATATTTCACTCCATATATAAAAATATATGTCGGATATAATAGACAAAAATAATATAAGAAATAAAAAAACACAACATGCTATATAGAAGATAAAAAAATTAATACATACATGAATGAACCGAAAAATTAAACCACTTACGATACAAAAATTCATGGATGATACAATGGAAAAATTCCATGGACTAGTATACCAAGATAAACAATGTTTCCACTTACAGGTCAATGGCAGATCAACATATGAAATTATAAATAGATCCAAACACCAGACCGAAACCTTGGAATTTAGACATCCACCTACTACCGCTCCACTAAATCCACTAGATTCATCATCTCCATGCCCTAGTAATATAGAACCTACTATTACATCATCATTAAATATAGTCCAAGTTTTTTGTACAGATCCCATATATGGTTGAGTACAATTAATAAATAGTAGGATTCCACACAAAAATTGTTCAAAATGGTTAATGATCAGAAGAAAATAATGTTGGAAAAAAAATATTTCTAACATAACGAAATGTAATGTCATATCAAAGAGAATAAATCACAAAACTCCCATATACGATCAAAATATTATATTATAGGTGAAAACAAGATACAAACCAACCTATAAATGATCCAGAATATAGGTAAATTCTATTTAGGTAACCATCTCTAGGAAAAACACATACTAGAAATACTAAATATAATACCAACAAAATCAGTTTTATAAAAGGATACATCCTAAAAGCCCCATAAAAAATACTTTGGGAATATAATAGTATCCTATATCATAAAATTTACATTAAAATATGAACAATATAGTCTTCAATAGAACATACACAATAACATAATGTGTGTAATTGAATCTACTAACAAAAAATCATTTTAGGAAAGCGTCATCACACCATAATAATATTAACACAAAAAATTTATTACGACACAAATGGATAAAAAAGTTAATATATTTCCACTAATAAAATAAACAATATTATATATATTCCTCCTAAAAGTAAAAGACAATTTAAAAACCCATACACCTAGACACACATTGGGGTTAATGAAAAAAATAACATAAGTGTATTTTTCAGGACACACACTTACCATGAACGTAAAATGTGGGTGAAAGAACAATGGAATTTAGTGATTTAGAATGCTCTAAACACACAAAAAATAAATGGATATAAATAATTAACATCACCAAGATATGAAAATTGAATAATTCTTAGTAGGCCTATGTGTTTCTATTATAGGAAACTTGGCTGAGTTGGTACTAGTCCCAAAAAGTTGTCAACCACTTTTTAACAACCAATGAAAAACACCCATCAAATATTGAAACAATGTCATGTTACCCAATACATTATGAGGGGTGAGATCAATAAAGGGGTGTGACATCATTTTACATTGAAGATGATCTATCTCATCATGATTTGGGGATCTGACTAATCTAGAGCCTATCACAAATGAATAACACAATTCACATTAGGGTGATGCCTAATCCATAAACTTGAATGAGTTTCTCACTCCTCAACAATTCATGTTGGATATTGGAATTTATTTGAATATATATTTAGTTCTATTACTTATATATATTTGAATTAAATATCATTTTTGATTGAATGGGAGCGATTATTAATACCTCACATAATTTTATCAAAGTCCCATGGTAATTAATCATGATTCAATGTGTAAGAGGGATTATATCCACTACATAAATGAAGATTGGTCTGGAAGGATGTCATGAAAATGGGGAGATGGTCCAATATCTACAAAACTCATACAACATGTTCCAAAATCTACCCTATGGTTTATTGAAAAAAGTGGGGTTCCTCCAAAATCATCACATAATAATAGGCCCCATAAAATTGATATGATGTGAAGAGGGTGAAACTCATCCTTTTTTTAAACATCAACATTTGAATCCCAATATAATAGGAGGAATACATAACTAGTCATAACTCTCAGTGGACATCGATCACTGGGAATATAGTGATTCCCATTTTTAGTTTCTAATTGTGATGATGGAAAATTATATATCTCATAACTATTCTACATCTTCATCTGAAACTATTTATCATTTATTTGGGATTATGATTTGAAATAGTAATTTAATTATCTTCTAAATGAACTATAAATCTTAATATTTTAGTTTCATAGATATATTAATTTAATGATAACAATAATGGCCAATTCGTTCAACCAAATCAAGTGGTAGGATGTCAAAAGTTTAATTCATAGTAAATAGTGCAGTACCTATGGGTTTGACTAAAATAATAAATCTAGGCATGTCATCATACCCAACTGATGTGTAAAGACTCAAAATATAGTTTATCTAATGCTACATTTATTAAGGGATTATATCGGAAATTTTAAATGTACCTTTACCAATGTTGTGAATTTTAATCCAACATATAATGTACTTGAGAATTAGATTATTCCATATATGTGTGTAAAATAATGAATATAGGAAACCATGTGTATTTTTCCCTACTATCCCTAATTCATTCCTTCCATCGGTCATGTGAAAATGAAATTTATTTTTCCAAATATAGAAAAAAAGGATGACATGGGTTGTTTTACATGAGAATAGTCTCATTCAGTTCAATAACTAATTTAAAATCATGAAAACTATTTGTTAAATTTATTATTGATAAAAATAGAATTTTATGGTTTTGAGGATTGTAAAATAAATGAAATTTTAAATTGAAACCAAAATTCATATTAAAACATGATGAAATTATAGATAATGGTCCTTACCATGTGATGGAAAATGTGGGTACAATAATTTTTTTTTAATTTCTATTTGATGATTCATTAGATAAAATATCATCAACTAATTAATTTAATTTTATATATTGAGTGTTCAATTTTATAATTACTTTTATAACCAAACCTCGGCTCTTCAAATAGTCAAATAGGATAACACTTCAACCATGAAAGACATTCCAGACGGACTCGGCTCCACTGGAGGCCATTTCATCCAATCAAGATACCCTAGCTCCACTGTATAAAGGGCTTTCCAAATATAAGGGTGGGAAAACGTGTGAATTAATTAAAATTAATGGAATTTAAAATAATGATATGGTGGAAAACTATTCCACCCATGAAATACTCTTGTATCCAATCAAAATATAATAAAAACATGCTTAATTGAAGCATGATAATTATGAATGTCGTGAAACCACCCCGAGGGCCTAGACTCGAGTTAACCACATTCCATTCACAAAATGGGAATAAATATTGATATAAATAGTGTAGATAGAATAAATTTAGTGTTTTAGGATAGATTCATATGGGAAGAATAAAGATATTGAGTGTTGGAAAAAAATTTAATAAAAACATGGATGTAAATTACTTTGAAAAAAATAGAAAACAAAAATAATTAAAAAAACTGAATGTTGTAGTATAACATGAGCACAACGTGGTGGTAGATAGTCATGAAGACATTCATTCTATAATGTCCTAGTATTGTATTAATAGGGATTCTTTGTGCCCATATCATTATAAATACGATCATAAATAGATCTTTGTGGCACCAGATCATCAAAGTGAAATTATAAAGAGATCCAAAACATTTAATACCTTAAATATTACCACTATTGTTCCATAATAAGAGTTAAACATCTTATAAATTGTTTACATGATGGGTAATGTGTGAGGCCATGAACCATTCAAAGTTTTCCTCAAATCGTATATTCATTCTAGCTACACATCGTGAATGTCACTTATATGACCCGTAATGTTGTTTTCTAGATAGTTTATATTTTTTCAGACTATTTATTCTTTTTTTAGTTTTATAATTTTTTATTTACTTGTCCTTGACCATGTGGAAGAATCAATCTATTATGATGATCTAGTTTTACATCTCGCTGGTTAATGTCACTGTGTGATTTCTTTTCATCATACAATATTTTTCTCACTATATTCAATTCATTTTAAAATATGTATAATTAAAAAATAATAATAATAAAATAATAGTTAGTTCAATAAATTAAATTGTAAAAATGTTTTCTTTTATATAAACAATATATATATAAATATTACTATGTCAATTCCCCCACATATTGAACATTATTTTCCTCAAGAATGTAATCTCAACAACATTTTTGAGGGGTCTCATTATTCCAATATTTAAATTTCAATTGGAAATGAACTAAATGTTAAATAATGGAAACTAATTTTTCAAAATTCACACAAAATAATTCATTTAACCACTCAGTCAAAAAGAAATAAAGACAAATGTATATTTTACTTTTCCACTTTTTAATTAAAGAATCATCTACTTCGATCAACATTTATTTCTTAATTGATCGTAAATTTTCATGCCACTTTAAATTTACCTCAAATTGAATTATTTTTAATTATATTTCAAATTAAAAAATGAAAATTCAATTATGATCAGACATCGGATGCATGTCACATTCCATAGTTTTTCATGGAATTTGAAATCATCACCAAAAAATGAATGAAATTAAAATCATTCATTATGGATTTTTATTTTTGATCAAATGATTATGATTTTTCAGGTTCGAATGTAATGAATAAAAATAAATCAAAATTAGTTGTTTTACTAATTATCTTATTGTATGTTATCATAAGGTAAACCCAATACAAAAAATATTGAAAAAATGGAATCTCTAAACCCCCAAATATCATAGTTGGAACATAATAAAAATAATCCGGATTAATGAATCTCCCACTATGGACCCTTTATCATCATTTTTTTCTTTTTATCATTTTTCATTCTCGTTTTTGTAATATTTCATATGTTTTTCTTATGTGAAATCTCACATACACCGCCTAAACACATATTATCCAAAGATGTTATGTCAAATAATGTTGATTTTTTATCCCAAAGGCCCATTTTTTATAATCACTGTTTAGAAAGAGATATTGATATTGAATTATAATTAAAAAAATCCTATCAAAAATATCATCAATAAACACAAAAAAAATCATACACATCCACAAATACCATAAAAACAACTTCCCCACACTATGAATTTTTAATATCATGAAATATAGTATTAGTGGGATAATAATGGACACAAAATTATTTTATCATGGCATATCTTCAAATCTGATTATTCAGGGATTCTATGGGAAAAATATGATTGATGTCATGGTGGGTCTAATGATAAAGGGATCAACAATAAAACACATTAAAAATATTAACTTCGATTCTATTCATTAATACCACCGATTTGATTCCAAGAATGTTCTAGAAGAAAACATTCCCTAGAATCTAAGAAATATACTATAGAATGAAATGGTGAATATTAGTTAATTTTTTTCCAAATGTGATAGAATATATGGTTGGGGTAATTCATGCATGGAATTGTAAAAAAATAAATCAATCCATAAAAAATTTTTAAATCTAAATTTTAAATAATATATGAATAATACTATTTATAAAAATCAACATAGCTACAAAAAATCATGATTGGTTCAATTCATATCATTAGGATAAACCATAATAATATATTTTACCATTCCACTAATGTAATTGTGTTGTAAGTGAATCTTAAAACCTGGAATTATGGTTATTATAAGAAAAATATATATATCCTATAGCAATACTATAATACAATAGTTCAAAGTGGGGTCCATAATATTCTATTAAATAACATAAACAAATTTAAAATACTGAGAGTGATAATTAAGTAAATAATTGATCCCATTCACCCCCAAAATTATAAATACATTAGGGTGGACATGGCCTATTTTGTTATATTCTTCATTAGTTTGCATCTTGAATCACTTTCATGAAGTGAATTTTCATTTGAAATTTGTTTTCCTAAAATATGAAATCATGGTACTACAAGATAAAAAAAAGTCATGATAGTATAAGTTCTTTTTTAGAGTTAGATAAAAAATATAGAGTGGTAAATGGATGATTCCAAATATATTCCTAAAATAATAATTAAAATTATAAAAGAAATATGTAGAAAGAACATAAAATATATAAAAATTGGTTGATCCAATATATGAGACCAAGGTTCTTGAGTAGCTCCAGATGCTCAGTACCAGTTGTTATCCAATGTCTTTCGGTGGGTGGAGATTATTGGAATTAAATAAATTCATGTTTTTTCCATCCTACACTTATTCTTCTTTGTTAATGAGGAAACCATGTATAGAGTACACTAGATTACCCCCTTCACAGTGATATATAACTTTCATTGAGGGGTATGATGAAGTATAGAAAATTCATCCACTTAATTTCCAGTTTTGAAACATATTCTGCACCATCCGATGGTTTTATAATGAATTCCACATAAATTGAAAACTCAAATTATGATTTTGAAAGTGAATTAATATGATCAAAATTAAAATTTGAATAATTCATTTCACAATCATCACAATTTTTGTCAGTAGTGTGTATCTCTATTTTTTTCTGGAAGAGCCATTGGGATCACTTCTTCTACACCCTCTAATATATGTTCAATATCTTCAGGGAGCTTAATGTGTTCCTCAATAAGTGAATTATTGTTTCCTCCTCATCTTCTAGGGAATTATATAATTCATTTTATTCTGAAAATTCAAAATGATAGGGGTTTATAATTAATTCAGTTGTAATAAAATTGAAGAATATTGAGTTCAAGAATACATCATCTCCTAGAGTTGGTTGAGAGTAAATATTCTCATTGGAGGAATGATCCTGTGGGAGTGGATCTTTACTAGATGGAGGAAGGAAGTTAGTCTCCTCTAGTATTTCTTTGTATTCCACAACATGGGTGGTTTATTATTCTTTAATTTATTGAAATATTTAGTCAGGTGCTAATTTTATATATTGATGAAAATGATATCCTTGTGCATTTTGTCATTATCCCATTCACTTTGAAGTTGAAATGAATATTTTTTTCCATATTTATATCAGCACGGGAGTATTCAACTTCACTTTCTATCTCTTCATGGAATTCGTGAATAGGATTCATGGAATTTTTGTGTTATTTATATTCTTTAATGGTGGCCTCATCCTATGGGATGTCTATATAAAAATTTACCAGAACCAATGACACTTATATCATGTCCTAGAATATATTCAAGCAAGTTTAGAGATCATTTACCATGTAAATTAAATCATAAAGAATAATCCTATCTCTATTCAGTTTTTTCATATGCACAACCAATATCATTTGTTTATTAGCCCTTTGTTGGAGAGACTCATTAGTATAGTATTTTTGTTATTCCTACACCATTGAAAATTCAGTCTGTGCAAAATAATCTGTATTTAGAAACATCATATAAAAATATTGTATCTTTAAATTTTATAATGAAAAATAGAAAAATATTTTAAAAAATTGAATTATAAGATTTGATTGATATAACACTTAGATACATGTAAATGATGCTAATTTTGATTCCCGTATATTTTAGGGCATGAATAAAGAATATATAATTTCTCTAGGTCACATAAATGTTGAAGAGTCTCATTCCGCTAGATGAATGTTTTTGTCCGTTCAATTACACTTTATCAATCACCTAATCTAATTTTTGGTGGTTTTATAATTTTTAAAAATAATGGAATTTTTGGATTTTGTTTTTCGATATAAAATATACTACAAAATTGAAAACTAAATACCAATGAAGATATAATAAAACTAGAGATAAATATATTGGTCAAGGGTTTTAAATTGAGGGTTCATTAATTATTTATTCTTTTATTAATTTCATTTTAATAATTAATTTTTTAAAATATCATTAACAATTCACTTTCCATTTATTTATTTAGTGAGGATTTTAGAATACCTTCATTCACCAAACCCCACCTACCACAATAGTCAAATAGGATAACACATTAACTGAGAACATAATTCCTACAAAGTCCTATTGTAGCATATGTCATCAAACCCCTTTAGGAAACCTCATCACCAATATTTGAAGGGTTTTCTAGAGAAATGGTTGGGAAAAATAATGAATCAGGGAAAAATAAATAAGATTATAAATAATTCCACGGTGGATGACCATCAGACTTGTCCAATAATATCTCATCAACCACAAATATAATAAAATCATGATGAATTGATGTACAATAATTAATAACATCGTAAATCAAACCCTATGGAAAAGACTAACAATAGTCACTAGAAATCCAAAAAGTGAAAAGTTATCATGATTAAAAGATAAAAGAGGGAATAAAATTATGGTTTGAATAGAGATTGGGATTAGAAGAAAAATGAGATGGAGAATGGGAATGAAATTAATAAAAATATGCATGTGTGATATATTGTAAAAGAGAATAAAACAAACCAAAAATAATGAAAAACAAAATAGTAGTAGTATCGCAACAGTGCAGCATAGTAGAGTATCCTTGGAAACTAATCCATTTTCCTATAGCCAAATCTTGTATTTATATTTATATAAGGTGATTGTTTTTTCATCAATGGTATCATTAATGTGTCCTTATGGTCCAATATCATTAAACATAAATTAAAAATGGGTCTGTGACATTTAACAGATTGATTTTTCCTGTAATGGGTCACTCCAAATAGTTACAAATCGTTTAAGTGGTTTAAATGAAGTGTAAATTTTAGGGCCCTAAAACCATTAATGGAATAATTCACGGGCTATATTTTATCTAGTTACACATCATTAATGTCACTTACATGATGTGTAATGATTTTTTCTAGATGGTTTAACTCGTTATCATATTTTTTCTTCATTTGTGAGTAATATAACTAGTTATTTCTTCTGGTTTATCATTTTTTTTTCATTTTTCTATGTATTTATATTCTATAAATCTTGTTTAGGTTGGGATAACTTATTACCTCTAGTTTTTATTTGATTTATATGTTCCAGTATCCTACCCTTGGGGATTTCAAACACCCTTCTAGTATGTTGATGTTTGTATTAGGTACTAGTTTCTGAGGGTAACCTCGGTTATATTATAAAAAATCTGTATCATATGTTCCAATTTCCTTAAAATTATTTAAAATGAGATGTGTTATAGACTACCAATAGCCATTTTGGGATATTATTGGATGGTTTTGATGAGTTCATAGCCATATATATCCATGAAAAGCCTCATTTGACCATGGTAAATTGGAATTTCTATCTCTTTAATTGGTTACATGATCTTAATATCAATTTATTATTATAATATTCTTGTTTATATAAGATTTATAATATTTTATAATTATCTCTTATATTTTCTTTGTGTAGGGGTATGCCTCTGATATTTCTGACATAGGTTCCATAAGAGTCTGTATTAGATTCTTTGTGGGGGAATATACCTAAATTTGTTTTATCAATGCTATCATACTATAAGTTTGTGACATTGTCTAGAATATTATTAAATTGTTGAACGTTGATATTGAGGTACACTAAGGATCTTGAAGAGAATGTTATTGATCTATATAGTCTATACATGATAGTCTCCAAACATTTAATGGTATGAATAGACCTCAAGAGGAATAGTAATTTGTATACATGACCAATCATATCTTCTACATTCTAGATACACCTAAGGTTGTCTTGTTGAATTATGAAGATTTAAATCTCGAGGGTCCTAATAAGTGATCTTGGGATATTATGGTCCAGAAATATAATAACAATATATTTTATTAGAAGACATTTAATACCCTTTTCATTTAGTAGTTTTACAGAGAGTCTTTGATGATTTAATGTTATCCAGAATTCCTCTCCTTGAAGTATGAAGATTTATCGATGTGTGAGTAAACCAATTGGTATATGAAGCTGGTTCATTTTTATCTAGATGCTATAAATAATGATATGTTAAAAATTATGATATACTTGTAGGGTTTATGAATAGATATTAGATGCTAGTTATTTATGTTGGAATTTTCTACACATAAATAGATGAGATAGAGTTAAATTATAGATGTGATGGATAAGATGGGAAATATTATCAATTATAACACTTTTATTCAACCCAATAGTTTCTATAGTGTAATGTAGGGATAAAATTAGAAATGGCTCGATCATTGTTGGAGTGGTGGAAGTGGTTCTATTAACCAAGATTCATATTCATTATTAATAGTTACCAATTATGTTCTCCTATCATGTTACTAGTGATGGATGTCCTGAGAAACCCATCATTTGGGTCCCAAAAGAGAAAATGTGTTCAATGGTTATGGTCGGTATGACCATCTATATTGGTTATTCTATGAAATATGTATGCCTTTATATTGTATGGGATCATCACCTAAAAATGCCAATATAGACTATTGAGAAGCTTTATAGTCCATAGGTTTCCATACATAGGATCTTAAAGTAAAGAACCTTATTTTAGTGGATGAGTCTTTAATGGAGGTTATCGCAGGTCTGTATATACTAAAAGGTACAATAATTGTTTCATATTCTATAGTGACATCATTATTTCACAAAAGTCTCTCCCATTCATTTATATAAAATATCATTGTTGATGTATTTAATATTTCAACATATATAATATAATTTTTCATGGATTTAGTGACACCATCAGTATTTATGATTGAGAAGGGGATTCATTTTCTTGGTTCTATATTTATAGTAAATTAAAAAATTGTTTGTGAATTCTTAGTTCCTGATTCAGATATATATGACATAATTGTCAGGAAGGATTCTATTATTTCTCACCATACCGAGGTATTATTTTTCCATCATTAAGTTTCATTTTTTGTTGTCGATGGTAGATCTCATGTGTTTAAGGGAGAATGGAATCCATGGTTTTTTCATGTTGTACTACCCCACTTAGCGCTTAATAGATTGTTTTCTATAATTTTGTTTTTTTCAAAAGTTTCTTCTTCCTTTCAATATCTTCTAGAATATTTTGGGAATTTCCATAACTTATTTCTAGGATAATTCTACCAACCTCTTAATAAGAAGAAACATGAGTTTATATTTGACTTGGATTCAAGTATGGTTCCAATCATGATTATTTTGTATCATAGAGCATTAGTGGAAATGAAGATATCAAGGTCCAATTGGATGACTTGTTTGAGAAATGTTTCATTCATCCTTATGTTTCCACATGGGAATAATCAGTTCTCATTATCATGAAGGTATATGATTCACTTTAAATGTGTGTCATCAATAAAATGATGAATCTAGTGAATATTATGAATATGTACAATTTTCCCCCAGTGGATCAATTTTTTATTTGTTTTTATGGGTGAAGTGGTTCGGGAAGAACGATATTTTGTATAGATATCATCAATAAAGGGTTTGGGGTCTGATGTTCTGAAAATGGACTTTATATGTAGGTTTGGCCATTATGAATATCTTGTAATGATTTCAAGTATTACTAAATATCTAGTACTTTTTATTCATCTGATGAACTCGTTATTCCATCAGTACCTCAATATCATACTATATTGATCACAGATGATATTTTTGTTTATTAAAAATTTGATCCTCAGCATGACCACTATTAATGATTGTTTATGGAATTTTTTGGGATCCATTGTAATTATGGAATAATGTTTAAATTTAGTTTTTGAATCCAATAATATATGTTATTAGGAAATGTGACTTGTAAAAACTCACAATCTTTCAATGCTAAGAAGGATGAGGATCTATTTCTATTAGAGTATCCATGTAATTTTATTGAGATATAGATCATCCTTGGTCTTTTTCAATAGTATTTTTGATCCATTAGATATTTCTCAAAGCTATTGCCACATTTAACTTGTCATATTTGGATATGGGTGAAATACATAACGGATTATACATATATTTATTTATTCAATGAACTAGTAATAAATTTGACAATAACACCTATTTTGATCTTAATTGAGCCTGGTAAGGGGTATATAGTATCCACTGGTTTTTTGAGCTAGTGTAGGATTGGTGATTATATAGGACGATTAGGTTGTGGCCGGTAACTTTTTTCATATTCGATGAGATGAGAAAAATTACCTCACTCATAATTTCATGATCTCTTCCATTATACATGTGCTAAAATATTTTTGGAAGTATATTTTTGTGATGAATCATATTATTTTAATACCATAATATTTTGACCTACATCTTCTCTAAAATGTACATGAATCTCAAAAAGTAGTTTTGGGTGGAGTACCATCAGATGTTCAATTTCAATATCTCATACACAGCAAGGATGTCTAATTCCCCCATGAATGACCTCTAAAATAATTTTCCATCAAAATATATCATAGAATAAAATAAATTTTGGAACCAAATGGGTCCCATAGCTCAGTTACATTTGGATGTTCATGAGGTTGTGTATTATATGGTCATGTCTATTGTTATCTTAAAATCATTACTCCATGATTAAATTCTAGAATGTCTTCAATAGTATGCAGAGTTTACTAGAAACATATATTCTCATTATGAATATGGTCCATTTATAATTACTCTCTCCCTTGGATGGTTTTCTATTCTTAAGGGATTGGTTTTTGTCACGAAGACTATTTGGATGTTTTTATATCACTCTATAAACAATATGTCAGATCTTTGAGAAGATTTATTATTGAATAAGATGGAATTTTGGGTGGTTGGGTACGAAGAACGAAATTTAATATTATGTGTCATTCTATTAAAATTAAAAATTGACTAAGGTAGAGTATTTAAATCCTTTTTTATTCTCTAGCCTCTTATGAAGTGAGTTGGGAAATGGGTTAAGGTTTCCATGGACTATGTTGTTGGATTACCACAAACTCCATGATAGGTTTTTTTTATATTTTGTTATTAATAAGTTAAAAAACCACACAACATAATTTCATTCGGGGAAACACTATTACTAATGATTTAGTGAATACTTTATGTGTAGGGTTTTTTTGGTTACATGGGGTTCTTTATACCATTGATTCCAATGGAGATCTAAGTTCCACCCCCACAGATTTTTCAAGATTCTATTTGAGGTGATTATGAGCTGAGTTTCAATAATTATAAACCATCATCCATAAATTTATGATCATATAGATAATTTTATTCAAATATTGGATCATATTATCTACACATGTTCCACGGATTTCATTGAAACCTAGTATATTTATCTAGTGCTAGTTCTGTTTTCCTTTAAAAATAGGTTCCAATGTTCGATTTTAATGGATCCCATAATGTAATTGTTTGGAAACCCTTGTATGCCACCTCATAGATTAGAATAAGGGGTGAAGAATAACATATGGGTCTGAGTTTCATTTATGTGGTGATAATAATGATTCAAGGCATATGTTTGTATCTGGTTATATTGTAAAGTAGGGATAAATCATATGATGATCATTGGTGTCTGTATTTAAATTTTTATATAGTTGAACATGTTGTTATTAATTTATCCCCTCAGTTTCATCACCCCTTTCTTATTAAACTTGGATACCTATCTGTTAGACATGATGGAACATTTGATTTCAATTAGTGGAATGGAATTGTCTCTTATTGGTTGAATTTTTTTGGTTTAGTTTATAGGAATAGATGATGTGTTCTACATATCAGAGATAAAAATGAATCATCATGATCCCTATCATATTCTGAGTTGGAGACAAATGTGTATATTATGTAACTACCAGTACGGATCGTTGAATATTAAGTGATGTTATTTCATGGGAAATATGGTCTGTTGTTATAGTGATATAGTGAAACATATCAGATTCTCACGAGGCATGGGATAAAAAAATTTCAGAGAGAGAGAAATGGTCACACTTATTTCTAGATAATTCTTCATCTCTGTGACATAAATGGGACGTAATGTCCAATGATTGGTAGATTGTAACATATTAGTTCAATGTGTTATTTCTTTTAGGGACTAAAAGGATTTTACATTCATTTCATAGGGAGTAGAAGTCATTTTGGAGTATTTATAGGAACCTAGGATGAGTGCACGATGCATGATACGTTGATGTGCTGGATATAATTCATGACATGAATCTGTTTTAGGAATAAGAATACAATTATATCTAGAGTGTGAAAATGAGTCAATTCATGAATCATGTTTACATCATCAATTAGTTGACTAGGATCATTTAACATATGTTTATTTTTTTAATATTTTTTGAAAGTAAAGGGATTTACATTTTGAATCATAGGTTCATGATGTTAATAATTCATGAAATATGTATTTTTCTATTTTGTAGGCCTATATCAAAATTTATTCATTATATATACACCTCCATAGAAGACCATGAAGTTCTGAGAAATTTGTATTGTCTCTTAATCTTATGGATCAATTCATTAAATTTTTCATATGGGTAGTGGTTTTACAAGATTTATATCTATATGTATCATTTTTTATTTTTCTTTTTCATTGGTCAAAAATAGTGCCCCTACATAATGTTTATGTAACTTTATACCTATGCTATATGTTGTTTTAATCAATATAGATTTTTTGTTGGTATCTTCTCTTAGAGGGTAGCACTCATGTTGGTTATGGTGTGGCATGTGTATTTGATAAGGAATGTGCCATATATCTATTATTTGGGCTAATTATTATTATTTATTATTATTATATGGATTGAGAAAAATTAATTTGATAAATATTAGTCATTCTATATTCCTTTTTGGGGTTGTGGGTCCCATAAATTTAGGTTTTAAGCCCATGTATGGGGTAGGTGGTGTTGAATTTAGCCTACTATTGATAAAATTTATTTCTCTTATTTTATAAATTGTTATATTAAGGACTTGGCATGATGGATTTGTGTGTGTGTGAGTGTCTTTTTGGTAAAATATTTTTTCCATTTGAGTTTATTAAAGGAAGAATTTTATTTTCAATGAATTTTTTTATATATTGGAAAATGGGTTACCAAATAATGTTTTTTAATGAATAAAGGGTTGAAAATAAATTTTGTGATATGTTAAACCCTTGAATAGATTTGAAAAATGTATCACATAGGAAGCCTTGTTTACATAGTTGGATGTTTTAGCATAGAGAGATCATAAATATTATTATTTGGAGTATAACTCATGTGGTGGTCCTCTTTTTCATTATCATATTTTTCTAGGTGTTATCTACTGACTTTGTTTGGAGGTTCACTCATGGGGTATTCCCTTATTCCTTATTTAAGTGTTCTAATGATTTTGGGGACCAATAGTCATTTATTTTTGCATGAGTAGTGTTATAGAATGACCTCTTGTGATTCAAAATCTTTTTACCATTGTTTTTAAATTGAAATATATTGTATTTGATATAAATGCTTTTCTAAATGTGAAATTATGATTTGAAGCTATTTTCATATTTCTTTTTTAAAATTTTTGTATATATATACTATGTATTGATATAAAATTAAATTTATAATTATCATAAAATTTATGTATAGAAACGATCATACACGTATTATTATTATATAGAGATGATATATAACACTAGTGTGCGATTCTACTGAGCCTATTTTACTCACACTAGGAACATTTCTTCAGCAGTCTGTAGAATTGTTTTTGTGTTTTGATGTTAGGAAAAAAAGGTGTCATATTTACAATGTGAGGATTATATCATCTTGGTTTATGTAGATAGTTCTGAGAATGAAAGATATTTACCAAAAAAACCCATGATTATTTATCCTTTAATATTGATTTCTATTGTTCTAGTTGGACCAACTCCTTTTAGTTTTTATCTGGTTTTCAATTTTTATAACTACCTCTATTTCCACTTATTCTTGGTACATACCTCATCTTTTTTATTCCCTATTATTTAGGTTATCCATATATATTCTTTTTCTCTTGTTACAGATGGGAAGAATCATCTCCTATAATTGTTGTTTTGATGCTATATTTCTAGTCTCAAGCCCATGGTGATTGGGATTGACCTTCAGGTATGTGTTAGATTGTCCTGTGTACCAGTTTCTGAAGGAAACCGGGGTCAGTGTTTTACAATACATCTTTTTAAAACATGATTTTTAAACATTTAAATGAAAAATGGGATCAGATCCCATTCAATGACATTAAAAACATTTTTGAGATCCTTGTTTTCATTTAATGATTACACATATCATAAAAAATTAATTGATTTAATGAAATATGAAATTTATATGTGAACACCTTTATTTAAAGATATATTTTTTTGAATAATTTTTTAAATCCTTCAAGTGTATTATTTATACAACTGAAATACCTAGGAGAATAGAAATATAAAATTGAGAATTATTAGAAATAGAAGATAAATGTATTTCTTATAAAAAAAACTTTCTCAAATATATGGAAATATATAATTAATAATATGTAATATTTCATCATCGGTGGTTCACACCCAAATAATAAAAATATGTTGTCAACTAGCCCATGACATCAAAATCCATAAATATTATATAAAGCATGACATGAAACCCAACCTACAAGGACATTGATATTAATGGATACGAGAGAGAATGAATGAAAATAGAATTAAGAGGGTAAAGGATATCATACCTAGAGATCCATTGGATAATTAACTAAGAAGCCAATGATAACTAAATGTGGAGGGCATATAGAGGAAAATGAACAACTTATAGAAAAATCTAGGGAGTTAGATAATAAGTGGAAAATATAAAAGAATAATTCAAAAATATTTGTGCAGATGAAATTTCAAAAATTATTGAACCAATGTAGGTTTAATTCTTTACTTTCATGGTTTAGAAAACTATGTGGAAACCATGTCATTTACAATTTTAAAAAGAACTAGCATTACATGGATTAGTATATATATGGTTTCACAAACAATACATACGATCGTGCTATATTAACAACCCTAAAATAATATAGACACATCATTATAGGACACTTTAATTCTCAATGATCTGAAACATAAAATAAATATATATAAAATTTTACACCACTCAATTCACATCACTAGTTTCCTTAGTTATATAAATTATGTTATCATTATTAATATCTTACTTATGGTCTATAATGTGCTCAAAAATTACCTCCACAGAGGGACCATAATCTTTTATTATTTTTATAGAAATTTAAATCATTCACATAATTTTATTAATTGATCATTACTATTATATTATTTTATTTTATAAATATTTTTTTAAATAAAAAATTAATTTATAAATATTTTGTGGAAAATGAGTGATTTCAATATTTCTACTCTTAAAATGCTGGAAACTATATCTTCACACTACATTGAGATGATAAATTTATATTATTTAATAATATAAAATACTATATTTATGAATAACACGGTCATGTGACAATGATTCACAAATACACTCAACATATGTTATATCACTTATAATGTGTCTATTAGAAAACGGAATAAAATCAAGGTGAAAATTGGGGTTTTTATAAAAAAATGAAATGAAAAAATGATTTAATTATTGAAAAAAATATTTGGATAAATTTTAATTACATATTGAATCATTCCTAATTGATGTAATCCACTATTAAATTAATCAATGACTGAAAAAAAATCTATTAATTTTTTCATATAATAATATTTTTAATGTTTTAGTATTCCTAATACAAATCGTTCATGTATTCATACTCATGATTTTCTAATATAAATCATATATAATATTAACCTCATTTCAACTTGATCACATCTTCCATATAATAAAAATCCATTGAATGGAATGAAAAATTTGAAATTATATAAATTTCCTGAGTACATGAATAATATATTTTACTTATTTAAAAAAATGACCTTACATATTCTATTAATCAAACCATTTCAATTGAAAATGCTATGAAACCCACCAATACCATCATCATAATTAATCAAGGCCCAATATAAGAGAATGTAATCGATTAAAAAAAATATAAGAATGAGAAAACATTATTAAATATAAATTTTTATTGAATCATGAATATAAATTTCATTTATAAATGATGGGTGAAAATTAAAATTATAATAATATAAAATAAATATATATCTTGAGGGTGTCTCCATTCCACACCATAGAATTGGTTATCTATAAATTTTTGAATATATATTACATTAAATGTATCTTATTTTAATTAAATAATTTATCATTCTTTAATCCTCCATGATACTAGTATAATATAACTATTATAATTAATCATTTATATTTATACCACATTGGCATAAAATTAATACTCCACATCATAATAGAAGGAATGATTTTGATTTCATGATCAAATCTCATGGTCAATGTCATCCCCAATTTTGTAAAATTGGTGGTACCATTTTATATTGAGATATAAACATTATTAACATAATGATATTTTCAAATCATGAAATTAGGTAAATTATATAAAATGAATTTCAAATTATTTTCTAAAATATGAATGTTATGACTAAATAGAGACCTGATATTCAATGTCACATATGATATATATCCAGACATCATGGCCATTTTTCTATTACTTTTTTTAATGTAAAAATAAAATATCTATAAATATAATTAACTTACCTATAAACATCATTCCTATATTTTATACATTAATTCAAAATTATTTTGATATTATTTTCATTAATGACATTAATCGTAAAATTAGGAATATGAGATATAATTTTCCAAATGATTCACTAAAACATGATTTAACTCATGAATATATTAATCAAAAAAATAATTTAGTAATTCTATTTCAAAATTATTCCTAATTTTATATTTCATTATCCACTAGAATCAATAAATTTTAATTTTTACGTCCCGTGTAATGAACCTTTTACTGAATGTTGTTTTATTTAATTCCTCAATTTGTTTTAAAAAAGTATATTCATAATTTTGGGATCAATTATTTTGAATTATTACATTTTCATATAAATATCAATTAATCCCAAAAAAATATTATACTAAAAATAAATTATTCAATTTTGATTGTATGATTGAATTACAGTCAAATTGAACCAAACTATTTTTCATTGATCAAAATAACAAATATTGTAAAATTTTCCTTTTTAATATAATTTTTTATAAGGAAATAAACTTTTTTGTGATTAATAATGGATAATGGGATGAATGAAATCACCATAAAACATATTAAATCAAATTTTAAGGTGAAAATATGGATTAATTCACATTACAATCACTTATCGTTTTCTCTTATTAAGTCATTATTTATTTAGATATTTTTATAATAATTGTATCAACATATTTAAATTAATATATATTTATATAGGAAGTATATTGTTTTAATCTTTACCACTTTCAAAAATTATAAGGAGTAATATGATTAAACCATTAGTTTAATAATGTAATAATTTCATTTCTCATCTTTATTATGAACTCATAAAATATTATGCCAAAAAAAGAATTTAACATATACATCATGTTGGTTAATCTTGTTTAATATCCATTGAGATATAATTTGAAGTGAAAATTGAATATTAAAATAAATTCTTCTCTATATGTGTATGCATGGTGTCTGATATTATTTTATTATATAATCGTACTCTATTATTTAAAAATCACAGTAGGAACATATGTATGATAATTGATAACATGATGATAGCAATCTAAATACTTCATATTAAACCATATCAAACAATTATGAAATTATTTTAGCCATCATATAATGTTATGTATTTTACATTAAGAAATAGTTACCATAAATGAATATTTATTTTTTTAGGATGAAATTTTATAATACATGTGAATTAAAAACATGATATAGTAGACAATTAAATTAATGAAATCACACAATAATTCAATATATGAAGTATTATATTCTAGTTTTCCAAAAAAATCATTGTACATCATTTATATACATATAAAATTTTCCATCCAGAATAATATAACATTTTTTATTGGAAATCATCATGATTTCTAATAACTCAATATTACATGATTAAGAAACTATCATAACATATAAATCTACATATAAGATAATATTAATAGAAAACATTTGCGAGTTTTGGTAAATTTCAGAGGAGGTTGAGAATATTTGAATATAATGATATTTTAATTTTAAAAAATATGTAATGATACTGAATTTATCACTTATATATGACACAAATATGAATGTTTGGTTAATTTATTATAGAAAAAATTAAATGTCATTTAATTTATTATTATATGGGATTGGGGTTTTAATATAATGTAAATCAAAACATATTTGACACTAAAAATATATATTTTTTAAGTCTTTTAATTTTTAAATGTCAATAATAATACTAATAAAACATCCAATTGTGTTGATGATAATTCATATTCTTAAGAACTATAATTGATTGGTTTGAAAATTATTAATGGATAATAATTATAAATTAAAATCACAATGAATGGTTTATGTTCATACCATTATTCCTATAAAAACGTGATATGAATTATTGTTGATAAAATTGTAATAACCTACGTAATTATGAAATTATTTTTTATTTTGGAATAAAATAGATAAATTAGTTATAAATGTATTTTGAAATAAGTGATATTTAAAAAACATAATTAATATATATAAATAGAAAAGTAAAATAACATATAAATTTATACAAATAATATATATATCCTATAATTTAAAAATGATATATTTATATCATGGAATATGTAAATAATTATTTTAAAAATATTAAATTAATTGTTTGTATTTTTTGTGACTTCTAAATTCTTATTTACAAATTTTTAATTAATATAAATATTTGAAAGATAATTTATATTTATCAAATTGATTCATAAATTAATATCTAGTTGTCATAGGATTATATGATAATGTTAAGAGACCTTAATTAATTTTGCAATGTTTTATAAAATCAGTTATAATTTTGAAATTTTTATTTTTTGAATAAATGATTATTTTATATTAAAATTTCATTTATGATATTTAAAAAATTATTTTCATAAAATTGAGTTTATTTTTTAATTCTATACGTTGATAAATTTTAAGGGATATTTTCTGGGATTTTTCATAAATAGTGGAATTTTTTTGGAATTGTAAAATACGGTAATTTATGGTATTTAACAAATACATGATTGTTTTGAGTGATAAATGTTGTATGTATGATTTGATCCCATAATATCAAACTATATTTATTTTTTTAATATATTTATCCATAATTATCAAACTATACATAGTCCTACTCCTATATAATAAACTAATGAATAAAATAATCTAAAAACACCCCCCTCCACCACTATAATTACAACTCATCACCACATGTTCTCCCCACATATAACAACTTATATTTTGGTTAATTAATTCCTGGTTACCTTGCCAAGCCTCTTTCCCACGTCCATGAAATTATGGTACTACCAAAAGACCAAAACCATGTACCTTAAAAAGGTCCTTAAGGAGGAGAAATCATGAGGTAAATTCCAATTCCAATTTCATTTATTTTCATTTTGTTTTGTTTTCTTATATTATTCTCTCAACACATCCTATTATCCTTTAGGAATTAAAAATAAATTGTATTATATATAATGTATTTCTATCCTGTTAATAAAAAGTTTAATCAACAAACACATTATCCTATCTGTTTTATTCTAAAAATGAGAACATCGTCCATGATATGTTGATTTACTACCATCATGGAAGATACACATTAATTTTCCATTACCACCTTCATGGTTGTTCAGAAGGACATTATTATTGTTAAATAATATTTTATTATACACCTTATATGTTATATAATTTTATGGAACCAATATATAATTATTATATTAAATAAAAAGATATAAGTTCGTGATGGTTGTAAAAACTGCCAACATAAATGAAATCAATTTCATTTATTTTTTATCTAATAAATCATCATCATAACAGGAAAAATTATATATGGTGTATTTCAAAATTAAAGAAATATTTTTACACCATTTCATTCATTTTCAAGAGTTTTTCATCCAATCTACATGAAAATTGACAATTAATTACGCATGGAAACCTTGAAATAAATACACCAAAAAAAAGGAAAATAAAAAAAATATTTTTAACATATGGGTGAAAATACAATATAAGAAAATAATATATGGAATTATAAATATGAATATTCTTATTTAATAAATTAATAACAGTTTTAAAACAATTATATACTCAGTTTTAACACATTTGAAAGAAGTCAAACATGATGTAAGGGAAATTTCTCTAAAAACCTATTTTAAATTTATATGTTTAGAAAATTTTGGAGGAATGTTTTTATGATGAATGTATTCAGGTTTTATGATAATTTTTTTGTTCATAGTAATTTTTTATGATTACTTTTGGTGCATATATCTCCATTTAATTCATTGGGTCTGTTTATGTGGGAGGTCAATCTTAAAGTTACATCAAATGTTACTACGATGGTTATAACATGAGGTAGTTGTATGTATTAGATTGTAAGGAAGTCGTGATGGTTATACTATATGGAATTTTTTATGGTCAGTAATCATATAATAGCCAAGGGGGTTAAAATATTATGTAATTAATTTGACAAATTACCCTAAAGGATTTTTTTATTTTCCCTCTATATTATGTAAATATCATTTTTTCACAATGTAATTATATGGTACTTTAAGGGTGAGAAATATATCTTTGTGAAAATGATTTCATATGATTATAAATATTCATGGAATAATGTTTTATTTATTTTTTTCTCTATATCTAACTGATCTTTTGCGGAATATCCCATGTTTTAAAATATTTTTAGAGTATTTATGGTTGGGTATGAGAAAATAAAAATCTAAGGTGAATATTGTGAATATTGTTTCATGAAAATATTTAATGTTTTATTAAAACTGTTTGCCTTGTGGATGAAATGGATACTATTTTATTATTACCCATATTTTATTCTTGTACACTGATGTGTATGAATTATGTCCTAATTTTATAACATTATATTTTGAAATGATCTTTTGTAATGTATAGTAGTTTATTATAAAATAATTACTAAATAAATTAATTTTTAAGTATGTGTCCTTAGAGTGGGAATAAGAGGACAATTTAGGTAATATTAGGTGGTATCATGATGTTAATAATATAACATAAATTATTCTATATTAGTTTTATATTGATATGACATATAATTTTATGATTATGATGTTGCTTCATCTAGGATATGTTTGTTCGGAATGGTTTTACACCGAAGAAACATGGATGTAGAATTAGGAATGAATAAAGGGGATGATATCTTTCTAAATCCAAAACATAGAATGGTGGGAATTTGAACAGAGAAGTTTTTTAAAGTAATTGGTCTGTTGACATAGGATATAATTGGTGGTGGAATCCATATAAGAGAACACCTAGAGCTACAACAAAGGAGTACGATGATAGTTGAACATTTTATGATGCAACACCCTCCTGCTTTCATTGGATCTTCTGACCCGGTGGTGGACGAAGGGTGTATTAAATACCTTGAAAATATATTTGAGATTATGTGTTGTTTTTATAAACAAAATTTTATTCTTTCCATTAACCATTTGGAAGGTGAAGGTCACAAGTGGTGGAAAATTATCAAGAATATTCGGAATAATGTTTTGATATATGCCTTGTAATGGGATGAGTTTAAGAATATTTTCCTTGAAATATATTTTCCTAATGATGTTTGACTTACGATGGAAAATAAATTCCATGAATTGAACAATAGGTGGATGATTTAGTGGTCCTGTATGATGAAAAATTCACCAGAATGAAAAGGTATTCTCTAAATATTATTCTGGATATTGACAGTAAAATCAAATGTTTTTACTTATGATTAAAGACATGATATCGAATGTCTATGAATTAATATGAATTCAAAAGTTAGGATAACATGTTTGATATAAGTAGAGGGTAGAAATATATTTTGGAAATTACTACATCTATATTAATAACAAGTACAAGAAAAGAACTCGATATCAATTAATGGGTATGAATCAATCAAATAAATTTGATGGTAATAAAGTCTAGTTTACAGTTTTTGGGAAGTGTGGTACAAAGCACCTGGGGGAATGCCTTATCAAATCCGGGTTGTGTTTTCATTGTGATAAGTTTAGATATATGGTATGATGTTGAAATGATGAATATCTTGGTGATGGTATGTTTAATTCTAATCATGAAACTATATAGTTTTTTAAATGTGGTGAGATGTGAGATTATACAAATACCTACCCAATAGAATATCTGAATGATGGAATGTAACCAGATAATAAGTAGAAAGGAGTAGTGAAATTGGTTGGGACTACGTCAGTAGATATTAGCCCATCCAATTAATTGTTTCTAGGTACTGTGTTTCTTTAATCATATTTTTATAAAGTTTTTTTTCTATAGGGTCTACATATTCTCTTATTTTAGAAAAATTGTATGGTAAATTAGAAATTTCTCCCAAATAATTATTACCAGAGCTAATGGTTATACTTCTTTGGGAAAATATTATAGAAAAATGGTAGTATATTAATATTCCACCTATTTTTTTTGGAAATATATTACTAACAAACTTATTTTTTCCCTTAGTATATTTTGATGTTGTTTTGGGTAAGAAATAGATTTATTTTCACCTTGCTAACATTGATTTTAGATATAATGAAGTTGTTTTTTAGAAATAATTAATGTTTGTATACAAGAATGAACCCATATAATTGATAACAAATAATGAAGCATGTAAATTCATAAAATATGGAAATGAAATTTATCTTCCATATATTGCTGAAATAAGGAAACTGTTAAGGTTAATGACCTACAGGTGGAAAATGAATATTTTTCTTTTTTTCTTCTCATTATCAGTTTCTTGGTGTTATACCTTTCTAGGAAGTTGAATTTACTATTGACCTAGTTAATGGTGATTATATAATTTTAAAAACCCCTTGTTTAATGGATCAAGTAGAACTTCTTGAGTTTAAAAATAAGATGTAAGATTTTTTTGATAATGTTTTCATTGATCTTATAACATCTCATTAGGGTGCTCCTATTTTGTTCAATAAAATTATAGATGGTTCCATGATAATTTTAATTGATTATTGAGCTTTGAGTAAAATTGCAGTTATGAATATGTAACAATTATCTCATATCGATGAATTTTATGGTCAGCTCAAGGGTATTCAGTAATTTTCTATTATTGACTTGAGATTCAAGTACCATAAACTGAAGGTGAAGGATGTTGACATTATTAAAAAAATTACATACAAGATATGTGAATTGTGATTTCATTTTTATGCCCATTGGATTAAAAAATTCCCCAAATATATTTAAAGATCTTTTGAATATAATATTCCATGAGTATTTGGATAAGTATGTTTTTTATTAATGATACTTGTGTCATTTAAAGAAGATATGAGTATAAAAAAATAATTAATTTTTTTGTATTCTCTAAAAGAAAATATTTTATAAGGAAAATTTAACAATTGTGATTTTTTGTTTAAACAAATTTTTTCTCTCATGAACGTAGTAAATAAGGATATAATAAGAATTGATCCCGCTAAAAAATAAGTTCTTAATGATGGGAAAAGACATAAAAACTATATAGTGATTTATAGTATTCAATTATTAATAGGTTATTACAATCCATTTTTTAAAAACATTGAAATTTTATCTAGCCCGCTAACTATGTTAACACAAAAGGGGTTAATTTTATTTGGACAGAAGAATTTGATTTTCATTTTAAAGAACTAAAGATTAGATTGGTGAATTGTCATGTTTTTTCCATGTCTTCTAGAAATGGAGACTCTTCATCAATAATAAAAATTTATTATAGGGGATTGGTTGTGTTCTAATCTAGAAAGATGATGTAATTTCTTATTAATCAAGACAAATGAAACCTCATGAATTAATTTATCCCACACATGATCTAGAATTATTATCTGTGGTTTTCTCTATAAAAATTTATATACATCATATATATACGTCAAAATGTGATATATATATACCGATTATATGTTTTTTAATTTTATATTCACATTAATGAAATTAAACATGAGGTGGATAAATTTTCTTGAATTAATAATGGATTTGGATTGTATGATCAATTACCATCCGGGATGATAAAACAATGTGAAGGATTCCTTGTGTCAAAATAATCATGCCTCATTAACCATGTAACATTTAGAACCTGACCCATAAGATAATGATTTGATAAATTTTTGAATAGAATTTGTTGGTTCAAGAAATTCCACTATTTTGATTCATGTCTCAATATAGTATTAACCATAAAAAATAATTAAGAAATCATAGAGGAAGACTATGAGTTATAGGAAAATGTATATATGATTAAGAATGGATAATAAATTGAATTTAATGTTGGTAATTATTGTTTCTTGAGATTTTAAATGAAATTATGTGTTCTTAATAATTATATTTTGAAGGAAGAATTGTTTTGTAAAGCGCATAGTTCTCCATTTTGAGTTCATCCTAGAAGAAATATGATTCATAGGGACCTTCGAGAGTATTACTAGTTGGATGAAATAAAAATTGATATTGTTGATTTTTCCAAGAAATGATTGACTGGACAATGGGATAATGTATAGTGACAACAACCAAAGGAGATGATTCAGAGTTCACCAATGCTAGAGTGGAAATGGAAAAATATATCCATGGACTTCATTCTGGTATTATCAATGACTCCTCAAGGTAACAATATGAATTGGGTTTTTGTTGATAGAATTATTAAATACACTTATTTTGTATTATATTATATTGTACCTTTCACAAGATTATATTTCCTGATTGTTCCTCAAAGAGAATATCATATTTCATGGAGTTCATATGTCCATTGTTTATGACTGAGATCCCAAGTTCAATTATATCATTGGAAAGACTGTCCTAAGTTTTTCGGAACCGAATTAAATTTAATAACATCCTTTCACCCTCAAACTGATGGATAGATAGAGAAAAAAATGCATAGACTAAAAGACATGGTATGTTCATTTTTAATGTATTACCAGGGAGGTTGGGATCGTCATCTTTGTTTTGTTTATTTTTCTTATAATAAAAAATTTCATTTCATTATATAGATGGAACATATTGAGGAAATATATAGAAATCCATGTATAATTATATCATTTTGAGAAGATGTCAGGAGTAAATGTTCCTATAAACATAATTAGTATAGGAAATATCTAAGAAAGCAATGATGATCTTGTAAAACATGAGGATAGATCCGAGCAAGAAGAAAAGTTATGCATATGATAGGAGGTAAGACATCCCATTCGAGGTTGAATGATCATGGTTATTTGAATATCACCTTGGAAAAGCATTATGTGTTCAGGTAAGAAATGAATGATAATTTCATAGTTCCATAGACCTTATGACAACTTAATGAAATTTAGACTATTTTTCTACTTTGTAGCATTTCTCTCATGTTTATCTTAGGTACATTATGTTTTTCATATTTTGATGTTAATAAATATTGTTCCAGATTGATCTCATGTTTTGATACCATGAATATTTTTTCTAGAAGATAACTTTCCTTATGAGGAAAATCATATTCAGATTCTTAATCGTAGAGAGAATGTACTACTGAATACGATAATTCACCAGGTTATGGTTTTGTGGAGAAACCATATGGTTGAAAAAGAAACATGAGAATCTGAATTTTCTATGAGGGAATGGAATCATCACTCCTATAATAAGTGAATAAAAACTAAGATGATTATATTTTAGGAAAGTTGAGGAGATTGTAACAACCCATGTACTTAAAAAATAATTTTTTTCATTACGGAATAAAAAAGATAAATTTATTAAAAATGTATAGTGAGATAATTGTTATTTAAAAAAAATAATGAATCCATTAAAATTCAATACTGACATTCCCTTTGAAATTATAATTAATCTTTAGTTATCATATAAGTGATAATATAATATATTTTTATCATTAAATATATTATTAAATGATTCAAAAATGATAAATTTAGTGTTAGAATTTTTTAAAACATAAATTCTCATTCATAATTGCATAAATAATATAATGATTTAAAAGAAAATTTATTTTCCTGAAATATATTCACAAATTAATAATTTAGGGTCCTATTAATTTAAGATTTTTTATGTTACCTTAATTAATTTTTCAAAGTGTTATAAAATCAGTTAAAATTTTAGAATTGGTGTTTTTTAATAAATGATCATTTTATATAAAAATTAAATTTCCCATATTTTGAAAACTTATTTTTATAAAATTGAGTTCATTTTTTAATTCTATGCATTGAAATATTGTTAGGGTATATTTTTTGTATTCCTCTAAAATAGTTTATTTATTTTGTGAATAGTAAAATATCAATATTTATGGTATTGAAAAAATACCTGATTTTTTGGAGTCATAGATGATTTATGGATGATTTAAGCACATAATATCGAACTACACATCCTTAGTATACAATATTTTGTGATAAATTTAAATATATTTATATTCATCAAGAAAAATAATAATCTAATGATGAAAATACTAAGAAAAAACCCCTCATCTACTATAAATACCATGCCTCACCAACTCTTATCCTCTTATATCAAGGCCATATAAATTGATTAATTTTTTTTCTAATTCCCAAATTAAGACTATTCCCCATGTCTAAGACCTATTCGTATAAAAAAAGGCAAATTGTTATTTCTTTAGTGTGGATTTGAAGGAGGATAAATCAAGAGGTAAAATACCCATTCATTTTCATTTATTTTCCTTTTATTTTATTATCTTTTATTATTATCTGTTCAAATTCCCTTATCCAATTGTCATGAAAACTCCAGATCCATATATATACTATAATTTTTTTATGTATATAAAAAAATTCAACTTCAATTTTCTTTTTCCTATCCATTTTATTCTAAAGATGATAACTTCTTATGTGATCTTTCGATTTATAGACATCATGGATGATACACTTTTATATTCCATTACCACATTTATGGATTTCCATAAAACCATTATGAAAGTTAAATTAGATTAGATTATATAGATTATATTTCATATAATTTTTTGGAACAAATATATAATCATTATATTAAAAATTGATATAAGTTAATGATGGTTGTAATAACTGCCCAAATAAATGATATAATTTTCATTAATGTTTTATGTAATGAATCATAATAACATAAAAACTAATATTTGGGTTATTTTAAAATTAAGAAACATATTAAAACCATTTCATTCAACTTTTTTAGTTCTTCACTCTTTCGATGAGAAAATCTATAATGAACCAACGATGGAGACCATGAAATAAATGCACCAGAAATACTGAAAAAAAAAATATTATTGATAAATGTGTGGAATAATATTATAATAAGTTAATATAAGGAATTATAGATATCAGTTTATATTTTTAATAAACATAAAACAATATTTTAACCAATATATAGGTTGTTTGAACACATTTTAATGGAGTCAAACATGAAGTATGTGACATTTCATTCAAAATATTCTTTTACATTTATATTATTACAACATTCAGAATTAATATTTCAATGATGAAAGAATTCATGTTTTATTTTTATTAGTTGGTTCTTGGTAATATTTTATAACGATGGGAGGGACCTATATCTCCATAAAATTCATTGTCTATTTTTATGTTTGAGGTTGACCCTATGGTTACTAAAAGTGTAATTCTGATAGTTACACCATAAGGTAGTTTTGGGGGTTACATTATAAGGTAGTAATGAGGGTTACACTATATGGTATCCATGAGGTTTACAAATAAAATGGTATCAAAAAATGTAATAATATTATGTATTTATTTACCAATGAAAAATTTATGGTTTTATTTTGGTTTTCTATGATTTTTTGAAATCTCATGTTTTACACAGTAAGTATATTGTACATTTTGGGTGGGGAGTATGTATTTGAGAAAAAAAATCATATATTTATAAGTATTAATGGAATAGTAGTTTCATTATTTAATTTTGATTAACTAAATAATATTTTTTTTCTCATACCATGTTTTAAGATAAAATTCATTCATATTAAGGATGGGTAAGAGAAAAAAATAATAAAAGAGGAAAATTGTGAATATTTTTCCTGAAAAGATTTTATATTTTATTAAAATATTTTGTATTATGGGAGAAATGGATACTTTTTTAATTGTAACCACATTGTATGATTATGGTATTATATGTATCAATTATTTCTTAATATTCTAAAATTATAAATTAAAATGATCTTTGGGAATGTGAGGTAGTGAGTTATTAACTTATTTACTAGAATATGTAATATTTATGATTGGGACTCTATAGAACTATTCTAAAAACACCATATTGGAATATTCTAAAATTAATTATGTAATAATTGTGACCTTATAAGGATTATTTCATATCCATTTCAAACGTGGTACTTTATTAGTGCTTAAATAGTGGTGGAAACAAAGTTTCATCATACTGATAGTATGTAATATTTGCTGAAACTTTTTTAATTATTGGATTATTTTTAAGGATGTGTTGATATAGAGATATTGTGTTGAATTTTCATGAAAAAATACTTATTTTTAGAATATTTAGATCCCAATGTTTTTAGGGATATTATTAACTCTTAAATGTTATTTTTTTTAGTGAAACCATAAAGTAAAAATTTAACCGTAGATTAAAATTTTTGGTTTAAATGATATATATAGAAAATGTGACTAGTTGTGTTACATACCAATTGAATTTTTCATCTTTTTATCAGAAAATTAATATATAAATGATTAATTTTTTTAATATTATAATGAATGATTAAAAAAACTAGTTATTGAATCATCATTTATTGTATCATTAAATAACCATGTATGTGTATTTTATTGTGGATATTCACTATATATAAAATAATATATTAGATTTCAAAATATCATTGAAATGTATATATTTGAATTAGAAAAGTATGAAAATGATTTATTTCTCAAAATATAGATTGTTTTCTACGCAAAATTTTATAGAATATGTGTTTTCAATAAATAAAGTATTTATTTCAGGTTTCTATCAAAACCTACTAGATTCATAAATCTGTGATAAGGGGAATAAGATATCCTTTAAAAATATGTTTTTAATGAAATTGATTTTTTTATTTGTGGTTACTCAAGGATACTTGAATAGAGTTAACATATTCCATGTGTGAGATGTTGAAAATTTTTGTTACCTGTACATCAAAAAAGTTACTGAATTATATCAATAATGAGATGATTAGATTGGTGAGAAAAATAAATAGGTAAATTAAAAGAGAGATTTCTTATTTTATTACAATTTAATGGAGATGATCATATAATAGTCTTTGTGTAAAAATTGAATGTTTTTTAATTAATAACATAAATTGATGGATATTCCAACTATTGTCCCCTTTGATCATATTTATTCTAATAAATATAGAGCTGTGGAGATTAAACAAATTAATATTGATAAATTATTTTTCATTTCATCTTATTACATTACAATGATGACATGAATCATGTATATGCGGCCTATATCAAAATCAATGAAATTATTTAGGAGTTTCAAGATAATAAAAATAATGTAGATTAGTGATTCCATGAAGGGGTTTAATAATGATAATGTAAATGAATATATAATAAAAATGTTTCATGTTTCTTATGAAAAAATCATTGAATCAGATATGAGATCTTAGAACAATATTCCCTATAAATAAATAAATTATATTAAATTAACAATAAAAGATTGATTAAGATGTGTCAAACCATGTATCTGGAGCATGGTATTTGTCACTTCTTCTGAAGAATGAAATTTTGATAGTGTCATATATTTTATTTTTTCATATATCTATTATTCTTCTATATGTATCATTATAAGATATATTACATGAAATACTACAAATCTGTATAATTTTAAGGTATTTGATAGACCATGAAACAAAATATTAAATTGTATAAAAATGTCTATGTTAGAGTCGAGATTAGTTAATGGAATTTTTAATTTTTAATGTCCAAAATACTGGTGATATAACTATTATAATAGGTAATTAGGTAATTGTATTAGTAGTGGTGATATAATGGGGTTTTATAAATAATTTCATTCATAAGAAAAATCAATAACTCTAATTAAAGTGGATTAAAAATAGAATATAATTATTCTCTAATATAAATGATTTTATACAAAATAAAGATAAATAATATTATTTAATGGATAAATTTTATGATTCTTCCTTAAAATTTGATGAATAATTAATAAATTCAATATATTCAACGTTGATATAGAATTCGGTGGTCTAGGAAATAATTTTTTTTTGTGATTTAATAACAAAATTATCATTGATAAAAACATATCACACGTCATTTCACTCTCATGTTACACAATAGTATTTAAATATAAAATTATATTATAAAGATAAAACCCCATACATGCATAAAAATTTGGATCAATCTGATTAAGAAAAAATATCATGTAGTTTTTCTCATACATAATAAACAAAGATATTATTTGAATAACATTTTATTTTCATAATAAGATAAATAATAAAGTAGTTGTAAGGAATGAAACATGGATTTTTTATAAAATTAAAATCTAAAGTTTATTGAATTAATATTAATAATACAATTAAACCAGTTCATATAATTCAAATAATAATAATATATATCTATATATATACCTATATATGATAATTTTTTTTCCTAAGGATGTTAAAAATTAAATCCTCACTAATTTACAGGAAGTGGATGTTCATATTGATAATGCACATGGAATCTTGTTTAGATATGCTGAATGATGTATTTTAAGTTAAAGAATACATTATATGGACTAGGAAGAGATTTTAGTTAAATCTATTAAAATAATAAATCATGTTAGTAAAAGATAAATTTGATAAATTTTGTAGAAATACAAACTTATATATAAAATAATGAAAGAATATATTCCACATTTTTATCATTTTTTATCATAACATTATCATTAATTAAAATTATATATTTGTTTCATAAAATTTTATAATTATTATAATTGTATTTTCAAAATAATAATATTCAAGTAAATAATTTATTTCATGATATGTAATATTTATATATATAGATGTAATAATTTTCATTCAAAAGAATAATGTACCCAATAATTACCAAATAAGTTTGTAATAATTGATGTATATAATGATTGAAAATAAATTTTAATGTTAAACTATATCTATGATGGTAAAAACTGAATTTGTTTCATTTAAAGAGAATATATAAAATCATATTTGGATATTTTAATCTTTATTATCATTGATGAAAAATATTAATTATTTTATTACATTCTGTGAATGATATGAAATTATACATAATGAAACCAAAATGATAGTATAGAATATAATTATATGGGTCCTAAAAATAACAATATATTATATATTGAAATCTTACTGAAGATTAAAAAATAATCTACTTAGATATTTTTTTTATATTTTGAGAATTTATTGATGATTAGATTCTACTATTTGATGGAGTGTTTTTTTGTGTGAACGGTGCATTACATTTAACACCCTAAAATATAAATTTTATTAACATGAGTCCAATATGCTTGTCCCACTACATATACATCTCAAATATTTTAAATCAAATAATATTATTATTTTTATAAAGTAGATTTGATGATTAACATATTGATATTTAGTGATAACAAATTTTTTATAAATATTTCAATAAACCAGTTCAATACTCTCAATCAATGACCATTACAATAAGTTACTCAATTATTAATGGGAATATAAAATAACGATTCATTAAGATATGTTATGTTTCTAAAAATTAGTAAGTTGTATCTATTTTCAAAAAATAACTTCCTATGAATGCATTTAAAAATATGAGTTTGATTGTAGGAAATTAAAAATTACATTATAAAAGGATAATTTTTGGTAATATATCCCCTCTCTAACTTGTTCATTAAGTTTTTTACTTTCAAGTGGTGGGATGATAAAAACAATAATCCAATGTTTTATACTTTTCCCTATGTGAAAAAATTTCTTATAAAGAGAGAGTATATATTTTATTAATTTTTTTAAATAGAGAATGATGATATTTCAGTGTATAAATGTAGATGTGTTTGTAATGCTATTAATTTCAGATTTTCTTATCTTCAGTTTATAAACATATGTAGTATGGTATTTATTGCTTTTTGTGGAATGTTTAGTGATAATATATACTAATAATTATTAACTATATGAGATCAAATAATATATGACTGAAAGTGATACATGGTGTGACTATATCTTATAGATAAAATTTTAGTTGTTAATCCCTTATTAAATTTCATTTATCAAGAACACTCAAATTTTCTGTGAATAATTTATTAGTTACCTATTGTTCTGTTTTTGATTGATTCATGTTCACTAGATGAAGAAATAATCAAATTTGGGTGTTTTTTATGACCAAATAATGTTTTGAATATTTTTTTTCCATTTAGGAGTTAAAGTAATAGTGAACTAAGGAATATCATGAGTTCTTCATAATTTTTTTTGGATTTTCTCCATTTAATCAATCAATGAATGTGTCATGTGATTCCAGATATCAAATTGATATTAATATAAATTTGAATTAAAAAATTATTATATAAAATACAATGGTTTGTGATTTGTGAAAATATTAATGTGAACTATTTTTTTAAGAGAATTTACCAAATTATTTTATGGTTATTAGATAACTAGGTCATGAATCATGGCACTATTAATATAGATTATAATGATTTTAGATTAATTTTACAGTATTTTCAGTAGTTTTTAATGGGTTTTGAAGATATATAATATTATCATTGGGAAGGAAAACATTATATAGTTTGATGCAACATATGTTTGTTGATGTTATATTATCTTGTGGTATAATTATATTACTGTATATATAATTATTCTGTATTTTTTTAAATACTTAATCATCATGGTTCCAAAATGTGGTGGAAAACATCAAAATTAACATGTTGTTGTCGTTATATTGGGGGTATGCTTTTTCAGGTAATATTTCTATATTTTAAAAAACTACATTAAAATGATTTATCATTCCCCCTAAAGATAGATAAATAGAGACATAACATACCACTATTAATAAAAGAATTTAATGGGGTTTAATATATAAGGATTAATTTAAAAATTATTTAAATTATTTGAGATAAAAAAATTAACATATACGCTCTTCACACATTGGTTTTTTATAAGAATAAATTTTACATATATTTTATTATTTGTTTTTATGATATAAAAGTGGTATTCTAAAAAAATTGATTATGAATTCTGACCACTATAAAGGTGGTGAAATGTTATTCAGTAATCTGATAGAAAAAAGTGGCATGTTTTAATTTGATCTTTCAATTAATATTTTTTTATGAACAATAAATTCGAAAACCAGGAAGACAGATTATGTGTATATACTGTAAATAGTTGAATGTGATAATTATTGTAAAAGATCACTATGTTTTTTGACAAAATAAGAATATTAATTAAAATCCAAACATGGAATGAAATTAATAATTTATTCAGTACATCATCAATGAGAAATATATGGAATATAATGATTGAAGGTCTAAGGAAAAAATCACCACTACATTTTAGAAATATGCTTCATGATGAGATAGTATATAATTCATTAAAATAATCATGATGATAATTAAATTTCATTATTTAGAGTTTATGGATACTCATAATAATATTTTTGTGATGATAATTAGGGTTATCATGGTGATCATGTTTTAGATGTGGTATAGTGGTATCCAATTTATAATAGTGACAACTTCTCAATAAAATTTCTCGATTAATTGTGACTATAGTATGTTGTTATTGATGGTATATAAATTAGGATGGTGGTTTAATATAT
Source organism: Viscum album (assembly GCA_963277665.1). Classification (NCBI taxonomy): domain Eukaryota; kingdom Viridiplantae; phylum Streptophyta; class Magnoliopsida; order Santalales; family Viscaceae; genus Viscum; species Viscum album. The sequence continues at coordinate 1,341,452,301 of OY728136.1, forward strand.
GTTAAATACGATCTTAGGTTTTTTAAATTATTAATTGATGATGAAAGATAGATATTGATTAATTGCAACAATAAAATAGATGCTATGGTTTTATAAATAATATATAAAACAATTTTTTACCAGTGTGGTTTATGGTTTGATAAAAATATAACAATAGAGTTCACATCGTGTATTTAATTTTAGATAACATATACTTTATAATATTACATTTCAGAAATGTATATTTTTAATATTGGTGTGTCTGAAAATGTGGTTTGGGGATAATTCCGGGAAGATAAATATTTTGTTTCATTCAGGGAGGATTTAATTTGAACACCCAACTGAAGGTGGGAGTTGTATGGGCTACCCAATATCATGTTGTAATGGTGTGTATATATGAAAAAAAATATTTAAAAATTCTTAATAAAAATCGAATAAGGTATTTAGAAAATATTTTTCTAGATAATTAGGATGATCAGAAAAATAAAATTCTATATAATAAATTAAAATACTTCATATTGATCAAATTTTCATATGATATCTCTAATTAAAATATACTATCTTTATATTGATATATTTGGAATCAAATGGGATTCATTTTTTGTATAATTGGTTTATATTAATGGATTAATTTTCCCATTATATTTATAGTAAACTAATTATTAATTTCATGGTATAATAAAGAAAATGTTAAGAGAATATAATGACATATCATCACATATAATAGAAAAATCTTTTGAATTACAAAATATTGTAGAAGAAATGTATTTATAGAAAATATTTGAGAGTTAGAGATCATATAAGCATTTCTCAAATTGAAAAATCATGGAAATCATCATAAAAATAAATTTATATCTTATAAAGTCATCATTCATGGTATAATTATTTATCATTTTTTATCATAGAATATAATAGAAGTGTCGTGTTATTTTAGGTCAATGTAATGATGTGATTTTCATCAATGTGAATTCAATAAAATTAGTGGGATATTATTATACTATGAAATTTTATTATAAATTATGTCCCATATTCTGGATTTTTTCTTCGATATAAAACCACATTTATGGTTCATTTATATAGCAATATATTGGTTAAAAAATTATAAATTTCATTTTGTTACCATTTTGTTTTTAGTTTTGTTCACTATGCAGGGTATAAGACATTGACTAACTAAAAAATGGATCAGTATACAATTATTTTTTCCTTTTATACCCTAATTCAATACAATGGTATCTTACTTCTGGGGCACGAAAAAGTGTTATCATAGTAGAAATAAAAATTTTAGGAATTTTTAATTCCTTACAATCTATTTAGTTGTTTGGAATCATAATGTAATATCAGTATTTTAGGAAAAAAATTTCCACATCAAAATAATTCAATGCAACACAACTTCCTATCCCTTAAAATGTATATCTATATGAGATTCATACATTAAATTACATCCAATAGATTATTTCGATCTCAATTAGAATGATAATGATAATAACATTAATATTGTATTAAATAAAGGTATTCTTTATGATGATATTTATGTTTAAAAAATTAAATGAATTTGATTACATGGATTTCAACAAAATGTTTATGTGAAAAGAAACTAACTAATTATTAAATTAACACTATAGTTTATGAATCCAAATCTTAGGATCAATGTAAATAGTTTAATTGTTTGAGGATTTAAATGAGTGAATCAGGTATTAAAGTTATTTTATTTGAAGAGTATGATTGTGGAGAAAATTTGTAGTCATATATACCAATGATGAATTTAATATTTTGAATAAATTATTTAAAATATGACCATCATATTACATAAAGATTTTTTGATACATGAGCGAAAGGATACAATTTATTTTATATTTGATTTTCATCATAGAAACCATATGTATTAGGATGTTATTATTAATAACAATGAAATAATAGTAAATAACAACTTCCATGATGTTTTAACCAAGTATATAATGATTCAATCAATAGTGGATGTACCAATAGAAAATATGGTTTTTTTATCATTTCCTTAAATCCAAAATTAGAAATTTAATTATAGAAAGGATACATCCGCATTAATTCATTAGATGTGTAATTTTTAGTCTTAACAGTATTTGTTTCCAATGAATTATGAAGATATTGAAGATTATTCACCCATGATTAAATATTCCATTTAAGGGTAATTAAATAACATTATTAAGAAGAATTTATTTATGATGGAAACAAACATTCAAAAGAGGATACTAACTCAAATGAAAGAAAATTAGAGTATAATAAATATTTAGTAAAATTAATTGGGTAAGTCCATTTACCTATAAAAATAAACCTTTAATATATTATCATAAAAATAATGACGATATTTATGTTTGGGTTGTTAAAGATCACATAGTTTTGGTTGAGGATAATCTTAATATCGCAGATTTAAATATAAATAAAAATATCCAATGAAGTATTACTAGAATCCATAATATATATATAGATAAATGAATATAATAAACTTATGTAAATTGATTAGTTTTAAAGGATTAAATTTATGAGTCCATAAAACACTAAAAGTATTTATGAAATCAAGCTCAATATTGTTGATAAATCCCAGATCATTTTTGGAATGAAAAATAGTGTGAACGAAATGGTAAAACAAATATATAATACTAAATTATACTCTAATATGATGGAATGAATGACTATGTATCATGAAGAGTAATATAATATAAATATTACATCATGAATCAGGATTATTTAGGATTTAGAAATTTAAAATGAGAAAAATAAATAATAAAATAGTTTTCATTGGATTTTATAAAGAAATAAATATCTTATAAAAATGACAATTATATAATAGGTAATGATCATGAAAAAAAATATATTCACGATCAATGTTATTCCATAGAGACTATCACATTAAAGGATTATTTATTTCAGAGAAACCCAAACTCCTCATAAGTAGAAAATAATTAAAAAAATAGTGAACCAAAAATTAATACAATTTTATATAAAAATACGATGCATGACAATAACATATGTTGAAGAGTTTATAAGAACTTTAATAAATATTTGAAAAAGTGATAAACGAGTATAAGTCAATATTCTCAATATAAATTTAATGGATTTTAGTCCCTATATCAACGATTTTTAAAACATTACATAGATTTCACATAAAATTCTTGAATGGATGTGATATGAGATAGAAATAATAGTAGAGGATAAAAATTGTAGGATTCATCAAAAAAGATTTAAATGAAAAATTATTTTTCAATTTTATGATAAGGATAAGTCTACTTGTATAAAAAAGAATAACGTTTATTTTATTCACAAACATATTTAACGAAAAAATAATTCTAAAAGAAGAAATGAACATGGAAGTCTATTTTTAAAAAACCGACCCAACGAGGCCAAATCAATAAATACCATTAGCCTATAATAGTCTATGTGATGGAGACTAGAACCAAGAAGGAATATCACATGGATGAGAGTAATTATCCTATAGTTCTTATATACACACACACATCTCCAGGAACGTATAATGATAAAAGAAACATATATCAATGCATGAATACATCTATAATACCACAATAAATGTGCGAAATCAAGTACTATAATTTGAAAAGCAGACAGATACTTTCCCTACAAAGACTATAAATAATGTCCAACCTTCTTAAAGGAGGTAAAATTTATAGTATCCAACAAATTAATACACCATAGACTATCTATCCCTATTAAAATCCACCCGATTCTTGTCATCCAAGGACTATAAGGAATAATTTTCATCTACATGAGACATGACTTGTGCTGGAAGATACTATACAATGTATAATATTAAATTACCATTGGGAATTCCTGAAACCATAATATATAAATAATTAAGAGTATTAATCTAATAAAAATATATGTCAATAGTACTATGTGAAATATAATAAAACATGAGTATATAATTATAAATGACTCTGAAAATTAATGATTTCAACTATACTAGCCATTCTTCCATTGTGAGGTTCCCAGGACCATCATCCTATAAGAACCACTCACAAATCTATAACTATATTGAAAACATTCATCGTAGAGGCCATGGTCGTCAGATATAGCTGTATAGAAGAACACATAAAACTAATATAGAAAATACAAGACATACACTCTATTAGACTACACCATACCAGAAATATCATATCATGATACAAAACTACGGTTCAATGCCTAGGGATCACTAGGGGGACACTATACCAAAGTAGAAAAATCATCCTAGATAAGGGATCCAAAAGAATGAAAACATTGGTAACTGCAATTTAATAAAACCCATCAAAGGAAATAAAAGGGACATGAGTACCACTTTGGGCCTCTCATAAGGATATATTATCTAATTCACTATGATATCTTTCAAAGAAGAAAGCAAAATATCACTCCAAACTAAGCGATCCCACCAAAACTATATTGATCAACATGAAGAGAAAATGGGGTCGCACTCTTTGATGGGAACATTATGCAACCCTTAACCATCAAATGTGTGGACCTACGTAACACACTGAACAGATACATGACTAATGAATATCACAAAAACCAAAACAAATATTGACTAAGAAGAAATAGGAATCCAACTCTTATCATGGTGTACACGGAGTGACCCTTAGGGTACATAGTATTATCACTGTGGCTAAAACTACCTATGTCTCACATTCACATAGAATTCACTTTTCTTCAATACATATATTGTTCCTAAGGAATGTGACGTGAAGAAGTCAATCTTAAGCACCATGTACCATCTTTATCTGTCCATGTAATTTCTAAATAACATGGTGTGTAGATCTACACAAATAGCATGTGGGGCCACATGTTTTCATGGGTGTGTTCTTTTTATACATGCCAAATCAGTTATCTAAGGGGAAAACTATGTGTTATAATTATCCAAAAACATGTGATATTTATATCTATATGGAAATCCTAGAACTACACAAAATTATCTACATTGAGTGCATTCATAGGAATAAACACTGTGTAGTCTGAAATTTCATAGAAATTATATCAATTTCATGCATCTTCAACTAATCTATTTGCATACACCAATTCACTAAGGAACTATTCAACATGTTGTATATTTCGGTTTGAATGAACCCTCTCACAAAAATAACCAGACTCCATCCGTATATAGTTATTGAGAAACACCCAACATCAAGCCTCATTGATGTTTCATTATAGAATAGGAAAGGCAAAGTACAGATCCATCGATGGATCTTCAAAAATATTCATATACAAAGTCTGTAATGTTGGATCTTGATAAAAAATAACATTAGTGATCCATTTTACCAAATACTGAATGTGCACCCACTGTTCAAAATATATCCCTTTAATCACATGCCAATGTATATTCTAGGGACGAATGCTCAAATAACCGGGAGATAAAACCACAAAACATAGGATGAGGAATTAAGCCTGCATGGTGATCTGGTTGTCCTTAAATTGTTTCCATTATAGTTGACACCCAATATCCAATAAAAAACATCAAATAATAAATATCCCCCAAATCCCATATAAACAAACCCATAAACACAAAATTACTAATCTAATATTCAATCTGTTAGTCGATTTATTTTCAGTATTCATGAGATAAGAAAATTGGGGATAAATCCAATTTTTTTCCAGCATCGATTTGGATCAATCATAGATAAATAATATTCACAAATAATTGTACATGATTAGATCCAAAATCTTCATTGGAGTAGGATCCTCGATCTGATATTGATCAGAAGTCCTTTTCTAATGATCCTCTAACAGCTCCTCTCCAACTACTCATCTTAATACAAATGTTATGAAGAAATCATAGTGATTGTGCATATTTTTTTTATAAATATAGGATACTTGGTTTCATTGTCGATATAAATAAATAAATAAATAAATTTTTTATTATTTTTATTTTCTCCCATAATAGAACATTATTGAAACTCAAGATGCCAAAAATAATTCTATCATTCCAAGGGAAACTCTTAATGTTGAACTCAAGGATGGTCACATATTCTTTTCTGATACTCTATTTTAGATTTATTCATCATTTTTGGAAAACTGCATGTGTAGGAAATTATTATATTTAAAAAAATTCAAAAATGTATTCAGGGATTACAGAGCCTCATAATGTAATGTCGTATCATTACCAGACATTTGAAATCTTCCTAATAATATTCAAAATTCTTACACGAGTGTAATTGAGATGTCACATTTTCCCCTTTTCAAGGATTTGCATCCCCAAAAAATGAAAAATTAAAAAAAAATAGGGATACATAGCTATAAACTAGGTCTCCCACTCCATTAATCACTCTTGATGGTATCCCCTACTATTAGAAAAATGAACCCATGCAAATCACTTTCCCATGAATGATAATTCGCTTCCAGTTATCAAAATAATCGTCTTATTGAAATTAGAAAACTCCATCCTTATGGACCATCTTTTCATGGTTGATATCGTACACTGAGTCATATTCATACAAACTTATCAGTGACAATTAGATAACACTAATAAATTAAAAAAATAAGTTCATAGGGTTAATTTGTACACCACCTCACAAACCCATGTCAATGGAAGGAGAAGAAAGGACCATTGAACCTTGAGGGTATCCTATCACCCAAGATAATAATACGAAACTCTAAAACTACATAATATTTAATCACTAATCATTAAAGATGTCATAGTGTTTACTAGTCATATTTCAACCTCCCCTTAATGAAATATGACCTTTAAAAACAACACTAGAACCAAAACTAGGACCCAAGTACAATTACCCACTGGATCTAACCAGTATCACATTGTCCGTCTAGGTATCTCATTCATGTTTTTTAAATGGTTTTACTCCATTGGTGGATTGGTAATCCTCATGACAAACAAAATCCAATGATGGTAGTTGTTCCTCCCAACTATGGTTCAAAATCGGCCTGTAAACTGAAATAATTTTCTTTAGAACTAAAATGGTCCACTGTACGTGGTTATCTATCTATTGAAAAAAAATTATGATCAACTATAAAAAAATGAACAAGGGATTTACACATTCACTCCAAAATTAGTCCATAATGTATGAATCATAGTTTTTAATTTTGGTTATAGGAATTAAAAAAATTAGTACAACAAACTTTTTGAACAAGTGTCCCAATATCTCAACAAAACATTATTGGTCATCATCCTTATATAGGACAGACACCACAATTTTTTCATGAAGTAATTTTTCCACTCTCTTTACCACTAAAATGATTTTTGTAGATCCTATAACATCATTTCCTCCACTAGATGATATGAAAGGGGGAAAAAATCCTCAGTTCCTCCGTCTATAGTGGGACTGGTGTCACCATCCTTTATTGAATAATAATGATGAATTCCACCTTTCAAATAATTCCATATAGAAAAAATCAAACATAAATATAGTCACGTAACATCTCAATATCGATATCGATGAGATTCACCTGCATGGATATCTAAAAAATAAGAGTGGTAAAAAATATCAATTAGAGGTAAACCCTACCATCCCTAAGTGTCTCACGTTCTCCAATTCAGACACATTGTAAACATGGATTCCATCAATGAATATTACCATGAACTAATCCAAGAAGGTTTCGGGATCCATTCCCTATGTCTCAGGAATCTGTTGTGTTTTCAAATTCTCCAAAGAGTATCACCACTAACTAGACATAACCAGAGTGGATTTGGAAATCCACTTCGTTTATATCCTACTCCAAAACTAGAGTTGATGATAACCACTCTCGAGGTCAAACTATGAGATTCAAATCTCCCCAAACCACTGGTCTATGAAACAATCAGTTAATGGGAGTGGATAATTTCCCTTGCGTTACCTAGTCCGTTTGAATCTAATCCACAAATAAATAGAATAAATAAATTTCTTATCTCAAATTTTTTTGGATTCCCAATGGGAACACACTAACTCATAGAAAATAACCTTCTCTATAAACATCTTACTACACCTTTCACCAATAAATTTATATGGGTTCCATATAATGTGCTATCATAAAAAAAAGGTGTAATACTTAGTTATATTCATTGGAAAATTATAAATCCTGATGTGGGGATAAACTCACCATGTACCTGAGATAGTCATAATCATAATCTACAACTAATACAAAAATGAAACAGAACATTACATACAATTATCTAAAGTTATCACTACCCAACTAATGATAATTTTTTTTAACTAGACGTGCATGATGTCATCAAAATCTTTATGGGGTAAATCCTTTTCATCAGGGTAAATATTTGACCCAAAAATCTAGAAGAACTTCTGCTATTTCAGGTCGAAAAGATCTGATCATGGATGGTAGGTAAGTAGTCCACACATAGGAAAACATCATTGGGACTCACCACCACTATGATGAAATTTCATGTGATTCTTTCTCTCTCTTCAAAATTTTAGTTAAGACTGTTGATAAAATCATGTAATGATTGATCTTATTCATAGGAGAATCCAACATAATGGTCTAGTAGAAATGGATCAACATGTATCAAAGGTTCATGAATACTGATACAATTAGGAAAAAGTGTCTCATAACAATGTTTGAAAATTGAATATATGGTAGAGAATACACATCTTATACCTAGAAATACACTCAAATACTCAGTAAAATCATTCTTTTTGGAACTAATCCTTTCCATTTACATGCTATTTAAAAGAAACTAGGGCTTACTCCAACACCATAGTACATCAAAAACCATCAAACATATTGTCATAGAAAATAATCCACAAAACCATGACACTATCCCTTTTGGGAGACACTAGCTCTCTCGTATGGCTTTATATCGCATCAAAATAACACATCTTGTTGAGGGAAGTACCAATATTTATTTTAGGTATGAATCAAAATTGAATATCATAAACAAATTTTCCTTCAAATTAAATTTATCAACCTATAAAATTACTCTAATAAGTATGTAAAAGTGAGGAAAATACCTTTTTCAATGATAACTACAAAAAAAGTGTAAGGAACACATTTTGTACCTCAAAACACTACCGGTTCCTCTTGGTAATGAAAATATAGAACCTGCATATGAAAATGTGTTTAACCACTAGATTTATGAACCAAAAGAACCCAACATGGGGGTGGTGGTGGTGGGAGAAATCATGGTTCCATCAACAATTCTCTATTCCTCTAGCTCATATGCCATTTCTTCTACCCTATGGACCTAATCACTAAAACTACTACCTCTACATCATTTTCCATCCACTGTATGTTGTCCAAAAAACATAAGTTGTATAAAACCCCATGAATGATAAAAACATAGATTAAAATAATAAAAAATACTCTACCTCAAATATTTGTGTTATCGAAGTGGTCCATGTGAACATTAAAACCATCTCAATCATGTCATGCATCCCATACTGGTTGTTTGTGGGACCTGATTGATCAATACCATATGTGATACCTTCTTCAGAAGTACACAATATATGATTGATTGCTATATATTATTTTCTTTCACCAAAATATCCCACCACTACTCTTTATGATAAGACACACACATCAAAACCCTCAGATGTGGGTCTACACACTGCTTGACAACTAGGAGATGTTGCAGCTCTCCACTTGGTAGATAACTATCCTCGTGACCAGGTCCCTACATTGACACTTCATCACTCATCAGTTTTAAGTCTTAGATCATCTATAAAACCCTCCTTTGTTTTAATCATTAATTTATCCTGAAATACGTCATGATATTGCATAATACATGAGTATATCTTGTGAGCTAACACATGAAAGACATGGAAATCATTACTCATTCCTATCTGATGATTGTACAAGTTTCCCTCAATAACATGGGCCTAAAATTACTTAGTCAAAAATTAGTTTGTCATGGTCTTAATTAATTAAATTTTAGACATTTCACCAGCACAGGATACCCTGGTATAAGATCCAAAGTCGAATCAAATTGACCATGTTTCCCCTGTTTCTAAACCAAACTACATAACAAGAAAATATAAAACCCCAAACTATGTTCCAAAACATAAACAGCTTTATAAAAAATCATGATGGGTATTTCCATTGATAATATTCTATAATGACCCATACCAATAGGGTTTGAGACATAACTACCCCAACCCCACCATCAATAGTCTCATGTTATATGAATAGTGTCAAGAAGGAATTCCTTACACATGGGTGAAATTATTCAAAATACTTGTATGCATGGACACATCTTCAAACCCATTCAATAATAAAATTTAAAATAAATGATAATTATTGTAACACCCCAAGTTTTTCTAAAAATAAATAGAAATTCATGGAACTTTGTTTTAAGTAGATATTTTTAACAATCCTGTAATCATAACTTTTCCACCATTATGTTTTGAATTTCATGAAACTATCATCTACAATTATGCTCAGTATGTTACTTGGAGTCTATTGAAACCATATTGTTTTTTGGTGAATAACAACATTATCTTATTAATAGTAATATGAATATTAATATGACCCTAAAGAAATACTAAATTTTATTATTATTATATTTTATTAATGCTTTATGATAATAACATCTAGATTAATTTTTCATTATGATATAGAAGTTGTTACAGAAATAGAATTGTTAATTTTTGAATTCAGTATTATTTTATTTAAAAATTAAATTAATAATATTTAGAATTTTTTTTCATAAAATAGACATAATTTTTGTAGTCTGCACATTGATAAATAGTTAGGGTGAATTTTGGGAATTTTTCTGAAATAGTTGATTTTTTGGTGAATAGTAAAAAAATACAGTTTTTAGTTTCGGTGTGTTAATGACATCATTAATGATATAATAATGATGTCATAAATCTGTTCAAACTAAGTAAAATTAAATAAGATTTGATGTGTCCCATGTGGATTATACAATGGGAAAATACCATGGACATGCCCATGGTTTTGCAAATACCACCCATGAGCTGTCCCTTGAAAATTATTAAAATATTCCCCTACTTTTCCTATAAATACCAACCTATTACTTCCTTGACTTCATTCCCAATTCCTAATCAAAGAATTTATGGAATATTTAACTTCATAGTATTACTCCCAAGGTTTCCTCCAGCCCCAAAGGTCCCAACCATCATGTTCTAAGTGTTACTCTACAAGGTAAGAAAATTCTAAATATATTTCTTTTTCCATTCAAGTTCTATTTTATGTGGTATAACATTCAAGTTTCCACACCATTTTCTTATTTCATTATTTTTATTTGTCTAGTATTTATTATGATTCATTTTTTGATCAGTGAACCTTTACCCCTTTCTTTTTAATATTATCTAAAACCATTTTGCGTAGCCGTTAGGCTGCCAAATTTTTGTAAGAGATTTATCACTTTTTTTAGTTACATCCTGGTTCTTTTTTATATCTTCTTACCCAAGAGGCATGAAATCCCCAAAAACAATGTATATTCTGGATGTTATCAATTTTGTGGAAATTTAATCTTCATTATTCTTCTCCACTACCACTTATTTATGGAATAAAAACATTGTCTGTGATGTGTCGAATTACCGACATCGTGGATGATGTGATTTCATTTTCCATTAATTATTTAAAGTCTAGTCCTGAATACTTTTGTATGGATGAATCAGGTTAGAATATATGAATTATATCTCATCCATGTTTTTGTAATTTTTTTAACACATGGTTTTAATTTATGAAAAGAAACGATGTCGTTATTATCAAAGAACTACTAAAATGATATAAACGAACATCATTAATGTTTTATCTTCTGAATCATCCTCATATTAAACATCAGAATAATAATTGGTATAAATTATAGAACTAGAAATATGTAAATACATTTCCATTCAAATTCTTGAATTCTATTTCCAATCGACATGAACATCCACCATGAACCAATCATGGATATCATGTCAAGAACTCACCCAAAAATAGTGTAAGGAGCAAATTACTAACAATTAAAGGGTGACATGATGTTATAAAATGATAATATAAGATGTTATAAACATGAAAATGAATATTTAAACTAATAATAACATTCTTTTAACTAATATAAAGTATTTTTAAACAAGTTTTCAGTAATACATACCCGGGGTAAGGGATTTCTTAATCCGATTTCAATTCTTTGGGTTATCCTTCTACTTCATTATTTAAGTGGTATTAAAATTGTTTGTTTGATGAATATTTTTTTATAATATCATTAGTTATGTGTATTTAAAGTATATATACATATTCCATTAACTCTATTATATCTCACTTCAATTATATGATGTTTGTAAGGGAATTTATATCCTGATTTCCATTCTTTGGGTTAACCTTCTACTTCATTATTTATGTGATGTTTATATTGTTTTGTGATGGGTTATATTTATATTATGTTTTATTATGTGTATTTATAGTATAAATACATACTCAATCAACTATATTAAGCCTCTCTTCAATTTTATGTAATTTATATATGGCATTCATTTTTAAAAACCACTTTTAAAATTCGATTTTACGAAATTCCAAATCAATGTTTTTATGGAATTATTCATGTTGTATGATTATGTTTTGGTTATAGTGAATTATTTATGATGAAGGGTGGGACCTATATCTCCCTTCAATGCATTGTTTATGAGTAAGTTAGAGGTCATCCATATGGTTACTCCAAGTGTAACTGCGATGGTTACACTAATTAAGGTAGTCGTGAGGGTTACAAATTATATGGTAGCCATGAATGATTAAAAGATTATTTATGTAATGCCCCAAGATACCTTTATGATTATATATTTGTTTCATGTTTTGTGTGGATCTTTTTTAAATGTCATTTTACACAAATTAAGTAAATATGGGTGACAATAACATCTTTTGAAAATGCATTCATACCTTACGAATAATTATGGCTAATGTGATCTTTCCTTCTTTTCCATCCCTTAATGGGATTTTGTGCACATACCAATTTTTTAAATGATTTCCACTAGTTAATGGATGTGTAAGACAAGGAATGAAGCCATGTTAAATGTTGAATAATTTTCAAGTAGTCTGGTTTTACGTTTCAATGTTTTATAATTTGAAAAAATGGAAACTGTTTCTATGGTATCCACTCTGTAAAAATGTGTAATGTTATGAATGTATTGTATTAATTCTATAAATCTCTAATATTGAAAAGATCCTCAATATTAAATGAGGTGTTTTATTGAATAAATTAATGAATATGAATGTAATATGGTCAGGTCCTTATAGTTGGTATCATAGGATGGTTCAGATAACTTTTGGGGTTAGGGTGATGTTAATAGAATTACATAAATGATTTTTACTCTATGTTTAATTGGAAATGATTTTTCTTTTAAAGATTACTATGTTGCTTCATCTAAGGCATTTTTGTTCAGAATGGTTGTCCGTAGAAAGAACATGAATGATGAAGAGGAGAGGCACCAATAGAATGAAAACCTTTCATAACTATAGCATGGAATGGTAGGGATTGGAACTGAGCAATTTGTGATTGTAATGGCTCAGCTAACGTAGGCAATAAATGGTGGTTCCATCCATGCAAGAGAACCATTATAGGTACCAAAATAGAACATGACAGTAGTGGAACATTTAATGAGAAAACATCCTCCTGCATTAAATGGATCTTATGACCTAGTAGTAGCTGAAGGATTGATCAAATCCCTTGAAAAGATATTCAATATTATGGGATGTTTAGAAAATTAAATTGTAAGTCCTTCCATTTATTATTTTGAAGGAGAACTTGATTAGTGGTGGTCAATTATAAGGAATATCTGGGGTATAGGGGATTTCTATTCCTTAGAGTGGGATGAATTTGAAAGCCTTTTCCTTGAAAAATATTTTTCTAAGGTGGTGTGACTTAGAATAGAGAAGAAATTCCTTGAAAATAAATAGAAGGAGGATGATTCAGTGGCTGTGTATAAAGCTAACTTCAACTGACTGGTAAGGTATCCTCCAAATCTTATTCTGGATCTTGATAGCAAAATCAACTTCTTTTACTCAGGACTAAAGCCTAGGTATTGAAGGTCGTTGGACTCCAATGAATTCAAATGTTATGAGAAACATTTCTGATGTGCTGAGAGGGTAGAGATGGAGTTTGCTGATGATCTCGTGATGTTCGGAAACGAAGAGATGAAGAGGTCCAGTTGGCATGCAATGGGTAAGAATCAACCAAAGAAATCTAATGATAAGAAAATCAAATTTCCAGTTTATAAAAACCGTGGCAAGAAGAACCCTTGGGAATGACTTAGTAAAAATGGGAGGTGTTTTAAATGTGGTAGTTTTGGACATATAGCCCAACATTGCAAGGAAAATTATCCTAAGAATAATCATGATAAGCAGATTGTAAGGTCTTATAAATGTAGTGAAATGGGTCATTATGAAAATGCATGTCCAACGAGAGATTTGAATGATGCAAATAAGCCGGACTATAAGCAGAAATGTGTAGTGAGATCCTTTGTGACTACGTCAGTAGATTTCGGGTCATCCAACGAAGTCATATCAGGTATATTGTTTGTTCACTCAGATTTTTCTAATGCTTTGTTTGATATGGGGTCTACACATTCCTTCATCTCTGAAAATTTTTCTAGTAAATTTGAAATATCACATCGAAAAATGAGACCCGAACATGTTGTTAAAACACTAGGGAGAAATTTTATAGAAAAGAGGAATTATAAGAATCTTTCTATTGTGGTATGTGGAAAGACATTACCTACAAACCAAGTTGTTTTACCCTTAGTTGAGTTTTATGTTATTCTGGGAATGGATTAGCTTTCTGAATATTATGCTAAGATTGACGGTAGAGCTAAAGAAGTTGTTTTTCAGAAAGAGTTTCAGTTTGTATGCAAGAATGGTCCCATACAATTGATAACATATTAAGAAGTTGACAAACTATTGAATGATGGATATGAAATTTATCTTGCTCATATTGTTGAAAACAAGGGAACTCTTCAAATTAATGTTATTCCTCTGGTAAATGAGTACCTTGAAGTTTTTCTTAATGAGTTACCTACTATCATACCTGATCAAGAAGTTTAATACACAATTGACTTAGTTCCTGAAGATAATCCAATTTCAAAACCCCCATATCGTATGGCTCCTATAGAACTTCTTGAATTGAAAAATCAGTTGCAGTATTTGCTTGACAAAGGCTTCATTCATCCTAGGACTTTACCATGGGGAACCCTTGTTTTGTTTGTTAAAAAGAACGATGGTTCCATGAGACTTTACATTGATTATAGATCATTGTATAACATCACTGTTAAAAACAAGTATCATTTTCCTCATATCAATGTCTTTTTTGATCAGCTTCATGGAGCTCAGTACTTTTTGAAGATCAAATTGAGATCCGGAAACCATCAGCTGAAGGTAAAGGAGTATGAAATCCCAAAAAAAGAATTTCGTACTAGATATGGGCATTATGAATTTTTTGTTATGCCCTTTTGGATAAATAACAGACCTTCTGTATTCATGAATCTTATAAATAAAGTATTTCATGAGCTCTTGGATAAAATTGCGGTTGTATTTATTTATGACATCTGGTTTTTTCATAAAATAAATTGGAGCATGAAAAACATCTAAGAATTGATTTCCAAACATTATAAGAAAAGAATATTTATGGAAAATTCAGAATGTGTGATTTTTGGTTGCAATTTTTTTTCATGGGAACATTGTAAATAAGGATGGAAAAAAAGTTGATCCTACCAAAACAAAAGTAGTTGATGAATGGCCAAGACACACAAATGATACAGAGATTCATAGTTTCCTTGGGTTTGTAGGTTATTATAGACAGTTTTTTAAGAACATTACATTTTTATCTTACCCGATATTTATGTTATCACAAAAAAGGTTAAATTAGTTTGGATAGAGGTCTGTGATTTTTGTTTTCAGTAATTGAGGAAGAGATTGATGAATTCTCTAGTTTTGGCCTTATAATACCAAAATGGTGAGTTTGTTATCTACAGTGAAGAATATTTGAAGGGACTTGGTTGTGTTTTGATGCATAATGATCAGGTAATTTCTTATGCTTGGAGACAACTTAAACCTCATGAGTTGAATTATACCAAACATAATTTGGAATTGGCAGCTCTGTTATTTCTTTTAAAATTTAAAGGCATCATCTATACGGAACCAAATGAAAAATATATACTGACCATAAAAGTATAAAGTATATATTCACTCTGAAGGAATTAATCATGAGGAAGAGAAGATTGCTAGAACTGATAAAGGATTATGACTACACGATCAATTACCATCCTAGAAAAGAAAAAAAGTAGTAGATGCCTTAAGTCGGAATCATAATGCATTATTAACCATGTTACATTTCAAACATGATCCCTTGATTAATGATTTGAAAATTTTTGGCTTAGAAGTTGTTGGTGCAGGGAATACCTCTATTTTGTTTCACGTTTTAGTGCAGTCTTAATTATAAGACAAAATTAATCAAGTGCAGAAAAAAGACTATAAGCTATAGAAAAAGGTATAATTGGATAAAATGGTTAAGAATCCAGAATTTATCCTTGAAAAAAGATTGTGTTTTATGATTTGGGAAAATTTTGTGTGTGCCTAGTGATTCTATGTTGAAAAATGATTCATTTTATGATGCTCATTGTTCTCCATTTTCTGTTCATCCTGGCATTACTAAGATATACAGAGACCTTCGAGAGTATTAATTGTGGGATGGAATGAAAAGAGATATTTCAGATTTTACCATGAAATGATTAACATTCCAAAAGGTTAAAGAAGAGTGGAAGTTGCCGAAGGGGATGGTTAAGCATTTTCCAGTTCTAGAGTTGAAATGAAAGAATATATCCATGGACTTTATGGTGGGACTATTAAATACTTAATGAGGTAACAATGTGATTTGTGTTATTGTTGATCAGCTAACCAAATATGCATATTTTCATTCTATTTGAGATACGATGACATTGGATCATCTTTCTCGATTGTACCTCAAGGAGATTGTTAGGATACACGGATTTCCTCTTTCCATTGTATCAGACCGAGATCCCAGGTTCACTTCTAACATTCAGAAGGGACTTCAGAAGTCATTAGGCATAGAGTTAAATTTCAGTACAGCTTTTCATCTTCAATCATATGGGCAGTCAGAACGAACAATTCATTATTTGGAGGATATGCTTCGAGCTTGTTCAATAGACTATCGGGAAGTTGGGATCATCACCATTCATTAGTTGAGTTTTCATATAATAACGGTTTTCATTCCAGTATTGATATGGAACCTTTTGAGGATTTGAATGGGATGTGGTCTCTGACTTCCGTGTTTGGGGATGAAGTCGGTGAGAGAAAGATGATGGGGCTAAAATTTGATGAAGAAGTGTCTGAGAAATTTGAGGATGGTCTAGTAGCACATGAGGACAGCTCAGAGCTTGCATACAATTTATGCAAATAATATAAAGAAAGACATCTCTTTCGAGGTAGGTGACCATGTTTTCCTTAAAATACCTCCTTGGAAAAGTGTGATGTGTTTCTGTAAGTAAGGGAATCTAAGTCCATTTTTCATTAACCCTTTTTAAATCATAGAGAAAGTTGGAAGAGTGTCATATTGCATATATTTTCTTCTGAGTTTGTTTCATGTACACAATGTTTTTCATGTATCGATGTTATGAATGTATGTGCCAGATTTATCACATGTCTTGAGCACAAAGTCAGTTCAGCTGGAAGAGAACATTTTTTATGAGGAGAAAACAGTTCAGATTCTTGATAGGAGGTTACAGGTAATGTGGAATAAAGTAATCCATCAGGTAATTGTTTTGTGGAGAAACCACATGGTTAAAGAAGAAACATTGGAGTCTGAAAATGCATTTATGGAAAAATACCCTCAATTGATTAATATGTAAATAAAATTTTGATGACACAATTTCCAGAAGGTGGGGATAATGTAACACTACATGGTTTTATAAAAATAAATAGAAATGCATGGAAATTTTTTTTATGAAGATATTTTTAACTAGACATTAAAACATAACTTTTCAACCTCTATGTTTTGAATTCCAAGAAACATTCATCTACAATTGTGCTCAGTATGTTATTTGGAGCCTATTTGAACCAACTTGTTTTTTGGTGAATAATAACATACCATTATGAATATTAATATGAATAAAAATATGAACTAATGAATTTTAAATATTATTATTATTTTATTTCATTATGGTTTTATGATAATAGCATCTAGGTAAATTTTTCATTGTGATATAGAAGTAGTTACAGAATTTGAATTGTTAATTTTTGAATTTAGTATAATTTTATTTAAAAATTAAATTAATAATATTTGGAAAAATATTCTCAAAAAATAGACATCATTTTTGAAATCTACACATTCATAAAAGGATAGGGTGAATATTGGGAATTATTTTGAAACAATTGATTTTTCAATGAATAGTGAAAAATAAAATTTTTAGTCTTAGTGTCTTAATGACATCATAAATGATATAATAATGATGTCATAAATCTGGTAGACTTGTGTATAGTTAAATAATATGTGAGGTGTCCCTTTTGTATTATGCCATAGGAAAATACCATGGGAAAGCCCATGGTTTTGCAAATACCACCCATGAGTTGTCCCTTGAAAATTATTAAAATATTCCCTTGCTTTTCCTATAAATACCAACCCATTCTGTCATTAACATCATTCCCAATTCCTCCTCAATGAAGATCTGGCCCACATACCTTCATAGTAGTCCTCCCAAGTTTTTTTCAATCCCCCAAGGACCAAACATTCAAGTTCCATGGGTTACTCTTCTTGTTAAGGAAAATTTAAATTTCCTTCTTTTTTACATTCAAGTTCTCTTTTATGTGGTATAACATTGATGTTTTCATACCATGTACTTATTTCCATATTTTTCTTAATATAATATATATTATGATTCATTTCTGTATGGGTTATCCTTGTCCCCTCTCTTTTTAATATTTTCTAAAACCATGTTGCGTAGTTGTTTGCCTGCCGAATTTTTGTAAGAGATTTCTCACTTTTTTTCTTTTATTTTGAGTTAATTTCTGATTCATTATTCACATATCATTACCCAAGAGGCATTAAATCTCTAGAAAAAATTTATATTCTAGATTTTATGACTTTTATTTAATATTACTCATCATTATTGTTCTCCTCTCCCACTTATTTATGGAGTAAAACCATTGTCCGTGATGTGTCGAATTACCGACATCGTGGATGATGTGATTTCATTTTAAATTAATTATTTCAAGTCTGGTCATGAAACCATTTATATGGTTGAAATAGGTTATAATATATGTATTATAACTCATCCATGGTTCTTGTATTTTTTAATTCATTTTTATAATTTATAAAATGAAATGAGGACGTTATTATCAAAGAACTACTAAAATGATCTAAACAAACATCATTAATGTTTTAACTTATGAATCATCCTCATATTAAACATTGAAATGATAAATTGTATAAATTTTTGTACTGTAAATATGTAAATATATTTCAATTATAATTCTGGAATTTCACTTCCAATCGACAAGAACATCCACCATGAACCAATCATGGAAATCATATTAAGAACTCCCTGAAAAACAGTGCAAGGAGAAAAATACTAACCATTAAAGGATGAAATAATGTTATAAAATGATAATATAAGATGTTATAAACATGAATATGTTTATTTAAAATACTAATAATACTCTTTTAACCATTATAAATTAAGTTTAAACATGTTTTATATAAGACATACCCGAGGTAAGGGTATTCTTAACCCAATTTCCATTCATTGGATCATCCTTCTAATTCATTATTTATGTGGTATTAATATTGTTTGTTTGATGAAAATTGTTTATATTATCATGTGTTATGTTTATTTACAGTATATATACATATTATATTCACTATATTAAGTCTCACATCAAATATATGATGTTTTTAAGGGAATTCTTAACCAGATTTCCATTTTTTGGGTTTACCTTCTACTTCATTATTTATGTTATATTTGAATTGTATGTGTAATGGATTCTGTTTATCTTAAGTTTTATTAAGTGTATTTACAGTATACATACATAATCCATCCACTCTATTAAATTTCTCTTCAATTGTATGTAATTTATAAGTGGCAATCCTTTTTAAAAATCTCTTTTAAAATTCAGTTTTATGAAATTCCAAAGCAATGTTTAAATGGAATTATTCATGTTGTATGATTAAGTTTTGGTTCTTAGGTATTATTTATGAGGAATTATGGGACATATATCTCCCTCCAATGCATTTGGAATGATTATGTTGGAGATTAGCTATAGGATTACTCCAATTGTAACGACGATGGTTACACAAAGTAAGGTAGCTATGAGGGTTACAAATTATAAGCTTTCAAAAAATGGTTACAAGATTATCTATGTAATTCCCCAAGATACCATTATGATTATTTATGTCTTCTCATGTTTTTTTGGATCTTGTGTAAATCGCATTTTACACAATGTATATATGGGTGACAGGAATGTCTTTTGAAAATGCTTTCATACGTTATGAGTATTTATGGACTAATGTGATCTTTCCTTTTTTGCATCCCATACTGGGATTTTGTGCTCATCCCACGTTTTAAATGATTTTCATAGGTTAATGGATGTGTAAGACAAGGAAGGAAGATATATTAAATGATGAGGAATTGTTTAAGAGTATTGTTTTTAGTCTTCATGTTTTATATTTTGAAAAAAATGGAATCTGTTTTTATGGTATCCACTCTATGATAATGTGTAATGTTATGAATTTATTGGACAAATTCTCTAAAGGTCTAAACATGAAAATATCCTCAATGTAAAATGATGTTTTTTCATGACTAAATTCAAGATTATGTATGTAATAAATTCAGGTCCTTATAATGATTAATTCATTCATCTATAATCCCAAAATTTTATTAAAACAAAATGTACTGAATCTATTAAAAGGGGCCAAATATCAAACCACTAAAAATTGAATGTAATGTACGAACTTCGAAAAATAGGGGAATACTGTCAAATGAAACACTAGTATACATCATGGAATTTTAATCACAACTAATATTCACTTACACCTAATCTTCCTTGAACTCTATTCATGATATTTCATCAATATAGGATAATATTATTTTTAGAATATTTCATGTAGGGGTGAGTATAACAATACCATGTAGCAGACAACAAATACGACAAATAATAACGAATCAAAATATTTCATTTCGCAAAATTTATTTCAATAATAATATGTGATATATAATAAAAAATACATATATAATCATATGATTCATTCATTCACATTGGTGTCAAACACTACTAGAAATAGTTTATTTGTGAGGTTTCAATGTAAATCTCATCTAAGAGGAATTGATCCCTGAGAAACAACGCTAATGATAAAATTCATCCATGAGTTCCTGATCTTCTTATCTAGCTAAGAATACATGAAAATGAAACTAAGAGGGATCTATAATTATACACACTTGATCGAACTTAAACACCTCAAAAAGATCATTTCTCAATACATAGGTAGGGTTCAACGCTCATGGCTCAATGAGGGATACTAGACCCTACTGAAAAAATCCTCATAGATTGGGGATTGATGCCCATGTAAATACTATTCTAGAAAATTACAAAAAAATACATATGAAAAATAATTAATGACATGAGGATCACTTTAGGCCTCTTATAGGGACATATTTTCCAAGAACATGAGTTATCTATTTATGTATATTGTGAAAAATCACTCTATTATAAGGGATCTCTCCCACAATACACTAATTAAGAGGAAGGAATAGCGAGGTCACCCTATATGATGAAACAAGATTCTGCACCAAAAAATAATAGGAATAGACAATGGGAATGATATCAAACAATATTGGTAAAGAGAATCTAACTCAATCACACAAAAAAACAAGGATTAAATAATAACATAATTAAACCATTCCACAAAGAGTACAGATTGTTTCCCTATGGGTACACGACATATCTCACAAAACCTATAAATTATTGTGGCATATGGTCACATGGAATGAAATTTTCTATAATAATTGGAATTTTCATTAGGTACATAGTGTCTAGATTTATATTTGGAACTCTTCATTCCAACTTCCCATGTCTATGTAATTTCAAAAAAATAGAGCATGTATTCTGCCACACACAGCAAGCGGGGTTACACGTTCTCCATGGAGTGTACTCCTTGTAAATGTTGAAATGGTTAGATATGGTTCACAAAAAATGTTACACTTTTCATATTTCGAGTGATATTTATCTCTTTTTCTAATCACTATCTCCACACAAATGCGACTATACAACTTTTGTTCATAGGAATACACACCTTGTATTATAGGATATCAATGAAATTCTAAAATGATCCCGAATGTTCACCCGGTTTTCTACAACCACCAATTTCATTGTGAATAGTTCTTCAAATTATGAATATGGGGATCATTAAACCATCTCATCGTCATTGTTTAGATTATGGATGTATCTAGCTCTAAGGAACCATCCATTATAGCACCTCATCATTGATGCATGATAAAACCATAATTTATATATCAAGATCCAACTAGGTATAAGTTCAATAGTCATATAACATAACTATGAAATCATTTCTATATCCCAAACTTGTAGCAATAAAACATTGTTTTAATGAGTGATTTTTTTCACTTATTCATCTTTTATCTGTTGAATTATTAGAAAAAGATAAAAATGATGAAAGCACATAGAACAGGTAGAGAAAAAAAGATAGATAATAATCATTATATATATTTTTTGTTTGGCGTAAATATTTTACTATTATAATAATGAATGTATATAAAAAAATAATAGTAAATAGTATAAATCCCACTAATCTCAGACAAACAAACACATTTCAACAAAAATGATTGATTCCTGAATCAATCAGTTAGTTTATTTACTCAATTTCATTATGGTATAGGAAAAATGGGGATAATTCATTAAAAACATTACTACCTTGATTTGATAAATTTCTAATGAAGAATGATCACACATTTTTTTCATTGATGAGATCTAAAGGATGAATTAGCGTACGATCCTTGATCTGATCCATAACAAATATTCTCATCCAATGATCCAAGGATGGATCCCCTCAATCCCTTGCCTATTTATATAACCCTAGGTATTTGGAATATATTTTCTTTAATAGTGTATTCTATGTCATTTCATCAAAAAAAAGATAGAAATAAATTGAATAAATTTATTTTATAATTGGCACTTGCAATAGAACATTACATAAGTGCAAAAGGATGACAAATATTATGTTGTGACTATGGTAAAAACCTCATTCTTAACTCCATGGAGGTCTCTAATTTCTGATCTGATGCTCATTTTTTTAGTTATTAAAATATTTTATAGAAATTTTCTGCCCGTGATATTAATATATTTAATATTATTGAAACATTAATTCTATTTCCACCAGTCCTTAGAATCTCATGATGTCTCGGCACCTGGATCCAGAAATATTTCACGAAATATTCCAATGTCATCAATGAAAAAATTTGGACACCATAGTATTTTACTATAAATATAATTAATAGAATAAATTATTTTTTGGAGTGTGAAATATTGATATGAGATGTACTTTCCATTCAAATTGAAACCAGATTAATAACATAGGGATCATATATGAATGTAATAAGATTATTTGGATTTAATATGATTTTCTATTAAATACCATTTTAAATTTAGATGCAATATTTTTTAAAATATTATTTCAAAGATTAAAGTCATAGATGATTAAGGCATTCAAATTAATTTACAATGTTTTAGGAAATTTTTTAACATTAGATATGTAATAAATTATATATATATGATTTTTTTCAAGGGTATGAATACTATAATATCAAGGAAATGAATGCATAAATAGTTTAATCATCAACTTATTAATATATAGAAACATGTAAGACTTCAATCAATTAGGATGATAAAATTTTATTGAATGAAAAATTAGATGGGTGAGGAAAAAATTCAATGAATCGCTAGTAAAACATTTAAGTTAAAATTATAAACATATTCATACACATGATAACAATAACTTTTTATTTATTTTATAAAAGTTAGATATCATTTTGAATCCATACAAACTAAAATATAATTATTCAATAAGATAAATAAAAAAATTCTTAATGAATTTGTACGGTTGAAATAATCATTATTCATTGATGAAAATTAGATCGATGTTTTATTCATTGATTAATATAGTGTGATGTTATGGTTTATAGTTTTAATTCATAAATAGAAAGTGTTTTATTATATAACATGTTATTCTATAATGGATGAATATATTCTTGGACTAAAAATTTATGAATTTTGGATCATCAATTGTATGGATGGTAATTATGTCAAAGTGTACTATTTTCTTCAAAAGAAATAGAGATGAAATTATTTTTTTGATTAATTCAGAATAAAATAATATATCTATGAGAAGAAATGGATTAGGAAATAGATTTTACCGAATGATTCTCTGGAAAAAAATGATTGAAATATTTTTTTAAAGGAATATATATTGAAATTGGTCCTAGAACCATTAGATCCATGAAATATTATGTTAATGAAAAAACCATACACAAAAAGCTATAGAAAGAAGCTTAAATGTATTAAATTATATTTAAATAATTAAATATATGTGATTTATTTAAAAAATTTAGAGTCCATTTGATGTATTACCCATACTATATAAATAGAAAATATAAAAAAATATTGAAACATATTATTTTACATAGGTAGAGAATGAGAATATTTATCAAAGATGTGAGGAAATATTTAATGATACAGTTGATGATTATATTATCATTGTTGGATCTCATGGGGAAAATACTTATTTATTTTTTTCACAATAATTATGATGATTATCCTCATTCCTATTATATTATATATTTGAAATGATTAAATACAAATAATTATTAAAAAATAACGATGAAAGGACAACATTAGTGAAAACCAGAAGATTAAAGTGTATACCTATAATTCCTTATATATCACAATTATGTCCCATTAATTTTGGAGACACAATGTTGAGATCTTTATAAAGATTCAGAATAATGATGTCAAATAAATTTAAAAAAATTGGACATATGATATTTTTACAATGATATTATGAGATAATATAATCTGAATGCATGGGACATTTTTAATATGATCAATGTCGAGGGAATAGTTATTTAAAAAATATATTATATACTTTTTTTGAAAATATATTCTCTGATTTAAGGAATAAATGTTAATGATTCATTTCCATCTTTACTAGGTTAGAGAATATTTTAATATTCTTTATTCAAACAATAACAACAAAATATTTTAGATTATGTTTACCTTTAATATGCTCTAATTAATTTATTTCCTAATTCACATGTATCCAACAATGGAAAAACCGTGAAATGATTATATGAGGAAAATATATATAATAAATGAAAAATAAATTGCGGATATGAAATATGAAACAAAATTAATAATATGATAAGTGGAATAATAAAAAATTGATTAAAAATATTGCTATCATAATATATTTCACATCATGGTAATTTTCATACATGATACCCATAATATAAAAACTATAAGTGGTATTCGATATTTGAAATATAATTTTTGCAATGAAAGATAATAAAACAGGTTGAACGATTCTATGTTATATATTGGAAGTAAATAACAGTATTATATATTTTACATAAGATTTTACTATCATTGTTATTATATGACCATTAAAACACATATATTGAATTGGAGTGTATATGTACAAGTAACCATATTATGAAATCCATTTAGAAACTGGAATGAAATTCCCTTGAGTAGTATATTTACACATTATGAAACTCATTTACTCATGCATTTAAAGGGGTATATTCACTAGGGGTTTCCCATAACCATTATATTTCCACTCTCTAAAAAGTGAATCTTGAGATAAATTATCTACCAAATAAAATCTACATAAACCAATAAGATAAAATATCAATGCTAGTTGAATCATTATACATGAAAACCACCCCCACATATCTGGTTCTCAGATATTAGGTGTAATGACCAAAATTTATTATAATTTGAGTTACATTCATATAATAATTTAATTTGGTATGATAAAATATGATTACATATATACCATAATAATAACCTTATAAATTAACAATGAGTGAAATAATAGTTATCTGTATAAGTTATGGTACATATATAGATGAAATTGTAACTTAATCTTTGGAATAATAATGTAACTGTTATGAACTGTAAACCAACCAATATAATATTAAATCCACCAATTATATTATAAATAAATTGAATCGATATTATAATTGTCAATATGATATAACTATATCATTTTATAAGTAAATAAATATTTTAAAAATTATTAATTAAGTATTTGTATTTCTGTAACCCATGTATATTTAATTACAATTTTATGAGTAATTTAATTAATTAAGATAATTGTTTTTATAATTTATTTATATAATAATATTTTAATGTCTTATGATTATAATATAATATTGTGATAACTTAATTAATTTTTTAAAGTGTAAGAAAAGATATTTTAAATTTTTTATTTTTTATTTTTCAAGAAAATTATATGTTTAATTTTAAATTGAAATTATCATATTTAGAGAATTATTTTGTTAAAATAATGTTTATTTTTTAATTTTTCATAAAGAATAATGGTTAGGGTGATATTTTTGTATTTTTCTAAAATACAATAATTTATGATGAATAATGATGTACAGTAATTTATGGTATACATACATTATAAGTCAAATACACAATATATTGAGTCATATATGATATAAGAATGATTGGTCCAATCATAAATGATCTAATTAATGTATTTAGTCTTAATAATATTCAATATTTCATTTATTGATAAATATCATATACTAATTAATTAAATAATAATAAAACTCCCCTCTCCTCCATGATAAATACCACCACTCACAACCTCTTCTCCTCACACCTCTCAACACTTGTAACTTGTCCAAATTATTCTCAAATGTCCCCCTTATCCCATATCACATGTCAAGGATCTCTTGGTCTCATCAAAATTCCAAAACGTCTCCCTAAAGGAGGTTCTCAAAAAGAAAACAATCGAGAGGTAAAACCCCCTTCATTTTTCATTTAACCTCTTTTCTAGTTCCTTGTATTATTTTCTATCCTCAACTATGCTCATCTAAATGGTTTTATAAATAGATTAAATTACATGTGTTGGAATTTTTTTATTATAAATAAATAATTCATCATCTTCTTTCCATTTCCATCCTTTATACTATAAATGGAAACATCGTCCTAGATGTGTTAATCTATCACATGTAAGATTGATAGGTTTACAATTTCTATTGCCATATTCAATTATGGTCATGAAAACATTTTTAATGTTAAACAATATTACAATGTATTTAATATATAATATTTAATTTTCTATAATCATTATTTACAAATGTTATTAATTTATAAAACAAAATGAGCTCACTGTGATAAAAACAACCATTTAACCCAAACAGTTATCATTAAATTTTTATATAATAATTTATCCTTTATAAAAATAAAAAAATAAATATTATAACCATTTAATATTCTATATTTTATATAATATCCTAAAAATTCAATTATGTACAACCATACTCATCATTACTTGATTATTCAACCATTTATATAAGTAAACTGATCATGAAAACCATGGGAACAAACTCTCCAAAACTGCCAAATTGAAAATCTTAACCCATAAAAAAGGTCACGAATGGAATTAATAAATTTTTAATAAATGAATTACATGTATAATTTGTTAATTATTTTTTAAATAAATTAATTAATTTTATTGACTAGTACATTAAGACGAAGGTAAAAACAACTTTAGACTTAAGTTAAGAGATTCTACCGGTACCTCCTTTATTCCTACGGGTTTCTCTATCTTTATTTTTACACAAATGAAGCTATATATTATTTTTATGTAGATATGATGAATTATAATTTTTTTCCAAACATTTGTATAAATATCCAATCATCATTATCTTTTTGAGATATACATGTTTTTAGTCGTTCCCTTATCAATTCATTCTGGTAAGTAACCATTTTTTATTGTAACTTTCCAATTTTTTACCCAATTTCAAGTTAAATTTATAACATATTTAAGCCACCATTATTTTTATGAAGTCAATCATTTAATTATGGAAAAAATATTTGTTCAATTCTTATTTTATATAAATGGTTATGACTATTTCTATTTTAAATGATAATTTATATTTTCCTTAAACCGCAAAAAATGTCTAAATTATAATGATTCTTAAATACTCTTTTTACATGATGTAACATAAATATCATATCACCTATAATGTTATATGGATATTATAACTTTTTATTAATTATGAATTATGTAATTACATTCCATCACAGACACGTATTGGATACACCCATCTGTAATGCTTTATGACATGATTATTATACTCATTTCATTCCATGTATACCATTATGTTTATGTATGATTGATTATGTATGATTATTTATGTTAAAAACATATTCGTGATCATGTTATTATAGTTATAACCATACTATTCTCTAATTAATTTTGTATTTTTTAGTCTCAGGAGATGTTATGTGCAACAATGTTGGCATTTAGCCTTGACTCGTGTTCCATGTGAAACAGTCTTGGTGGTTATCCTCGAGTAGTGCTCCTCTATGTGAAATAAACCAGACTTCTGATAATGAAATTTTTTATGTTTCCACCATATTACTATGATTACATGGATATATTATTCCATGTTATAAATTTTATGATTCTTTTTTATTCACGTTCCATGCCTTTTTATAGCATTATGTGATACCTTCTCACCAATGTGCTAATGCTTTATTTTTAGGTTTATTCCCTTACATGGTTTTTAGCTCATCCCTTTGTTCGTGTTTTCCCTTGTTTATCCTATACATATGTTAGGGATAAAATTTATTTAATATATATTTAATAATATTAAATAATTAAATTTTTGGTTTAGTCCCATATTATCAGTTTTATGTACCTTGTATTCCAAGACACAATAATTTATGCTCCATGGATTGTATTTTAATTTTTAATTATTCATAGAATCTAGTAATGATATGTGTAAATGACAAAGGTCACCATAGTTTGTATGATGTGAAATTTTTGAAATTTTTAGAGATTAGGAATATATCACTTTAGTAAGAACTTTATTGTATAAGACTAATAATAAGAAGACATCCATAAATGTTGGTATGTACCGAGTAACTGGTTTATCAAGTGGAACACCCTCCTCCAACAAGGAAAGTGAAAATTTCCATCAAATACTAAATGCGGAAAAGGCCTCCCATGTTTATTAGATCTTATAATCCCCTCCAGAATAAATAATTGATTAACTCTATAGATATGATATTCTCTAACCCCCAGTTCTCGAAAAAAGAGAATGTCATGCTGACAGTTTCTTTTTTGATGGGGAAGCTGATCAGTGGTGGAAACTAATCCAAAATCCAAAGTATAATGAAAAACATTATTCCATGGATTGAGACGAATTCATGAAAATGTTTTTCAATAAATATTTTCCCATAACTCTCTATCTCACTATGGAAAGGGAGTTATTTTGACTTTAGAAGAATAAATATGTGTTTATAAGGGAGTATGAAGAAAACATTAGATGGCTTCCCAGATATGTATTCAGCATTTTCACGAACACTGAAATCAAGTTCGATCAATTTTTTAGAAGACTAAAGCAATGTATATGAAAATATTTGGATATTCATGAATTTTAAAATTATGGGGAGATTTTTCATTGTTCCCTCAAGGTTGAAATGGATATCAGAGACTCTAAATGGTCACATAGACCTAATGAAAAAATTTGAAATTTGATTCTAATATGGTTGGTCATGAAAATAAATCCCATCATAAAAATATCTCACACATCCCATGTATTAATACTATGGGAAGAAGTATCCTATGAACTATATAAGGGAAAATTGAATTACTTCAAATGTGGAAGAATGGTCCATTTGGATAAGAACTTCTGAAAGAAAATATATAATTCTACTAATGTGGAAGATGAATGGAAGGTTCATATCAACCCTCATCATGTAGTGTCGTGTTAAAATATTGAAGAACATGTGAATTATGTGAAAATTTTCACTAGGCCAGGGGTTACTAAAGGAAATAAATAACAACCTCCAAGGAAACAAGGAAGGGATTATGTATTAACTATGGCTGAGGGGGATCTGTGAAATGATGTGGAGACAAGTACTCTATTTATTCATTTAAGAAGAGAATCTATACTATTTTATTTAAATTCTATGAATTCATTCATATCATTCATGTTTATTTTAACTATTTAATCACAATCACCAAATTTTGATGTTGAGTTATATGTGAGAAAAAAATGGGGAATTACTACATCTAAAGATTATAAAACCTCCCTAATTAATTGTTGTTGACCGAACCTCCCAAAAAATCATGTCAAACTTATTTTAGTGGATTTTGATTCTATATTGGGAATGGATTGACTATCTTTATACAAATCAAACATCAACTGTTAGTAAAGGGGGAAAACTTTTCACATCCCAACGCTTCCTCTGATCTGGCACAAGTGTAAGGTGGATGATGAATGCCTTTTAGAATCATTGTCTCATGTGTGGATATTATATCCTTAGTATCAATAATATATAACTGAAATGATTGTGACAAAGGAGTGAATCATACTATAAGTTATTCCCATCACAAGGGATTACACTAACGTATTCCGTGAATAATTTCCTTTTATTTTCCTGATCGATATGTTGAGTGATCAATTGAACTTATTCATGGATATCTGCCTAAATCAAATACACCTTATATAATGGACACTGTTAAATTGGTTGAGCTGAATACAATGTTACAAGAGAATCTAGAGGGGGGTTTTATACACCCAAGTGTTTCACTATGGGGTGAACTAGAACACTTTGTTAAGAATAATGATGTTTAAATACAAATTTTATTTAATTATTTTAAGGTCTATAAAATCAAAATAATGATATATTATCCTCTTCCTTGGATAGATATCTTATTCGATCAGCTATGTGTGGCCAGTTATTTTAATAAGGTAGATCTTCAGTCGGGATATCATCAATTAAAGGTGTAGAAGGGAGATATTCCCTATACATCCTTTCAAAATCGTATGGAAACTATGAGTTCATTGTGATACCATTTTTATTCACTATTTCGCCTCAAATTTTATTGTATTTATTGAATTGGGTCTTTAGAGAATACCTCGATAATTTAGTGGTAGTCATTATCGATGATATCTTGATATACTACATGACCAAGGAGTAACATGAGTGGAATTTGAATACAGTGTTGAAGAATTTTTGAAGGAATAATATTTATGAATGGTATAGTATATGTGTCTTATGGATGAAAGAAGTATCATTCATGGAAATTTTTATCATGAGAAAAGGGATATATGTGGACCCTTACAAGATAAAATAAATCAAAGAGTAGCCCATACAAACATCCATAATGGTGATTTGTTGTTTCATTGGTCTAGATGGGTATTATCGGCATTTTTTGAAAACATTACATTATTTAAAAACCCAATAACCAAGATAAAACAAAAGGGATTGATTTTTTGTTAGACTCAATAATGTGAGGAATGATTTAAGGAACTCAAAAAAAGATTTATCACCACACCAGTACTCACACTCGTCACAAGTAGAGAAATATTGTGTTGTATAATGATTCTTCCAATAAGGGATTATGATGTGTACTAATTAGAAATGATAAATTGATAGCCTATACCAGATGGTAGTTGAAAATACATGGGAAAAACTATCCCACACTTGATCAGAAGTGGGATGTTATGATCTTTGCATTGAAAATATAGCATAATTATATATATAGGGAGAAGTGTGAGATATATAATGACCAAAAGAGTCCCAAATATATATTAAAACAGAAAGAGATTAATTATAAATGTTGATGATAATTATATCTCATTAAGGATAATGATTGTAGAGACCCAAATCATGATGTACATAGACATTATATTACTTTTGCGGAATACATAATATATAACAAAAACCAACACTCAAGGATTGTAATAGTTTAGTGTCTTTGGAAACTCGGTACATAATTTTCTAATAATGGTGAAAGATCATAAATATCTCCCATAAATATCATCCCCTTTTGATTTTTTACCTAAAACCTTTCTTTATATCCTAGGGAAAAGAAAACATATAAAGGGTGGGATCAAATGCTCAGTAAGGGTAATCATGGAGAAAATAAAACAAACCATATACATTTGAACAAAAAAACATGAACATAATGTTTAAACATCAAAATCTTGAGAAATGACATAAAACCTGGCAGTACGTAAGGCATATATCATAAAGAAACATTAATCATGATAAAATTTCATGGGAATAAAACATGTAATTGTGGAAAACATTAAGCACATGTTATTATTTCCATAGTAGCCAAGGCATTACTGCCAATACAATCTTAGTGGACAAAGTCCCTTTCTGAATCGAGTTCACTCCTCGTTCCAGTCCTGTATCACTAAACCAGATTTACTTGCCATTCCAGCCATGTCTATATAATGAGATATAAATATTTACCCAATGTATTGGAGTAAGATATAGGTCCCACCCATCTCATAATGAAATAATTCTTATGTGTGCCACAACATAAACATAAATCATTCATCATAACCCAAATAATAAAATGGGTTTCATAAACACCATCCCATCAAAACATAATCCATACAAAACAAATGGATATCATTTCATCATAAGAAATGTGAAACCATGTAAATCATAGAGACATTATACTTGAAACGTACACGTATGAAATAATGTCATCTTAGATGGAAAATGGTTTTGATAAAACACTTGAAATGAATTCTTGCGGAAAATATACTTTCATCTTCAAAATCATTTTCTTTTCAAAAAATTCCATGAAATTTTAAATGAAAATGATTTTTTTGAAAATGGACTTGAAATATTGTAGAGTAATCTTCATGAAAATAAGGAATTATAAAACCGTAAAAATCCGTTCATGCTGTATAATTTTAAAAAAATCATTCTTCTCGTACTTTTGCCGGAAAAGTAAAAAAGTATCTCGTATGGTAAACAAAAGAAAGATTCATTACATACCATGTAGTAAAAGTAAAAAATGGGTAAAAAGGACTTTAAACATATATGAAACCATTTTTATAAAAGAGGGACATGGATGATAAATATAACCCCAGTAAATACTTACGAATAAACAATCTCGGATAAAATGAGATTGGAAAAGTTATCCCTTACATTACGTCTGATATGCTTCATATGTATCCAAAACTTATTTATAATGATTTAAATAATGTCATTTACATATTACCGAATCATATTCACTGTTATGATATCATATATGGTTCAATTATGACTTTATATTACCCGTTCTTTTGTAAGTTCCATGTTAAAGTAGTGTTTTGGGTAAAATCGTTTCATTTATCGTACATGTTTCGGTTTGTTGTTCATGATATTATTACTTATATCCTGATTTACTTAATTCCAGAATTTAAAAAATTATTTATATATAATATATATTAAGAATATAAATATATATGATAGATCGATAAATGGAATGAAATACACCGTTCATGGAGACGGTAGGCTGTACGTACGCATGAACACAGTTTTCGTTTCCTTATGGAATTGAATGGAATTAAGTAATTGAAAAATATATGTACATAAATATAGTATAATTATTATGTAATATATTTAATGATTATTTATTATATATTCTTTATAATCATACTTGAATTGTTAATCATGGAAAATGAATCTCATCGCGTTCGTGGAGACGGCAGTCCGTACCTACGCACGAGCGATGATATTGTTCCCATAATTATTGAATAGAATTGGAGTGGATGATATAAAATATATGAATTGGTATGAAGTTATAAAAACCATATATATTTATTATTTACACCATTATACCCATCCAATTACGTTGGTGGTGGAAAAACAAATTACACCACGGCAGGGAGACGGTATTCCGTACGTACGCACTCGCAGTGATTTTGTTTTCCGTAGGATGGATAGAAGGTGAAATGGGGGTGTTTCATATTTATAGAAAAATTTATATATATTAGTGATACTTAGTTTATTAATTTATAATCACACAACTAAAGAGGAATAAGCTGATGAATAAAGAAACCTGAAAGAATGGGTAGAAGATATTACCTCTTCTTCGACGCACCTCCTTTAAGCTTCTTCTTAAGGGACTAGAGTTAGGCTTTTGAGAAGACCAGAACCTCCATAATGTTGCTATGGAAGTGGATAAGATAAATGGTCAGGGTTTTTCTAATCTTGAAGGCTCAATGTGTTGTGAAGAGTAGTGGGAGGAGGTTCCCTTTTATAAGGGAAGAGAGGGGCACTTTTGGAAACCACAAAAATATTAATTTATAATAAACTCAAACCCCACTTAAAAACATCCAATGTGACTCAAATTCGGATATGAAGTAATATAGGGTTGTAATATCATCAATAAATCAAATTTAGACATGTTGGGAAACATATTTTAAACCCTGTGAATTTAATTTATCCTTATATAATTTATTTAATCTTATTTGTGGTAATAATATTCTAAATTTTAATTGTTTTACAAAATTATTTATGTGTTGTTAATTACCCATAATTGGGTACATAAAGACATTTTAGACCATATAAATTTCAATTTATATTTTTTAAATTATTATGTGATTTTTAAACAATTTACTAATATGTTATATTTATAAAATAACAATAGTGTTAATTTTGACACTATTCATATATTTGAATTTAAATAAAATACAAACAGAGGATATATTAGAAAAAAAATGTTTAATAGATTACTATCATTTTATATTGATCTATAAAATTTGATTATAAAATTAATTAGTTCACATAATGTTTATTTTCATATTTATAAAACCATTTATTTGATATTTCTCTTAATAAAATAATTACTACTTCATTGTTGTATAATCATTTAATATTGTTATTAGTTGCATAAAAATTAAAAAAAAAATCCAATGATTAATATAAATATAATAAAGTTCATAATAATATTATTACTATAATTTATTATCTTAAATTCACAACATTTAAATTGTTATATTTATTAAATTATGAAGGTGACATCTTTGACATCATTTAAAACAATATAATATAAATGACCTAATCTGTTTTATAAGGATCCAAATGGTCCAAAAATATACCCTTGTATGATTAGGTTATATATACACTCGACCAATAATGTTTGGTCAAGTTTATGGTCCTTTTGTTAGGTATTATTATTTTAATAAAAACTATATTATTGATTTTTCACTAAATAAATAATTTCTACATCATTAATGTATTAGCTATTAAGGTAATTAAATATTTCTGAAAAATTAAAAATAAATTTCTGTGATAAATAAAAACACCTTCTCTTTAAAATTAGTTTTAATAATTGAAATTATATTATTTATAATTTTATATAAAAAATAATCCAATTATTAATGTTTCAGTGAGACATATTTCAATTTCTTTAAAATAAAATAAATTAAAGTTCTTTATCACATATAAGTGGGTTCCAATGGATTCCATTTCAACCCAAATATTCCTAAGTATGAAATATAATCATCCAATTATATTAAGACAAGTTTTAGGGTAATTTATAATATTATTTTTACCCTTAATTACCAGATTTACCTCTAAATGCGGTAAATAAAATTTATTGTAGTTACTATTCATAATTCCAAAAAATAAAAGGTAGTATATTAACATAATATTGACGTAATGATTAAAAATATGGAATCAATTTTTCCAAATTCAAAACACAGTAGTTTTAGTAATTAATTTAAAATTAATCCCTTTGTTGCAAGATGGGTTTTTGTTTAAAACATTGCAAAAGATTGAATTTATTTAACCTACGAATTTAATATAAAATCAATGCTAATGAAATACATTTAATTAAATGGTAAAAATATATTCTATTTATACTTTAAAAAAATTCACTATTATAATTTATCCTTATAAATTATCTCGATGAAAAAAGTTGTTTTTAAGTAACAATTAGAGTGTTTTTACTATTCCTCAAAATAAGAACGTTGTCAGAAAAATATCAAAACATTACCCATTGTAAAAGTTTATATCATGATTCATAAAAAGAAGCTTATTTTGTAAAATTGAACTTACAAACACGTCAAAAATTAAACTTAATGTCGGTGCACCAAAAAAAGGCGGCAAAAATGCATTTTTTGAAAAATATTTATTTTACCCGAAAAATTTATTTTGTTCTCATACCATGTTCTAGAAAATGTGTAAGATGAATGATAATGTTATAAAAATCACAATTTAGTTAATAATATTAATAATGTCTAGTTCATAATAATATTATAACCATATATCGTTGTTTAGTGAAACCCGACATTGCGTACAACACACGCTATCAAGGAAGGTCGTGATTGCGTGTAGTTCAAGCCAAGTCAGTTTTGCGTGTAGTGAAAGACACTTTTTTATTTGAGTATAAGAGAATCCAAACATATTTCATTTATAAATTGAATATATATATATATACACTCAATATTGCGTAGAATAACTACTATTAAATGAACTTGAAATTGTGTGTAACACAATCCAAGAATAGTGTTGCGTATACTGCAACCAAATACGGTGTTGCGTAAAGTGCAAGACAATCTTGGTATAGTGTACAATAGAAGATTTAAAAGAAATTAAAAAGAATATATCTCATAAAATCAGGGGTGATACATTCTACCCCCCTTAAAATGAATTTCGCCCTCGAAATTCATCAGGGTTATAAATGGTTTATTACATAATATTTTCATTCATAGAAACCCACATCGTAAAAAGGAATACCAAAAATTATCTTTAAAAAATAAAGTATGAAACGTAATGGTTACCCAAATTAACTAATCATTGTGTTTCCACATAGTATAACATAGGTGAAAATATGGATATGGAAGAGGAATCTAACCATCATGTTTTGATGGAGAGTGGTAGTGGACATGGCTATGATAAAGCCAACAGTCACAAAGCAAAAAATTTGTGATGATCTATGGTACCATCTGATTCATCTGATATGAGGACAATAGGACAACATTTTTGGTTTTCAAGATCATTTCCCTAAATTTGAAGAATTTGAATTAGAAGAAATACTTACTTTATTTTGGTACAATCTCACCATTGTTCATGCCTTGAACAATTTCCACTTCATCTCTTAATGAAATGACGTTGACTTTTTCATTGCTGAAGTGTTATCAGATCATGTGATAGAATGATGGGTCATTCCATCTGTCTAAAACAAAAGGTTGGAAAAATTTATCAAATATACATAAGTTCATCTATAGTGAGATTAATCTTATATGGTTCCTAAAATGGACTTATACTTCATATATCATACCACATAATAAATTAAAACTAATTTATACTAACCAGGGAGTTCATGTAGGCCAGTTGTAGGTGATAGAGCCCTGTCGCACTTCAGTTGTGGTTTCGATTCCCACAGCCTTGTCCGATGCGATGGGTTGTCACCCGTCCGTCAGGTTCTAATTTTTCTAAAAATAAATTATCATAACATTCAATCAATAATATCGAGAAAAGTTCTAGCCTAAAACAATACTAACTTATGTCCAACATAATCCATTCCATTCATTAGGCTTATCCAAAATACTTATTTCCAAGCTCATTGTATAAAGAAAACAATTACTAGAAATGTCATCTTCCGAGCATTTAAATACCATCAATTTTCCCCCATATATAATAATATATATCATTTTGATCACATTACAAACATGTGAATACCTTAATCATGTATTCTATTGAAACATAAATAATCATAGAACCATAGTGAAATCATGAATGCTGTCAAAAGGTTACTCCTTCCACACACCAAAATCCAAAAAATTCTATATACACAAACCATGATATCACATTGTCCTTATATTAGTCATGAGCTCATTAATACTATCAAACATTTCATTATCTACTTATCCCTTCTTTATGCGCATATTAGGTGCTTTCCAAAAATATATGAATAACCATTCATGGTTACCAATACCATTAAACATATACTTTAAAAAACATAAGGAAAAACTGTAGTGTAACAATCCTTAGATGTCCCTTTATTCTGTAGTACTATAAGATTACTTATACAACATTACTCTTGATAAACATATAATAATTCCACTACTTTCTTAAATCATTGACCGATCTTGAACATTTCTTTCATCTCTCATATCATTTGTAGTCTCTTCATCATTATCAATATAAACACTACCCATACGACCATGCTGATTCTCTTCATGAGACTTTCCCTTAGGGAATTGGATTTCATAATGCTCGTACATTCCACATTTAAAACATTTAACCGTTGTTGATGTCTTAGCAATGCCATTATCCTTGTCTATGGTGTTAACTGTACCTTTTCCTTTACAATTGTTGGCATTGTGTTCTCATTTTCCACACCCAAATCATCTTACAGTTCCTTTAAAACATTCTCTCTGATGCCTCTTCCCACATGATTTACTTGAGGGAAATTGAACTTTCTTTCCTCTATACTCATCCTGAAACTCCATATTTCTCTTATGATTTGAGTCGGGAAGCATACCAAATTTGAGATTATTGATCATATAATGAGATTTCTGATAAGACATAATAACGATATGTGGACCTCCAGATCAGATTTCATTTGGTTTCTCATGAAGAATATCATTCCATTGTCTATCATATCCTCCATTATTGTGAATCTTCAGTTTTCCATCCATTTTCTAAATCACAAAAAAATAGTGTGAGAGAAAAATATCATAATCAAGGGGGAGTACCTTAAATATCTAACATATTATGTTTAATTATAATATTTTTACTATAATTCTAAGAATATAACTAATATTTATAATTAACCTTAGAGACATCCCTTGACATAACTTAGAAATATCTCTAGGGATTTCACTAAAGTTTTTGCATCCTAGTTTCCAAAAGATGAATAAACCTTTCCTATGATACCAAATGTAGAGACCCAAATCTTGACGTACATGGACATTACATTACTTTTTCGGAATAATTAATACATAACACAATCCAATAAACAAGGATTGTAATATTTTAGTGTCTTTGGAAACTCGGAACATTAGCTTCTAATCTTGGTGAAAGATTTTCAATATATCCCATAAAGATCTTCCCCTATTGTTTTCTTCCCTAAAACCATTCTTTATATCCTGGGGAAAAGAAAACATATAATTGGTGAGCTCAAATTCTCAGTAAGGGTAATCATGGAGAAAATAAAACAAACCATATACATTTGAACTTAAAAACATGAACATAATGTTTAAACATCAATATTTTGGGCAATGACATAAAACATGGCAGTACATAAGGCATAGATCATAATGAAACATTAATCATGATAAAATAACATGGGAATAAAACATGTAATTATGGAAAACATTAATCACATGTTATTATTTCAATATTATCCAAGGCATTGCTACCAAGACCATCTTAGTGGACAAAGTCCCTTTCTGAATCAAGTTCACTCCTCGTTCCAGTCCTGTATCACCGAACCATATTAACATGCCATTCAAACCATGTCTATATCATGAGATATAAATAATTACCGATTGCATTGGAGGGAGATATAGGTCCCACCCATCTTATAATGAAATCATTCTTACGTGTGACACAACATAAACATAAATCATTCATCATAACCCAAAGAATAAAATGGGTTTCATAAACATCATCCCATCATAACATAATCCATATAAAACTCATGGATATAATTTCATCATAAGAAATGTAGAACCAGGTAAATCATAGAGACATTATACATGAAACATACACATATGAAATAATTTCATCAAATATGGAAAATGGTTTCGATAAAACACTTGAAATGAATTCTTGAGGAAAATATCCTTTCTTCTTCAAAATAATTTTCTTTTCACAAAATGCCATGGAATTTTAAAAGAAAATGATTTTGTTGAAAATAGTCATGAAATATTGTAGAGTAAGCTTCATGAAAATATTTTGTTATAAAATCGTAAAAATCAGTTCAAGCTGTATAAGTTAAAAAAATCATTCTTCTCATACTTTTGCCGAAAAATTCAAAAAGTACCTCGTATGGTAAACAAAAGAAAGATGCCTTACATACCATGTTGTAAAAGTATAAAATGGGTAAAAATTACTTTAAAAATACATGAAACCATTTTTATAAAATAGTGAAATGGATGATAAATATTACCCCATTAAATACTTACGAATAAGCGATCTCAGATAAAAACAAGATTGGAAAAGTTATCCCTTACCTTATGTCCGATATGCTTCGTATGAATCTGAACCTCCCGTATAATGATTCAAATAATGTCATTTACTTATTATAGAATCATATTCACTATAATTATATCATATATGATTCACTTATGGCTTTATATTACCCATTCTTTTGTAAATTCCATGTTAAAGCAGTGTTTTGGGTAAAATCATTTCTTTTATCATATGTGGTTCACTTTGTTGTTCTTGATATTATTACTTATATCTGGATTTAATTAATTAAAGAATGTAAAAAATTATTTATATATAATATATATTCAGCATATAAATATATATAATAGATCGATAAATGGAATGATATACCCAATTCACGGAGACGGTAGGCCGTACGTACGCATGAACACAGTTTTTGATTCCTTATAGAATTGAATAGAATTAAGTATATGAAACATATATGTACATAAATCCAGTATCATTATTATGTAATATCATTCATGGTTATTTATTATATATTCTTTATAATTATACTTGAATCGTTAATCATGCAAAATGAATCTCATCGTGTTCGTGGAGACGGTAGTCCGTACGTACGCACGAGTGATGATATCATTCCCATAAGTATTAAAGAGAATTGGAGTGGATGATATAATATCCCAGAATAGTATGATGTTATAATAACCATATATAGTTATTCTTTACACCATTATACCCATCCAAGTAAAGTGGTGGTGAAAAATAGATTACCCCACGGCATGGAGACGTTATTCCGTACGTACGCACGAGCGGTGATTTTGTTTTTAGTAGGATGGATAGAAGGTGAAATGGGGTTGTTTCATATTTATAATAACATATAAGTATATTAGTGATAATTATTATATTACTTTATAATTACAAAACTAATGAAGAATATGTTTAAGAATAAATAAACTTGAAATAATCAGTTGAAGAGATTACCTCTTCTTCGACGCACATCCTTTTAGATTCCTCTTAACAGACTAGAGTTGGTCTTTTGAGAAGACCAGAACCTCCAGAATGTTTCTATGGAAGTGTAGAAGAGAAATGGAATGGTTTTTTAGTGATTTAAGGCTAAAAGTGTTGTGAATAATAGAGGGAGGAGGTTCCCTTTTATAATGGAAGAGAGGGGCACTTTTTGAAACCTGAAAAATATTAATTTATAATAAACTCAAACCTCACATAAAAACTTTTAAAGTGATTAAAATTCGTATATGAGGTATTATATGGTTGTAATCTCTTTAACCAATCACATTTAGACATGTTGAGAAATTATTTTAAACCTTATCAATTTGATTTATCCTTATTTAATGTATTTAATCTTATTTGTGGTAATAAAATTATAAATTTTAAATTATTAAAAATAATTATTTATGTGTTGTTAAATATATATAATTGTTTAATTAATGAAATTTTAGACCATATAAATTTCAAATTATAATTTTTAAATTTTTATGTGAATTTTAAACAATTTAATAATATGTTATTTTTATAAAATAACAATAGTGTTAATTTTGACACTATTCATATATTTGAATTTAAATAAAATCCACACAGAGGATATATTCGAAAAAAATGTTTACTATATTATTAACATGTCATATTAATCTATAAAATTTGTGTAGAACATTAATTAGTTCACATAATTTTTATTTTAATATTTATAAAACAATTTATTTGATATTTCTATTAATTAAATAATTACTTCATCATTTTTGTATAATCATTTAAGATACTTATTAGTTTCATAAAAATTAAAAATAAAATCCTATGATGAAGAAAAATATAATTACTTCCATAATAATATTTTTACTCTAATTTATTATCTTAAAATAAATCATTTAAATTTATATATTTATTAAATTATGAA
The DNA here is from genome assembly GCA_963277665.1 of Viscum album. Taxonomy (NCBI): domain Eukaryota; kingdom Viridiplantae; phylum Streptophyta; class Magnoliopsida; order Santalales; family Viscaceae; genus Viscum; species Viscum album. The sequence continues at coordinate 1,341,494,278 of OY728136.1, forward strand.
GGTGACATCTTTGACAACATTTAAAATAAAATAATATAAATGTCATAATCTGTTTTATGAGGCTCCAAATGGTCCCAAAATAGACCCTTGTATGCTTATGGTATATCTAAACTTGACCAATAATGTTTGGTCATGTTTATGGTCCTTTTGATGGGTATTATTATTTTAATAATAACTATATTATTGATTTTTTACTAAATAAATAATTTCGACATCATTAATGTATAATCTATTAAGGTAATTAAATATTTCTGAAAAAAAAACAAATAAATTACCATGATAAAGAAAAACACATTAGATTTAAAATGAGTATTTATAATTGAAATTATATTTTTTATAACCTTATATAAAAAATCATCCAATTGTTAAATTATGAGTGAGAAATATTTCACTTTCTTTAAAATAAAATAAATTAACTTTCATAATCACATCTAGGTGGGTTCCAATGGATTCCATTTCGACCCAAACACACCATAGGAGGAAATATAATAATTCAATTATTTTAATTCAAGTGTTTGGGTAATTATATAATATTATTTTAAAGTTTAATTACCTAATTTACCTTTAAAAGAGATAAATAAAATTTACCGTAGTTACTATTCATAATGCCCAAAAATAAATAGTAGCCTATTAACATAATTTTTACCTATTTATTCCAAATATGGAAACAAATTTACCTAATTGAAAACACAGAATTTGCAGTAATTAATTTTAAATTAATCCCATTGTTGAAAAAATGGGTTTTTGTTTAAAACATTGCAAAAGATTGAATTTATTTAACGTACGAATTCAGTGTAAAATAAATGTTAATGTCATACATTATATTAAATTGTAAAAATATATTCTATTTATACTTTAAAACAATTTACTTTTATAATTTATCCATATAAATTATATCGATGAAAAAAGATGTTTTTAAGTTAAAATTATCGTGTTTTTTCTATTCATCAAAATAAGAACGTTGTTAGAAAAATATCAAAACTTTATCCAATGTTATTTTTATATAATGATTCAAAATAAGAAGTTTGTTTTGTAAAATTGAACTCATAAAAATTTCAAAAACTAAATTTAATGTGGGGGATCCATTAAAAGGCGGTAAAACTAATTTTTTTAAAATACTTATTTTACCTGGAAAATGTATTTTGTTCTCATACCATGGTCTAGAAAGTGTTTAAGATGAATGATAATGTTATAAAATTAAAAATGTAGTTAAAAATATTCATAATGTATAGTTTATAATAATATTATAACCATATATTGTTGTTTATTGAAACCTGGTATTGCGTACAACACGCTCTATCGAGGAAGGTCATGATTGCGTGTAATGCCAGCCAAGTCAAGGTTGTGTGTAGTGAAAGACTCCTTTGTTGTTTCCTATAACATAATCCAACCATATTTAATTTACACATTGAATATATATATATATATATACACTCAATGTGGCGTAGAATAACTGTTATTAAACGTACTTGAAATTTTATGTAACACAATCCAAGAATAGTGTAGCGTATACTGCAGGCTAATACGGTGTTGCGTATAGAGCAAGATAATGTTGGTGTAGTTTACAATAGAAGATATAAATGAAATTATAAAGAATTTATCTCATAAAAACTCTGGGTGTTGCAATGTTTTCTCTATCCACTACCTTCTTGGTATAGAAAATGATGTGGCAGATCCACTATGTATTAATGATCCTTCATCATTAACAATGATGAGAATTAAGAGGGATCCAATATTCTTAGACCATTAAAGGATGAAAATAGGAATAATTAAGGGAAAAATCCTTATTCCTTTGTCAAATTATTTCTCAAACATCCCATGTTGAAAAAATAAAGGATGATCAATGAAATTATGGGGATTTTCAGAAAAATGTAGAAGTTATAAATAATGGGAAAAACTATGAATTCATGATTGATGAGGAATAAGTTGTATGATTTGAGTCACGATTATGTTGTCCATCAAATACAGAGATAGTGAAAGAGCTTCTAAGTGATGCACATAGCTCAACCATCTATATTCACCCAAGTATCATGAAGATCTGTCGAGGTCTCTAGGAAAATAATTGGTGGGACTATATGAAAAAGAAGATTGTAGTTTATACATCTATGTTCCTGATATGTTAGAAAGTTAAGGCTGAAAGGAAAAAGTATAATAGTATGATGCAACGACCACCCATTCCCACATGGAAGTCATATAAAATTACGATAGAATTTCTCACTAGACGTTCATGTATATCTAAAGGAAACAATATTGTATTGGTTATTGTGGAATGTCTAACAAATACATCTAACATTATCGCAATTCGAGAGGACTTTCCACTGGATCAAATTACATATATATACATAAATGAAGTGGTAAGGCTACATGGAGCATGAATATTGATTTTATCTAATCATAACTCAATATTCCCATCTATGTTATGGAAAAGTCTCCAATATGCACTAAGAACATAACTAAACATATGTACAACTTATCATTATCAAAATGATGAAAAAAATTTATCAGTCTTTTCAGAAATTGGAAGAAATGTTGAGAGTGTTTTCTGTGGACTTAAATGGAGGATGGGACAAACACATTCCGGTAATTTATTTTCCAAAAAACAATAGTTTTCACTCGCTCATATGAATGGCTCCATATAAATCCAATTATTGGAAAAGGTGAAAAACACAGGCGTGTTGGGATGATGTAGGTGAATGTAAGATGTGAGGACCTGAAATGGTTAAATAAACAGTGGAGAAGGTGAAAACTAATTATAAGTATCTAAATTTACACAAAAGTTGAAAAAAGAGTTATGAAGAAAATCATCGATTATATCTTGAGTTCAAAATTAGATATTTGGTATTCCTCTTAATATCTCCCTTGAAAATGGTCTAGAGATTTTGGAAGAAGGGATGTCTAAGTCCCCTATACATCAACCCGTTCACGATTTTTGATCATGTTGGAGTCGTAGCCTATCATCTAGCACACAGAACTACCATATCTACAATAGATGATGTATTCCAATTATCCCTCTTAAGAAAGTACATACCAGATCCTTCAAATTTACTTTCTTCAAAGGTGGAACAGTTGGATAATGATCTTTCTTGCTAGGAGTAGCCAATGAAGGTCATGGTTAATAGAGATAATGTTCTAAAAAACAAGACTACTCACCTAGAAAATGTACTATATAAGAACATATTTATGAAGAGGAATCACGGGAATTGGAGGAAGTGATGATGGAAAAGTACCTACAACTATTTTTAACATAGAATGTAAAATTAAATTTTGAGGAAGATATTTCATAAGGGGGAAGAATGTAACGAAAAAATATTTTATCAATGGAATTCCATTATTATAATTATTTATTATATTTAATTACATAATATTATATATAGAACACAATACAAACCTTATAAATGAAAAGGGAGTGAAAAATGGTGTCTCTAGAAGTAAAAAAACATATACCGATGAAATAGTAACTTGACCTTAGAAATAGTAATGTGACCCTTATTAATAGTAAAATAACCAATGTAATAGTAACCTCACTAATAAAGGTATAAGTAATATTTATCCATATTATCAGTGTCAATATAATATAATTATATCATAGTATAATTAAATTAGTTTTTTAAAAAATTATTAATTATGTGTGGGTATTTTTCTAAGTCATGTACATTTAAATTGAATTTTATGATTAATTTAAAATATTTAAAAAATAAATTTTCATAAAATATATTCAGAAAATAAATTTTTTTTGTCTTATGATTATAATATAATTTAATGACACCTTAATTAATTTTTCAATGTGCTAGAAAACTAGTTTTAATTTTTAATATTGAATTTTTCATTTAAATTATGGTGTTAATTAATAATTAATTTTCTCATATTTAGAAACATATATTCCTAAAATATAGTTTATTTTTGGATTATAATCTGAGAAAAAATGGTTAGGTATAATATTTTGGTATTTTTATAAAATACTTCATATTTTGGTTGATTGTAAAATATGATAATTTATGGTATATATACAAAATAAGTTAAATACACTATTAATTGAGTCATGGGTGATGTAATCACCATTGGTTTGAACACACAAGATCTATTTACTATATTTATTCTAAATAATAAGCACTATTTATTTTCTTGAGAAAAATATTAAATCAATGAATTATATATTGAAAAAACTTCCCTCTCATCCGCTATAAATACCACCCCTCACCACATGTTCTCCTCATAATCCTCAATCCTTTTTCCTATCCAAATTCTAATAAAATATCTCCTTATTCCCATCTATTACATCTAGGATCTTATGGTCGAATTATAATCGAAAAACCTCTCCCCTAATGATGTTCTCAAGAGGAAGGAATCAATAGATAAAACTCTCATCTATTTTCATTCATTTTCTTTGCTAGTTATTTTTTTTCAATACTCAAATACACTAATATAAATGTTTTTAAAGATATATTACCTTATATATACTGGTATTTTTAATCCTAATGTTACCAATAATCATCATTACTCTTTTCCCATCCTTTTATACTAGAAATGGGAACACCGTCTAAGATATGATAATTTATCACATTCTCGGATGACATGATTTTAATTTCTATTACCATCATCAATTCTGGTCCTAAAAAATACTTATGGTTGAAATAGAATATTATATAAATAATATATCCTATCTAATGTTTTGTAATCATTTTTTACAAATTTTATTAATTGATAAAACAAAATGAGTTCGTAGTGATAAAAAAGCACCTATTAACCCAAATAGATATCGTTACAATGTTATAAAATGTTTCATACTCACTCCAAATAACCAAATAAATTTTATAACCATTTAATTTTATGTATATTATCTATGATACTACAACATAATTTCTAGACAACTGTAAAGAACCGTAAATTTCAAGGAATTTTTTTTTTCTTAATTTTATTTGGAATTTTACAAGAACGCAGTTTCTGACGGCACCTGATTCCGAGGCCCGGTGTGCCCGGAATCATTTTCCGAAGTTTGGCTTGGGTACGTTCAGTGAACGAACAAGCGGGCTTTTCTAACTTTGAACCGGTGCTCGGAATAAAATTCCAAGGGCACCGATGGAATCGCAGCGCCGGTATTTGCTTAGAAACGCCTCTTCCGGAGTTGCGTTTGCTCGGGTGTGGTTTTTAATTTTTTGGGGTTAAGTTAAGAAATAAAACAAAGTGTGTGACAACCTTATTTTTATTTCACTTAAAGCCACTTGAAAGCCACTTAAAGCTGCCTAAGCTGACTTTATGCGGATAGGGTGCTATCCAAAAATATCCTACCCTCTTGGTAGGATATTTGTGAGGTGGGGCCCGCACGAGCCCCACCGTTTCTTTTCCGCTAAGTAACGCCCCCGCGAAAACCTGTCATTATGAAAGTCAACTGACGCGTTTTCTTAAATTCTTAACGCACCAATTAATTGGGAGGTTAACTTGATTAAATTAATTCTATGAATTAATTTAATCGTTTCTTAACCTGTTTACAATCCATTGGCGTAATAATAAAATAAGACCAACGCACGACTTCTTGAGGATTGCTCGTTGAGAGGATTTTGACAGAAATTTTGTGTCTTCATCCTCCTTCGCGAAGAATGCGAAGAACGCGAAGAACGCCATCACCCTCGGAGATTGACGACGCTTCTTCTGAGACGTTCTTCCCCGCAACGATCTCTAATCACCAACTGCTTGAGGTAGGAGATTTCAGGTTTCTTTTTTTAAATCTCTTTGTGGGTTATAACAACATCATGGATTTAATTAATATAATTAAATCTACATGTTCTTGAACCTCAGATTTTGTCGACGCATCACCGTATTCCGCAACGACGTGACACCTTTCCGCGACGACGCGACGCCCTTCCGCGACGACGTGACACCCTTCCGCGACGCGACGATCACCTCCTTCCGCGACGATCAATTCCGCGAAGAACGCACGCTCGACGACTACGGCGAGGTAGGGGTTTGTTTGTGATATAATTTATATTTCCGTGGATTTTCCTCCTAAAACAAATAACCTTGATCAAGTGCAATTTTAGTTTATTAAATTGTATCTAGTTACATTTCCATATGATAATTTATTCTTCCTGATTGTTATCACCTAACACGGAGGGTGCGGGCCAAACAAACACGGCCCGACAACCCTCCGCAGTTCTTCGTTGATGTGCGGATTGGAGGGTGGTGAAAAAACATGCCGCATAGGTGATTCGTTGTTTCCGTAGTGAAGTACGGGACCCAGGAGGAGCTACGGCACAGACAGAAATGAAATCGAACCACCGAAGCAACTCTGGTGGCCCGCAGAACCCACCGACGGCGCGCCGCCTGACAGGGCCGCCACGGCCGAAGCTGCGGCGGCGGCGGCCAGCGGTCCCGCGGCCGCGCGGGTCCGACACACATGGGACGCAGCTTTGCCATGTCCGCTGATCCAGTGTGGCCCCACGTGGGCCGCGGCTTCTCTTCGGACAGGGACTTCACGCCCCGCGGATCCCTTGCTCGGCCGCTCAGCCGAGTAGAGCCGACCTGCCGGTCAGGTCACGCCCAGGCCTGGCCGGGTCGACCGGGCCCAGACCCCCCCCGTCTCCGGACGTTTTCGGTCTTTTGCTCATAATGTGAGCTACGGGCCTCTGAACGATGCTCCATCAGCGGCGATTCGATCCTTGGATCGAGAAGGTCGTTTCGGTATATCTCACTCAAGGTTTCGGAATACGTTGGGTTCGGCCGGGTTGGTTCGTTCACAAAACCAATCGGGCCTTCGGAGCGGAAACACTCATATCTTGAGCTTCGGACGTCCGATTGACGTGTCGTCGACTTTGGTGGATTCCTCTAAGTGAGACGGATCTTTTGGCATACTCCACCCGAGGTTTGGACGCAGGTGGAGTATGATCGGGTTGGTTTTTCGTTAAAAACCAACCGGGCCCCTGGGACGAAAAAGCCAATAACTCTCAGACCGGGCGTCCGATTGACGCGCCGTCTGCAACGTTGAGTTCATGTTGTCGATATAGAACTTTTGGATACATCAACTCTGGACTTTGTGTCAGTGGATCTATCAGCCTCTTGGCTCGTGGAGCGAACCCTCCCGAATGAGCATGTTGTGTGCGGGAACCCTAGAGCTGGCTGCAACTGCTACTGCGATGAATACTATCGTACTGGAATCCTATGTGGGTTCGACGATGAAGACTATCGTACTGGAATCCAATGTGGGTTCGACGATGAAGACTGTCGTACTGGAATCCTATGTGGGTTCGATGATGAAGACTATCGTACCGGAATCCTATGTGGGTTCGACGATGAAGAATGTCGTACTGGAATCCTATGTGGGTTCGACAATGAAGACTGTCGTGTTGGAATCCTATGTGGGTTCGACAATGAAGACTGTCGTACTGAAATCCTATGTGGGTTTGACGATGAAGACTGTCGTACTGGAATCCTATGTGGGTTCGACGATGAAGACTTTCGTACTGAAATCCTATGTGGGTTCGACGATTAAGACTATCGTACTGGAATCCTATTTGGGTTCGACGATGAAGAATATCATACTGGAATCCTATGTGGGTTCGACGATAAAGACTATTGTACTGGAATCCCATATGGGTTCGATGATGAAGACAATTGTTCCGGAATCCTTTGTGGGTTCGACAACAATGACTACAGTTCTAGTATCCTACGTGGGTCCTAGAAGATGAATCAGTGATTACATCTGATCATCTCTCTTACATTACAAAGAAGTATACTTATGTGAGCTGAAACACTGTTTTGCTTTCCTTTGTGGATTGTGTTGTGCTATCCTATGTGGATTTATGTTTTTCATTCCTTTGTGGATTGTGTTGTGCTATCCTGTGTGGATTTGCGTTTTTCTTTCCATTGTGGATTGTGTTGTGCTATCCTGTGTGGATTTACGTTTTGCTTTCCTTTGTGGATTGTCTTGTGCTATCCTGTGTGGATTTACGTTTTTCTTTCTTGTGTGGACTGGGATGTACATGATCTCAGATGTTGGTTCCAAGCGAGAATTGATGACTTAGGTATATGTATGGTCATATACCTAAGCCGCGTCAGATGTTACTTCGTGATTGTGTCTTTCCTTTGTGGATTATCCTTTGTGGTTTCTAGGAGACCTTCGGGGGTCTCGGGGTCCCTACTGAGTAGCTTATACTCACCCCTGCACGGGCTATACCTGCACTTCATTGTGTTGGTTGCAGACGACGGACAACGCTGATCGTGGTGGAGGCTTGTGGAGTAGGACGGTACCTGGAGGTGGACCACTGGGCGGGAGGTACTCGGAGCGGTCAGCTGGACCCAAGGATTAGTGGACGCTTTCTGTACCCACCCTTCAGGTGGGACTTCTAGTGGACAGCTCGAAATTGCGGCTTTACTTTTCAGTTGCTCTATTTTCCCTTTCAGTTGTACTTTACATTTGGTCTTGTATTTCCGGCCCCCTTTACTTTTCTGCACTTACTGTTGTACCAGCTTTTACTTAGTGTTTACATTTTTCCGCTTGTTTACTCTGTGGTGCTTGTTTACTTTACAAAGGCAATGCCTTCCCTTTACCGGGATTTACACCTTGGTGCTAGTCACTACCCCCTGAACTATAGAAGGCGGGCTTGGGGTAGTCACGGCACGGGCCCCGAGGACGGGTCGTGACAAATTGGTATCACAGGAGTTAGGTTCTACCGCAGACTCTGATCTTTTCTATGTGAAGCAATAGTGTTTAGCGTATTGGGTGTGGTTATCAGTCCAGGGAGTCCAGTGTTGGTACGGCGGCCGACATATCCGTACAACAGGACCCTGACTTCAGATTTCCGACTTAATGCACGAAAACATTGATTTCATGCGTGTTTCAAGTTTTCTTTGTGATTACTATATGTCAGCTCACCATGTATACTGTTCTGACCGTGGCACTCTTGTTTCTTATTAGGATGGCCCCACGATGGTAGCCAGCTCGAGTTCTGAGAGTTGAGCGTGACGACAGCCCGCCGAGCGACGAGGCCTCGGTACATGGCCCTTTGACAGCTGAGGCACCGGCGGTACCTATACCCGTCGAGCCACCGATGCTACCAGCCCCAGCCGCTGACGATGCACGTCGCCTTAGTGCACTGCATGAGTTCCAGCGCCAGCGACCGCCCAGGTTCCGCGGGGAGACGGACCCCCAGGCAGCTGAGGACTGGCTGGAGGCAGTTGTATGGGTTTTCAGGTTAGTGGGGACACCAGCAGACCTCATGGTGATCCTCGCAGCGAGCCTCCTGCATGCGGCGGTAGGCAGATGGTGGAGCTTGGCACTTCAGGTTCACGATGAGGCATCTCTCATCTGGACGGAATTTGAGAGCATCTTCCGCTCGGAGTTCTTCCCAGCCACCCTCCGTATGGTGTGCATCTAGGAGCTACTACAGCTGCGGCAGGGCAGCATGACAGTTGCCCAGTACTCGGCGAGATTCACTGATCTCTCTCGCTACTCCACCGATATGGCATGGGATCCGTTCTTCTGAGCCCGGACCTTCGAGCAGGGACTGAGGCATGAGATCAGGGCCTCGATGATCTCCCTCAACATTCTGACGTAGGCAGAGGTGTTGGAGAGAGCCCTTTTAGTAGAGAGTTTCCTCGCCAAGCAGGCACCAGCGGCAGGAACCTCCGCAGGACGACCCTAGTGAAGTCTTCTGTAGTTGGAAGTTGACAGGTGATGCAGAGGTCCAAGAGGGCCAGACCTTCCGATGGGTAATCTCAGGGTGATGATTCGGTTGTGTGAGGCACACGAAGGGGAGCCAACTGCTCGAGGAGTAGACAATGCTACGCATGCGGCGGGCAACGTCACATAGCTCGAGACTTCCAGACTCATCCTGCTGATGAACAACAGGTGGTAGAGGGACCTCCCAGGCATAGGTTCGACCATGACGGTCTGCAGGGAGCAGGCGGGCGAGGCAGAGGAGCTGGCCGTGCAGCTGGAGGTGGACGACGCTTCGGGGTGTTGCCACCACCACCACCAGGAGGTCCACCCCGACCGCAGGGGACAGGAGGACATGGGAGAGCTTAGCATTAGGCAGGTGAGGCCTACGATCATGGAGCTCCGGGAGCAGGTGTACATGAGTGGGACTAGCTCCAGACCTGGAGACTTTTGTTCATGTTTCTTTTAGTTTTGTTGTTGTATGTTTGTAGATGATTTGTGTCTTTGTACTTGAGCTGAAGTAATAAAAGGCACCCTTTTGTGGCATTTACTTTCCTGTCCTCTATTGTGTTGTTACTAAGTGGTTCCAGTTTAGACTATTGACTTGACCCTCACTTGAAAGATACCTACTGGAGGAGACCCAGTTACCACACACTGATGCTGAAAGTGTGACTCAACCCTTGGAGGCGAGAGTAATGGTTGGATCTCTTGGTAGTAGCGTCGAGGCCTTACGATGTCATCCTTGGTGTGGGTTAGTATCATCAATGTCGGGATTGACTGTATTATCCAAAGAAAGTGGTTCATCCATGGGATGAGACCATATTTCTCTTATAGGAAAAGGAGAAATCACAGCAGCTCTTGTAGGACCAGAAAGGTCCATGTCATCCAGGAGCGGAAGAGAACATCTTAGAGCCGGCAGAAGTCTTATGCTGACAGAAGGCGGAGGCCACTAGAGTTCGAGGATGGCGACCACGTCTTCTTGAGTGTCTGAACTCGACGTGGAATACGGAGATTTCGCCGAGGCGGAAAGTTGTCTCCATGCTTCATCAGACCATTCCAGGTCCTCAGTAGGATTGGAAAGGTGGCCTATCGCCTGGATTTATCACCTCAGTTGCACCGGGTGCACGACGTCTTCCATGTATCTCAGCTGAGGAGATACGTGCACGACCTGACGCACATCATTGACCATGGGGAGCTACACATTAATGATGGGCGACTTTTGCGGAGGTCCCGGTGGAGATCGAGGATCGATAGGAGCAGGTCCTTCATGGACGATCGATTCCTCTAGTGCGCATCAGATGGCAGCATGAGAACCTCAAGGAGAGCACTTGGGAGTGGGGGGCTCAGATGCATGCTCAGTACCCACTTTTGTTTCCCTAGTTTATGATGTATCTTTACGGGGATGTAAATCCCTGAGGTGGGAGTGATGTAAAGACCCGTAAATTTCATGGAATTGTTTTCTTCTTAATTTTCTTTGGAATTTTAAAAGAACACAGTTTCTGACGGCACCTGATTCCGAGGCCTGGTGTGACCGAAATCATTTTCCGAAGTTTGGCTCGGGTACGTTCAGGGAACGAACGAGCGGGTTTTTCTAAATTTTTAACCAGTTCTCGGAATCAAATTCTGAGGGCACCGAAGGAATCGTAGCACCGGTATTTTCTTAGAAACGCCTCTTCCGGAGTTGCGTTTTCTTGGGTGTGGTTTTTAATTTTTTGGGGTTAAGTTAAGAAATAAAATAAAGTGTGCGACAACCTTATTTTTATTTCACTTAAAGCCACTTGAAAGCCACTTAAAGCTGCTTTAGCTGAGTTGATGCGGATAGGGTTCTATCCAAAAATATCCTACCCTCTTGGTAGGATATTTGTGAGGTCGGGCCGGCACAAGCCCCACTGTTTCTTTTCCCCTAAGTAACGCCCCCGCGAAAACCCGTCATTATGAAAGTCACCTGACGCGTTTTCTTAAATTCTTAACGCACCAATTAACTGGGTGGTTAACTTCGTTAAATTAATTCTATGAATTAACTTAATCGTTTCTTAACCTGTTTACATTCCGTTGGCGTAATAATAAAATAAGACCAACGCGCGACTTCTTGAGGATTGCTCGTTGAGAGGCTTTTGACAGAAATTTTGTGCCTTCATCCTCCTTCGCGAAGAACGCGAAGAACGCGAAGAACGTCGTCACCCTCGGAGATCGATGATTATTCTTCCGAGACATTCTTCCCCGCAACGATCTCTGATCACCAACTTCTTGAGGTAGGATATTTCGGGTTTCTTCTTTTAAATCTCTTTGTGGGTTATAACAACATCATGGATTTAATTAATATAATTAAATCTACATGTTCTTGAACCTCAGAGTTCGTCGACGCGTCACCGTATTCCGCGACGACGCAACGCCTTTCCACGACGACGCGATGCCCTTCCGCGACGAAGCGACGCCCTTCCGCGACGCGACGATTGCCTCCTTCCGCGACGATCAATTCCGCGAATAACGCACGCTCGACGACAACAGCGATGTAGGGGTTTGATTGTGAAATAATTTATATTTCCGTGGATGTTCCTCCTAAAACAAAGAACCTGGATCATGTGAAATTATAATTTATTAAATTGTATCTTGTTACGTTTCCATATGATAATTTATTCTTCCCAATTTTTATCACCTAACGCGGAGGGTGTGGGGCAAACAAACACGGCCCGAAAACCCTATGCAGTTCTTCGTTGATGTGCGTATTGGCGGATGGTGACAAAACATGCCGCATAGGTGATTCGTTGTTTCCTAAGTGAAGTACGGGACCCGGTAGGAGCTACGGCGCAGACGGAAACGAAATCGGACCACCAGAGCAACTCCGGTGGCCCGCGGAACCCAACGGCGGCACCCCGGCGCACTGCCAGACAGGGCCGCCGGGGCTGAAGCCGCGGCGACGGAAGCCAGCGGACCTGCGGCCGTGCGGGTCCGACACACAGGGTACACGGCTTTTCCGCGTCCGCTGATCCAGCGCGGCCCGACGTGGGCCGCAGCTTCTCTTACTGCGGGTACTTCATGCCCCGCGGCTCCCTTGCTCGGCCGCTCGGCCGAGCCGAGCCGACCCGCCAGCTGGGTCGCGCCCAGGCCAGGCCGGGCCACCCTGGCTGGGCCGGGCCGCACCGAATCGGGTCGGACCCTGACTCGGGTCGGGCCGACCCAGGGGGTTGGGCCGGGTCGGTCCGGGCCCAGACCCCCCGTCTCCGGACGTTTTCGGTATTTTCCTCAAAACATGAGATACGGGCCTCCGAAAGACGCGCAGTCAGCAGCGATGCGATACTTGGATCAAGACGGTCGTTTCGGTATATCACACTCAAGGTTTCAGAATACTTTGGGTTCGGCCGGGTTGGTTCGTACACGAAACCACCCGGGCCTTCGGAGCGGAAACACTCATATCTTGAGCTCCGGACGTCCGATTGACGTGCCGTCGACTTTGGTGGATTCCTCTAAGTGATAAGGATCTATTGGAATACTCCACCCGAGGTTTGGATGCAGGTGGTGTATGGTCGGGTTGGTTTTGCCTTAAAAACCAACCAGGCCCCTGGGACGAAAAAGCCAATAACTCTCAGACCGGGTGTACGATTGACGCGCCGTCTGCGACGTTGAGTTCCTGTTGTCGATACGGAACTTTTGGATACATCAACTCTGGACTTTGTGTCAGTGGATGTATCAGCCTCTCGGCTCATGGAGCGAACCCTCCCGAACGAGCTTGCTATGTGCGGGAACCCTAGAGCTGGCTACAACTGCTACTGCGATGAAGACTATCGTACTGGAATCCTATGTGGGTTCGACGATGAAGACTATCGTATTGGAATCCTATGTGGGTTCGACGATGAAGACTGTCGTACTGGAATCCTATGTGGGTTCGACGATGAAGACTGTCGTACTGGAATCCGATGTGGGTTCGATGATGAAGACTGTCGTACTGGAATCCTATGTGGGTTCGAGGATGAAGATTGTCGTATTGGAATCCAATGTGGGTTCGACGATGAAGACTGTCCTACTAGAATCCTATGTGGGTTCGACGATGAAGACTATCGTACTGGAATCCTATGTGGGTTCGACGATGAAGACTATCGTACTGGAATCCTATGTGGGTTCGACGATGAAGACTATCGTACTGGAATCCCATATGGGTTCGACGATGAAGACAATTGTTCCGGAATCTGCTGTGGGTTCGACGACGATGACTACAGTGCTTGTATCCAATGTGGGTCGTAGAAGATGAATCAGTGATTACATCTGATCATCTCTCTTAATTTACGAAGAAGTATACTTTTGTGAGATGAAACCCTGTTTTGATTTCCTTTGTGGATTGTGTTGTGCTATCCTGTGTGGATTTACGTTTTGCTTTCCTTTGTGGATTGTGTTGTGCTATCCTGTGTGGATTTACGTTTTTCTTTCCTTTGTGGATTGTGTTGTGCTATCCTGTGTGGATTTACATTTTCCTTTCCTTTGGGGATTGTGTTTTACTATCCTGTGTGGATTTACGTTTTGGTTTCTTGTGTGGACTGGGTTTTACTTGAGCTCAGATGTTGGAGCCAAGAGAGAATTGATGACATAGTTATATGTATGGGAATATACCTAAGCCATGTCGGATGTTACTTCGTGATTGTATCTTTCCTTTGTGGATAATCCTTTGTGGATTCTGGGAGACCTTCGGGGGTCTCGGGGTCCCTACTGAGTATCTTATACTCACCCCTGCACAGGCTATGCCTGCACTTCGTTGCGTTGGTTGCAGATGACGGACAACGCTGATTGTGGTAGAGGCTTCCGGAGAAGGATGGTACCTAGAGGTGGACCACTGGGCGGGACGTACTCGGAGCGGTCGGCTGGACCCGAGGAGCAGTGGAGGATTTCTATACCCACACTTCAGGTGGGACTTCCAGTGGACAGCTCGACGTTGCGGCTTTACTTTTCAGTTCCTGTTTTTCCCCTTTCAGTTGTACTTTACATTTGGGCTTGTATTTCCGGCCCCCTTTACTTTTCCACACTTACTGTTGTACCAGCTTTTACTTAGTGTTTACTTTTTTCTGCTTGCTTACTCTGTGGTGCTTGTTTACTTTACAAAGGCAATTCCATCCCTTTACCGGGATTTACGCCTTGGTGCTAGTCGTCGGCCCCTGGCCTATGGAAGGCGGGCTTGGGGTAGTCACGGCACGGGCCCCGAGGATGGGTCGTGACAACAACCATCCACATCATTACATTATTATCTGTACATGTATGTAAATTGATCATGAAAACCTAGGAAACAAATGCTCCCAAAAAATAAAATTGATTTTTTAACAAAAAAAAAGTCCATGAATAAAAATACTAAGTTTATAGTAAATAAATTAAATTTATTATAGGTTATGTAATTATTAATTAATAAAAATTATTTTATTATCCAGGACATTATGATCAAGGTATGAACACCTTTCTACTTATGGTAAGGGATTCTATCCTAACATATATTTATTCCTTTGAGTTTCTCTATCATTATTTTTACCCAAATGATGTTATATTATTTGTTTTATGAAAATATAATGAATTTTGTTTATATATTCCAAACTCGTGTATCAATATCCATTAAACAATTTCTTTTTGGGATATACTTGTTTTTCATGTTTCCCTTCTCAGTTCTTTCCGATACGCAAACCCGTTTTAAGGGAGCTTCCTAAATTTTTACTGAATTTCAATTGAACTATATAGTTTGTTTTATGACACCATTATCATTCAAAAATCATTCATGTTATTATAGATAACATCTTGGCTCACTATTCATTTTCTATAAATGATTATGCCCTTTTCCTTTTTAAATGATCATTGATATTTTCCTTAAACCACAGAAAATTTTTTAATTCTAAAGTTTATCAAATACTCTCTTTACATGATTTCACATCAACTTGGCATCAATTATCATTATATATGTCTATTATAACTTATTATTGTCCTGTAAGTATATAAATTCATTCCTTCATGGAATCTTTTATAATACGCCCATCAGTTATTCTTTATAATATGAATATGATAAACATTTCATTCCATGGGTACCATTATGTTTATGTATGAGTGATTATAAATTATTATTTATGTGGAAAAAATATTAATTAAGATTTTATAATGGGTTCTCCCAAAAAGTGCTCCAATTCCTTGGGTAAAGTGTAGTCTAATGATATGTTACGTGCAACGGTCTTGGCAGTTAGCCTTGTCTCGTGCCCCATGTGGAATAGTCTTGGTGGTTAACCTGAAATTGTGCTCCTCTATGTGTAACGAGCTTGGATCATGCTAAATTCATGTTTTATGTTTCAAATTAATTAATATAAGTCCATTACTATATTATCCCAAGTTCCAAATTTTTTGATTCTTTATGTTTAATCACATTTCGTGCCATTTAATATCATTATGTTATAAATTATAACCCATGAATTAATGATCTAGTCTTATGTTTGTTTCCCTTACGATAATTTTTAAATCCTCCATTTATTCATGTTATCGATAGGTAATACTGTTCAGATTTAAGGGATCAATGTAATTATTGAGTTCTTTATGAATAATATATATGTAATCTTTTGTTTCATCCCATGTTTTCAGTTTTACATACCTAGTCTTCAAAACACAATACTTTTCGATCCTTGTATTATATTTTGATGATTAATTATGCTTAAAATCATGTAATGATATGTCTAAAAGGATAGGGTTTCTATAATATTCATTGGTTTTGATGGACATTAAATTTATATGATAACATTAATTAATAAAATCATTAATTACTATATATATATATATTCATAGAGTTTTTTTAATTTTATAAATTTTAGATTTCTACAAACTATTAATTTAAAAAATAATAAATAATTTATTAAATAAAAATGCATTTTTTAATCATTTATGATTTTAATCAAATAATCTATCATAATGAGTAATTAATAAAATCACATAGAATTAAATACCCCTTTTCAATGAATTGCAAATTTTTTATGTCTATTTTTTAAAAAAAAGTACTTACTATTTTATATTATAGATATATTTATAATTTATATATATATATATAATAAATTATATCTCATCTAAATATTTTTTCTTGGAATGGAAATTAAATAATTTTCATTTATGCATTAATTTTGGTTTTTTTAATTTTTTTATTGGCTATTCAAGCTTATATTAAAATTCATTTTTACAACTATAGATATTTAACACAAAAATACGGTACTCATAATTTTATTCTTCCAATAAATTTTTTATTTATAATTTTTGTTTTATTAATAACCTATAAATAAGTTATCGAAATAAATACTAATTTCCCTAAAAAAATAATAATTTTCAATTATTCATTTGTAATCATCATGTATTTCCATCAAATAAATATATATTGATCAATAATTAAGGAAAATAATCTTATTGTTGAACATATACAAAATAAATTAATATTTATTAATTTTATAACATTTCAGGAAGATGAAAAAATTGTATAAACTTTTTTTCCACACCAACATTTTATTAAATCTTTTTTTACAAATTTGAGGACTATTATCACATATTTTTAAAATTTATTAGATTATATGTATCATAAATGTAGATTAAAAAATTGAAATATTATAATATTTAAATATTATATTTTTAGTAATAAAATAAATACAAATAAAAATATTTAATGATTGTAAATAATTGTAAACAATATATATCATAAAGTGACTAATGTTTTTATAAATTGATATAAAGAATAGACCATATAAAATATATATTATTTATTTTGATATTAAAATCCAAATGTCTCACCAAACAGTCTTCCTATATCCCACCTAACATGAGGTGGCCTGATCAAAACATGCATTCGTATTTCATCTTTTTAAATGAATAAAATATATTACATAATTATTTACACCCAAAATTTGGAATGGTTTAATGTATTTGAGAACTGTAAATATAATAAACCTATTTACTGGAAGATATTCAATATATCCCAATATATTATTCAAAAAATGTAGTATTTTAATCATATCAATTATTATATGTTTCTCCCTAACCTGTGGAAATTATAAAAAACATATGGTAAGATAATATATTGAGTAAGGTTTTAAAATATAAACATCAATTAAATTTCAAAATTTTGAATGATTTTTGAAAAATGATAGGATAAATTGATCATAACTTATAAAATTTATAATCACCCAGCCATAAAAAATAACTATAGAGTTAATAAATAATAATATAAAATATTCATAATATTAAAAAAATATAAAATTACCAATAATGGAAATGAGTGTAGTTTATGAGAATAAGAAAATTTCATTTCGTTGTGAATAAACAATAAAGATTTTAACTCATTTCAATAGTCAAGGAAAATTTCAAAGACTATTATAAAATATTTTATATTGTCCCATATTTCATTTATTTCACTGTACATCAATTTTAATTCATGATGGATAGAGTTACAAATCCTATTGTGTTTTTTACAAATTTTATTTTCATTCATGGTGGATAAAAGTCTATGTTGGATTTGGTTAACTACCTATTCACACTCATTTTATCTCATGGGGAATCAATATTTTTCATATCCATTTAATTTATATAAAATTTTGTTCCAACTAATCACATAATTAAAATTATATATATATATATATATATGTGATCCATGATTATAAAATCATTAAATATTTAAATATAGATTCATTTAAGCATTAAAATTGCATTAGCTTCATGAATTTATCTATTAATAATAATCATAGTAATATAATTATTTAATTAATTTGGGTTTTATAATTATTTCATATCCTCAATGTAGCATAATATTCCATATTGGATATTGACCTATATGTTTTTTTTATTTTATAGTTAATATAGTTTGAAAAAAAGAGAAAACATCTATTTTGTATACTAACCATTAATAATGATTCCCTTAATAATTGGAAGATGTTTTTATACTTAAAAAAATGGAAATATGTATTTTATGATTATAAATAAATAATACTTATTTTTTTGAAATTTATATATTTTGTAAGAGTAAAAAATATTTTTTTTTTATTTTTTATTGAACGTAAAATATAACACATATATAAAAAAATATAATATTTCCATTATTAAAAATATGTAAAAAACTAAATATGTCTTAAAATTAAATTAAATAATTACATGGAAATAGAAATGACCATTATGGAATTTATTTTAAAAAATTAGTACATGAACGAAAATTATTCCCAACATAAAATAAAACATTCGGTAATGTTTTCCAAGATACATCCATTGGATATTTTTAATATGGTAGAGTAAAAAATGGAAATAATAATATGAATCCCCAAAAAGTAACTATATTATTACAACAATGATGGGGATTATGATAGAGAGAGTAGACAGATTTTCCAAATGGATATTTAAATAAGAAAAATATGGTTTTAAAATGACATTATAACAAAAACTCATGCCTTATTTACCAATATAAATTATACATTCTATAAAATCGTTTATAGTAATGTTTTATTATTCATTAATATATATTATAAAAATATTATTAATTACCTTACTAGATAAATTTTCTTCATTATTTACAATCACCAATTTCTTATTAATTATCCCCTAAAATTAAAATTCTATGAATTAAATATTTCATTTTTATTATATGTTTCAGTTTGGGTTTATCAGTCCTTGCAAATTTATAATGGTTTCATCATCTATATAGTAAAAATTATTTCATTAATAACATATTTATTAATTTAATTTAATTTCATGGAAAATTAACTATGTTGCTTAGGAGAAATGAATGGCATCACTTCATGGAGGAGTTAGTCCATACATACTCCTGGTAGATGCTTCAGTTATTTGATAAATGGAATTAAATTAATATATGTAATAATATATCTATCTAGAATAATATTTTCATATATATCATATATATTCATTAAATCAATCAATATTATTGTCAATGATAGGTTGTAATTAAATATAAATCTCATTGATTCAAGTAGATTGTAGTCAATTCAAATGCATGATCCACACTATCATTATTCTTTCGATGGAAGGAAGATATAAAATGGTTGTATAATTAACTTCTATAAATTAATTACATTAAATATAATTATATAAATATATAAATATAGCTATATATGATTTATATTATTTGGATGAAGATAAAAAATGAATGATCTTGAGTATGATGAATTCCACTTATTTTAGTATGTCGATTTATGTAAAACATCAATCCATCATAGGATGGTCTTTCGGTGAGACAAGTAGCTCCATGAAAAGGTAATGAAAATTAGGATGATATTGTAGAAGGTACAAAAGAATATAATGTTCTCAATGAGAGTGATGTTTTAAGAGTATGAGGATCCATTATATAAATGTGGGGACTGTGACCCATAAAAACATTAAGAACATTAAAATAATATAAGTACATTTTCAATGGAAATATACACCAAATGGATATATTTTATATAATAATTTAGTTAAATGTTAAAAATACACTAATATAATATTTTTTAGAATTGTTTGGCAGATATTTGAATACTTATAAATTTCTTCAATTCTATTATTAATACTTCTAACCCATAATGTGTTTAAAATATTTTCACTATTGTAATTATTCATTGTGGGAAAAAAGTTTATTTTAACACAAGAAATGTTTTTAATTATTATATTTCCAAGTATGTATTTTTTAAATATTATTAAGTTAATATAGGTTTCTGAAATTAATTACAATATGATAATTCAAAACATATGGAAATATCTTTTTCTACAATTAAATTTTTAGAATAAATATAAATTTATTTTCATTCCTAGATTTTTAAAAAAATATTTGATTAATTTTCACATTGTTTGTTGAATATTGTAACTATATTTTTATTTATAATCATTTTTAATTAATTATTAATATTATTTAATACATACAAATAAATAATATGCATAAAAACTATTTTCAATATAATAACAATTTTCAAATTATATGATATTATACTCACTTCTAAAAATTGACAATAAATATATAAATAGTCATTAATTTATTTAAAAGTGTAAATATAACATTACATGTTTTTAATAATCAATATTATAATTGTTATCAAATAACAATACTTATAAAATCATTATTTGTAAATAAAACATTTCAGATAAGCCATGACTTAATGAGATCACATTTATTTGTATATGTCAATCCTTTCATTAATTTTATTACATGATTTTTCCACAAATTTTCTTAAAAAATAATATTGATTCAATTTCTAAAAAGTAATAATTTGAACAAAAAATTAGTTTTGAAAAACATATCAAAATATTTTTTTTAGGGAAAAGGTATATCATTAGTTTTCTTTTTCCCTTTTTAAAAAATTAGTTATTTTATAAATTTGATTTAAATAATTTTTATTTCATTTTATTTAAATTTTTAATAAGGAAATGTTAACTTATGATTGGAACTCCAAACATATCTTGATATTAATCACATCAATTTTATTAAAGATAAAAATATTATAAAGTCTTATAGTGTTACATTATACCCCTTATAAGAATTTAATCATCAAAATTCCATTTCTTTATCAATAGAAATTGAGGAAACCTCTCGCTCATTACAGCCTCATGTATCAATTTTTAGTCTATTAATTTATGATTCTACTCTAAAACCACAATTAGGATAACAGTTTTGTTTTGTTTCACTTCATCTCTATGATCTGTGATTTATACTAATTGATCTTCATAAAAAATTTCTTGATCTAGTGGTACGTCCTTTTAGATATGTACACATAAATGTTATGGTACATAATTTCTCAAAATTGTTATATTAATCACATCTTGTAAATATTGCAGGATTAATGGAAGTACTGGTTGATAATTTATCTTCTTGATATGTAAAAAAATAATTACTAATATATGTTGGAATGTTAATCCCCACAATACCAATTATTATAAGCTTCTTCAATGGATATATCTATCATAATAAAGTATCTTGAACATCAATCTCAAAATTTTGTTAATTATAATATGTAGAACTATTTTATTTCTTCTTAGATATCTTGTTTTGTTATTTAATTACACTTTTTGGGATCCTAGGTTTTTATACATTCACATTACATTATTTTTAATAAATATTCAATATATTACGATAACATATGCCTAGTGACCATAATAGTTTAGTGCCTCTGGAAATATTGATATATAAGCATCAAACATGGTGAATAATCCTAAGCACCCAACCTTAAACATATCATATTACAGTTTTTTTATATTTTAATTAAACTTTTTTAATTCCAAAAGATATTGTATATTTACTATTTTAAATAATTAAGAAACACTCTGATAATTTAAACCCATTCATTATCAGTGGATACTACAATACGGTATCCTTTATTTTCACAACATGAATCCATTTTAAATAATACATGATTTATTTTCCTGAAACGTCCTAAATACATTCATAATGAAATATTATATGTCCTTTCCAATATTAAAGACCTATGTAAAACATTTTAAAACATGGGATAATCCAAAAAAACTACAAGGGAGATAAAAAATATGAAGTAAATCATTAGTCCACAATATCATAAATAAATTTTATTTTAAAAAAACCTTTTCATAGCCAAAAAAATCATTTTCGATTAGAATATAATTACATAAACCATTTCATAAGAGACCAAAAAGGTAAAATAAAAAATCATTACGTTTTTATTAATAATTTTCATAATTTTATAACATTCAACCATCTAACATAAACTTTTAACAAACAAAATGAAATCATAATTTTCTTACAATACCATATAAATAATTACTATAGTATGCATGTGGTACTATCTTCATATCACTAATAAAAATAATGTATATATTTGAGCTACATAGGGAGTTACTATCCTGTTTACTCTAGGAATAACAATCATAGTATAATCCCTTAATATTTTAAGAGAAACATTCTGGATAACATTTCCCCTTAAACCAATGCATTGGAGTGCTATAACATGATCACCTATCTTTATTTTATCATGCACCACCAATTATTATTTAAATTACCAACAACCATAACATGATCATGACACATAAAAGTTATATGAAGATAAAAATTTCTTGAGGAAATTAATATTTATATTTTTCATTTACTTTTACTCTTATGAATCCCCCAACTTATAAGTAGACATTTCGAAAATATTCTCTTGTCAAATAAGTTAAAAAAATATAATTTATACATAATTCTATGTTGAAAGGAGGATTTTTCTTAAACAAATTAATTCCCCTGTATATAACCAGAGAAGGATATCTTTTTGAAAAAAAATTGAGGTAAATTATAAAATTTATATTTTAAAACAGGTCTGTCCATTCTTAATGTTTTTTTTTGACAACATGAAAATTAATGATATGTGTTTATAAAAAATTAGTTAAAACATTTTAAATGATGTTTTTGTTAATGAGTCCTTCAACATGTTTTTGTATTGCATAAATGATGTTAAAATATCTAGTAAAGTGGTTTAATGATTATTATTAATGTATTCTATGAAAATATTCTATTTATGATCTCGTATATTATCCTCTTCTATAATATTATCACTTTTTGGTAATAATATATTATTGTTAACATTGTTTTGTGTGTTAATTTACTTACTTTCACATATATGTTCTGTCATGAATATCCTAGTTCTTTTGGATTGCACAAAGATCCCCAACATCAAAAATGATATTTTTATTATATAAATAATTATTAATAATTTATTAATGTTTTATAAAATCTCATCAATGATGAACATGGAAAATGAATCACATCTCATCGTGGACATGCTTGTCTATTTGTACACATGTGCGACAATCATTCCCATAATGTTCGAAATGTTATGGAAGTGGGTTGTATATTAATATAAAAAAATTAATATAATTTCATAATTACCATATACGTTGATTATTTAAATTATTATAATTGTCCACGTAATATGGCAATGAAAAACAAATCACAGCCCTGCGTGGAGGCAGTATGCTTTATATACGCACATGTGGTGCTTTTTTTAGGATAGACAAATGGTGGAATATGGTTTTATAATAATCATAATAAAATCTAAATATATTTATTATGGTGGAGTTATTACTTTTTCATGGAATCAGAATATGAATACAATGTGTAAGAAGAAGTAATCCTGAATTATTCGGTAAAGATGATTACATTTTATTTGATTTAATCCCACTTGAAAACTTTTTAAAGGATCTAGGGATGGAATTTTAAAAGGACCAGAACCTATATAAATTAAATATAAATGTTTTAAAGATTAATTTATCGATTTTAGTCAAGATATAAGGTTCATGGTGGGGAAATTATATTAAGGAATGAGTTCTATTTTATATGTGTGGTTAGAGGCACCTTTATAAATGTACTAAATATTACATTATAATAAATTAATTTTTAAACAAATTTCAAAAAATGGGATGAATTATGTTTTGAAAATATATATGTTTTTAATATAATCATCCAATAATGTTTATACATGTTTTGGTTTTATTTTGAAAATTATCATTTTGATTATCTATAGTCAACCACTTCTAATTTTAATTATGGTAAACCTTTTTTTAATATTAAAAGGTTGTAATATTTATTTTTTTCAATTTAAATTGATCTATAAATGTATTATTTATAATCCTTTTGAGAAAATAATATTCACTATTTATTTGTTGGGGGTTTTTATGATTTTTAAATAATTTAATAATATATTATTTTAATAAAATATTATTAGTGTGTACTCTCACACTATTCCTTGCATCGACCTTAAGAAAATTATGACAAAAATAAAACATAGAATAAACCTGTACTATACCCATAATAGTTAATAATAATTTATAAAATTAATATATCACCTCAGTTAATTCTAATTAAATTTATTTCAATATTTTTAATATCATTTATTATATTGTTTCATTAATAAAATAATTACTCTTTATCATTGTATAATTATTTAATATCGATATTTCATCAGTAGAAATTAATAAAAAATTACTATGATATATATAAATATTATAATTTTTTTGATAATATATTTGGTATAATAAATACTCTTAATAACACTATATTAAAAAAAAATAGTTAATAAAAATATGAATGTGATATATTTGTGTTTTCATTAAATAAATTATTAAAAAAATAACCGTATCCAATTGGACCCAAAAGACATAAATAAATTTATATTATGAATATAAGTTTATGAAATTAATGGTGGACTCTTATATTTGTTCATATCCAAAACATAACCCCATGTAAACAAATATGATATGTTTAAGAAAAGAATTTGAAATTTTTTATTTTTCTTAATTTAAATAATATCATACTTATTTTCATGGATATATATCCATTAAATATCTCAAATTTTAACTATAGGAGTTGCGAGTCAAATATAAATCATCCAATGAATTTAGGACATGTTTAGGATAATTTCATTGTCCTTATCATATTATTTTTATCCTTAATTACCTTATTTACCCTTTACTGTGACATTTTTTTACTCTAGTTATTGTTCATATGTATCAAAAATAAATTTGAAAAAATTACTAAAAATGTAAATTATTATTCCAAATATGGAATCTGTTTTTCAAAATCCAAAACTTATATGTTTTAAAAATTAATTAAAAAAATATTATGGTTAAAGACAATAGAAATTAGTATTTTGAACAAATGAATTTTTAAACATAATTTTTTTGTAATAAATTCATATATAAAATCCATTTAAAAAAATATTTGGATTAAAATTAGTAAAAATTTACAAATGAAAATTTAAAAGTAATAAAATATATAATTATACCTTCTAAATACCTTAAAATAGAATTTTTTATAATAATTGTTATTTTTAACTATTCATTCTAAAAAACAGATTATAAAGATAAAAAAATCAACAAAAGTAAATATTGATACTCGTATTTTAAAAATGATGTTAATTTATATATGTAAAATTTATAAATGTTTCCAAATTTTATTTTAAAACATTTTCCCTTTATAAGGCAACAAACTTCCGATAGAAAAATAAAGCTTTTATGCATAAAATTGGAATTTTTATCTTATCACTTCTATATCAATGATATAGAATAAATTTAAAAAACATTTATAATAATGTATAAAATTAATTTTTATCGTCTCATTCATACCCTCCATAATATCATTGAGGAAATAAATGCAATATTAAATAATAATAATATTCAATTTTTTTAAGCTCTACGTCACGTATAATTAATGTTATCAAACAATATTTTACCCTTTAAAAATATAGGATATTAAATTATCTCCCCTTTAATAAAATTTTTCCTTGTAATTTTAAATCATGTTTGGTAACCATGGTATGACTAATCAAAATACATTTATTGAAAACCCAAATAGAAAAAACTATTAATAAAACATACAATAAAATATAAAGAAATGGAAGTTTGATTGCCACAAGATGTTACACATAAAAGGATTTCCTTTAGGAAAACATGGACATGAAAGAGATAAATTAATATAACATTTTTATGGAGAGTGATATATAATATGGTCATTGTAATTTTAATAATAAAAACTCATATATATATATATATATATAATGGGTTAGAAGGCCACTTATTTCTTAATAATAAACCTGAATGGATAAAATTTTATTTTCCAGTTCCCTTTTCCTGATGTTGAGAAATTAAAAAAAAAATATACTAATAACCTATGGATACCTATTTATATGAAAAATATAGTTTCATAGTTTAATAAATTACACACGATAACGACATATTTTTTATCCAAATGATAAATATTAATAATTCATTCTAGAAGCACTGGAATCAACATGTATGAACATATAAATAAAAAATGGAGAACTATCTATTTGTACTATCATTGTGGATTAACAAAAACCAAAATGGTTTTGATAAGATAAGATAATTCCCAAAAATATTTATTCTGTTAAATTTAATAGTATCATCTACAATTCTACATAGATCATTCAAAAAATAACTATCATAAACACTCATCATAAATATTATAAACTATGATTAAAACATAAAAATAAAATAGGTTCTATCAAATTTACTTCTAATATGGTATTAAAATATATCCCTAAATAACTTCAAGTAATCCAAATGTCTCACTGGAAAATGTATATGCAAAAATTATATAATATCCATGATATGCATGTCAATTATATAAATCACCATAATGATAAAATAAAATAATATTTGACTCTGAAATAAATTCAATGCATATTCCTCAAATTAAACACCCTAGTAATATTTTTACCATAATCATATAATGTTCCCAAAATAATGGACATACATTGAAATAATAAGACCATAAAATTAAATTCTGAAAAAACATAATTTCCCAAATTTTAACAACCGATTATTACCTTAGAAATGAATTTATCCAAAAAATACCAGTAGCCTGCTTAAGATTAGAAAATTTAAATCCTCAAAAAATGGGTTTCTAATACACTGAAGTTATAATCAACCATAAAATTATAAACCTATAATATAATTTGTAACTGTTAAGAAATATTCCTAATTCCCATTCATTTTAAATACCTATTGTGATACCAACTTTAAGGACATGAACATAAACATATAAAATTTTATTTAATTTTTATTAGAATAGTTTTTCATTAATTCCAAAATATATAATAAGTTTATAATTATAAACAATTACGATATAATAAAACAGTGAAAACACATTCATTATAGGTGGACATAACAATTCAATATCCATTTTTTCACAAGAGGAAACCATTTCAACATAAAACATGATTTATCTTCTTGTATAATTTTAAATATTTTCAACATGAAATATTATTTTTTATTTAAAATCCATAATACATTGGAAAAAAAATTAATACATGGGATGATCAAAAAAATCAATGTATGGGAAATATAATGTAAGAAGATAATTATTAGTTTATAATCTCATATAAAAGTCAATTTTTTAAATAAAAAATTTGTTACCTAATATGTATTCCTTTCTATTAAAATAATTTCTAAAAAAATTACATAAGAAAAATTAATGTCAAAATAAAAACTTTCAAAGTATTCAATAAAACATTCTATAATGTTATAATATTCACCCATAAAACACAAGCACATAACTAACCATATAAAATAATTAATTTCATTTAAAATAATATAATGAATTCATATAGGTAACCCAGGTGATAATTTTCATATCACTCTTACATATAATGATTCTATCCAAACTTAAAACGGAGTGAAATTCATGGTTTTTTTAGAAAGAAAATCGAAGGAACCATTCATATAATATCTTAGGAGAAACCTATCTAGTTAACTTTGTCCCTTTAAAAACGTCCATGGAGAGTTATAATGAGATCACTCGCCATCAGTTTATTATGGAACCACCCATAATTATAAAAATTAAAAAGAACTAAAACATTACCATAAAAATGAAATCATTCATAAAAACACAACATTCTCAAAAGAAAATAATATTTCCATTTTTAATTCACGTTAACATTTAAAATGTATAAGAAATATAAATTAAAACATTTTATTTAGAAAAAAACATGTAAATAAAACTTCTAATTAATTAGGTTTCATGAAATTGGGGAAAACCTCTCATTGCATATAAGTTAAAAAACATTTCTTTAATAAAATGTATTTTAACTTGAAATGCATATTAAAAAACAATCTCCCTTACATAAAACCTGAGAAAGATCCATTTTTGAATAATTTTGAGATAAACTAAAAAATTTCGAATTTAAAAAATTCATGTCCATTCTTAATAATCATTTCAAAATAATTTAAACAAAATATGAATATTTATATGTGTAAATAATTAAATCATTTCAAATGATGATTTAGTTAAAGAATCCCTTACCTTAAGTTAAGATTTATTTACACAAGTTAAAATCTTCTTTATTCTGGACTAAAGAATATTATTAAATAATTATAGAAATATATTCATAATTGTACTAAAATATAAGATCATATAATATCATCCTACCAACCATTTGATAATAATATTTTGTTATTACACTTGTTTCAGTTGTTAAATGCATTGTTTTCACATGTATGTTTTGTCAGGAAGAGCATGGTAATTTGGAATTAATTATAAATCCATAACATCCAAAATTATATTAATTTTATAAATACTATTATTATTAATTTATTACATTTTTATAACAATTCTTAAACATTGATCATGGAAAATGAATCACTTCTCATCATGGAGATGGTCGATCATACATACACACGAGTGACATTATCATTACATTAATGGTTGAAAAGGGAAAAAGTGGGTTTTTTTTATTAATTTGCATGAATTATTATAATATTTTAAGTACTATTTATATACATTTTTTTAATTATAAACAACCATGTAATTCAGTGATGAAAAACAAATCACAACACTGCATGGAGATGTTATGTCGTATGTACGCATGACCATGCTTTTGTCGTTCATTAGATTGATAAATATAGGAATATAGTTATCCCATAATAATAATCACATATTCAAATATATTTAATATTATAATTATAACATTATAATTGAAATATAATATTAATAGGAGGTGAGGAAATAATCTTTATAGAGTTGGAAAACAAAATTACATCTTCTATGCTGGACTTCCTTAATATATCTTTTTAGGGGACTATGGTTGGCCTTAAATAAGGGAAATAAACTCGAAAACAAAAATAAGTATGTTTTTAAGAGAAATGGATTATTTTTTCATGATATATGGATCACAATTTTGAAATTAAAATATAGAAGGGCTTCTATTTTATAATTGAGGTGAGGGGAACCATTGGAAATTCAAAAATTATTTATTCATAATAAATCCATATTCAATAAAAATGAAATAAATGTTCTTGAATTAGAATATAATATGATATAAGGTTGTAATATAATCATACAATATAATTTATACATTTTTTGGTTTTATTTTGATCCTTATCATTTTTATGAACCACTATTAATCAATTCAAATTTTAATTACGGTAATAATTTATTCAATATTAATGTGGGTAATATTTATATATAAAATGTAAACTGGACAACAAATAAATACATACATAGATTTAGAAAAAATAATAATCACCTACCATTTTTAATATTTTTGATCTTCCTTAAATAATTTAATATAATATTATTTTAATAAAATATAATGAGTGTCAATTATGACACTATTCATTACTTTGGCTTTACAAAAAACAATACAAAATGATATCCTTGGAAAAAAATTAAAACACCCCTAATATGTCGTAATCATACTTAAAATTGGATAATAACCTTAATTAATTAAAATAATATTTATTTTAATAAAATTAATATTATTTAATTTATTCATTCATTAAAAAAATTATTTTTGCATCAACGTTGTATAATTAGTTAATGTTATACTTTTTTAATAAAAATTAATACTAATATACCATGATGTATAAAAATATTTTATTTTTCAAATTAATTTCAATAGTAGATGATATATTGTTAATAAAACCATAATAAAATTCATATAGTTAATCAATAAATGAATGTGACATATTTTTATTTTCTTTTAATAAAATATTATAAATATCATAACCTCATACAAAAGGACATAAAAGACACAAATAAATTTATATAATCAAAATAATTATTTTTAATTCAAAATTGACACTTATATGCATTCATATTTCACAATTTCCCCCATATAGACACATAATATATTTTTAAGAAAAATAATGTCACATTGTGAGATTTTTATTTTTTTTATATAATGTAAAATTCCATTTCATATACAATATACATTTAATAACTCAATATAAAATCCTATGAGTAAAGGGAAAAATATAAATCATCGAATAAAATATATTTTTATTTTAATATTATAGTCTATATCATATTATTTCTTACCTATAATTACATGAATTTCACTTTACCATGGTAAGAAAAATTTAAAAAGGTTACTATAAATATTGGCAAAAAATAAAGAGGAAATATTTAATTAATTTTGAATTTATGATTCCAAATATGGACTATATTTTTGAAATTTGAACACATTCATGTTATAGAAATTATTTTAAATATTAAACCGGTAAATTTCAATGAAAATTAGTTTTTAGAAAAAAATTATTTTTTAACCCTAAAATAATTTTATACATAATTCAAGAATTAAACAAATTTAAAATACTATTATTTTTTATTTTAAATTAAGATAGAATAATTTTAATTTAAAACTAATACAACCTATTATTTTTCTATGTTAATTATTAAAAAATATACTACTAAAATGATTCGAGCATGAGTTGGTTATAAAAGGAATACCTGGAAATTTTATATAAGGAAAATGTAATAATAATTTGATGAAATGAGTTTCAATG
This sequence comes from Viscum album, assembly GCA_963277665.1. Classification (NCBI taxonomy): domain Eukaryota; kingdom Viridiplantae; phylum Streptophyta; class Magnoliopsida; order Santalales; family Viscaceae; genus Viscum; species Viscum album. The sequence goes on from OY728136.1 coordinate 1,341,525,191, forward strand.
TATTTTAACCAAATGGTAATATAGAGATTAAAAAATGAGTGGTAGATAAAGAAAATATTTTGTTTCATCATCTAGGGCTGTAAAAGATAGAGGCATCTCACTAGGACCATATCCTATACCTATTCCCAGTGTTTTTGTGGATGCATGACCTCCATTAGATGAGTTATTCCGGTCTATTCTAATGAAACCCCAATGGATTCTCTTTAATACCCAAAAAGACATCCAAACATTCCAATACAATTAGCATAAAATTTTAACACATCTGTCTTGTTCTTAGGCCATCAACTTATCCAAAAAATAAATAAAAGCCTTAGTGTGAAGTGTGCCCAATGATAGACTAGAGTCATGATGTGAAAAAACATTGATAGAAGACCTTCATAAATCCTGAGATTTAATACCCAACCAAAATTCAGAATCTTCAAAAGTTAATTCAAATGGTTCTACAATGATTATTAACTCAATAAAAACAATGCTAAACGTTACCAATTATAATCAACCAAAAAATAATCCTCAAGGAGAAAACCAATGTTTACATTTCCAAGATGAAATCCACTAGGTTATATGAACTGAATAATAATAAAATTGGATATCCTTTGTCAAATTATAATTCATATACTATAAAAGCATCCACATCCCAAATTCTATAAAACATAGGTTTTAATGAAACTTGTTTGATCCCATCCAAAGGAAACATGGAATTTGTGAAAGGGGACACAAAAAAAGTGGTTCTTGAAAAAACACTTTCCACATACTCCAACTGAAATATTTAATGCATCAAACCTGGGAAACTAAGTACTTCAATATCCTCGAAGAATCAATTCACCTATGATTGGATGTGTGAGTTATCCAGAAGATCTTTTCATAAAAAATTCCTCAAATAAAAAACTAAGAAGGTATCACACGTAAGAGAAGAAGAATAAAAAAAGTAATGAGAGATAATGGATCATTTCAACTCCAAAAACCTAAATCAAGTAGAATTTTTAGATCCTCATAGATAAAGAACATTAAAATACTCCCAAAACAATCCATTTTTAAGTAGCCAATAAAGAACTCCCTCACTTCTGATTCAAAAGCCTATGACCATTACATACACAATAACATTGGAGATATAACATACCAAGTAAGTAATGAATAATAGATATAGTTATATATGTCTATTTATAAATTAGATAGTGTTTTAGAGGCTTAAAATGAGAATAAATCCAACCTAAAGCATGAAATACTCTAAAATTATTAAAAGATTGTTCTACCGCCTTTTGATGGCGAACCATTTTTAAATATTTATTTTGAAAATTTTATAAGCTATATTTTTCAAAATAAACGTATTATTTATGATTGGGACATTGAAATTTACTTTGGAAATATTTCTGGTATTTTTCTGATAATGTTAATTTTTTAATGAATAGTGAAAAATGTTGTATTTTAATTAAAAAAAAATTAATCTAATTTATTTTTATGATTAGATTATATTTTGAATTGGTTTTAAAGTGAAAATAGAATATATTTTTACCATTTAATACAATGGTGGTCGTTGAAATTAATTTCACTTTGAAATTGGACTTAAACTAATGTCAATCTTTTGATATGTATTGTTTCATAAAAACACCCTATTTATTCTGACAGTAGGAATAAATTATTAAATTAATAATTTTAACTTATATGTTTTGAATTTTTTAAAATAGACATCATTTTTGAATTCGGAATATCAAATATAGATTAAGGTGATGTTTTGGTATTTTTCTGAAAAACTTCAATTTTTGATGAATAGTGAAACCACTAAGTGGTACTTAAAAACTGATTTTTTGTTTAAATGAAATTTTACCAACTCTGTGTATTGAATTTAAAAAAATATGACATACATGGTTGTAATTAAGAAGGAAAATGTGGTTCAATGGGATTAAAATAATTTTTTTGAATAGTAACTTTTATGTTTTTAATCGTGATTAGAGGTAATTAGTGTAGTTAAAGGTAAAAATAATGTTTTAATAATATGAAATGACCATGAAACATGTCCTAACCTTATTTTATGTGTCATTTCCGACCAATAAAACCCATGGGACGATTTTTGGGACCCCATGGAGCCACTTGGGTAAGATACTGTCATTAATGCCTTTTATTTAAAGTAAAAGTAAAAATGACAGAAACATGTATTGTTTAACTAAAAAAAAATTAAGTGGCATTATAAAAGTAGTATTTTTTATTATAAATAGTCATTTTAAATCCAAAAATATATCCTAAATCATATTATTTTTTATATAATTTTTAGACATTAAATATATTAAATTATTTATGACATCATGATGATGCAGCGATTACCTCATTATTTAACGATTTAAATAAAATGAAAAGATATTTTAAAATCTAAGACCTACACATGTAAAAAACCTATTTGATGGGTGGATTTAGAAATATTATCACCTTAACCTCCAAATAAATCAATGTGGGCCCTTTAAAAACTGAAACTCATTTTATAATAAAGTATCCTTTTATAACTTTCCAAAAGTGCCCCTACTCTCCTTTTATAAAAGGCCCCCACCTCTACCACCTTACACACACCTCTCAAGCCTTTGGATCAGCCAAACCCTACCCATTTTGTCTCTCCAAACCCCTCTATTACTATTAGAAGCCTCTCTTTGTTCAGAATCCTTTCCAAGGAAGCCTTTGAGCTCAAATAAAAAATCGATACTCGTTTTAAAGGTGGTGTCTTCGCTTGTGTTCTTATGTTTTATCTTGCTTCTCCAACCCCATAAACTCTTTTTATTCATTTATTTTGTAAAAATACAGTATATTAAATATTCTTGGATTTTTTATAAGAATTATTCGAGCTACACTTACACACACCTACATCTAATGGTTAGAGAACATACTGTTTCTGTGGATGGTGAATTTCTGCCTCACGAAACGATGATTGTTCAATATTCTTTTAACGCCTTCAAAGGTGGCCATTAAGATGACACTATATTTATATATGATATATAATTTGTTTATGTTTTCCTTAAGCTTCTGTATTTTTCATTTATGGAATACCTTTATGGCTTCCATTATGGGTATACGTGATATCTTCATTTTAGGAAGTGTGGACTACCGCCCCCTCAAAGTGATTTGATTCGTTAATGCCATATGTGGGACGTATAAAGGATGTAATTAATGATATTATATATGATATTATACTGTAATTATAATATACCTTCATATCATTATGATTCTAATCCATAAAATATGAAAGATAAATAAAAGTATCTTTCATGCGTACGTACGGCTTACCGTCTCTGTGAACGGTGCATTTCATTTCTTACATATAAATGTTATGTAATATTATAAATTCATGTATATAATTGATATATATGATATATATGATATCTAAATAATGAATATAATTCTGTATATAATGGATATTTTACCCCATGAACAAACATATAATTATAAAGAATTTATTTTTGACTCAAGTAGCAATGATCGAAAAAATGACCATTATTAACTTAAATGATTACATAATGTTTATAACATGGAAATAAGTGAAATAAATGGAATAATAATCTTGAAAAAGGTTCTTAAGCATGTATAAATTAACTTAAGTTTATTATTCAGGAGATTAATGAACGATCGAGTCCAGTGAGATACGAGGTATGGGAATCAGTCTCAATCTCCTTTCATTGAGGCATATTTTGTTTTATACACAACTTTATTTTATACGGTGTATAAAACCCTTTGAATATTATGATTATTCAAAAGGAATCATTTTATATTAAGCGTTTACTAAATGAAAAAAGGGAATGTTTTTTTGTCTTACGTATGCGGTGACAACGACTTCTCCGCCGCCGTGACCATTATTTGAGTTTCGGCTTCCTCTACAAGCCATACCTTTTTTTGAATGAAAATTAAATACCATGTTTTACTTTTCCTTTATTTTGGTATTGAAAATATTTTTCATAATGTTTTTATATCAATGTGTTGTATTGATATCTTGTGATTGAAAAGTTGAAATGTTATGTTTTACTATATGCATGTTTTATATGATACAATTATGTTATGGTTCTTGGGAATTGTTATGAAGATGGGTGGTTCTGTGATAAACTAATGGAGGGTGATCCCGATATATATCTCCAATGCATTGGGTAATGTGAAGGAGTTAAACGTTATGTTTTCTTCGAAGATATTTAGGGAATATATTGTGATGAGTATTCCAAATGTAACCAAGAGGGTTACTCCCTATGTAAGAATGTTATGAATTCCTCAAGTTACCTTTATGTCTTATGATTTCTATCATTTATTCATGATTTGATGAGGTATGTTAATGTTCTTTTGTTTTATGGGTAAAGTATGATTTCATTGATTCTTATGTATACATGCACTCATGTTTCCCTTCCATATTTTTTATATCCCATACTGAGATTTTTATTCTCATCCCAAGTTTTTGAAATGTTTTCTCACAAGTCAAGGGAAAGGTACATGATATGATGATAGTGTCAAAGAAGTGTCAAGAAAGAAGCCATGTTTTATTTTAAATATGTTTCTGTTGATGTGAAAAATGAATAATATCTTTTATGTAACCACTTTGTTTAAATGTCGAATGTAATGCATGATGTATGATCTAATTCTCTAAAACTCCAAACCTAAAAAGATCCTCAATGTGTATTCTTGAAGTAACTCATGATTAAGTAAGGGTTATAGTCGGGGCCTTATAGTTGGTATCAGAGGTTGGTTTAGACAACTTTAGGAGTTAGAAGTCTATTAAATGATTATCAAAAAATATTTTTTTAATGTTCAAATTTAAATTATATAGCATTTTAAAATTACCATGTTGCTTCGCCTAAGATATTTATGTGTTAAGAATGGTTTTTCATAGAGGAAACAGAACATATTTTCTAGGAAGGCATACAGAGGGAAATGGCCTTTCAAATCAGTATCTTGAGATGGTCAGAATCAGAACTAAATAGTTTGTTGCAGTGATGGATCAGTTGACTCAGATGAAAAATGTCGGTTGTTTTTATTGATGATATTATAGTGTTTTATAAAAGTAAAGAGGAGATTTAAATTCATTTATGGGTTATCTTTAAAACCTTAATAGAAAATAAACTGTATGGAAAATTCAGCAAGTGTGAGTTTTGGTTACAACAAATTTCTTTCCGGGGTCACATTGTTTCAAAAAATGGCATAACTGTTGATCCTGCTAAAACAAAAGTTGTTGAAGAATGGCAAAGACCCATAAATGTAACTGAGATCCGTAGTTTTCTTAGTTTGGCAGGTTATTACCGAAGGTTTGTGGAAAATTTTCACGGTTATCTAGTCCAATGACTAAGCTAACTCGGAAGGGTGTTAAGTTTATCTGGACAAAAGAATGTGATTATTGTTTTCAAGAGTTGAAAAGAATATTGGTGAATGCTCCAGTTTTGGAACTACCTTCCATGAATGGTGAGTTTTTTTATCTACATTGATGCTTTATTAAAAGTTCTTGGTTGTGTCCAAATGTAGAATGATCAGGTAATTGCATATGCTACATGTAAATTGAAAACACATGAGGTAAATTACCCTACACGGGACTTGGAATTAGCTGCTGTTGTTTTTGCTCTAAAAATTTGGAGGCATCATTTGTATGGAGTAAAGTGTGAAATATATACTGATCACAAATTTTTGTAGTATATATTCACTCAGAAAGAATTGAACATGAGGCAGAGGAGATGGCTAGAATTAATCAAGTACTATGATTGTACAATTAAGTACCATCCAGGAAAAGAAAATAAAGTGGCTGATGCTTTGAGTCGAAAAATTTATGCTTCATTAACCATGCTACGTTTGGAATGAGATCCCTTGGTTTTTGATTTGATGAACTTTGGCATAGAAGTTGTTGGTGCAGGATGTCCATCTTTTTTGTTTCAGGTATCAGTGATATCTTCTATATCAGACAGAATTAAGCAAGCACAGAAGAAAGACAGTGAGTTGTAGAAAAAGGAAGAGCTGGTTCAGAAGGGTAAGTTGCCTACATTCAGAATTGATAATGATTGTGTTTTGAGATTTGGGAAGAGATTTTGTGTGCCTTGTGATTCACAGTTTAAGAGAGAGTTGTTATGTGAAGCTCATAGTTCACCGTTTTCAGTTCATCCTGGCAGTACTAAGATGTATAGAGATCTGCGGGAGTATTACCGGTGGGATGGAATGAAAATAGATATTGCTGATTTTACAGTGAAGTGTTTGACTTGTCAACAGGTAAAAGGAGAGCAGCAGTTAGAAAAAGGGATGCTTCAGAATTTACCAGTACCAGAGTGGAAATGGGAGAATATATCCATAGACTTCGTTGTGGGATTGCCGAAGACACCTCGAAGGAAATAATGAAATCTAGGTTATTGTTGATCGCTTGACTAAATCTGCTCATTTCCTTGCTATAGGAGATACTTTTTCCCTAGATCAACTTTTTAGTTTGTATCTTAAAAAGATAGTTATGTTACATGGAGTTCCCCTCTCCATTGTATCTGATCGTGATCCCAGGTTTACTTCTAACTTTTGGAAATGCCTTCAGAAGTCATTGGGTACTGAATTAAAGTTTAGTACAGCTTTTCATCCTCAATTAGATGGGCAGTCAGACCGAAAAATTCATAAATTTGAGGATATGCTACATGCATGTTCGATGGATTATCAGGGATGTTGGGACCAACATCTTTCTTTGGTTGAGTTTTCTTATAATAACATTTTTCATTACAGTATACAGATGGCACCATTTGAGGTGTTATATGGGAAGCGGTGTCGAACTCCAGATTTCTGGGATGAAGTGGGTGAAAGGAAGTTGATGGGACCAGAATAGGTATAAGATTTGGCAAAAAAATGTTCAGCTGATACAGAGACACCTGAGAACATCTCATAGTAGGCAGAAGAGTTATGCAGACAACAGGAGGAAGGATCTCTTTTTTGAGGTAGGTGATCATGTCTTCCTCAAAGTCTCACCATGGAAAAGTGTGATGCGATTTGGTAAAAAAGGAAAGTTGAGTCCAAGGTTCATTGGACCATATGAAATTTTGGAGAGAGTGGGATTAGTTGCATACCTAGTGGCTTTACCACTGATTTTATCTCAGGTACACAATGTTTTTCATGTTCTGATGTTGAGAAATTATATGCCAGATCCATCTCATGTTTTGAGTCTAGAGGTAGTTTAGTTGGAAGAGAATCTATCTTATGAAGAAAAAACGGTTTAGATTCTTGATCGAAGGGAGCATGTGCTGCGAAATAAGGTAATTCACCATGTAAATGTTTTGTGGAAAAACAATATGGTTAAAGAGGCAACGTGGGAATCTGAAAATGCTATGAGGTATAAATACCCCCACTTATTCGGTAAGTAAATAAATTATGGGGAAAAATTTTTCAAAATTAGGGGAAGGATGTAACATCCCATGTAAGTAATGAATAATAGATATAGTAATCTATGTCTATTTATGAATTAAATAGTGTTTTAGAGGCTTAGAATGAGAATAAATCCAACCTAAAGCATGAAATACTCTAATATTTTTAAAAGATTGTTTTACCGCCTTTTGATGTTGAACCATTTTTAAATCTATATTTTGACAATTTTATAAGCTATATTTGTCAAAATAAACTTATTATTTATGATTGGGACATTGAAATTTACTTGGGATAAATTTCTGGTATTTTTCTGATAATGTTCATTTTTATAATGAATAGTGAAAAATATTGTATTTTAATTAAAAACCACTTTTTAATCTAATTTATTTGTGTGATTAGATTATCTTTTGAATTGGTTTTATAGTGAAATGAGAATATATTTTTATCATTTGATCCAATAGTGGTCGTTGAAATTAATTTCACTTTGAAATTTGACTTAAACTAGTGTCAATCTTTTGATATATATTGTTTCATAAAAACAAGCTATTTGTTCTGAAAGTGGGAATTAATTATTAAAACTTATATTTTTTAATTTCTTTAAAATAGAAACCATTTTTGAATTCGGAATATCAAATATATCTTCGGGTGAAGTTTTGGTATTTTTCTAAAAAACTTAAATTTTTTATGAATAGTGAAACCACTAAGTGGTACTTAAAAAACTGATTTTTCATTTAAATGAAATTTTACCACCTCTGTGTTTTAAATTTCTAAAATATGACATACATGGTTGTAATTAGGAAGTAAAATTTGGTTCAATGGGATTAAAATAATTTTTTGGTGAATAGTAACTTGTATGTTTTTAATCGCGATTAGAGGTAATTAGTGTAGTTTAAGGTAAAAATAATGTTTTAATAATATGAAATGACCTTGAAACATGTCCTAACCTTATTGGATGTGTCATGGACGACCAATAAAACCCACAGGTCGATTTATGGGACCCCATGGAGCCACTTGGGTAAGATAATGACATTAATTCCTTTTATTTAAAGTAAAAGTAAAAATGACAGAAACATGTATTGTTTAACTAAAACTATATTTACGTGGGGTTATACAAGTCATATTTTTGACTATAAATAGTCATTGGAAAGCTAAAAATATATCCTACATCATAGTATTTTTTTATAATATTTAGACATTAAATATATTAAATTATTTATGACATCATGATGATGCAGCGATTACCTCATTATTTAACGATTTAAATAAAATGAAAAGATATTTTAAAATCTAAGACCTACACTTGTCAAATACCTATTTGATGGGTGTATTTAGAAATCTTATCACCTTACCCTACAAATACATCAATGTGGGATCTTTAAAACCCGAAACTCTTTTTATAATAATGTAACCTTTTATAACATTCCAAAAGTGCCCCTACTCTCCTCTTATAAAAGTCCCTCACCTCTACCACCTTACCCACACCTCTCAAGCCTTTGTCTCGGCCAACCCCTACCCATTTTGTCTCTCCAAACCCCTATATTACTCCTAGAAGCCTCAATTTGGGCATAAGCCTTTCCAAGGAAGCCTTTGAGCTCAAATAAAAATGAGATACTCGTTTTAAAGGTGGTGTCTTCGCTTGTGTTCTTATGTTTTATCTTGCTTCTCCAACCCCCTAAACTCTTTTTATTCATTTATTTTTTAAAAATACAGTATATTCAATATTCATGGATGTTTCTATAAGATTTATTCGAGCTAAAGATACACACACCTACATCTAATGGTTAGAGAACATACTGTTTCTGTGGATGGTGAATTTCTGCCTCACGAAACGATGATTGTTCAATATTATTTTAACACCTTCAAAGGTGGACATAAAGATTAAAAAAAATATATATATGATATATAATATGTTTATGTTTTCCTTAAGCTTCTTTATTTTTCATTTATGGAATACCTTTATGGCTTCCATTATGGGTATACGCGATATCTTCATTTTAGGAAGTGCGGACTACCGCGCCCTCAAAGTGATTTGATTCGTTAATTCCATATTTGGGATGTATAAAGGATGGAATTAATGATATTATATGTGATATTATACTATAATTATAATATAACTTCATATCATTGTGATTCTAATCCATAAAATATGAAATAGAAATAAAAGTAGCTTTCATGCGTACGTATGGCTTACTGTCTCCATGAACGATGCATTTCATTTCTTACCTATAAATGTTATGTAATATTATAAATGCATGTATATATTTGATATATATGATATATATGATATCTACATAATGAATATAATTCTGGATATAATGGATATTTTACCCCATGAACAAACATATAATTATAAAGAGTTTATTTTTGACTCAAGTAGCAATGATCGACAAAACGACCATTATTAACTTAAATGATTACATAATGTTTTTAACATGGAAATAACTGAAATAAAAGGAATAATAAGCTTGAAAAGGTTCTTAAGCTTGTATAAATTAACTCATGTTTATTATTCAGGAGATTAAAGAACGATCGAGTTCAGTCGGATACGAGGTATGGGAATCAGTCTCAATCAACTTTCATTGAGGCATATTTTTTTTATACACAACTTTATTTTATATGGTGTATAAAACCCTTTGACTATTACGATTATTCAAAAGGAATATTTTTATATGAAGCATTTACTAAATGGAAAAATGGAATGTTTTTTTGTCATACGTATGCGGCGACAATGACTTCTCCACCGCTGTGACCATTATTTGAGTTTCGGCTTCATCTACAAGCCATAACTTTTTTTGAATGAAAAATAAATACCCTGCTTTACTTTTATTTTATTTTCGTATTGAAAATGGTTTTCATAATGTTTTTATATCAATGTGTTGTCTTGATATCTTGTGATTTAATAGTGGAAATGTTATGTTTTCTTTTATGCATGTTTTATGTGATTAAATTATGTTATGGTTCTTGGGCATTGTTATGAAGACGGGTGGTTCTGTGATAAACTAAGGGCGGGTGGGCCCAATATATCTCTCCAATGCATTGGGTAACGCAAAGGATTTAAACGTTAAGGTTTCTTCGAAGAGATTTAGGGAATATACTGTGATGGGTATTCCAAACATAACCAAGTGGGTTACTCCCTACGTAAGAATATTATTAATGTCTCAAGTTACCTTTATGTATTATGATTTCTATGATTTATTAATGATTTGATGAGGTATGTTAAAGTTCTTATGTTTTATGTGTAATGTATGATTTCATTTATTCTTATGTATACATGTACTCATGTTTCCCTTCCATATTTTTTATATCCCTTACTGATCTTTTTATGCTCATCCCAAGTTTTTGAAATGTTTTTTCATAGGTCAAGGGAAAGGTACATGATATGATGATAATGTCAAGGATGTGTAAAGAAAGAATCCATGTTTTATTTTAAATATGTTTCTGTTGATGGGAAAAATGAATACTATTTTTTATGTAACCACTTTTTTTTAATGTGGAATGTAATGCATGATGTATGATCTAATTCTCTAAAACTCTAAACCTAAAAAGATCCTCAATGTGTATTCTTGAAGTAAATCAAGATTAAGTATGGTTTAAGGTTGGGGCCTTATAAGAGCCATCACAAGTTAATCAAGTAGGTTCAATTCAAGCCTCACCCTCAATATTGAACTTTATAAAATATTCATTGCTAGACATATAGTAAAAATGATGGGTTATCATTTATAAATCAATATATCCAAATATAGAGATTATTGATTAGCAGAACCATGTTACTCAAATAATGAAACATGACCTTGGATACATCACAAAATATCATCACTCATAGTCATTCCCAATGCATGACATCCAAAATAAATCATTATGTTTCATCATAATATTTTGGAAGTTGTTCAAAATTCATTTAATTTTTAGAGACCATGGGATCCCTGATTTGGGAATATTAATGGAATGTAATATCCCATTTTTTATATTTTTGAAAAATCAATGATTTATTTTCTTCAATACAAGATTATATATGTTTATTGAGACAATATTTTATAGTCCAATTTTTTTATGCCTAAGTATCTCATCTAAATTATTTTTATCAATAAATGAAACTGATTCCTAAAAACATGATATATTAATGCTCATTGGTCCACATCATCATATTGTCTTGGGAACTATTATCAATGGTTCCCTCCAACATGGTAAATTCATATGATTGTTTGTTTTCATAGGATGAGGGGTATGAAACCCATATAAATACACCACCACTTTCTTTCCTATTATAGAAAATAAGTAGAAAAAATTAAAATTTGGATTGATTCATAGTATCATTACCATCCTTAATGGATTTTGAGGAGCCAATGAGATCATCTCAATCCATCTCTACTGTGGGGGGAAATAGCAATTGGACGCCTTGAAAACATTGAATAACATCAAAAAAACATGAGAAAACATTATCTATCTCAGTATGAGAACCAATATAATAATTTTAAATGACTTGAGTCTAATCTTCAATATTATTTTGAACATATTAATTATTCCCCTTAAATGAGACCTTATTTTTAGAAGGTCTTGTAAGGGTAATCAATTTCATTAACACTCTAGTAAAATAATGTAGGTTAATCTTGTTATTTCCCTTCCCAACTCATGTCAACTAACCAAAAGAATGATGTATGGTCCTTCTACATTCACATGATGTGTGTCGAAATTTAAAGAAGTTGATCAAATAATTAGGAATGTTTTCATAAATCATCAACTAAAATAATTTATACTTTCTATTTTGAATCTAGTTTTTATTTGGAAGAGGTATAGTGACATCAACCTCATTAAAACCCCTAAGAACCTAAGGTCATGATAGTTTTCCAATTGCATGATCCAATTATAATGGATAACCCAAAAGTCTATAAATTGGAAACATAAAAATCTACAAAAAAAGAAGAATCGAAAACCTATATATACCAAGAAAAAAAAGAGAAAATGGGTAGTTCAGTATTAGGATCATAAATAGGGGTCCATTTTATGAATTTCATCATTTAACCTACAAAGACCCATGATCTTCTCTCACTGAATCTATAAAACCCTTTTTTCCATATCATAATCAATGATTGATGTGGGATGATATTAACAAATCATTATTGAATCCAATAAACTCAATAACATGATGTTATTTCATTAGTAATATCAATTATGGTCTACGCCTAATTTTTTTTCCATGAAGTACAAATAAAACATTTTAGAAGAAATGATTTACTTCATTTATTCAAAAGAAAATCCTCAATGACCTCTATGATGTAATGTCTTTATATCAAAGGAAATCATTTCATTTGTTGAACCACCCATATAAAAAGGCATAATATTTTATCTTCAATTCTTATCAACTAAATCATCAAAGGATTGAGGATCATACATAGGGATTTTTAGATGATAACCTGGAGGGAGGAGAATCCAGCATCCATGAGGGAAGACCCCACTCTTTAATTTTCTAATAAAAAATATAATATGTAATAAAAAATTTTATTTTTCACTATTCTCTAAAAAATATATATAAAGAATGAAATTTCAAAAACTCATCCAATGTAAATTTTGATATTTTGCTTTTAAAAATTATGTTTATTTTTTCATATGAAATTATTATATGCTTAAAAATTTATTTAAAAAAACTAGCACTGTCAATAGGTGGGAAAACGTTTTTTTGAAAATTATCGCTCATTATCCTTAATATTGGAATTTTTCTGTGCTTATGCCAATCAAATATATTGAATGAATATAAAAAGTATTTAAATTTTTTTGTAAATATAATATAGCTATTTTCATTTATACTAAAAATATATCATCTAGTTGATTAATTCAATATAATAAGATAATAATAATATTCATTAATTCAGTAAAGAATGATGTGACATATCTTATATGTATTTAAACACAATGTATCATTTAAATAACACTCGATGTTATGAAGATCTTCAATATCAACCATTAATATATTCACCTGGTACTCTTCAAAATATACCATACCTAAAATCTTCCTTCATAATCTAGGGAGAATAACAATAAGAGAGGGTGATCTTTGATACTCATTGAGGGTAAACACGGGAGATACATAAGAATACCATGAACATTATGGTATAAGTACATGATAATAACATTTTAAAATCATGCCCTGCATATCAAAGACCACAATTATGATTCATAGAATAATGATTGGTATTTCATAAGTCATAAATCATAAGGAAATAAATAACATGATCCAAGGGATCATGATATTGGCATAAGAAAATATATTTGTGGAATAAACAAAAGGGAAAAACTTATTTCAATTATACTCACCAAGACATTCATAACATGTAAGGATTTTGATGACCACTTGTGCACCCGCATCAAACATGGGTAACAACATGTGTACACTCCTTCTATGGTATTTTTTGACGACCCAAGCTCCTTTTATTTTAGGATTGGGAAAACCAATCATGTATCAACTATGCTGTTAGAGAATTTATCTTTACACAATTCATTTGAGGGAGATATTGGTCTCACCCATCAAATTATGAAAATCATATTTATGTGTTTCACAATATTATAAAAATTATTTATATCAAACCCCATTAAATGAAATGGGAACCATATAAATTTCATCATATCATAAAAGGTCACATAATTATTTCATCATAGTATAAATTGTGTAAATAAGTGTGTTTTATAAGAATTTTATCATGGTGTAAACCAATGAAGAGAAACTGGTTCAAGAACCAAAATTCCATTGTAATATAAACCAATCAATGAATGAATATACACAGTATCCATGGATCATATAATTATTATGTCATATATAACACAAATGTTTATCATCATATATAATATTATTTTACGTATAATTCAAAAAAAATCTTTAGTGATGTATCTTTTTCACATTGAAAAGGCATTCAAAAAACAAAAATCATATTCACAGTAATAAACTTTTGGAATAATTAATTTAAAATTTAAAAATTTCGAAAATATTAAGAGAAACAATTACTATTAAAATTAAATTTTAAAACATTTAATCTAATCATGAAATCATTCATCAGTATGGTAGTGTGAACCACTATTCATTTAGTTGTAGTAAAAAATATAGAGTCTTTTAAGATTTTCTATAAAATAAAAATGTGAAATGTTTTGGAAAAAACATAATGATTTATTTAAATTTATAAAAAATAAAAATAAAATAAGGTTAAAATTTAATTTATCAATATAATAATGATAATAAATCATTATTAATATATTTTTTATGACATTATTTTAGAATGCAATGGATTTACAGCCGAAGATATAAATAATTTATGATTTTTCTAAATACCATAAATAAAATAAATAAAATAAGAATTTATAGAAAAAAAGATAACGTAAAATTTTTATTAATAATTAGAGGATATTAATGTTTATTGGTCTCTTATGAGATGTTTCATATGATTTTATGATGATAAATATAATATAAAACAATCTGTATAAACAGTGTGATTATAAATAAACTCTTACCAATTTGATAATCTCACCTTATTAATCATAAAAAGGGAATAACAATATATGTAACATAAAATATCATGAGTATACATTAATTATTTATATTATATTTAAAATGGTCTTTATATACACCTCTAATAATAATATAGGATTATAATATAACATAAATCTCAATGAAGGAAAATTGAAACAAAAATCCCATACTTCTTGAGTAATATTTTAATCATAATTTATATGAAGTAATATCATCAATAAGTATGTTAATTATACTTAAATGAGTTATAATAATGATATATCAGGTGATATAAAATTAAATAAAATGAAAAAACATACTAGTGGTGAATATAGTGTAAGTCTCTTAGAAATAAAAAGATACCAGAAATCCAATTACCTTAAGTCTTGACTTCTTTCTCCCATAGTTAACCTAAGGTATAATATATATAAGATTATTATAAATATATTATATAACAGTATTGAAATATATCATATAATATAAATTTTTTTATGGTAATTTATTACCCATTTATTATGAATTTATGTTGACATCATTATTCAGGTAATAACTACACAGTTTTTCATATATGTTTTGACTAGTTCTTCGTAGATCAATTACTTAAATCATGGTTTCATAATATGTATAATTGAAAAAATTAAATAGATATATAATATATTCATTATATATGTATTCATATTAATCCAATAAAATATGTTTATATAAAATTAAATACATCGTTCATGGAGACGGTTGGTCGTACGTTCTCACGATCACTATTTCATTTTTATTAACATATTAAAAGAAATAAAAGTAAATGATATATGTATATATATATATATATATTATCATTAAAATATAATTATTATTTCATATATATAACATATTTATATAATAATCTTCTTTAATACATTCTATATAAACTTGGATTGAATTGCATCGCATCACAAGGCAGTAGCATGCCATACACACCAGCGATTTTATCCTATTCCAAAAAATAAAAATCCTTACATTATGAATCATATAATTATTCTATAGGAATAATAATATCATAAATATCATAAATATCATAAATAAATATAATTTCAATCATGTTTCATAACATTGATATGTGGTTTTAAAAAAAAACCTAATGACATTGTTCTACGAGGCTGTAGTCTCCCGTACACACAAACGATGATTTTAGAACCTATTTAATGGAATTGTGATTTGTTTTATGACATAAAAATAACCAAAAAATATCTCAATATATGTAATATTTTGTTTTTATAATGTAATAATGGTATAATAATAATATATGGACCTGAATAATGAATTAAAATATAAAATCACACGAAATAACATTATATATGCATTCTGTATCCACAATAGGATTTAATTAAAGACTTTAAATAAATGTTTTCTGACAAAAATATTTATTATAAGAATAGGGGATGTAATTTTTTATGTTATTTTGGTAGATCTTGGTTGGACCATATTTCATGAGAGGTGTTAAGAATTTGAGATAGTGAGTTCCCTTTTTTAGTTGATGAGGTGTGGAATTCATATCAATCCAAGAAAATTAAAAATAATTTGATGTCAACCATACTTCATGTGGATCAAAAATTTAAAATTAAAGGTTTAGAGGTATTATTTGGTCTATCCAAAACTCCCAAACATAATTAAACACATTACATAATATTTTACTCCTCAACTTCTATGTTTCTATAATTTTATCATATTTTTTATTTACTATGGTATAGATTTTTCTAATCTAGGTAACTTTTATTTACAAAAAATTAATGTGATAAATATTAGATAATTCAGAACCAATGATTATATATATGATAACTAATTTATATTTTTTATGTAATATTTTTGTTGGAATTAATTCTTAACACAAGCCCATGTAACCCGTAAAAAGACAGCATTACCCATAACTACACTAACTGCATTATTAATATTTAATCATCCACATTGTTATTATAATAGAAAAATTCGTCCATTAATTTAATTTGTTAGATATTTATTTAAATTTTAGAATCTCATAGATTATGATTGGTTTTTTAGTAATTATAAATCAGTTAATAAAAAATAATTTATTACAAAATAACAATATTGTCAATTTCGACATTATTCATTTAATTTAAATTTCAAAAATATCTAAAAAGTAATATAATTTTAATATATTGTGTTCAATACTATTTTTCAGGATATATTAATCTAAAAAATTATTTTCACACAATAATTATTTCTATTTAATTAACTTTTAATATTTTTAAAATCATGTTTTAGTTGGTTTTGAAAAAAATAACGACTTTATAAGTGTTAGATAAGTATTTAATGTAATTAGATCATCTATAAAAAAATTAAAAAATATTTTCATGAAATAACGAACTGATTTATTTTTCTATATAATATTTATAACAAAAGTTATATTATTTTTAAGTGTTGCAAAAAATTATAGAAATTAAAAGGATGGAAGTATCATTTTTCTCTTTTTCATTACATAACTTATTGTACGTGTAAATTTAATATAAAAGTATACCCCAGGCTCATACAAATATATCCTAACTCCGTAAATGTAAAAAAAATGGCTATGAAATTAGTGTTCAAATTTTTTTGGTCATTTTATTATTTTTCACCTTAATTTAACCCCTAGACAATAAATTTTTATCTTTACCGAAATAATTAATTTTTACTGAACATAATATTATTGTTGTACAAATATTATGTTTACCATTTTAGAAATTATAACTTAATATTATTCCAAATATGGAATCCATTTTTCAAAATTAAATTCACATAAGTGGATGAAATTAATTTAATATTAATCCCACAAACACAATAAGAAAGTGGGGTTTTAATAAGAAATATTTGAAAAGATTGTCATGTTTTAAAAAATTAAAAATAAAATTTATTCCAAAGACATAAATATTATTAATTTATATAATGGTAATGTTAATATATATTATTAAAATTTCAAAATATATGTCAGAAATATATATTATTAAAATGGAAAAATAGTTTTCAATAAAAGGTTTGTATTTTTCCAAATTAATCAAAAAATGAAATGTTTCAGAAAAATAAAAATAAATCACCCTATGATACTTTTTACATTTTATTTTAAAATATTATTTCTTTTTCTAAATTATTTTTCTAAAAATATCAATAATAAATTTCATTAATAGTTTTGAAATGAAAAGAAAAATTATTGTAAAATAAAATTTTCAAAAAATATAATGACTTTTCCAAAAATTTAAAAAGTTTAAATATATATAATTTTTTGGAAAACCATCATAAATAATATATAAAAATAATTTGTTTCAAATCATAACTCTATGTTTAATAGGTATGTTATAACAGTCACTATTTCACCCCACGTTTTAAAGTAATTAACCATTTCATTTTGATATATATATATATATAAAGTGTTTGGGTGATGTTAAGTATGTTTTGGAAGAAGTTTTCATTGTTTTTAAGTATTTTAATGATAAAAGTTTGGTTCAAGATTTGTGGAATACATTAAACACCAATTTAAAATTGCAAACTGTGATACTTGGACTAAGGTAAAGGTGCATGATTTTCCAAATTGTACAGTCAACAAAGAGAAACCATGAATAATGAGAAAATTATAATTTTTAAAGTTGTCACATGGATTTTCTAACCATATAAAAAATCTTTGTGAGGAAAGCATTTGACATACCCCTTGATGATGTGACTAGAATACAGTTACCACAAGGGTTCGCTAACTATGTGACTAACCATGCATGGTTTAAAAGTTTAATCCTTAAATTGGTTATCTAAATCATTTTCAACTCTAGCTCCTTCATTTTATCCACCAAACAACCTTACATCGATACATTCTCCTCCAAAAGGATGTAAAGGCTTCACCCATCGATATAGAGGAGATACAAAGGTATCCCTTGGTGGGTTGGAGTAAGATTCTCATAGTAAGACATAGTTTATTCTAGTTTTTAGTGGTTTTCTTAGATCAACATCCCCTTTTCTATAGATTTTGTAGATAGAATAAAAATATGGTTATTTATTAGTGTTTCAATTTGAAATATGATTATATTTATCCTTTTTATCTTACAGTAAGAGATCTATGGTGTGTTTTATGGATATTTAACATAGTTTCACGGACATTATCTTGTTGTTTTTTGTTGTTTCCATGTTTCTTTGGTTGGTGGCTTCACTCTTGACTTCTATTACTTGGACATGAAGTCATGGGTTCAAATTGATTGTTTATATTGTAATCTGTTGTCATGTTTTTGTGAGTTTCCTTTTGGAAACCCACTTTAGGGAAAATTTATAGATTTATTTAAATTAGGTGTTTTGTGGAAAGAGAATTGGTAATGTGATTTTGAAATGATGTTTTTAAAATTAATCTTGGTTTTGTTGCATGGAGAAGTTTTATCAATAAAAAGTTTGTTTTATTGAAATGGTTGGATTGAATTTTTTTCAATTAAATTATGGATTTATTGAAAATTTTGATTATTTTATTTTTGGTATTGGTTGTTTTAATAATGGTTGTGTTTGTACATGTGATTTCAGGATCAATTAGGGTATGAATTCTCCCCAGTCAATAATGGGATGGATATGGGTCAAGAAATTCCCCCACCAAAATGTTTCATTATGTGACCTCTTATCAAAAGGATGAATCACCACTCATGTGTATAGAGTGGAATAAGACTCTTCCATGGTTATAAGTGTGTATATTTAAAATGGAGTTAATTATTCCAAAAATGTATCCTACGGAATAGTTTACATTTACTATTTAGTTTTTCCCATGGAAATATAGATTTTTTTCCGAAAAATTCTTTCTTGTGAAAATTTTTATATATTATGTTATAAATTTTTTAAATTACATTAAACAAATCGTTTTATATAAATGTGATAACATTTTCACTCCTATTGTCTTGATTAGTGATTTCATATGGGGAAAATCAACTATGTTTTATTACTCACCCGTATTTAGAATGTTGGTGGTTTGAAACTTTTTTTTATCAAGACATAGTTAAAGGTATTTGTATCACAATTCTCTAGTTGTTCTTTGAGATACAAGGGTGGTTTTTGGAGTTGGAGTATACATCATGTTGGAGCTTTAGAGGGTGTATTTGGAGTCATTGAGTTTTGTGTTCTGTTGTGTACTTTTATAGGGTAGTATCACACTATACTTATATTAATATTCTGTTTTGATAACAACTATTTTCCATTGATTTGTTTACATTGTTATCATGTATCATTTTATAGTTATTTTTATAAGGTGTGTTTGGATGTGTTTTTTTCAAAATGAAAAAACCATCCACCACTTGTATTGAATACCATAGTATTTATTGCCTGCATTTGGATCATTGGGGATGAAACATAAGTAGTAGTAATGTCTTTATTCCTTCTCATGATAATGAGGTGGGGTGTGATGTTACATGTGGTATCAATCTTATACCTTTTTAATAAAATTTTGTAATATGTGGAATACACCTTTTCATCCCTTTATTAAAAATTGGTCTTCAATTCTATTGGTTTTGGTGTTAAAATTTATTCTAGTCAATTCCTTATGTTGGGTCTATAAAAAGGAGTAGGATTTTCAGGAGATGAAATATGGAGAATAAAAATATGTAGCTAAACATATTATTCTGAACATCGAGATACCAGGGATTTGGGTACATAAGTGTTTTGGAGACAATTATAGTAACTGAAAGCCCATCATCCTCAGTTTATCTAATGATGAATTCATGGCATGACTTTTAGAAATAAATTCCCACTAAGAAATCATATCTTATTTTGAGTTATGATTTGCTGAATTTTTTTAATTTTTTAATAATGTTGAAATTGTTTTCAAATGTGATATTTTTAATAGATAATGATTTTAGTATTTTTAAAATGGATTTATTTTTAAAATAATAGTGAATTTTTTTTTGAAAAATGGTTAAACATATAAATTTGTTGAATTTTGGAAATAATTTTTTAGATAATTCTGATGTGGTATAATTTGAAATTGTTATTCCATTAGTTTCTAGATAAAAAGAAATTTCTCATTTGTTGTTTATATATAAAATGGAAATTGGTAGGTATCATAGAAACCAATTGGAGGAACCTACTATAAAATCTGTTGAACATGAGCCAATTGTGAACCAATAGCTAGTTCATAGTATTATCCTAGTGTTTTAGTATGAGGACATATTGAACATGATAGATGAGAAAAGTCATGTAAATCATTCCTCCCAATTTCAGAAGTAGAGTCCACCCATCCTTCTTGGTAATTGTTAACTAGAAATGGAATATGTTTGGATGAATATGATGAATTATATATTTGATTTTCTTGGCACTTTCATAGAGCTGATATTCAACACGATGATGTATATGTTAGTAGATTTCACATGTAAGAAGTGGGATTTAGTTATTCTATATAAATTCATCCACAACCATGAATGAGAGGATTTTTAATACTTTTTCATCAAAAAATTATATCCTTATAAATTCAGAAATCAAAGAAATATGATCTCTATTAGTTCAAAATTGTATAATATATCATTATTGGTACAGAACTAAAGTAATGAATTTAGTGTGTTTTTTACGTGAAGTCACTGATAGTGCTTCCTTGAAGATCATCTTTAAATTTGGGTATAAACAAAATATTTTATTTGTGTTTTCCATGTTTAGAATAATTGATTATATAGAGATGGACAATAGAGTGACTATGGTAGAAATGTACATCTCAGGAGCTAAGATACGAGGAATCATGTTGACACCAATGGGAAATAGTGGTAACAAAAAATTTGGGAGAAATCATAAGAGGGAAATGTATTTCCATGGAAGTGTGATAGTTCAAAATAAGATGATTAGACTGGAAACCAAAGAACCAGTCTAGATCATTTCAATGTGGTTTGTTTGAAAACATGAACCAAAATAGTACGTCATCACCTTGTAAATGTCACAACTATAATTAAATGGGACATATTTACTACTATTGTCAAAGTGCTCTGTGGTTGGGGGTTCGGGACACCACTTAACTGTCGTATGTGTCATATAAATTGACGAGATGAGGGGAAAATCAATCTTTTTAGTAGAATAGATATATTCATGGTGATTCTATAATACTATAACCCTTATGTAGAAACAATATCAACAGGGCAGTAGGGAACAAATTCTAATGAGAGAAATATTATATGGTGCTGGGCAGGTGATTTTCGATGGTAAATCTAGACCATCTATGATTTGTGGTAAAATAATTTTTAAATATTCACTTTTTAAGAAATATTTGATATGGGTTCATCCCATTTTTTGGTTTCTTCTCATGATGCATATTTTCTAAGTTTAAAAGATTATATGATGCCTTCAATATTAAAAAATCAAAATCCATATGTTCAATGTGAATGTAAACCATTTTTGTGTGGAGAATGTTCTATAAATTTTGATAGAGTTGAGATGAAATGGTATTTATATATGCTTGATATATATGTCTATGATATAATCTTCTGTATGGATTACATGAAAATGTTCTATGTTCACATCGACTGTTAAACAGGAAAGGTCGTTTTTATAACTTATCATGGTGCCATGCATCACATTAGAGGAGATAGAAATGTAAACGAAGGTGTAAAGGGATTTTTGGAACTAGAAGATAGAATAATCTCACACCAGTTGGAAATGTTGACTTTATCATCGATGGAACAGATCAAAGTTTTCTAGTAGTGTTATACCAGTGTCCATTTTTGTTTCCTGAAAATTTATCATGGTTTACACCAATGAAAGAATTTGAGTTTGAAATTGATATCATCTCATTGAATAATCATATTTACAATCTGTATTATCCAATATAACTAAGAGAAATAAGGGAGATTAAAGTAAAATTGAAAGATCTTGAATGAAATGTGTTTATTTTTATAGGCATATCTCCACAACAAACACTATTTTTTTGATAAAGGCGTATGTAAATATTAATTTTTGTGTGGATTATCATAATCATAACCAAGTTATGAAAAATAATAGGTATCCACATCTACATAGTAATTATTTTTTGATCTATTGAGGGATATGAGATGTTTTTTATGTTTTAATTGTGATCAGAATATCACCAATTATGGGCTCAAATGGATTATATTCCAAATACAACTTTAAAAATAAGATATATCCATTATGAGTATGTGATAATTCCTTTCAGTCATATGTATACAATATTGGTATTTATGTATTTAATGAATTATATATTTTAGTGATAACTAGATTCGTTTTCATTGTGTTTCTGGGTGACATATATGTGTTTTTTTGGATAAGGGGTGATCATGAGTATATCTTGGTGACATTATGGGGAATATTGAGGTATTATAATTTGTATACCAAATTATCAATGTGTAATTTTTGGATATAATTGGTACATTTCCATAGCCACATAATCTATGAAAAAAAATTATATTGATCTAAAAATGATATAATTTTTTTTCTCTACGCAACCGTCGAAGAATTTCTCCACGGTACAATGTTTCCTTGGTCTAGTTATTTATTAAAGATGATTTATACATGGTTTTTTATGACTATATTCATCAATGAAATTGTGGAAAAAGAATAATGATAATTTCCAATATAATATGGAATGTAAAAATTCTTCTCATGATAAAAAATACTCCGTACAACAGCACAAATATTGATTTTTTGGAATTATGACAAGAGTATGTGGTGTATTATGATTCATTGGGATTAGGGTTGGGATGTTGTCTCATGAAGAGAATTTATTTTGTTTCTTATAGAAAAATGAAGTTCGAGTACATGAGAAAAACTACCCAATAAATGATTTGTATTTAGCAACTGTATTCCATGCTTTGAATACATGGCGTCATTAACTCTTTGGTGAGAAATTTACTTTTTTTATGGATTATAAAATAATGTAACATATTTTATCACAAATGGATTCGAATATGATAGAAATAATGTGGATATAGTATTCCGAAATTTTTGAATTTGATTTAATGCACACCCCCAGGAAAATGAAATATTGTGGTAGATGCATTAAGCATAAAGTCATATGCTCAGTCATCAAAAGAGGCTTCAGATGAGTGGAAGTTTATGTAAGTCCAACCATACAGACACATGGAATGAAAATACCTAGGTGAAGATTCTATTTTCTTTCCTATATCATTTTTCCTAGATTTGGTGATGAAGGTTAAAGAGGCACAAGGATACAATGTTGAATGAGTGCCTATGTGGTCAAAAGTCAATTATGGGGAGATCAATGGTGATTGGTGGCTGGATGGGAGTTCCATTTGGTGTTTCATAAATTGGATGGTCATACCTATGGCTTCTCAGGAAAAACATCTTCAAGCATACCACCATTCCAAATGGGTGGTTCATTCTGGAAAACAATATATTTATAAGGGGTTGAAATCATGTCATTGGATGTTCATAATGAATAAAAGGTGGATGAGTTTATTTTTATATGATTTATTTTTCAATAAGATAATTTATGGAACTAATGACTAGTTGGTATTTTGTAGTCGTTACCTATTCGAATCATGAAATGGGAGGAGAAATCTATGTATTTTATAAAAGGTTTCCCAAGAACAGTTCAGAAAAACAACGCGATGTGGGTGATATTGGAATTGTCTCACAATGTTGAATCATTTATTCCCTATTAATGAATCTAATATGGTGTTGGAGTTTTCAAAAATCTATATATGAGAGTGGTTATATAGGTATAGAATACAAGTTTTAATAGTATCAAATAGAGATTAGAGGTTTACCAATCATTTCAGGAAATGCATAAAGAAATACCTTGGGAAACAGTTGACCATATGTCTGGTGCATCACCCTCATATAGATGTAAAAACCTAAATGATGATACAAATATTGGAAGTCATGTTTCATGATTCTATAATAGATTTTAGTGGCTCAAGGAAAGAGCACATATCATTATTGGAGATCTCATATGACAAAAGTTATCAGGACTCAATACATATGGATGATTTGGAAGCACTGTATGATGTTCATTTTTATTCTTAACTTTTATGGGTGGAAATGGGTGATAAATCTAAAATTCATATGATATTTCTCTAATAAATAATGGAGAAGATTCAAAAGATATAAAAATAGATGTATTCAATAAGTGTCACCTTAAATCGTATGTGGATCATCATAAATAGTCATTGTTATTTGAGGTGACTGATCATCTGTTCATGAGGATGTCTCCCAGGATTGAACATTGATATTTAGGGAAACTGGTCAATTTATCTACTCATAACATAGGCCCTTTTGAGATACGTGAATGTGTTTGTGTCGTGTCATATCAGTTTTCATTCCCCCCATAGTTCAATACGGTGAATATTGTGTTCTATATATCTCAGATGAAAAGGTATCAGCCTGATCCTGACTATATAATTTGATGGGATCAAAATGACTTAGAAACATATTTTTCATTCATTCATATCCAAGTTTATCTTATGGATATGAAAGGTAACGTCTTCAATTAAAATAGTATCGGTCTAGTGAGACATTTTTTGATACATGGTTAGATTTAGGAAGATACTTGGGAATGGGGGAATGAAATGATTGATCCATGACCTAAAATCATTTTGGAAACCTATATATTTATACCTTCCTAGGTCAAAGATAACTATGGGGGGAGAATGTGGAACCCTTAGTTTCATGTAAATAACCAGTTCTTTATTATTTTTATGTATATAAATTGTTTGATTATTGTTTAGGAGGGTTTTGAAGAAATTTTGAATGTTTTTTGGATTGAATGAGGATTCCCAATTTTTTCATCATTTATGGAAACCATTAAACATATATAGGGAATCGTTCACAATGAGACATTGGCTATGGAGAATGTTCCCTAGTAGGTTCATGATTTTTCCAAATCGTACAATCACAAAGGAGAAGTCATGTATAGTGGGATATCAAGAATTTTTACTATTTGAATGTGAATTGTATAAACAAGTGAGACAACCATGTATTCCCCCTTGAGGTAGTGGCTGATTCATAGTTAGTGCATGGTTTGACTAATTGTGAAACTAATTTTGCTTGGATTAAATGTTAAATCCTTAAATTGTGGATAAAACTCATTTTCAACACTAAAATACCTCATTTTTTCTCAAACTGGCCATAAATAATGACTTTGTCCTCCCAAAGGTTTTAGAGGATTATCCCATAAATTCAGACGAGATCCAAAGGCTTATCTTGGTTCATTGAGTCAATATGCTCATGAAAAGTCATTTTTATGCCAGTTTTCTGAGGTTTTCTTAGATATGCATCCAATTTTTTCTCTCATTATTTGATCTACTTCCATAGTGGATAAATCATAGTTTGTTAATCATATATATAATTATATTTTCAATGTTTTATTATAGGTTAAGTTCTATATGATGGATTTTGGAGATTCAACCTTGATTTGTGGACATTTTCATGTCGTTTTTCATTTTCACCATGTTTTTCATGGCTTGTGGCTTTACTGTCTACTCATGTTGTTAGAAATAGAAGTATTGTTTTAAAATTTATTTTTTTGTTTAAAAATGTTGGTGATTTTTTTTATTTTTTGGAATCCATTTTTAGTGATGGTTTATATAATTTTTGAATTTGGGTGTTTTGGGGGAATTTGAAATTTTTAACTTCATTTTAAGATGATTGTTTTGATCTGATGAATGGAAAAATGTTCTGACAAATATGTTGGTTTTAATGTAATGGTTTGTTTGAATGATTTTAAGTAACATTTTGGTTTTATTGAAATAATTGAAATGGATATTTTAACCATGGTTTTTTGAATAATGGTTGTCAGTGTTGATGTAAATTCCGGACAGATAAAAGTATGATTTCTCCACCTTTATTAATGGGATGGATAAGGATTAGTATATTCCACAATCTAAATGTTTCGTTATATGATATCTTACTGAAAGTATGACTCATCACTTGTGAGTATAAGGAGGTCCATATTTCAGTCGTAGTTTGATGTGTGGATATGTAGAATGGAAAGAATTATTCCAAAATTGATCTTGTGGAAGTATTTTAAATTATAGTTTGTTTTTTCCTATGAAATATGTCATTTGATGGAAAACTATTTTTTATTGAAGTTGTGTTATATCCTATTATAAAATGTTTTAATGTTTTTTAAATAATTTTTTTATATTAATGCTATATGATGTTCTATCCTAGTGATGTGAGTATGGAATTGATTTTGGTAAAATCTAATGTTTTTCATTGCTCACCTCTTCTTTGTAATGTTGGTGATTTGGAAAACGATTTTTATCAAGATATGGTAAAAGGTAATGTATCACACTTCTCTAGTGGTTCTTCACAATACATGGGATTTTTTGTTATGTTGGATCATGGGGTAACTTTGAGCTTTGGAGTTTGTCTTTAGAGTCTTTTAGTTTTTTATAATTCTATATAATTTG
Organism: Viscum album; assembly: GCA_963277665.1. Classification (NCBI taxonomy): domain Eukaryota; kingdom Viridiplantae; phylum Streptophyta; class Magnoliopsida; order Santalales; family Viscaceae; genus Viscum; species Viscum album. Next base: position 1,341,552,356 of record OY728136.1, read on the forward strand.
ATATGGTTGTATTTAATTTTGGCGTTGTAAAATTTTTGTTTTGATATCAATGGTGTTTTATTAAGTTATTTATATTATTAACCTGAATCATTTAGTAGTTATTTTCTCAAGGACTTTTTTTTTGTGTTGGTTTATTTTAAAAAAGGAGAATCTTCAACAACTTTTATTGAATCTCTTGTAATTTATTTCCATCACTTCATGCCTTGGGGTTGTCACTTATGACCATGTAATATACTTCCCCTAGAAAAGATAATGAGGAGGGGTGAAATAATATAATTAATCCTTCATATAATAATTAATAATATATCATATATTTTATAAAATACATTATTGTGTGTAACACAAGTTAAAATCAAAATCATGTTTTAGGAAAATAGTTATAAATGATCGTACTTAATTGATTTTTTTCAAATTTCTTTTACATTCACCCCCTAAAATGAATTTTACATTCAAAATTATTCTCAGTCATAAAAGGATTACCATTTGAAAATTTTATTATTGAATGAAAATTTGTAAATAAAATTAATAAAACATATTATTGAAAAATAGTAATGTATCTGTTCGATCCATTTAAAATAACACATACGAGGATTCTAAATTGGATAACATTGGTGGAAAATGAAAATATTCACGTAGAAGATAAAAATAGTACTTAAATACCTGTGAAGAATGATAGAGAACCTTGATCACTAGAATGTGGGTAGGCCAGAGAAGGTGAAAGACATAAAATAAGAAAACTAAAGAGGTATGATATTGGTCATTGGTATCCTAAAAAATTATCATTTTAGGAAAAAAATTATTTCATGAAAACTTCATATATTTGAATACATTTCACATCTTTAATTTATTTTATTCTATTTTAAAAACATAATCTCACATTATAGTTATTCTTTTTTAATTTCTACTTCATATCATTATCTATGAAATGAAGCTAAATTTTGTATTCCTGATGCACTAAAATATGAATATGTCTATAAAAATAATGATAATTCATTCTGTTTATCATGAATTTTAAAAAAAATAAAATGCTTAGAAAATGTTATATAATATGAATAGTTGTTCATATAGTGAATCTATATTTCAAAACCACTTCCAAAGATCAACACAATCCATCCCATAAATTTTTATCCCTATTTACCTTCCAAATGTCTAAAAATATAATAAAGGTCAACAAATTTCTCAAAATTAACTTCACAATAACCCACAATATATTATAAGTAGATCTAGATTCTATCATTCTAAACTTGTGAATACCTTCACCATGTTTTATATTGAAATTTTTTAATAACCATAGTTACCATTAAACCGTATTGAAAACTTACATGATTCCTCGTTCCTTTCATAAAACATAGACTATTGGAACTATTCTTTTTAATCTTGAAATGCTATAAACTCCATCAATTTTAGAGTATACCACTCTTTCATTAAATACTTTATCAGCTCAATGTTCATCAATACTATCCAACTAATTTTATCCAAATCCATCATCATCGTATAACAATATCATTATGTAAGATTATAAAATACATTAAATTTTATATTTCTAATATTCATCTATTTTCATGAATATCACATTCCCATTAAATCAGTTCTCTATTTCATTATCACCATTAAACATATTCTATCATATCCGTAACAAAAAATATATAATTAAAAATAATTATATATTCCATAATTATTGAATCCAAATACATAAATTCTTCAATACCTCATTATTAGTGCTTTATATAAAATATTTCATTCATTATCAATAAGATAATATATTTTTTGGGAATTTAGTGGGATAATTCATATGTTCCACAAATATGACACATTGATATCCTCAAAGAATTTTCACTCCATACCATTCTTTTTAAATTGATTACATCATACAATCTATTTTAAATATTAATCTATATTTCACTAATAACCTTATAGATTATAAGAATCTAAATATTCCTTCCTCTATGTTCAATATGAAATTTACATTCCTAAAATTTCTTCATAATCTTATTAGATTCTTTAGATATCTCATTGAAGTTTACATTGTTAGTCAAATATCATGATATTTGATTATAAATAATAAAATTTTCAATCTCTCTTGTCGTAATTAAATTTGGTTTCTCATAAACAATTATTTTTGTATCCTATTTAGTATTAGCATGATTGATTCCGGTTCCATCCATTTACTAAAACCACATAGAATATTGTGAGAATCACTAATCATAGTTAACAAACCCATAATCATTATATATAACTTAGTAGATGTCTCAGTCTTGGAACATTATTTTTAATTTATTACACTATATATTTATCCTACTTCATTCATAGTCATCATATATTTAGATCATTTCTAATGGTAGGTAATTTTTTGTTAATATCTAAATAATATCACCAAAAATAATGAAAAAATGTGTGTAGTAAGGCCTATTTTCTAGAACCAGTTCTAGATTGAGTATAGGTTAATGTGTTTTTTCTGGGTTTTTTAATAATAGGTACATAAATCCCACAAAAAAATGGACATAAAGTTTCTAGAAAGGGATTAAATTTCATTGAAACAAATATTTAAATCTTATCCCATAATTCTAAGTCATTTTACTAATCCCTGACTCATCATTAGAGCTATTCTTAGATAAAACCATAAATATATCTTCATAATTATCCAAAGGGATACCACAAGTGTTTTCTCATACAGGTTTTCAATGATTATAAAACCATTCTTGTGATAAAAACTATAACAATGAAGGCTTTTAATACATGGATATTATGTATTTTTTTTAATAAATATTCATTACATTATAGAAACATGTGAATGAGAACTATAATAGAAGAACATGGAAACATGAATACATAATCATCTAACATGGCTTAATATCTTCAACATACTCTTTAATGATTCAACCCTATGGTACACTCCACAATCATACTCGTATATACAATATTTCATCATATCATGGGGAAAGGATGCATAATAATAGGTGATCTCAGAAGCTCAGTAATAGTAAAAAAGGTATATACATAAAAATTACATGAGCATAAGTGAATTAGGATATGAGCATAATATTTGAATATCATAACCTATATATCAATTATCATAATCCTACTTCATTGATATAAGTTGGTCCTTCATAGTAAATTAATCATAAATAAATAATGAACATGATTCGTTAGAGAAATTAATTTCCATAAAATATAGATTTTTTCAATACAAATAAAAAAACCTTATTTTAAGGATCCCAAGACATTCATAAAAACATTTGAATGGGATATCAAAAAGTGTACCTACTTTAAGATTGGGCTAACCACCAGGGTACCATCCTTTTCATGCATGGGATGACCCCCTGTGTACACTTTTTTTTAGGATCGACTGACCACCTCTTTACCCTTTGATATCTTATATAATATTTTTTTCCAATGCATTAGATGGAGATATATGTCCCACCCACCACATAATGAAAATGATATTTATGTGTTCCAAAATATCATCAAAATTCATCATAAAATAACCCATGAAATTAAATGGGTCTATAATAATTTCATCATATCATTACATGTTTCAAAATCAATTTATCATTTCGTAACCCAAGGAATGAAGTGGGATTCAGGATCATTTATTCTTGGTATAAATAATAGATGAGAAACAAGTTTCATAATCCTCACTCTATCAGAAAAAAATACATTTGTAGAATGAATTTAATTTTTATACAAGGATTATATCCAAAAAAATTCATAGGTAATACCAATGTAAGTCATTTTAATAGGAAAATAATTTTTAAATATAAATTAATTTTTTTAGGAAAACATATTTTCCTCTTTGAAAATATTTTCTTATAACATAAAATATTTTGAATATCATTTCCTTTTAAAATAATTTATATAAAATATAAAAATATCCCATTTATAATGGAAAATAATTTCTTTTAAAATAACATTGGAAAATTTTAAGGGACGATTGAAATAATTGAGTTTTCATTGTAACACCCTGAAATATTTTTTATTATTATTTTTTTCAAATTTATTAACAATTTTTTATATTTTGGATTTCACACAACACTAAAAATTGAGTTATTAAAATAACAATATTTGGATTGAGTTATATGAAATAACAAAATAATAATTCACTATTTGAAACATTAATTTTCTCTTTTTCTACATGGAAAATTTGTAGTCATCTTACGTTACACACTAGACTGTGATTCCTCTATGTCTTATGTAACATGCAAAACTGAGTTTTACGAAATAATAATATATCATTGAAAATACTATTATATAATATAATAATATATAAACTAATCATTAACATATTGGTTATGAATAGGATTAATTGCTTTCTAAAAATACATTTTTGAATTAATTGGTTAAATATTTATTGGAAATGATTATAAGAACCAATAGATTATAAAGAAAATTTATTTAAAAAAATGTATATGCTAAATTTGGAATTTAGTCCTAATAAATTAAATTTATTATTAATTTGAATAATATTAATGAAATATATATTTTATTTGTTGAATAAAATATTTTTCTTCTTCATCTAATATATTTCATCGGCATAATATAGGATGAATCCCATTATTACACATAAAGATCCATATTTTTTGTAAAGGTAGTTTGACCAGATTTTAATGGTTAACTTATTTTAAATGTAAATTTTGGAAATTTCATTAATTTTACATGTTTTCATAAACTAATTCTTTTGAAATAATAACATAATGACCTGGATAAGTTAAATTTTTTCTATTTTTCTATGAAATTTTATTTTTTAATAAATAGGAAAAAATAATCAATTATATTCCAATCTCTTATTCCATATAATTTATTTATAAAGATAAAGTAAATATATATTTATTTTTAATGTATATGTATATAAATTATATATAAATTAATAAAATTTAGGTTATTAGGAACAATTCCACATTTAAATTAGATATAAAAATTTACGAATTATTTGAACATTTTTATATTAGAAACCTGTATTTTCATGATTTATTAAGGATTAATTTTAAATTAATTTATGCCAATTCTACAATTAGAATTTATAAAAATTGATTCCTTATTTGGAATTAGAATAATTTATAATTTATAATATGTTCAATTTTTTTGACCAAATAGGTTAATTAATGTGACTAAAATTAATTACAATGATTTTGGGGAAAATTATCTTAACTAGGGACTAAACCATACAATTAAAGGTCCAAAATGACCTATAAATTTTTCCAAAATACTTTTTTGGCCATATTGGTACAATATAATCTATTTTATCAAATTTTGAGTATTATTGGATCCAATTTTCATAAACAATTGTGGGTGTAATTCCTTTAAAAAAATGTACAAGAAGGTCACTCCTCCTCTACTAAAGAAATTCACTCACCCCTTACACATATTCAATGCAATAAATCCCATTATATCTCCCAAAATATTTTTTAAAAAAATCAAAAAATACCTATATTACTCATTAAAGATGGAATTTGTAATTAATTCCTACCACGTTATACCTTTTGTACCAAGAAACTTGCGTTACGCAAAAGAGTAGGTAACATCCACCCTCGAACTACATTCTATTTTTTTCATTCTCTACCACCTCAATTATTCATATGTTTTATTATATATTACAATGACTATATTAAATATACTGATATTTATTAAATTTTAGGGTCATATCATCAATTACACAGACATCCATCAACTGGATAACAAAATTTTCATTCTTGTGTATGACGGACAACTGTGTCATGAAACGATGTCGTTTGATTTTCCATTACCACCTCTCATGGATGGTAATTATGAAAGAGACTATATTTTCATGTATTATATATGATATTTATGATGTATTTATACTTTTTTATTCTTATGTTACACATAACTTCATGCTTTCCATCTTGGGTAAGTATGCTAATTTTGTTTGGGGAAGTGTAGACTACCGCCTCCCTAAAGCGATGTGATTTGTTCACACCACAGATGCAATGTATAAAGGATTAATTAAGTAAAAATATATGAAATGTATGAAATAATAATTCTTCTAGAAATATGTAATATATATATAATATTTATTTACTTTATTTCTTTTGATATGATAATAAAATAGAAACATCTTTCATGCGCACGTACGACCTACCATCTTTATGAATGATGTTTTCTATTTCAAAATTTTATCTAATATAGATTATCATAAATACCAATCTAATTAATATATATTATAATAATACCATGTTTTCATTATTTAAATATATAAATCATCATATAATATGGAGGATCAAGAATAACAAGTCATAACCATTATGAAAAATAAAGCTGGTATTACCTGAAATATAACATAAACATTGAGTTGTAAATGAACAGTTAACATAATGTCATTAAAAAAACATATGTTGAGTTTGATATAGAAATATAGTTATTTTTTATATTTATAATAAAAATATATTTATTATACATGAGTTTTAACACGTATGAATAATTTCAAGTCTTAATTTAATGATGTTTCATCTCGCATATTATTTCCGTTAGATACATGACTTATTCACCGCTCATTTAATTTGTGTGTTGTGTATAATGATAATTAATTTATTATATGATTTCTATACTTAAATTTATCCATATTTACATATTGTGTTTAATATATTTCTATAATGGTGTCAATGTTTCAGGAGTCTCCAAATCGGTATATTAATATTGTATTAATTTTCATCATTGAGACACATGACATGTTATACACCATTATTTTTCTATGTGGTGTATATACTAAATAGAACATATTATTTCACAAATCACCTTATTTTCATGATATTTTAAGATAAATTTAACAATATTTAATCCATTTTATTATAAATCATTGTCACCATGGTGGTAAATGTTTATTGATATAATCTCATCATTAAGGGAGGTTGTTTATGATTATGCTTCCATTGAAAAAAAATCTTATTATCCATATATCATGAAAATTCATGAATTTTATTTTCCTATGTTAATCCAAGATATATTCATTTATTATTACCCTTTTCAAATTTTACTTTAGATATTAATGAAAAAATGTATGAAAATATAACTTTATTCCTCTTATTGGTTGACTATATATGTTCTTTCAAAACAATTTTTTCTAGAAAATTTCCTGTAAAGACCCAAAAATTTCAAGGTAAATTTTTTCTTTATTTTCTTTGGAATTTTACAAGAACGCAATTTCTGACAGCACCTGATTCCGAGGCCCGGTGTGCCTGGAATCATTTTCTGAAGTTTGGCTCGGGTACGTTCAGTAAACGAACGAGCAGGAATTCCTATCTTTTGAACCGGTGCTCGGAATCAAATTCTGAGGGCACCGATGGAACCGTAGCGCCAGTAATTTCTTAGGAACGCCATTTCCGGAGTTGCGTTTTCACGAGAGAAGATGAAAAAAATTGAGGAAGATTAATTTATAAATTAACTACAATTTTTATTTTCTATTAGTGGTATAAGGCTTTGGGTGGAAGTTGGGTAACTACCCAACTTTCCAAGTGAGGTTATGAGGGTGGTGGGACCCACATGAACCCCACCCCTTCACATTCCTTAACTCTCTCAACTCTTGTTTAAATTTGATAACTTAAGAATTTATAACATAAGTTATTAATGAGGTGAGTTTAATGTGAGTCTGCGTATGAATTTCAAACTCATGTCTAGTTAATAAATTAAGTGAGAGCTTAATTTATTTTGGGTTAGTTTCTTGTGGTGGAGTCTTGGGGAGAAAAATGCTAAGGATTGAGGAACTTCTTCATCTTCGACGAAGAACGCGAAGAACACATCGGTCTCCAATGAAGAACATCGAGTTCTCGGAAACCGAATACGCGACGTCGTGAACCGCAAAGGTTCTTCCGCGACGTCTCCTTCCGCAACATCTCTACCCGCGACGAATCCTCGTTCGACGAACCTCCGTTCAATCTCGCACGAGGTAGGGGAATTTATTTTAGTGTTCTCTTATCTTTTGAGAAAGGAACGAAGAGCACAGACCAACCAATTCCTGGTTGATCCGCGGACCTTTCGTTCATGCGGATTGATGTTGAGGATTATTGTTTTTGTCCGTGAATTATTTCTTACCGAACGCCAACTTCTATTAGATGGCCGCATGCTATCATTATAACGGGAGGAGGTCAGACCGCATGAACACGGCTAACCCTCCTCCCCCTTGTTGTTTGAATTTGTTACGGCACGTGAAAGGCTGCGCGGTGCCGTTGCACCGCGCGGAAATTATGAGGAAGGGCTAAGAAGCATGGTGCTGTTGCGCCACGCCGATGAAGATGAACAAGCCACGGCGCCGTCGCACCGCGCCAAAAAACGACAAACGAAGCTGCACGGGCGTTGTGAGATCTTTGAAGCAATGGTCGGGTCCCGGGATGATAACTGGAAAAGACCGTAGGCGAATCGGACCACCGGAGCGTGTCCGGTGGTCCGAGGAAGACCCTGCCGGTGCGGCGGCGCCGGCGGTCGGGGGCGGTGGCGCCCAGAGCGCCGCCGGAAGGATCCGCCGCAGCTAAAGTCGCGGTGGAGGAGCGCGGTCCCGTGACTGCGCGGGACCGGAGAGGATCGGTGGGACGCGGCCGGCTACCGCATCCGCTGGCACGGGCGGCCCCATGTGGGGCCGCGGTTCTTCACGCGGGGGCAGCGCCCCGCTCTGCTCCGGTCGGCCGTAACCGGCCGAGCCGACCCACTAGCCGGGCCCGGTCGCGCCCAGGCCAGGCCGGGCCACCCCGGCTGGGCCGGGTCACGCTATCCGGGTCGAACACGGACCCGGGTCGGGTCGACCTGGTTCGGGCCGACCCAGGAGGGTTGGGCCGAGTCGGTCCGGGCCCAGACCCCCCGTATTCGGACCCCTCACGGTTCGTTTTCCCATATGTTGAGTTGTGGACCTCTGATCGACGCACCGTCTGTGGATATGCGATCCTCGGATCGAGATGTTCGTTTCGGTATATCGCACTCAAGGTTTCAGAATACTTTGTGTTCGGCCGGGTTGGTTCGTACACGAAACCAACCGGGCCCTCGGAGCAGAAACACTCATATCTTGAGCACCGGATGTCCGATTGACGTGTCGTCGACTTTGATGGATTCCTCTAAGTGAGACAGATATTTTTGTCTTACTATTCTCAATGTTTGTATGTCGTTGGAGTGCGGTCGGGTTGGTTCGCTCACAAAACCAACCGGGCCCCTGGAATGAAAAAGCCAATAACTCACAGACCGAGCATCTGATTGACGCGCCGTCTGTCTCGTTGAATTCCTCTTGATGAGACGGAACATTTTGAATACTTCTCCTGAGTTTTGGATGCAGTTGGATAGTGGCCAGGTTGGATTACACCCGAAATCCAATCGGGCCCCTGGAATGGAAAAGATGATAACTTTCAGACTAGACGTCCGTTTGAAGAACCGTCAGCGGCGATGGTCATCACGTTGAGAAACGGTCTCTATGAGTATACTCTATGGGAGTTCGGGGTATAGTTGAGATATGGCTAGGTTGGTTCACACATGAAACCAACCGGGCCCCTGGGACAAAAAGACTAATAACTCACAGACCGGGCGTCCGATTGACGCGTCGTCTATTGTGTTGAGACCCTTATGACGAGGCGGTCCTTTGACATAAATCTTCGTGTGACTTTGTGATACTTGGAGTATTGACCAGTAGCTCGTGGAGCGGTCCCTCCTAGAGACGATCATACGGAGTATGGAGACCGTGTAGATGACTGAGACCTGACGACTGTTTGACCGACTCGACTTGGAGTGAGTCGACTAGCCTAGTGGACGGAGCCCCGATATTTGGCGGCAGACCCATGGCGGACGGAGAACCTGGTAGTTGGCAGCAGACACGCGGTACTCGACCGGAGGATTACCTCTATAGGCTATTAGGGGGAGCACCGGGTATTTGGTGGCAGACCCACAGTGGACGGAGCGCCCTATATTTGGCAGCAGACCCGCAGTACTCGATAGGAGGAGTACCTCAGTAGACTTGGATTAGTGAGCAGTACCTCGGAGTCGTGACAGGACCATTGTTCACTCCAGAGATGGGGCTCTTCAACAGTTACGGTTTCGATAATGAAAATCCTGGTTTGAGCTAAGTCTATGACCTTGTGTTTGCCTCATGATTGAGATGGGTCACTTGATAACTTAGGTATATGTATGGGCATATACCTGGGTAGTGGTTATCCGTTGATTTCATAATCTTTGTATTTCCTCATGATTGAGATGGGTTACTTGATAACTTAGGTACATGTATGGGCATATACCTAAGTAGAGGTTATCTATTTAGATCTTCTTTGTGGTTATCCTTGTTGGTTTTAGTGAGACCTTGAGGGTCTCGGGGTCCCTACATAGTATCTTTATACTCACCCCTACACGGGCTATACCCGCACCTCGTTGTGTTGGTTGCAGACGACAGGCAGTGCTGACGGAGGCCGAGTGTTCGAGGACTGGATGGTACCCGGAGGTGGACTACACGACGAGTCAGTATCCGGAGGTGGGATTCACGGTGAGACGACACTCAGAGGAGGTTGACGGGCGAGAGTGTTGTGGAGGCTATCTGTACCTACCCTTCAGGTAGGATCCGTTGTGGACGATCCAGGAGCTGTGTCATCTGTACCTACCCTTCAGGTAGGATCCGAGGAGGACGTCCCAGGAGTCGCTTCTGTTCTTCCAACTGTTTTTTTTTCTGTTGTACTTTTTTTTCAGTTGTAGTTGTACTTTCAGTTGCATTTGTATTATGGACCATTTACTTTTCAACACCTCTCATTGTACTTAGTGTTTTACTTCCGCTTGTACTCTGTGGTGTTTTGTTTACTTTTATAAGGCAATGCCTTCCCAGTTATCAGGATTTATGCCTTTGGTGCTAGTCCCCAGCCCCTGGCCTATGGAAGGCTGGCTTGGGGTAGTCACGACACGGGCCCCATGGACGGGTCATGACAAATTGGTATCAGAGGAGTCGGTTCTACCACAGAACTTATAACTCTGAGATTTTCTTTCTGTGAAGCATTAGTGTTAAGAGTACCGAGTGTGGTTTTCAGTTCAGGGAGTCTAGTGTTGGTGCGGGCGGCCGACGTATCCATACACCAGGACCCTGACAACTGATTTCCGACTTTGTGCACGAAAACACTGATTGCGTGTGTCTTTCCTGAAGTTTTTAAATTTCATCTCAAACCAGGTCAGCTCACTAGGTATAATCGTTTTACCGTGTCATGTTGTTTCTTTCAGGATGCCTCCCTGCGGACGACCAGCTAGAGCTCGGAGAGTTTTTCATACTGACAGCCCGTCGAGCGACGTGGCCTCAGTACAGGGCTCTATTCCAGTTGAGGCACCAGAAGAGGCACCAGTGGTACTACTACCCGTTGGGCCACCGATGCCACCAGCCCAAGAACCAGAGGGTGAACGTCGCTTGAGCGCACTGCACAATTTCATGCGCTAGAGGCCACCCAGGTTCAGGGGAGAGACGGACCCGCAGGCGGCTGAGGATTGGCTGGAGGCTATGGTGAGAGTCTTCAGGCTAGTGGGGACGCCAGCAGACTTCATGGTGATCCTTACTGCCAGCATTCTTCAAGAAGCCGTAGGAAGATGGTGGAGCCTGATGCTCCAGATACATGACGAGGCGACACTTCTTTGGGAAGATTTTTAGAGCCTATTCCGGGCAGATTTTGTACCAGAAACCCTTCGAGCAGTGCGTATACAGGAGCTACTTCAGCTGCGGCAGGGCAGCATGACAGTGGAGCAGTATTCAGCAAGGTTCATAGACCTCTCGCGCTACTCCACAGATATGGTATGAGACCCGTTCTTCCGGGCCCAAACCTTTGAGCAGGGGCTCAGGCGAGAGATTAGAGCTTCTGTTGTTTCTCACAGCATTCTGACGCAGACAAGGGTGTTGGAGAGAGCCCTCTTAGTAGAGAGTTTCCTTGCTGAGAAGTCTCCAGTAGCAGGACCCACCACTAGCCGGCTTGCGGCAGAGTCTTCTGCAGCAGGCAGTAGGCAGATGGCGTAGAGGTCCAAGAGGCCCAGACCTACCGGTGGCTGACTGCATGACTCAGGTTCAGTTGTGCGGGGGAACCGGGGTGGAGTCAGTGCCAATGTGCCGAGAGTGGACAGTGTTACTCCTGCGGCGGGATTGGTCACATGGCACGTGACTTTCTGACCCGCCATGCAGATGACCAGCAGTTAAATGAAGAACCTCCCAGGTAGAGGTAGAGATTCAATCAGGGTAGACCACAAGGAGAAGGTGGCCATAGAAGAGGAGTTGGCAGTGCAGCTGAAGGTGGACAACGCTTCGGGGTGTTGCCACCACCACCACCAGGAGGTCCACCCCGACCGCAGGGGACAGGAGGACATGGGAGAACTCAGCTACAGGCAGCTGAGGCCTATGGTCATGGAGCTCTGGAAGCAGATGGACAAGATAGGGACTAGCTCCAGACCTAGAGGCTATTGATCATTTTTCTTCTAGTTCCATGTTGTTGTTGTTACATTTGTGTCTTTGTACTATGAGCTGAAATAATGAAAAGAAACATATCTTTGTGAAGTTTTCTTTCCTGTCCTTTTGTTTGGTTGATACTAAGTGGTCCCGATTAAGACTGTTTACTTGACCCTCACTTTCGAGATTTCTACTATAGGAGACCTAGTAACCTCACACTGATGCTGACAGTGTGACTCTACCCTTGGAGGTGAGAGTGACAGTTGGATCTCTTCGTAGTTACGTCGAGGCCTTACGACGTCATCCATGGCATGAATGCATAATTCATGTAAGGATTAAATGTATTAGGCAATGAATCTGGTTCATCCAGGGGATGATACAAGATTTCTCTTATCTGCAAAGAAGAAATCATAGAAGCTCTTGTGAGACTAGAGAAGGTCCAGGTCATCCAAGAGCGGATGAGGACAGCATAGGGCCGACATAAGCCTTATGCTGACAGGAATTGGAGGCCTCTAGAGTTCGAGGATGATGATCACGTCCTTATACGGGTTTCACCTCGACGAGGATTACGGAGATGTGGTCAAGGCGGAAAGTTATCCCAGAGGTTCATTGGACCTTCTTAGGTCCTCAGCTGGGTAGGCGAAGTGGTTTACCTCTTGATGCATCCACCTCAGTTGCACCAGGTGCACGACGGCTTCCACGTATCTCAACTGAGGAGATACGTGCTCAACCCTTCGCATATCATCGACCATGGGGAGATGGACATTGGCGATGGGGTGACTTTCACGGAGGTTTTAGTGGGAATCGAGGATCGACAGGAGTGGATCCTATGAGGATGGACGAATTCCTCGGGTGCGCTTTCACTGGAAGTACGGGAACCTCCAGGTGAGCACATAGGAGAGGAAGGCCCAGATGTGTGCTCAGTACCTCTTTTGTATCCCTAGATTGTGTTGAAGTATTACGAGGACGTAAATCCCTGAGGTGGGAGTAAATTAAAGACCCAGAAATTTCAAGGAAAATTTTTTCTTTATTTTCTTTGGAATTTTACAAGAACGAAGTTTCGGACGGCGCCTGATTCTGAGCCCGGTGTGCCCGGAATCATTTTCCGAAGTTTGGCTCGGGTACGTTCAGTGAACGAATGAGCGGGAATTTCTATCTTTTGAACCGGTGCTCTGAATCGAATTCTGAGAGCACCGATGGAACCGTAGCACCGGTAATTGCTTAGGAATGCCATTTCCAGAGTTTCATTTTCACGAGAGAAGATGATAAAAATTGTGGAAGTTTAATTTATTAATTAACTACATTTTTTTTCTTTTAGTGGTTTAAGGCTTTGGGTGGAAGTTGGGTAACTACCCACCTTCCCAAAGGAGGTTATGAGGTTGGTGGGGCCCACATGAACCCCACCCCTTCACATTCCTTTACTCCCTCAACTCTTTTTTAAATTTGATAACTTAAGAATTAATAAATTATGTTATTAATGAGGTGATTTTAATGTGAGTGTGGGTTTGAATTTCAAACTCATGTCTAGTTAATAAATTATGTGAGAGCTTAATTTATTTTGGGTTAGTTTCTTGTGGTGGAGTCTTGGGGAGAAAAAGGCTAAGGATTGAGGAACTTCTTCATCTTCGAAAAAGAACGCGAAGAACACATTGTTCTCTGACGAAGAACACCGAGTTCTCGGAAACCGAATACATGACGTCGTGTACCGCAACGGTTCTTCCGCGACATCTCCTTTCGCGACATCTCTACCCGCGATGAATCCTCATTCGATGAACCTCCGTTCAATCTCACACGAGGTAGGGGAATTTATTTTGTTGTTCTCTTATCTTTTGAGAAAAGAACGACGAGCACGGACCAAGCAATTCCAGTTTGATCCACGGATCGTTCGTTCATGCGGATTGATGTTGAGGATTATTGTTTTTGTCTGTGAATTATTTCTTGTCGTATGTCAAATTCTATTAGCTGGCCGCTTTCTATCATTATAACATGAGGAGGTCGGACTGCACGAACATGGACGACCCTCCTCCCCCCTTGTTGTTTGAATTTGTTGCGGCACGTGAAAGGCGGCACGGTGCCGTTGCACCGCGCGGAAATTATGAGGAAGGGCTAAGAAGCACGGCGTCGTCACGCCGCGCCGATGAAGTTGAACAAGCCACGGCGCCGTCGTGCCGCGCTGGAAAATGACAAAAGAAGCCGCACGGGCGTTGTGGGATCTTTGCAGCGAAGGACGGGTCCCAGGATGATAACTGGTAAAGACTGCAGGCGAATCGGACCACCGGAGCGCGTTCGGTGGTCCGCGGAAGCCGCTGCCGGGGCGCCGCGACGGTGCGGCGGCGCCGACGGTCGGGGGTGGCGGCGCCCGGAGCGCCGCCAGAAGGATCCGCCGCGGCTAAAGCCACGACGGTGGAGTGTGGTCCCGCAACCGCGCGGGACCAGAGAGGAGCAGCGGGACGCGGCCGGCTTCCGCGTCCGCTGGCACGGGCGGCCCCACGCGGGGTCGCGGTTCTTCACGCGGGGGCAACGCCCCGCTCTGCTCCGGTCGGCTGTAACCGGCCGAGCCGACCCACCGGCCGGGCCGGGTCATGCCCAGGCTGGGTCGGGCCACCCCGGCCGGGCCGGGTCGCGCCATTCGGGTCAGACCTGGGTCGGGTCGACCCGGTTTGGGCCGACCCAGGGGGGTTGGGCCGGGTCGGTCCGGGCCCAGAACCCCCATTTTCGGACCCCTCACGGTTCTTCTGCCCATATCTTGATCTGTAGACCTCCGATCGATGAACCGTCAGGGGCGATGCGATCCTTGGATCGAGACGGTCGTTTCGGTATATTGAACTCAATGTTTCGGAATACATTGGGTTCGGTCGGGTTGGTTCGTACACGAAACCAACCGGGTCCTCGGAGCGGAAACACTCATATCTTGAGCTCCGGACGTCCGATTGACGTGCCGTTGACTTTGGTGGATTTCTCTAGGTGAGACGGATCTGTTGGCTTACTCCGCTCGAGGTTTGGATGCCGTTGGAGTGCGGTCGGGTTGGTTCGCTCACGAAACCAACCGGGCCCCTGGAATGAAAAAGCTAATAACTCACAGACTGGGCGTCCGATTGACGCGCCATCTGTCTCGTTGAATTCTCTTGATGAGACGGAACTTTTGGCATACATCGCCCGAGTTTTGGATGCAGTTGGATAGTGTCCGGGTTGGATTGCACCCGAAATCCAACCGGGCCCCTGTAACGGAAAAGCTGATAACTTTCAGACTAGACGTCCGTTTGACGAACTGTCAGCGACGATGGTGATCACGTTGAGAAACGGTCCCTATGAATATACCCTATGGGAGTTCGGGGTACAGTTGAGATACGGCTGGGTTTGTTCGCACATGAAACCAACCGGGCCTCTGGGACAAAAAGGATAATAACTCACAGGCCAGGTGTCCAATTGACGCGCCATCTGTTGTGTTGAGACCCTTATGACGAGGCGGTCCTTTGAGATACATCTTCATGGGACTTTGTGATACTTGGAGTATTGACCAGTAGCCCGTGGAGAGGTTTCTCCCGGAGACGAGAATACGGAGTACGGAGACCGTGTAGACGACTGAGACCTGACGACTATTTGACCGACTCGTCTTGGAGTGAGTCGACTAGCCTAGTGGACGGAGCGACCGATATTTGGCGGTAGACCCATGGTGGACGGAGCGCCTGGTAGTTGGCAGAAGACCTGCGGTACTCGACCGGAGGAGTACCTCTATAGGCTATTAGGGGGAGCACCCGATATTTGGCAGCAAACCCACAGCGGACAGAGCGCCCAGTATTTGGTAGCAGACCCGCGGTACTCGACAGGAGGAGTACCACATCAGACTTGGATTAGTGAGCAGTACCTCGAAGTCATGACAGGACCACTGTTCACTCCAGAGATGGGGCTCTTCAGCAGTTTTGGTTTCGATAATGAAAATATTGGTTTGAGCTGAGTCTATGACCTTGTGTTTGCCTCATGATTGAGATGGGTCACTTGATAACTTAGGTATATGTATGGGCATATACCTGGGTAGTGGTTATCCGTTGATTTCATAATCTTTGTGTTTCCTCATGATTGATATGGGTTACTTGATAACTTAGGTATATGTATGGGCATATACCTAAGTAGAGGTTATCTGTTGAGATCTTATTTGTGGTTATCCTTGTTGGTTTTAGTGAGACCTTGAGGGTCTCGGGGTCCCTACTGAGTATCGTTATACTCAACCCTGCACAGGCTATGCCCGCACATCGTTGTGTTGTTTGCAGACGACGGGCAGTGCTGACGGAGGCCGAGTGTTCGAGGACTGGACGGTACCCGGAGGTGGACTACATGACGAGTCAGTATCCGGAGGTGGACTCCACAGTGATACCAAACTCGAAGGAGGTTGATGGGCAAGATCGTTGTGGAGGCTATTTGTACCTACCCTTCAGGTAGGATCCATGGTGGATGATCCAGGAGCTGCGCCATCTGTACCTACCCTTTAGGTAGGATCCGAGGAGGACGTCCCAGCAGCTGGTTCCGTTCTTCCAACTGTTGTTTTTTTCTGTTGTACTTTTTTTCAGTTGTAGTTGTACTTTCCGTTGGGTTTGTATTCTGGCCCATTTACTTTTCAGCACTTCTCTTTGTACTTAGTGTTTTACTTTCTCTTGTAATCAGTGGTGTTTTGTTTAATTTTATAAGGCAATGCCTTCCCAATTATCAGGATTTACGCCATTGGTGCTAGTCGCCATCCCCTGGCCTATGGAAGGTGGGATTGTGGTAGTCACGGCATGGGCCCCAAGGATGAGTCGTGGCAATTCCAATATGGTTTAATATGATCCTATGATTTTAAAGGAAATTTTACCCATGTTTTCTTTTTAAAAAAATGGGGTTAAAAATAACCTCTAGTCATTATCTAATGAATGAAATTTTTTTAAACAGTTTACATTAAAAAATAATATTCATTATATATAGAATTATCAACCATCAGGAGTGTCATTTTCATAATAAATGTACTATAATATTAAGAGATTACTTTTAGGTAAATTTTATTGGTAATATTATTGAATTTTTTTTATTTGATTTGGTTTTTAATGAAAATTTTGGTAAAGATTATTTTGTGTTTAAAAATTGTTCAAAATGATTTCAATGCACAATATACATCTTTTCTAAATGGTTAATTTCAAATAAAATTATTTAAATGATTTTAATTTTTCATTATATGTTTGTAAAACCATGTTCAAGAAAAATAATTCAAAAATTATTTCAATCATTCTTTATATGTTTTCAATGTGATTTCAAAGAAATGTTTTTTCATTCTAATTTTTGTTTTCAAAAGAGTTTTTTAGAAGAAAAAGTTTTTTTCCAAAAAAATGTTTTAAATTAAATTATAAATCACTCGTTATATGAAATAGATCATTGAAATTTCTTTTTTAATTATTTTATAAAAAATTATAGTTTTCTCAATAGATGTTCTGTGTTATCTTTTAATGTTCTTATCTAAATAAGATGATGTACTTTTTTTATAGTTTATTTATATCATTTATATTATTTCTTGAATGGTTTATCTTATAATGGAAATATGGTCATGATATATGTCTCTATTCAAAGAGATATATTCTTTTAAAACCAAGTTCTTTCCCAGGGTTTTGATTTGATGAAATAATTATGTATCATATAAATTCTCAATAGTTTTGAATGTGATGAAATGATAATGATACCTATTTCATTTTAGGGGTCTTGATGTGATGATTTTTCTATTATCTTATCTTATAAGAATATTTTTTTTCATTTATGTGATAGGTGTGACCTATATCTACCTCCAAGTCATCTGGTAATGATAAATGTTTTCTAAGCTGAAGAGGGTACTAAAAAGTGTATCCAAAGTACAAAACAAGAGTGAATCATAATCCTAAAATATGAGGTTAATTAAGAGGGAATAAAAAGCCTCAAATAATATTTTATATGATAGGGAATCCCAAGAATGAGATAAGATGGTACACTGGTGGGAATCGAAATCCGAAAACAATTGGGCACCTAGGAATGAATCCCAATCCCGAAACATGAGTTTACATGGGAGGGGATCCCATGTATGATGTGGAAACACAAGTTAATATCCTAGGCATACCATTTAATAATGTTCTTGGTAGGTATCCGTAAAATATGATTTTCTATTCTTAGGTGTATTTCATAAATTCCTTGTATAATTCATATGCTATATTTTCATATGTTATTCTCATATTTCGATTATGGATCGTGTCTTATGAAATAACAATATTTATTAAATGACTAGTTTAAATGGTCTTTCATATACAGGGTATTATCTTTAAATGCTATTCTCAGGTTCTCATACTCCAATATTAATGTTATTCTTATGTATCTACTATTTTTACGCTTACTGAGAATCTATACTCACCCCTTTATTATGATTATTTTGACCAGGTTATACAGAAACGATTCCAGTATAATTATTAATAGGGATGATCGTTTTGGCACTCGTTGAATCCATTTCACCGAGTTAGAATATTGTATTCTACATATCAAAATAAATTTAAATATTACAGTCTAGTAACATGTATTTTAATAATATACAGAATATTCATTAAAAATGATGTAACATTTTTGATTGTTTTGACCGGTAAACTATAGATGATATTAGAGAAATGTCTTATTCAACCATTATAAATTAGAATGTTAACGATATAGTGATATCCCTCTGTATATTAATAATGAAATGTATAGGGATTTTATTATGTATAATTCTATGGATAATGAAAAGTAAAGGAAATTTTCTAGGAATTTCGGTAAAGGATAGAGTGATTGGTTTCCTAGATATAAATCCTCTTATTGATACTAAAATTTTATGTGTTTCTAAAAAAGATGAACGCAGGGGTAACAACTCGGGAAAAATTCATCGATACTAAATCAACCGTATAATAATGGGCCTTATTTAAAAACTAGTTTCAAAACTATAGTAAATTATTATTACGTACTCTAAAATTCAATACCAACTATCATGATGGAATTAAGGAGAAGAAGACTATGAATAACCTTGGATAACCATAAGTTGTCTTAGATTATGAACTAAGAAACATTATTTATACATCATATATGAATTTTTTCATGATTATGTGGTTCCCTACTATGATTATTGTTTTTAACTAAATGATTTTTGGTTTTATGCAATGGTTGGAATCTAAAGGAATCGTGTTAATGGGGTATGAAATGGATAATTTAACAATTTTACACCTCAGAATAAAAAAGTTTTAGGATATTGAAAGTAAAAACTCATTTATATTCTAACACAAAATATTCATGCTAAAAATAATGTTGAGATTGCAAATGATAAAAGAAGGTAGAAACACTCTGTTGAGACCTTCAAGAGGAAACATCTACCTTCTTTCAGCAGGTCATAAGATCAATTTTATTATGAACATTGGATCATTACCAATATAAATATATTATCTATCCTCCAATGTTTGGAACATTATATATTCATTCTGGATATTTATCATTTATAAGGTGAAGATGACCAGTGGTGGAACCTAATCAAGAATATTAGGAAGAAAGTTGAAATTGAATCCATAGACTTAGATGAGTTCAAGAACATACAAATTAATAATTAATTTCCTCTTTCTCTTCATAAAAATATGGAAAATTAATTCCAAGATCTTATGAAAAAGGATGATAAATCATTTAGTGTCTATGAATAAAATTTTGCAATGCTTGTGATGTACTCTTTGGGTATTATCATTTAACCGGAATGAAACATTGATCGATTCTTTTTTAGCTAGAAATTAAGTAATCGAGAGGCCTTGAATATATGAGACATTAGAAGATATGAGAAAGTTTTTTTTCAAATTTATTAGGTATGAAATAATGTTTTTAATTTCATATCAATCTCATGGTTTTGATATGAAAAAACAATGGTGTTCCAAGGAAATTATAAAAAACATGGAGAAATGAAAACGAGCCCACCATTAAAAAAATAATATCGGATGAAACATGGAGAGAATTTTATTAAGGGGGAAACTAAAATTTTTATGTGTGGAAGAGAAATTCATAGAGTTGATGAATGTCTAACTATTGGGAAGAAGGTATCTAATGATGTAAATAAGGAACATTCCCTGAATAATTCACCTCTCAAACATTAGTGCTTAAATTGCATGGTGTTTGGACTTTATAGTAACAAGTTACCCAATCCAAGGACTAACTTGGATTATCCTCCCCAAAATCCTCTCAGAAAAATCTAATAAGGAAGATATTATCCAATAAAAATGGATGAAAATAATCATGATAATTATGACACACTTTTCCTCCCCTATATAGTAGGGAATTTCGTGATTTAGTTTGAATCATTAATTCCAATTAATATATTATTCTTTATCATATAGTGAGTTTTCATTTGATTATCACCCTCAAAATGGATTACAGATTAACAATTTCACATTTAATATACTTTCAGTTCAATGTTAGACCCAATTCTCAATTAATTATTTTGGTATAAGATAATAGATTATTTAAGAGTAAAGGGTGATATATATATTGGATTGGTTGCAAGGATGACAATTTATGGAATGGGTTATTCTTAAAATTGGATGATGTTTTAGAGATTAAAGTATTATCTCACCATCTAAAGATTTATGCATATTAGATAAGATATATTATCCTGTTATTATTATAAACAAATATTGAATGACATATCATTTTATTCAAAGACATCATGATCTGTTATTGCTTCAGTTATGAAAAATTCAACATCATTTATTGGAATGAGTGATTAATTGAAAGATAATCAAGGTAAAACAATGGGTAGGTTTTCCAAATATCTTGTAAGTATATATTTTCAAGAAAATTCATCAATGTTAAGAAAATGGATCTTGAAACTAGAAATGTTATCCTAATACCTCGGTTTCAGATGAATCAAATGGCCTCATAGATCTTAAATTTTTTTTATTTATGATCATTTACATAATATTAACCATGTTCTATATCACTCTCCAACAGTACATGATAGTTATATTTATCCCCCAGGGTCATGATTTCAATTCCCACCAATTTTCTCCAATGTGGAAACATTTGTTTTTGGTTTCTTTTGGTTTCTATTATGTATCCAACTTTCTGTTTTTATTGGATGTTTCAGTATTCATTATTATAATTTTGATTTATATGAAATTTAATTTGAAGTATTAAAACATTGCTAATTGGGAAAATTTGGATGATGAAATTCAATTGATGGGGGCCAAAATGAATCACCCTGAGATTTTGTGATTTTTTTGAAATTAATTTTTCATTTTTGATATTTTTCATTTTGGGCTACATTGGAAATATTTTTTATTCTAGTGATTGACTTGTGTAAAATTAAAAATATAAACTAATCATGAACTAAACCAATATAATTTTTATTTTGATCTTTATGGGTCACTGAGGATGTCTTATATTACAAACAATACTAACATTCCTCATGGGACTGAATAACTTTCAAGACCGAGTGTTATTAACAATAATATTTTATTAAAAATGTTTTAATTTAATATAATAAGATATAACATAGATGATAATATGGTTTTTATAAATAGGATTAAATAAATTATCAAAATACATGGTTTAATTCATTGGTTAAAAATTAATTAGAAATTAATATAATAACCAATTTAATATAGTTGGAATGTTTTTATAAACACTAGATTTATGCTCACAAAGGATTGTTATCTTAATAAATTAAATTAAATATAATTGGTGAATTATATTAACGAAAAATATATGTAATGAATTTAATTAAATAATTTTTACATTCATATAATATATTTTATAGGAATAAGATTTGAATATTCCAAAAATTACACATAATGACATATATTTTTATAAAAGCAGTTTTACAACCTTTTAATGGAGAACCTATTATAAATTTATAGTTTATCATGGTTATTAATTTTATTTGTCAAAATGGAATTATTTTTTAAAATAAAAACATAAACATTAGGTTGTGGTGAATTTTTTGGTATATTTCATTGATGTTTAATTTTTTATTGAATAATAAAAAATAATGAAATTTAATTCAAAACTATTCTTTTGTCAAATTCATTTATACAAGTGAAAGATATTTATCATTGGGTTTAAAGATTAATTATAAAATTTATTAATCACTTAATACAATGATGTTCATTGGATCAATTTCAATTTGAAATTAGATACAAAAACATAGAAAACATTTTAACATTTTTATGTTAAAAATACACATTGTCATCCCATCTATGTGATTAATTTTAGATTAATTTGAGATAATTCATTAATTGGAATTTTGAAAAAAGAATTAAATATTTTTAAGCCTCAATATTTATAATTAATAATAAGGTATACTTATTTTGTACAATAAAAATTTATTGTGAATGTGATTAAAATTAATTACAATGATTACGATGAATATTATCTTAACAATGGACTAAGACGTACACTTAATGGATAAAATGACCTATATAAATGGACAAAGTCTATTTTATACACATATTTAGTCCATAATATCACTTTTATATAATTATTATTATTATTGGATCCACTATTCATTGGAAAGCGTTGTTGGAATTCCAATTTAAAAAATTTATAAGAATCCATCTTTTCCACAACTATAAAATGGCACAAAATACTCCTTCTTATTCAAAACATTCAATCGATTTTTTTCACCAAAAATGTACTTAATTATCCTAAAAAAATACCTCCCTTAATCTTGAATTCTCTCTTTTTCCATAAATCAATCTAAGAAATCCCTTTGTGCAATGAAAATGGATTTACCGAAAATAAGAGGTAACATACTTCGTTAAGATCCTTTAATTTATTTTCATTTTCCACAACCTCAAATATTATTATTCCCTGATTATATAGTAACAGCAGTATCATCAATATACATATATGTTTTTATTATATGGTTTCTACCTTAACTAACACACACTTCCATCTAATGGGTAACAGACATATGATTCTTGTGTACAATGAACTATAGCCTAACAAAACGATATTGTTCATTTTTTCCTTTACAAACAGTCATTATTTAATAATTATTAGAGAAAAAATATTTTTATATGTTATATTTGATATTTGTGATTTATTCATTTTTCTATAAAAATTATATAACTCATACAATCATGTTTTCTATTTTATGTAAGTTTGATAATTTCATTTTGGGGAAGTGTGGACTACCACCTCCACGATGCCATATTATTCTATCACACATTACATTAGATTTACTAAGGATGTGTTTAGTGAATTTATATTATATTTTATAAAATTACTATAAAATAGCTATAATATATATATATATATATTTCCATTAGTTCCATTATTTCAAAACAACTATAAAACGAAAATAACATTCATCGGTATGTACTTCCTTCTGTCACCATGAATAGAGTATTCTATTTCATAATTATATCACATACAGATAATTATAAACACATATATAGTGAATATATATGATATTTATACCATGATTTAGATCTTTAAATACATAAATCATGATCAATGTAATAGTATTAAAAAATAACAAGTCAAAACACATATGAAGAATACAGCGGAAAATACCAGAAACGTAACATTAATATAGAGTTATTAATAAATTGATAATATAAAGTCATAAAAAATAATATATTTTATTATATATATGTATATTTTTCTTTTATATATGCACATTAATCTTATATTTATTATATTGGAGGTTCAAAAATTTTAAAAAAACCAATACTTAAGGTAAGGAAATTTCATCTCACTTTTTATTTCTATGAGATACATTCCTTACACACCACTAATTTTGATTGTGTGGCGTTTATACTAACCATGGATGTATCCTTTGATTATTATACATATGTTTATTGTTATTTAAATATAATTTTTATGTCATTTGTTACATTGTTTTTATGTTTCAAATATTTCCACATTGATAATTTAATTAGGTCTAAATATCCCTTGTTTGAGACACATGCCATGTTATGCACCTATATTTTTCTATGAGGAGTATATACTATATATATCATGTAATAAATAGAATATACTTATTTCAATGATATTATAATATTTATGTAATTTTACTCTTTCTATTTTATTATGAATCAATGTTACCAATGTTGAAATGTCTTATTTCTACAATCCCTTCATTTATGGATATTATTTTTTATTATGTTCCAATTAATTGTATCCTATGATCCATATCTCATGAAAACTAATGAATTTTTCTATACTATGTTTATCCATAATATTTTTCTATAGTATTACCATTTACCACTCTTTGTGACAATAGATAATTAAGATAATTTTTTCATAAAACCCCAACCTTATTTCTCTTTTTGGTCGGAAGTCTATGTTTGTTCAAAACTACGTTTTATAAAATTGTTTTAATTTTTTTTTAATATTAGACTACGATGCTTGAAGGAAATTTTTACACTTGTTTCAAATGTTTAAAAAACTTTTTATGAGGATTCAACTTATCATATTCTAATCAAAGAACTTTTCTAAACGTTTTATTCTATAAAAGGAATATTTAGAATTTATACACGTAATTGATATCCGGAATGTAATTTCCTTGAAGCTTAATTGTAATGATTACATGTTTATTTTTAGTGAAAAAGTTTTCCAAGTGTTAGATTATTTTTTTGATATTAAATTGGTATTTAATGAAAATAGTTTTTTAAAATATTTTATGATAAAATAGCGTTTTAAGTGATTTTAAAAGTTTCCTTCGTAATTTTTGAGAAGTGTTAATTTCAATGATCATGATTTCAGTGATTTCAGGTTTTTATTATATGTTTCAAAAACATTTTCTATAAAAGGGTTTCCAAAATGATTTTAATATTTATTTTATGTTTTCAATGTTCTTGAAAAGAGAATGGTTTTAAAAAATTCTTTATCTCTTAAAAATAATTTTTTAAAAAGAAAATATATTTACATAAAAAAATGTTTTAAATGTAATAATAAATCCATCTTTATTAAAAATGGATTTTTAAACAATTTTTTGAAATTAATTTTCAAATAATATATATTTTTTTAATATATTGTTGGACATTCGTGTTTTGATAATCCCAAATCATATTTAATATATATAATAATCACATCTCAGTAGGTTTTAGAGTTTTCATCATGTTACAATTATGTATTGTCAATATCACTTTATTCTCAATTGAGTTTATAGAGTAACATTTTCTATGTAAATGGTCACCATTATGAAGGTATCTATTAAGCGCCTTCTATTTAAGTAACTGGTTGAGGTTACTGATATTGGATTCCGCTAGAGGATAGCATTACAAGGTCAGTAATGGGAAGCCTACCAATGGAAGATTAATAAATTAACTACTAAGAGGTTAATATTAAAATATTTCCATTTTATGGTTACTTTTGGAAGTCTACTTATGAAAGGTTACTGATAGACGAATCATTGGAATTCATACGTCTACCACTGATTAGTCTACCGATGAAGTCTAGCGTTTCAATGCTGCCATATATAATCTTACTATTGTGAATACTACCACAAATAAGTCTACTGATTAATCCTACCTTTAAGAAGCTACCACTAAGAAGATATGATTGAGAAGGCTATCGCTACCTATCAATTGATACATACACCCTTCTACTCAATACATTTTCAATATGTTTATGATTTTTCTAATGGTCGAATTTGGTAAAATTAATGATTTTTAAATTAATTAATGTGGGGTAAAGATATATTTGGAGACCGTACGAGGTACTAGGATGTCCACACATGGTTTGATCATTCCTACAATCAGACCTCATGAATATAAAGAAGAATAGAGGATCAAGCTAAATGAATTCATGATTGGTGAGATGCATTATAATAAAATACTTAAATAATATGGGGAACACACCCACACTTACACTATGAACTCATGTTCTTCACAAAGATCATTTTGGAAAAACAAATTCAACACTCCCTTACATTGCTTCATAAAATATCATTTAAACCAAGAAGTTGAAAATCTTAGAACTTGGATGAATGAACCCGATGTAGTAAAACACTATTTTGGTGACAGATTCTAGAAAAGGACAAAAACTGCATTTTCTTCACACCAAATAGTCCATATCTAAACTGAAATCACATGAATCCTTCTAAACTCAATCCTCCTAATATTATCTCAACTATGTTCTTTATTTTACATTTCTACGCAGTGTGTGTTCATCTGTTAAACACACACACACCATCTCCTGTGTTTTAATTAGAGGATACTGAAATTCCTCACACCCATCATTACTAACACTCTTGTTTCCCATGCATAATAGTGGAAGAGGTTGTATGTGGACTGATTGTTTGTTTTTTCCATAATGAATTGTGGTAGAGGTTGTGAGACCAGGATGATTTGTGAAAAGTGTTTTAAAGACCAATACATACTGTGTATCAACGTTAGGTAATATAAACTACTTGGTGGCAGGTGATCTCTAAGTGGAGAGGATTAATTTTTAGTTTTATACTGAACATCTAGTTTAATTAAGATGTGTACTTTATTTTTTAATAACCTATTTTTCTATTTTCCACTGCTTATAATTTCAAAAATAGAATATTGTTTTACATTAACTCAAATAGTTAGTTTTGGTTGGTGTTTATAGGAGTTTCATTCAGTAAACCTATTTCAAATGATGGTGAAGTGTTTATACACATATTCAACTGAGGATTAATCAACCATTGAGACAATTTTTGATCAAATGAAAATTTAAATCACTACTTCCTTAAATAACTAGGCTGTTTCAATTTGAGGATTTTATCATAATGTTTTTTACATTAATTGTAACCTGGAACTCAATTCACCCCCTTATGTTTCCACATACAACACCATATATGTTCCATATTTTCTTTCAAAATAATTATCAATATAAGATAGAGACCTTTGTTATGATTTATGAATAATATTAATATTATTTGATGAAAGGATTATGTTATGGTGGAATGGTATTTATGGTACATATCTCTATTCAATGGGTTATATCCTTTTTGAAACATTCATCGTTTTTTTTGGGTTTTGATTTGATGAAATGGTTATGTAACATATTCATTCTGTATAGGTTATGATGTGATGAAATTTTAATGATACCAACTTAATCTCATGGGTCATAATATAGTGAATTTTGTGTTACATTATTCCAAATTCATTTATAATTTCATTATGTGATGGTTTGGACCTATATCTCCCTCTAGTATATTGTGTAACAATAAATTTTTTATGAGCATAAAATGGTACATGGGTGGGAATCCGAATACTGAAATAAGAGGCTATCTAAGGCTTGAAATAATATTTTACTTGTGAAGGAATCCCAACCATGAAATGAGAGGATACACTGGACAATCTCACAATACCAAAAAAATGGGTACATAGGAGGGCATTCGAATCCGAAAATAGGAGGGTAATCGGGAGGGCATCCAATGACCGAAGAATGTTTATATGTTTTTATCCCAAGCCAAACATGGTTTTAATTTCTTGGTGGGTATCGTTTACATAGGATCTCTTATAATTATGTGTATACCAAAAATTCCATGACTTCTTCCATTGTTATGTTCTCATGGATTATGCTCATGTTTCCCATAATATTCATGTCTTAAAAACTACCATATTTATGGCATGATTCATATATTTGACCTTTGATATATAGGGTATAACTTTAAAATGTTATTCCATGTTCTCATACCCTTATAATCATGTTATGACTATGTATAAACTATGATTACCCATACTGGGAGTTTGAGTTATCCCCTTTCTTATGTATCTTTCCCCCATGTTATTAAGAAAGGTTTTATATAGAAGTACTGAATGGTAGGATCATTTTGTGAGACAATGAATATCATTCTTCAAGATAGAATTTTTTCCCTATGTTTCTAAAGAGACTAAACTATTACGACACTTAGTAGTTCATTTTGATAATGTTCATAATATTCATCTTAAATAATGTAATATCCAGGTATTTCATTCCTTTTTCACTATAGAAATGACAATAATATATCATGTTCATTCTGTAATTATTAAAAATAATGACTCATTTATCATTTTTAGTAATATCCAATAACTAATTTTATTGGGAAAAAATAAAAAATATTATTAATTTTTTTAATAAATAAAACACAGGTAAATATTTATTTTAAAAATCATAGTGGAATAAAAAAATAATTTTAAAAAAATATGCTTTTGGAAGAAAAAATATTTCTCACTAAAAAGAGAAATGAAATTTGATTTTATTAAAAATAATTTATTAATTAAATTTTAAAAATGTTGATTTAATATAAAAATATCATTAATTACTAGAGGATAATAAAATTAAATAATTTTATCAGAGATAGATCATTAAAATTTACCACCAAAAACATTAGTATAAATAATCCCAATAAGCTATGAGAATATAAGTTTAAATAATACCACATTGGTATCCTAATTTTGTAATCATAATGAATGAATAAAATAAAATAAAAATTCAACTATTATGAAAAAAAATAAATTCATTAAATTATAGGTAAAATAGAAATTATATACACCTTGTAATATAATATATGTATATAACATCACATACATCTCAAAGATGAAAAAATGAGACAAAAATCCATAGCTACTTGAGTGACATTTCAATCACAATCCCAATGAAATAATATCATAAATATTAATATTAATTATCATGAAATTATGAAATTTAATGATATATTATGTCATTAGGAAGTAAAATACACCAATCAAAAGAAACAAGTGGCGACTTTGGTTTATGCCTACGAGAAATAAAGGTGACATTAGAAATCCCCTTACCTTATGTTGTGACATCATTACCACATGTTAAAAATAATTTATAATAAATATAGGTGTATTATAAATCCCATATATAAAATAATAAAATATACGATAACATTTATCGTTTTCGTCTCATGTTTAATTACGTGTTTTTTATAAATTTCATATTATTCTGATGTCTCCAATAATAACCACTTTGTTTTTCATATTTGATTTGTATTGTTATTCTTGGTAAACTAACTAAAATAATTTTTTAGTCATATCAACATTTTAAAAATGATATAAATATCTTATATTTTAATTATATATGTATTTATAGTAATAAAAAAAATTACTGAATGGAAATTAAATGCATTTTTTATGTAGATGGTAAGTTGTACGTATATAAGAACGATGTTTCCATTTTATTATTTAATAGAATTACAAAATAGTAAATATATATATGTGTGTGTGTGTGTGTATATATGTATTATCATTATATTATAATTATTATATAATAAAAATCGACTATTTATCTTAAATTTATCCGCAACAAATTCAATGTAAAAAGTAAACTAATAACATCACATCGTGAGGCGGTCGTACTCCGTACACTCTAGCGAAGGTATATTATACCCAAAAAAATTAAATAAAGAATGTATTTCATATATAATAATTAAAAAATAACAATAATATCATAAATAACATAATTAAAAAAAAATTATATTATGTACTTCATTGTTCCTATCCTTGAGTGGTTGAAATTTAAAAACGAATGATGTCAGTTCAAGAGAAGGTAGTCAACCAAATACACGAAGGATGATTTCATAAAATATATGACATAATTATATGTAATTTTTGGTTATACCATTATCAATCCAAAATCATAGTATATGAGATATTTAGAGGTTATTATATAATAATTTTATAAAAATGATTGAATGATGTTGATAAAGAATTAAAAAAATAATGCTCATTAAGGAACACTACCTCTTTAATGGGTATTCTTCTAATGTTTGAATTAAATAATTATCTTCTTATAAATAAGAACAAGGTATGACTATTTGGATTATTTTAGGGATGTTTTTGGGTGATTTGGTATGATCTTAATTGAGAAATATTCCTTGTGAAATGTTGATTATAGAATAGTGTGAGTTCCCTTTCCTAGTTGAGGTTGCATGTATTTATTATTAATAATCAAACGTATTCACCATAGCATGTTATATATTAACTGATGTGGATAAATAATATAAAATTACTGTTTTTTTGTGATTACATGTTCAATCCACACCATCACAACATAATTAAACACATGTTTTAATCATTTCATTCCATGATATTTAAGTTTCCATATTTTTACAAATGTGTGGTTTCACTATGGTAACCTACTTTATAACCTTGTAAATTTATCCATTAATACTAAATTAACATTACACATATTAGATAATTTAGACCCACCGATTATTAATATTATATACAAGTTATAAATTTTAAAGACTTTGTGTTTTGGAATGTGAATTTCTAAACAAGCGCAAATACTGAATATAAAAAATTCATTAACCTCAACCGCACTAAGTGTGTTTTTACTATTTAGTGGTCAGTATATAAATTTTAATTGAAAAACTTATCCATTTATGAATTATATTTTTCTATTATCACTTAAAAATGACCTGGAAGAATATATGATTTTTAATAATTTTAAATCAATTAATAAAATATTATTTTTTATTAAATAACATCAATGTCAATTTTGACATTATATATTTATTTTCAATTATAAAAATAAAAATAAAATGATGTTATTAGAATATATTATGTTCACATCGATGTATCATGATATATTAATATAAAAAAATTAATGGAAGTTAATAATTCATTCAGTCGATTTTACTTTTAATTTTTTTATCATTTATTATAGTTAATTATTAACAAGATAATTACTATGTTTTATTTTACTAAAAAATTAATGTAATGACATTATCACTATAAAAATTAAAATATATTATCATTATATAAAATACCCATTTATATTTGAAAATAATATTTTTATCTGATCATATATTTTTTTTTTACCAGTACCAAATATTTATAAAAATTAAAAAGAAGAAAGTATCAGTTTTTAGTTTTTCTTTTAATAACATATTATAGGGATACAATTCATGGATAAGTATCAAAAAAAAAGCATAACAATATTAAATAATCTCATAAGGGTCAAAATATGTCCATCCATTTGGTGTTAGACAAATTTTGTGCTCATTTTAACAATTTTCTTCTTATTTTAACCCCCAATAAACCCATTTACACCTTAATCATTGTAATTTTTTTTACTATATTGAATATTCATTTTGATAAATAATTAATCTAAATTAATATAAATTAGATAATATTATTATTATAAATATAAAATCAACATTCTCCAATTTGATTCCTATAATTGGAAAAAAGGAATTTAAAATTAATACCACTTACATGATGAGAAAGGAGGGATTTAATGAGAAAAAGTTATAAAATATGATATTTTTATATATCATATTTAAATATTATATTTCTTACAATGACATAAATTTTATTTATTGATATAAAGTTATCTAATTATACAATAAAACCATTTAAAAAATAATTTTACATTATAAATAAATTTAATGAAAAAGAAATTGTCTATTTTTTTGTATTTTCCCTATTTATCGGAAAATGATTCTTTATAGTTAAATTATAAAAATCAACCCAATAATTATTTTAAAATTTTCATTTTAAATTTTTTTTATAAGATTAATTTTATAAAAGTCTTAAACAACAATTTCCTTAATTAAAATTAAAGTAAACAAAAAAATTATGGCAAAAAATTATTTTTGAAACATATTATTACATTACAAAATATTAAATAAATTTATTCAATATGTTTCCTTTTATGGAATAACTATATACATAATATTTATAAATTAGCTATTACTATTTAAAACAATGGGATTATCATATAGTTTATAATGGAAGTGTGTAGAGAGAAACATTTATAATACACCATGATAATGTTAAAACACGGTAATACATTTTACAAAATATAAAACTAGTATCACATTTTAAAAAAAAATACGAATGATGAAAGTTATTGATAAAATACATTTCAAAATATCTCAACATTATACAACACTAAAATTGTCTGATATATTCTCAGCTAAGATATATTAAAATCTATTTAATTCTCCAACAATATCGAATTAAGTTGGAGGTATACACTTACTTTTATAATGGGTTTCAAAAGGATCTATCTAAATTATTGATTGAATGTTATTATTATTAGAATATTTGAATATATTATGTTTTTTATCCTATCCTCCATTGAAATCCATAAAAACCATTAGTATATAAGCAATGGTTTTAATGGTATACATAAACTGACCATATGTATATGTATTACAAGTAATTAAAACTTTTGTCTCTACATTCATTGATTTTAAAGGATATATCAAAACATTTAAGGTAATACTCAGTCATATATTAGATATTTATAAGAATGGTACACTATGAAACCCTAACAATTAAATATTTCATATCCTAGAATTATCTATAAGAAAGAAATTTTATCGGATAGTAATAAAATGTCCTAACTATATAAGGTAATCCACTGTAACACAAATAATTTTTTCCGTTACATTTTATTGTGACTCCTACACCAAAATCAATAGTTATTTATTCCCATTTCCATTCATATTTATGTATGTTTATATCATTCAATTATAATTATAACACTCATGCTTAACTTACTAATACAATATAAAATATGATACAATCTCAACAATATCCATATTCATGTCTTCCCATAATAAATTCTCATTAACATCCTTGTATATATTTTCATTTCCATAGTGGATTGTGAATCATGTGATATCCATTTCTTCTATAAAAAATTTAGTTGAATATTTTATTTGTGGGTCATATATTCAAATATTTATCCGGATCATTCCATTACAATAATAGTTGAATAAATGAAAAATCATTAACATCATTGGAGAAACAGTTCTTCCATTTATGCCTCTTCAATCATTTCATAAATTGATGATTAAGCATTTATTTGGGGATGATATTATTTATTTCATAAATCATTATTTATAGATATTTCCCCAAAATATATATTTATATATGGTCCCTTTAAACACTTATTATGAACATGCTATAATTGTCCTTCTGAATGAGAACCTCATTCACCAAATTGACATTCCTATAGTTGTAATGTATTGAGCAGTCATATACACTAATCAACTCCAATCATGACCTTTAGAATAAATTTATCACTCATTTAGTAAATGCATACTAATAGTTAATGATATGAATATATATCTCAACATTCAACAAAAATATGTTGCAATGTTGTCATTAAACAAAAATTTACAACTGATATATATAAATCACAAGGCATGTATTTTTTCTCACGAGCATTCAATTTTAATGAGGCCTATTCTACTAACATTAAACTATTTACAATAAAAAACCTGTTACCTTTAATAATGTATAACTATATATAAAACACTTCACCACTATATGTTTGTGTAATCATAGATGCACTGACCACCCTTATCATTATTTTCATGAAATTTATTTAACATTAATGTTCCCAATTGAACATTAACCCCTCCTATTTCAGTATAGTAAGTGGAAAAGTTATCTTTGAGAAAATTCTCTGTTGGATTTGTTATCACCCATCCAATCAAATAAAAAATTGATCAGAGCCACTATGGGTGGTCATGGAAAATTTTAAATAACATAAACCGTTGAAAAATCCATTTATATTCCCACACAAGTAAATACTTAACCAAATAATGATATGTTCTAAAAAAATTATTCAAATGTTCTAAATTTAGAGTTCATATTCTCCTTTCAATAGGTGTTCCATAAAATACAAAATTTATATTTATGCCCTTTTTTGGTATTGGGGTATATAAAAATATCACCTATAAAGTCTACCAAAATATTATCAAGGTATATTATATAGAAATTATTCATAAGAACTATGAAGATAATGGGAGAATTGGTTTGTACAATTGGATTTAATAAACATTAATAATGTTTATATTTCGTATTGAAATAAATCCTAGATATTCACCATCTTTAATACCATAACTAATGATATCTAGATCAATGGTTACATATTAAAATGTATTTATTTCTATATAGTAGTTCAAATTAATTATCAAAATAGGTTAGTTAATTCAAAATCATTATTTGGATCATATTTTGATCATGATTTTGATTATATATATATATATATATATTATGGTATGATTATTCATAACACAATGAATGGATGAACCATTTGGTGAATCACATAGTCGAATGAATCCATATTACATTTTATCATGTGGTTACATATGAAATTATTTTAAATCAATACAGATCATTCATTAAAGTGTTATTTAAATAGGCATTCCACCATATGTTAGTTATACTAAAAACTATACCTCATGGTTTTGTGGAAGGCTAGGAAACTCATATGGAAATATAGACTTGTAATCCCAT
Organism: Viscum album; assembly: GCA_963277665.1. Classification (NCBI taxonomy): domain Eukaryota; kingdom Viridiplantae; phylum Streptophyta; class Magnoliopsida; order Santalales; family Viscaceae; genus Viscum; species Viscum album. Next base: position 1,341,586,961 of record OY728136.1, read on the forward strand.
AAAATAGTAATATCATAATGTTTGATTTTACCCCAATCCATGTAAAATAAATAACAATCACATATAGGTTTTTCGAACCATATAATTAAATAAATATCAATTGTAATTCTAAATTCATCCATGCGCATATAGATAATAAAATGTAGATTTGGAAAAAAATCATAACTTCCCTTCCAAGGATGTTTATATGAGATTTATATAGAGAGAGACAATCCCATCCTAAAATCACATCAAATTTCACCAAGGCATTATTATGACCAACAATAGTTGATGTGATCACATGATATTTAGTTTCTCATAATGTATTATGTGGTTTCTAACCATGATTCTAATAACTGTCATTAAAAACATGGATTGGTTGGAATAATTCCAATACTAATTATATTTATAACATTGGAGAATATATGATTCATTATGTTGAACTTTACCAGTATAAATTTCAATGAATGTATTATTTATATATCTTTATCATTTATTTACTCAGTTACCATCGTTTCTATACATAAAATATTCACCACTACACATAAGGAAGTTTCTTCCATTAAACATTTCAAGATTTTTAAAAAATCAATGAATAATTTTATTTATACTATGAGTCTAATTATTAGCATATCATTGAAAATACATATTTGAATTCATTTCAGTATGAAATAAATATTTACTAGATTCTATTGAATCATTTTCTACCATTAGATTTAATATATTTATTTATACATATCTGTTAAGTTATTTTATGAAGAATGAATTTCAAAAACTAAGTTATATTAAATTAAAGAATAAATATTTTTTTCATTAAGAGATGATGATAAAACTATATACATGCCTTCTATTTGTTTCAAAACATTCCTTGTAGGTACGAATGTATTAATCTTACTTCTCCATTATCTTAATGAATTAAATTTCAAATTTTATGGGAACTGTTTGGAGAAAGAACATACTAATAAATATCCTCTTAAACTACTCCCAATATATTTCTCTGATTTCATCATCATTCCAAAAATTCATAACAAGATTCCATTATGGATCTATATAACCTAAAAATGGTAAATAACCAATATAATTTTCAATATATGAGAACATTAGAACAAAACATAACTTCCCAATGGTAATAATCCATCACTTTACAATTAGTTTATTAAATGAAACACAAATAGTATTTGTATGTTTCCTTATGAATGACTCAACAACACATTTCTATTCCCATTAATGATTTTAAATTTATTATGATTCATATCTTGGGAGAGTATTTCATGGAAATAAAAATATATTTTTTATACTGAGAACCCTTCAATTCAATTTCCCATGAGAAAAATCATTACCATTCCCCCAATATTAATTTTTTACATCATTCCCAACTAGTAAAAACCATTGATTAAATAAAATAAAAGTCTATGAATCAATAATAATTAATCAAAGTGAAAATAATGTGACCATAAAAAATATTCCAATAATGTTATAAATTTTAATGTATTCCAATCAATCTATAACACTTCAGTTTCTTCCTTTATAACTTTTCTTTCCATCATTGTTTGACATAATATATCTATATACGATTCTCATAACCTAATAGCCAAAAATTAATAAATGCATCATTAGTAAAGAAATAGGGGACCATTGAATATAAAAATATATATTTCATAATTATATATTAAAATATAATATGATACACAGTAATTCAATCCTATCAATCGTAGTGGTTTGGTTTCATAAAAAATAAGATACATAATAAACATATTTAATGAAAAAATCCATATATACTACAATTGAAACAAAAAATACTACACATATTATACATAACATACAAAATGCCTTTTATCCGAACCTAAGAAAAATGAATACAAAAGAATGTGTGATCAATGATTCTCAGAAACATTAAACATGGGATACATTAATTTAATAACATTAGTGGGAATGATAAAATAATAATGTTATAAGAGAATGATTAAACCATATGAATTCCATACCCAATCAACTAATGATTATAAATCATGATTCATGGTATAAAACAATTTTTATACATCTGAATTTAGTCTTAAGGGTGTGGAATCCAAAAAAACATATTATGATACATAATATAATTTCATATGGGGAATAATATGTCATAGTTGTGTGGAAAAATCATATTAAAAAAATCACTTATAAAAGATCATTTCCATGCCTTTATTATATTAGTTTAAAAATTTTGATAGTTCATTGGGATATCTTCCTATTCCCTTTTCTTTCACGATGTTTGGACTTCAGCATTGTATTGGGTTTAAATAACATTCCATTTTCATTAATTTTGAGGAGAGTACCATATTAGATTGTGTTCAATCCCTATTATCTTTCAAATCATCCATGACATATTAGTATTTGAAAAATTCATTGGGAGGGAATATAATTTCATGCCCACAACATATATAATTAAATCGAAACATATGTATTCCACATGATCATAAAAAAATTCATCATTTCAACATAGAATAATTAACATGTGGAAATGAATTCAGTTTCATGAAAATTTTTATTAGAAATCAACATCATAATCCATCAAATGAAATACAGTGGATGTAATAATTAAAAAAAACCCCTATAATAATGTTATTCTATAGTGTATTATAAAATGGATGGAATAATAATTATATAAAATTATTATGAAAATAGTTTGGAAAATTAAAGAGAACATCATATTCAATTGATGATCATAAAAAATATATATTTATGGTAAAATAGGATTTTTTTGAATTCAGGGAATCATGTAATGGAAACATAGAAACAAATCATGGAAATAACAGTGAAAAATACAATCCCTTTATAACATGAATAATATATTATTTGTACACATTTGTGTACAAAATAAAAAATAATAATATATGGAAGACATTTAATGATTCACTTTGAAACCATTAAATACACAATAATAAATATTTTTAAATGAATTTACACAATCATTATTAAATAGATAAAAACACCAATAAAACTATTTAAAAAATATATTTATAGGTAATAAAAATACTCCTGACCAAAATAGAATAAATATAATTCGATTTTCGTGAAAAAATTTCTATGATTATTTTTGAGTAATATAGAAACAAGAATTGGGATAATAGAATGAAACCATAAATAGAATTTTTTGAGGATAATAAAATACATGTTTTTTAATATATATATATATATAGGATGTCATTTCACCATTTTTTATTTTTATATATATAATACCAATTAAAAATGAGAATGAAACACAAAATCTTACCTCATGAGCCAAATTTCTTAATTCATGCCACATCATTGACTATAATAAATATAGATTTATAATAAATATACATTTAAACTATATAAATAATTATATTATTATATATTATTTATCAATAACAAATATTCACCTATTTAAAAATAAATTTTATCTAAAATCTACATTCTGGGGTTAAGTATTTTCTTTTTTATGAATGTTCTAGTTCAATTACTCTTTTTAATTTACATTAGTCTTTGATTCATGATAATTACAATATAAATCATCAGATAAATAAAATATTCACTCATTATAAAATATTTTATATGAAATTCATGTAATGTGTTGGTGAGGAATGCACTTTATCTCCTCATAGAGTTGGTAGTCTAAAATACATGAGGGAAATTATTTTAATTTTAAAATGAATGAAAATAATGGAAAATAAATAATTATATATATTGATATAGTACTAATAATATTTTAAATAACACATATATAAATTAAATCCATCAATATAAAAATTATTCTGTGGATGTTATAAAAAATTCAACATGTCGCTTCATAGAGATTATAGTTCGTATGTGTGCTCCAGTAACTCCCAAATTTTCCATTCAATATAAACGATATATAAAATAATTTAAAAATAAAATTAAAAGAAATTATATTATACAAAATAATTTTCTTATATTAAAATTATTTTCATTGTTTTAATTAATGTGGAGTAATAAATAACATTAAAGAACGCGGTTAATGTCATTACCAAATCAGTGAGTATTAGCCTTTTATAGGATTCATAATCCTTCTTCGTATGGTATTTTTTGAGAACATAAAATTTAAGACATGGGGAGGAAATGTGGGAAGATATATCAGAAAGAAAATACCATGATATATAGCATAATGAGTGTAGATAATTTTGGATTGGTCATTCCATTTATAATATATAAGAGTGGTACCCCTGTAAAATTTTAGGACATTATAATAATATAAAGACTTTGTTCTGGGATTTTTCAACCCAATATAAATTATTTAAAATAAATGAAAGGAAAATCTCATCACCCATTTATATAATATATTTTAGTCTTGATATATAGATTTTTAATCATTATCACTTAGTTTACGCCTGCTGTAAAACAATTTAACCCTTACCATTAAAACAATATTTTTTATTACAAAAACTATTAATTACGGAAAGATATTATATTTATTTTTAAAATTTAATAATTAGAATTAAAATATCAAATAAATTTTCCAATATTTAATTCCTAGATGTGGTTGAAATAATATTTAAAAAATTTATTGAAAATGAAACACAATGTTATTTCACTAAAATTTAATTTCAAAAATAAGAGAATAGTTATTGTTATTTTATTCATAGTGTAAAAATATTAAATTTAACCGTTTTTATTTATTATATAATATATAAATACAACTAATAAAATTTCTTTAAAGTAATTAATTAATTTATTAACATAAAAAAATATCTAAATAAAAAATGATTAAAAATTAATTGTATTTATCTTGTTCTGATTTTATCATTAAATATAAAACATTTATTATAAATATATTAGTGATATTCAATTTTTCTTTTGGATAAAATATTTTCTTAATAGAAATTTATTACTCAAAATAATAGAAATAATGTTTGAAGTAAATGATTAAAAATTATTGTTTGTAAAAAAATATATTTATTTTTCTAAAAATTACAAGATTAACATTCAAAATCATTTCGATTAAATTTCATTAATGTTACTACATAATTTATTAGTTTACTTTTATTAATAATATATGTTAATAACTTTCATAAAATCTATTAAATTTCACTAAAATTTCATAATTCCAGGAATCTGTTCAAAATTATTTTTTCAATGATCAATGTAATTTCATTTTGAGTATTTTTTTTATTTTTATAATATCATTTCCATTATCTGTGTTATATAAGAGTTGATTAGTTTAAATATTATTATATAATTTATCAATTATTATTCACATATGTATTTTGATAGATAGATCAGAAGATATCAATCACATCCAATTTATGAAGATGAAATATATTCTGAACTACTGTGCTATTATATGACCCCCATTTAACTCCATAATTACCCTTCACATAAAATGTATTTCCATAGAAAATATCCAATATCCTCCCTATAAATTATTATCACTTCCAACAAGATCACGTCGTACAAACACATAGAAATCCTCTTAAATCCCTCCCAATTTTAACTATACAAGATTCCAATTACCCATTTAAAAGAATATGGATGAAATAAGGTTCTACCGATACTCCATTTATATGGGACCATTTAATGGAATAATATTTCCCTCAATGATTTTAGAGTGTGAATTTCCAAAAAGGTCTCTATAATAATGGTTGTGTCATCTCAACCACATTATCATTGAAAAATTATTTTTATCCCATCAATATGTTCTTCTATGATTGTAATATTTTTAAATTTAAATACTTAATATCATATTCCATCATGTATTTCATAGGAATGTTTCATTATTCATTTAAATATTTTTCATTGATGGATTTATAACCACAAAAAATTTAATGTTATTAAGAATAATTATAATCCACTACAAATTCTATTTTTCGTATATATCAATATTAATTCGATCCAAAAATTTCATCCATTTTCATTTAAGAATCAAAATATGTATTTTCTCATGTGATATTTTTTCATGTCATTTTTATAACTATTCTATTTATTTATTCAATTTTATATGATATTTATCCCTTTATATTATTTTATAACACGATTATGATCTTACCCTTATTGAATCATTAATATATTTATCCCATTTTGATGTCTAATAAGTTTTGCATACGGTAAATCATATTCAAGGGATGTTTCGGATCATGGAATTCCATATAAGATTGATGATTCATGAATATCCACAAAAAGAGACTCAAAAATTATCATTACCTTATATTATATGATTAATTATTTATGTTGTTTTTGTATATAATTTTGGATGATAACATCCTACAATAAATAATTTACATTATTTTATCAATATTATGTTTATTTTAATTGTTTTATTTCAATAAAAACATATTTTACCAAATATTTATTGTTTAGTAAAAATAATTTTTTTTAAAAAAAATTATTTAATAAATTTTTTTGAATAATTAATAAAGTAAAAAAGTGATAAAAATTCCCTTTTCATGGAATTATGCACTTTAATATATTATTTCATTGATTTTTTTATCACAATTAAATTATTTAAAATAAATTACTAATATATATAATCATATAACTATTGTATCATCTAAATATTTTCTTCTGACCTCAAATAAAAATAAAAATTTTATTTGAAATAATTTTTTTTCTAATGATTTCTTATGCATTTTATGTAGTGAAATTAACCTTATTTTTATTAACCTAATAAATTTACTCTCAAATATTTTTTTCATAATTTTAATTACAATATAAAAATATTATATTGTCACATCCATTTATAACATAAAAATACGATTCAAAAGTAAATATTACAATCCATAATAAAATAATTTATATTCAATGAACGTATATTAATATAATTGTTTAATTTTTTTTCAAAATAAATATTATTATTCTATTTGTATTGACTCTAATAGAAAATTTATACATATATAAATATATATTAGCTAACATTTAATAAATAATGGTTGTGGAATACTGTTCTACATACATAATTAATAAAAAATTATCTTCCAAAAAAATTGTTTTTTCCATATCATATAATCTAATATAAAATATAATTTCCCTTATTTAAAAATTCACCAAGAAAGAATGTTGATTTAAATCATATTCAACATGAATCAATTTGGTAAGATGGGTTATTATATATTAATAAAAAAAATATTTACATATTAAAAATATAATAAAAGTTAATATGGTTAAAAATATGTAACAGAATGTGGTTTGAAATTATCTAAATTAACATGGAACATATTCAAATCCAAAAATTGTTATTAAATTGAAAATTATTACCCACTTATCTCAGTAGCCATCCAACACCTACACAACCATGCTTTGATATGATATTATCGTTACACATCATATAATTTATATTTCTAATATAATGTTTTTTGTCCACCTCTAAATGAAGACCAAATCAACACACATGGAGACATTCATACCATTAAAATTCCACATTAACCCCTACATATTTGACCAGATCAATAATCGTTTTCATATTTGGAATCCTTTGGTTACAAAATTGTACCCTATTTTATTTTTTTCTGTGTATTTTAAAGAAAATATTAAATTCTATAAATAGTTTTGGAGAATATATGAAAAAGAGGTATTTATGGTATATGATTTATTGAAATAACACTATTTTAATTAAGTGATATATTTTTCTAAAATTACTATTACTTTTGAATTTTTCATATATCATTTTAACACATTATTTTAAATGATATTCAACCTTGTCTCTCTTAGTGATTTATTATTCATAATATAATTCCTATCCATTGATGATTTTTTACGTCATAAATGTGTAATGTTATTAATAATAAATTGTATCCTCAATAAATTGTATTTTCCCTCTATATCAATATTTTTTTTAAATAAGTTTTATCTTTTTGGTTTTGAAATCTAAATATGAATTATATCATGTTTTCATTCTATATCTCATATCCCAATTTCAAAATGATGTATTTATATTCATTTTATGTTTCTAGAATCAATAATAAAATTTTAAAATAGAAAATGTATTTTCTATTTCATAATTACAAAGTTAATATTTCACTCTACTATTACATTGGATGGATTTTTTCAATATAAAGGTTCCATTATTTAAATTTCATGTCAAATAATTATTGAGAAATAATACATTTCAAGAATTAGAAAATAATCATTAAAGAATTGAATCATAATATATCTACTTATTGAAATGATAAGAAATGTTTTCTAATGATTTTATTAATATTTTCATTTATTTTCCTTTTAAAATCTAAATGATCAATCTCATATTGAGTAAAATTAAAAAAAATATCCTCTATCATCCATTATATAAAACTAATTTTTGATTATTGAATTTTCTCAAAGACTAATCTAACTCTTATAGCAAGGTTCTGTGACACGATTTCAAATGAGAAATGAAAAAAAATTTCATTATATTGTATTTTCATTTTATAAATTATTATTTATTTTTTGGAATATTGTTTAAATTTTATAATTATGTGACATGATGATAATATATAACCATCTAACACATTGGGTTAATTTTTTTATCTCATGAAATAATAATGGGAAACAGGTTTATATGCTTCATCTACTATTCAAACCATGATGTGATACTAAATCGACTATTGTGTGTATGTTGTGATCCCTAATACAATCCGTGAATATTGTTGATATATTTGATACATTATATTATGATTTCTACACACATCATTGTGTTACATCCATTCTATATATAAATATGTTATCTTCCATTGATTGTGATCATTATCTCATGTTGCAACATTGTTATACAATGGTATATGCATCATCATTGGAAATTAGAGAATATTATATCACACCTTCTGGATAATAAAAATTATTCCATGGTAAATTTAATAAACAAAATTCAAAAAAAGATCATGTTTTTTCATATTAATGTGATCAAACATTAATATTATATTGATAATTTTATCCTTTATTGATAATTAAATCTCACCCATTTCTTCCTTTTAGATGGGTAGTTATATTTTTTACTATATTTATAAGGGAATAATATATATATATATTTTTTAGTAAATATTGAATAAATTATATTAAATAACATTTTTATGTAACTAATAATTAAATGTAGACAAACATTAGAGATCAATAATTTTTTTTATTTGTATAATTAATGTATTAATAATAAAAGAAATGTAATTTTAAATTTAAATATCTCACATGGTTTCCATGATATTAATTAAAATATGTGTTTTTTGACCATATAATGGATTGTGGGTTCGGGCAGACTCAATTATGCTATAAATGTTGTTAATTACATTCAGTATTGATATAAATCTAGGATTTATTATTATTGTTATTTTAAAATAATATTACATTGATTTAATCGATATATGAATTATTCTATTGAATGAGAAGAAACTGTGTTTATTAAAAAAATGCTCTATATGGGCTGAAGATATAACTAAGATAAAGGTGTTCTTTCCAGGACAAATATGTGATAAAATTTTATTCTAGTATATAAGAGTTTGATATAATAAGTATTTCTAAAATGATCACAATATAGGGATGATAGTTCCCATTTACGTTGATGAAATATACATATAAGGATCACATGATAGTCAATGTCAACAATTTTTTAAATCCATGATTATATAATGGGAAATATAAATGAATGGTGAATATATGTTTTCTATTATTATCAGATAGAAGGAATGAATGGTGAATATATGTTTTCTATTATTATCAGATAGAAGGAATGAATGACAAATTTGTTTCAAAATTTTAAATTTTTCAAAAAGGAAGACAGTTTTGTAAAGGGTTATTTTTTGTTTTTCAGAAAATTATTTTTTATAAGGATAAATATTTCAAGAGATGATAATGGTAATTAAGTCAATGTGATGGAGTATATGAAAATCATTATAATCCTTTGGTAATTAATACTTATAGGCCCCAATATTGTTCTCTACATTTTTTCAAATCAGGAATCAATGTTTTCACTATGAATCCCATATTATAGTTATGAAAATAATATATTATTTTTTTGATATATTTTAATTTTCAACTATTTTGGAATGGAACATCATAGAATGATTTAATGGGATAAATATACATGCAAGTGCTGAATTACATATTTGATTATAAGTCTACATTATGTGGTTAATTTAATCATAGAGATTTGAATAATTATTTTCATGGAATGATTCCTGATTTTACCTCATTGAAAATGATTGATATTGAATATTTATCGGTCACTCATGTGTCACATAACTTTTACATATGATTTTTCTACCTCACAATATTATAATTGATGAAAATTATAAAATTTCCATAAATTATGAAAAGACGAGGTCTAAAATTATTTGCAATATCCTCTTCATTGAATAATCATATCATAAAAATTTATCAATTTAAGATATGTAAATTTTAAAAATACTAGCCCATATAATTGTGTTTGTCTAAAAAAATTAAATAAGTCATTTTATGATAATGTGATAATATAACAAGTTATATTATATGCGTCGATTTAGTCAATGGGAAAACAATATCCATTTAGAATAATGGCTATTCGATATAATCCCAATCCACCAAATATGATTATCATTCCACAATTAGTGTTGATTATTATATATCCATGAAATTAGTTTAACAACTAGTGGTTTATGAAAATGTGTTATATCTCTTGTTTTTATTCACCTGGGTGATCTATGTTTATCTGTATTACATAAATAAGATATCTATGTATTAATTGAACAAAATGCAGATATATTTGATTATATTAACAAATATTGGAATACATATTTAAGGGATTCATACTAATGAATGGATGATAAATTCATTCGCAGATATTGAAAAATTTAGCCTTTCATTTATAGTAATGGTGAAAGGGGAGAATTTTTTTATGAACTATTTGGTAATAATAAGAGAATAAAAATTTTATGTAATTAATAGTTGAACAATTGACATCAAAATGTTAAAAAAATTCAATGTTTATTTAATATATATATTAAAATTTTAATTTTCTATAAGAATCATTGACAAAAATGAAGCGTCTTGTTGATGATTCATTCAATTAAATCATTGGTATTATAAAAAATATACACCATGTAAACATTGAGTGAATGATGATGGATTAAATTATTAGCTAATTATATGTATTATATATATGGATAGATGATGGTGTTTGTAAAAGCCTATTCATAGGGGGTGTTTCTTAAAAAGTTGAAATATCAAATTTTTATAAAAAAATCAAAACATTAATTTAAGGTCTGATTTATAGACAATTATTGTGTTAAATCCATCAAAAGTAATAGTAGGATAATGAAGATACAGAATATTAGTGTTAAAATATTTAGAGTATTATTTATTTTATGATTAATTACCCATTATAAACATATTTATATCATTTCATTGTGATGAACACATATGGTGGTGAACAGAACACAAAAATATATCAATAGTGTTGGTGGAGTCATATTTTTGTTCTTGATGAACTATATTTGGGGTTAGAATTATATAATTTTTCATCGAAGAACCAATGGTGTAATGTCTTGTATTTTTATATTTGATCAAATATGGTATTTTGGACCTAAATACATCATAATATATTTCATTGATTTTTTGAAACATCATATCAAAAAGTTTCTAAATATGTTTTTTCAAGGTATATGTTGTCTTATAGATAAAATATTATTGACTAAATATTGTGAAATGGGTATAATTATTCATAATATTTCTAAAAAACCTTGTGTGTTATTGGGTTTATGGAAATATTTATTTTAGTTGATGTTGTCTAGAAATAAAATTCTTATTTGTACAATTTTATTGATATTACAATGTGTTTTACATTGAATACATAATATATATCATTTAAATAGTGATATAACAAATATTATATGATGTTTTTGTTAAAATAATATAATATTGAATTGTAAAAAATGTGATCTATGATTGGTAAGGAAGATATAAAAGATATGAATTCTGGAAACTATGTTTGAAAATGAGAAATCTGGTAGTTATAAATTATTTTAATCCACAATGTATATATAATCATATTTATCTATAATTTTAAATTTCATATCACTATAGAGATATACTGAATTTTGAAAGGGATATGTTTAACTCAGATTCGGATAATACTAATGCATCATTCTTTGTTTATAAATTAAACTTGACATAGAATGAAAGAGAATTGAGTTCCTTTTAGACAACATATTAGTGTGTTATGGATCATTTTGAAGATAATAAATCAATTGGTTAATGATACCAATTTTATATTTTATGTAAAACATGTGTTCATATAAGGGATTTTTTTTCACTAAAATGTCACTATGTTTATGCTTCATGGATATGTCATAATGACAGTTAACTAATTGTGCATTTCCAACAAAACGCCCAATATTGTTATTATTTTTATATAATATAGAGTGTAAAAAATTTTATAACTACTAATCTAAAACATTGGAAAATAGTTTTTAAAAAAAATTCAAACACTTGTTTACCTCCCTTCCCCCTTCAAAGGGTGTAGCCCATCATGGGGATTTACAGTGGATTACACTAGAAAATATGGATTATGGTGTTTCTCAAGATAGGTGTTGAGATTATTTATCATTTTTTATGTTGAAGGATGCATCTATATATAAAGAAGATGTAAAATGTTAATTTCTTAGGCATGGAGGGTACTAAAAAGGTTTCCCAGGCCAAGTCACCACATAGCCTCAAGCGCGCCTCCCCGTACGCCAAATGTTTTCGGCATGCAGTGATGGTCTAAAAGTAAATTTTGGGAGACAATAACCTATTTAACATTATAGTAAATATAATAAAATAAATATAATAATATAAACAACATGTAACAATGAATGAATATAGAAAATCATCTATCTTCCAAAACTAGGTACCAACCATAGCCAATAGTAATTTTGTAATGTAATGCTATAAATGACAAGTGAAAAAAACCCAAAAATATTGAAAAATAGTGGTATCCCCAAAATTGATTAGAATCCAGAACAATAAACACATCAATGTATATCCCAATCCTAACTCAACTCACAAGCACTTTCCCTCTTCCCTTATCATGACCTACAAGCATGAAATATGCACGGGTACCCAATGATATCCTAATAAAGGTGAGAGTATAACTCATTAGGCCACCACCCAAAGTGTCAAAATAAAAAAAATTCTAAATAGATAGTTCATGATTGTACTAAAGAAATTAAAAGTACATATTAGAATGTTTGAGTTCCATAAGTTAACAACCCTTACATTAGCTATTACGAAACTGAGTACTAAATTCATTATTTTCATCTTCATAATTACATAATTCATTATAAACAAGTCTTACATGAATTAGGAATTTACATTATTCAAAAAAGAATTCAGTGAATTCATCACTATGAATAAGAGAATAAGTCATGTCCTCACCTAACTATACATCACAACAAATAAATTGTCCTCACCTAGAAACCCTTGTTTGGGTGGAATGAAACCATTAAAGTAATAGACCTATATCCCCATCCCTAAAGCATGCACTATGTGTGGGAGATTAGATAATCTATATATCTTGACATGTGGGCGTAGAACCTCAATCAATAACACACTCTACTAATACATGTGCACATTATTATTTATCCATTCACTAGACACAAACTATATCATAGAAAAAAACCAATAATAATAAAAATCATAATATATAACAATCTACATGGGAATTAATATTATTCCACAACCCATTAGAACATTTTCAGTTTATAATAAATATCCCAACTCCAATTATCATTACTAGATCACTAATCATATTCAACAATTCCATTGTATCAACCCATTTCACATACTCATAAGTTTTTTAATGATTACCCATTTAACAAATTTTTTACTTTACATTCCATTACCAATTTACCATATTCATCATTCCATATGCACTAAATCTCTTAGAAAAATCTAATATAATATATAATCTACTTGAAACTATCTTAATTTACTAGTTAACCCATTTCCATGACTTTCCGAAAACCCATCAATCCATTATCAAATGTAATAAAACTACAAATATATCCTTTTCAATTTAACTAAACATATTAACATGTTCAAAAAGTGATACACATTATCACACATTGATATCTATCTTACTTTTCCAATTACTAGGTCTAGGAATGTTGGAGTACCCCATGGGTGTCCCTAAATCGATCAAATCATCCGTCATGCATCCCAATAAAACCACGAGAGGTTTAAATCATTATCTATATTCCCACTATACTAAATCACACCAAAGGAATCATTGTAGAATAATGGATAACTAAGAACAAAACTAAACTTGAAATAATTTTTGTAAAACTATGGGATATAATTGAAGATCACCTACAACAAATTCAATGACGAAGACAATACAAATTTCTGCTTTAGATATGGATTCAAACACACCTTTAAACCTCAAACTAGAAACCATCTATGAAAGAACATTTTCAGAATTAAAAAGATGATTTTTCTGGATATAGACCCTAATTAAGAAAAGTGAAGAAAGAGGGTGATTAGACTTAATCGAAACATCAATCTGCAATAGTTGACACTCTATATGACCATAAAATGAGAGAGATCGACAATTATAATCTCTTGAGGGCTCTCGATCATCACTAGGGTTGAAGGTTAGGGAAAATGGGAGAAAATTGGGGGAAATTAATAATATTGAAGGGGAAATTTTCTGTTATTTTTTAACTTTTAAAGGGGTGCACAGTTTACCCACACATTTTCATAAGTCCTACAGAAATTGTATGCATGTCACTGTCTGTGGGGAGTTCGGTCTTACACATACCTTGGAAGGCTGAATAGTTTTTAAACCATGTTCCATCAATGATATATTCCTCTATCTGAGGTTTTAAGATTACCCAGGAATGGTTGCATGGTTTAATTAATCTTTTGAAAACCATGTTCCTTGTAAAAGTTGGCTTGGTTTTCCTTCCATTCATGCCCAAAACCACAGGAACAACCTTGAGGCCCCTCATCCCACCCTGAATTATTTCATTATGAAAATAAATGTTATTAAAACCAAAATATAAAAAAGTTAATACCTAAACAATGTTTGAAATCTTACAAAATTTGTTCCTTAAAACAACACATCATCAAGTCGCACTCCCATGAGTCATTGGATTGCAGAAGGAAAGAGATCGATCCATTGGGCATGCATATCTGATTACCTTTCCCACAATTCATCCGAAATTTTTCCATGATTCCCTAAAACTGAAATTATGGATATAGTCTTACCATAGAGGACCTTCTCACTATGATCCATTATACAAACTTGATGCTCTTGAAAGGAAACATCTTCCCAATTCTCTACATCCTCATCATTAATCAAATGAGATGGATTATGATGATACTATAAAAGATGTAAAACACATAAGAAATCAACCATTATACTATTACATATTGGAATATCCAATCGGAAAGCCACCGGTAAGATCATATCCATAATCTCAAGTGGCCCCATAATCCTGGGAACCACCTTACCCTATTTTTGAATCTAACGTTGACCAAATCCTAGAGACACTCTAAGAAACATACTATCTTCCACCATAAACATATGTGACCTATGAAAATTATCATCATATGAATAATGTAATAAATTTCAGAACAAATCTAACCTTTTCCAATGTCTCTTTCATGACAATCATTTTCAAAAACTCGTACACCCATCCACTGACAAACCCAACAAATATCTACATGGTCTCCCATAGAGTTACTCAATGGGTTATATCTAAATAGTAGCCTAAAAACTTTTTTTAGTCAAACTCAACAATTTATAAATGTTTTTTCCTAAATCCACTAAAATCTAGGACACAAACCCCCAAAAAAGCTCCCATTATCTGAATTGTATTCTAATAATGGTCGTCTATTTGTGGTTGATAAGTTTTACTCATAAAAATCTTGGTACTTAAAACATTATATTATCACTTCAAGTAGCGCGATGGGAAATGTGGATCATAGTAAAAAACTATAGTTATCGGGACACCGTGAAACAACACTATTTCTCTATCATATAACACATCCAACTTATCACTAGTGAATGCCTCATTAATAAATAAGAAATTGGCCAACTTAGTTAACTGATCCAAAACTACACCAACTACATAATTCATTTTAGGCAACCTCATAAGAACCACTATGAAGTCCATCATTACATAATCCAACTTCCATAAAGGAATGAGGAATGGTTATAAGAAAATATAATGACTGAGCCTTATACATTAAAAAATTTAGTAAATTATATTATAATTCCCTTATTTACATTCCCAAATGTCTATTCAGTTTAGTGTTTTAGAATATTAGGAAATAATTCAAATTTATCAACCAACAATAATACAAATTCTTTACTAATAAAACGTATCTGTTTCTTCAATAATATAAATGTTTTTACTGAAAACAAGAAGTATTTTCATGAAAAGTCTTTACTAAATTCATCATTTCTTCTAATTTTTACTCAACCATCTATAAACCCTATGAATGAATTATAAATATTTAGATGGGCACAAAAAATGTTCAGTAAGTCACATACAAATAATGATAGATAACATTACTATGTGAATAATTATAAACAGTTGAAATCATATTCACGAAGACATACTTCTCATCCAATAAATATCATATTGTTGCATTGTGAAAACATGAGATTTCCATAAAACATAGAAGACATAAATTACACCATAAAGGAAACATGGGGAGTTACATACTTTAGATTGTAACCCTCAAGGATACCATATTAAATGTAACCCTCACTCTTACATTTCAGTGTAACCCTCATGAACAGCATAAAGTTTAACCATCAGAGTTACACATAGAGTAACCATACGGTCGAAATCCAATATAAACATACCGAATATATTATAAACCCATTAGGGAACCCCACATCATAACATGTCCATGAATATGTGTTCCACATGAAGAATAAACATAAGGGTTACCCATTGAAATAAATGGGTATCATAATCATGTCATAAGGCATAACAAATGACCATATCATTAATGTTTCAATGATAGAATTTCTCCATTACATATATGGGAATACATAAAGTGTAGTAGGCATGGATCCTGATAATTGATGTCTGATTAATGTGGAAACATATAAAAAGAGGTTTTATGAAACGTTATAAATGAACCATTTTAGTGTGTTGTTTTCGAATATATTAAAGAGAGTTTAATGTGGAAAAGGAATATTTTTTTTCATAAAACAAAAAATGAAAAAAGGTAGTTTTTCACAATAAAATGAGTTATTGAAGAAAAATAATGGGGGGTTAAAATAGTTTTTCATGTGTACATTGTTGTGGGTATGAAATTAAGAAGTTTTCTTGATTCGATCATACTTATTAGGATGAATTGGAAGGAAAATAAAATAAAATGAAAATGGATTTTAACTCTTTAATTATCCTCCTCGAGAACCTCTTTAAGGAACTTTATTTTGTCCTTTTGTTGATAACACTAGATATTGGATATAAGAAAGAGTAATTGGAAGGTAATTTGGTTTAAATTAAACAAGCTACAAAGCTTTGAGGTGTGAGGAGAATCAGTAGTGAGGGGTGTAATTTATAGTGTGAGAGAGGGGTGTTGTCAGTCTGGGTTTTTCTCCTTGAACTTCGGGTGTGATTGTATTAAACTAATGATGTTTTTCTGGGTACCCCCTTCCTCCCATAAAAGGGGGCTTTATTTTTATAATAAAAATATCAAAGCCTCAGGGCCGTTGGATGGTAAAAAAAGAGAGGGATGTTTTCCCTTTTTTATATTCATTTGTTTTTATTTTGGCTCAATACTAGGAATATATTGAGAATTATAACTAAATATATTAAAATAATGAATGAGAGTTTGATAATTTGTGGTTACATCAGCCTTAAATCTTCTATGACTCAATAAATCTTGTATTTAGATTATATCATAATTTATTGTATTTCACTATCCATAAGAACTCTAGTATTTCAGACTAATACAAAAAAAATTAATTTATCCATTTTTATACATATATAATTTATAAATGAACTACATTATATGAATATATATTTCTAAAATGTTAAAATTAATTTTTAATTAAAATCATAATTTATTAAAAAATACCATTTTTAAATTTATAATATATTTTATATCACTTTGAAAAATTTATTAATGTATTATAAAATTATCTTATAATCACTAGAAAATAAAATATTAATATTTGAATCTATTTTTTGAAAATATATATTTTTAAAATAATTATATTTTTAATGAAATTTAAAATAAATATTTATGATTCACAAAAATACCAACATTTAGTTTATCACATGTAAAACATTTATTTACTTATTACATGATATAAATATATCATATTTTCATTTTTAATATACATTAATTTTATTTATAGTTTTATTGGTGACATTACTATTCTATTGGACATATTACTATTCATAAGGTCAAGTTACCATTACATCATTACAAATTCCTTTATCTATAAAATTAACACATATTTCATTATAATTTTATAATGAATTAGAAAATTTATTTATATAATGAAAATATATTAACTTATAAGTACTTGGGTTGTTACATTCTCTCACCATTAAGAAATTGCATCCTTGCAGTTTTAATTAATTTATTAAACAATTTAGGGTATCTTTCCCTCATATAAATTTTAAATTCCCATGTCACTTCTTCTAATATGTAGATTATCCAGAAAATTATAACCTGCTGAATTACCATATTCCAAAAAAATTTATGTATATAATTAAGATTATTAATAGGTTTCTTTTCATGGGAAGGGTTTTCATCCAATTGAACTACATCTAGGCTCAAAACCTGAGATGAATCTATAACACACATTCCAAACATCAATGGATGAAAAACATTCTTGCACCTAAAATAAACATATAGGATAAGAATCAAGGTAGTTGATTATTCCATCTTTATCCAAGAATTTGTAAGGTACAATGAACCATTTAATTTACATTCATTTCTTACCAAAAATCATTACTCTTTTCCATGGAGAGATTCTTAGAAAAACATGATCACCTACCTCAAAATAAAAGTATTTCCACATATTATCTTCATAACCTTTCTTCATTCTATGAGTTGTACTCATGTTTTTCAACATAATCTTCAATTTCTCACCAACATCCACTACTAATTATAGTCCCATGAAATTATGTTCCCCAACACCATCCGATGAAGATGGTGTTTGAAACATCATTTTCTATAATGGATAAAATAGATCCATCTTTATACTGAAATTAAATAATTTATTATAAGAAAAATCAACTAAGAAATTATTTTAATCCCTATATCCCTAGTAATCCACTGAAAAGGTCTAATCATGTCATCACATGTTTTAATTTTCTTCTCTAACTGTCGATCTAATTTAGGATTAAAAGTATTTATTAAATTTTATTCTATTCCCAGTGACTTCTAATGCTTTATCCAAAAGTTATAAGTTATCCTGAGGTCATAGTTAGATAAACTGGAAGTAGAAACTCTAGGTTACCAGAAAATATATTTGAGGTGAATTCAATAAATTTGTACCGAAGGCATTGTATCTTGAATAGGAAGAAAATTTTTTTATTTAGTCAGTTGTTCAACAATAACATAAATCAAAATTTCATGTAGATAAGTCATTGGTAGTCCCACTAGAAAGTCCATAGATATATTTTCCAATTTTGTATTTGGATCTAGAAGAGGCTGAATCACCCCATTTGTTAAATTTTTCACTACATTAACCTATTTAAAGGTCATTAATTTCATTGTAAAATATAAAATATCTCTTTTCATTCCATCACACTATTAATACTCTTGAAGGTATCGGTACGTCTTAGTAAAACTAGGATGAAATGAAAATAGAGAACCATGAGATTCACACAATAATTGTTATGTAATATGGTAATCAAAAGGCACAGCTAATATATTCACAAATATCAAAACACAATCTTTATCAACACTAAATTTTGAAAACATAACATGTTTCACAAATTCTAGAATTTCTTAAAACATTCCACCTTCCTTTTATGCTATCACAATTATTTCTGACAAAGACGACTGAGTTGAAACCTAAAAAAATATAGATGAATATTCTACACTATATAATTTAAACCCAAAATTAATCAAATAATTAATCAAAAGTTGTTGTTCAAAATGTGTCATTGTTAATGGTGTATAATTTTTTATATTTAAGGACTACACCACTTTTTTTCTTCTCTAGCATGGGAATTTATCAGTAAATTATAATCCTTTATCAATTAAATCAATCTTATATACCTCATGTTTAATTCCATATGATGGAATATATAATTTAGATATTTATGGTGTGTTTATATTTCACATTTGGATCTACATAAATGATGCATCCAAATTTTCAATGTCAAAACCACAAAAAATAATTATAAATCATGTGTGGGATAATTTGACTCATGAGGTTATTGTTTTCATGAAGCATTAGTAATTACAAGATCATTCTGTATCAGAACACAACCAAACCCCTTAAATGAAGCATCACTGAAGAAGAAAAATCCTCTATTTCTGAAACATAGGCCCAAGACTAGATCATTCACAAATATCTTCTTTAGTTATAAAAAAATCATCACGATTATTTTTCCATATATATTTAACCCATTTTTATGTTAATACACATAGCGGGATTGATAATAGTGCAATATTTTTAACAAAGTATCGAGAATAACATGCTAATACTAGAAAACTATGAATCTCTATAACATTTGTATTTCATGTCCATTCATCCCCCATATTTGTTTTCGAGGGATAAACTATTATTTCATCCTTATTTACAGTGTTCCCAATAAAAGAAATATATTGTATCAAAAAATCACATTTGCTAAATTTTTTGTATAACTTATTTTCATTGAGATGTCGTAGGAAAATCATTAATTGTTTTCATGATCCTCATATCGTTTGGAAAAGACCAAAATATAATCAATAAAAAATAATCTCCAAATATTCATAGATTATTCTATTCATAAGATCCATGAAAAAATAAATGGAATTTTTAAAACCAAATGGCATAACCAAAAACTTCTAATGCCCATATCTAGTACACAATGTTATTTTTGAAATTTAATCCTTTTTCACATTCATCTGATGGTACCTTGTTCTCAAGTCAATCTTGGAAATATAATGATCTATCTAGAGCTGATCAAACAAGTCATAAATATGAAGTAATATATACTTATTCTTAATAGAAATTTTATTAAAATATTTATAACCAATGAAAATTCACAAGGAACTATCATTATTTTAGAAGACATAATAGATGAACCCCATGTGGATGTTCTAGAAAAATGACGCCTTTACTAAGAAAATCTTGAAAATTATTTTTCAATCCAAAAAGCCAACATGATCCATTCGTTAAGGGGCTTTTGAAATTTCCATAGAATCCTGAACTAGGGCAATAGTAAATCAAACATGTTGGCCAGGTAATTCACCCAGAAACACATAAGAAAAAACATCATTGTATTCATTTAGAACTAAAATATCTTTAATCTAAATATTTCTGTTGTCTCCAACAATATGTACAAGAAAAAATAAATTTCTATATTTTAAAAGTATCTATACATCATGATATGATATCAAATGTAAAGGTGAAATCATGATTACAAAATTGAACTATTTATTTAAAACAACTTATTTATATTGACAATTAATAATAGAATGATAAATAAAAAGTTAATACAGACCCAAAATAACATCAAACTCTACTAAATAAAAAACAAATAGGTTTTCATGTAATGAATTTAAAAACATAACATAGATATTTTTTTAATCTAAGTTTCATACAATGTTCCCCTCTACTCTTTTAACCATATGTTTCAATGTAATTTCATGAGGTGAACATTCTAATTTACAAAACAAATTATCAGAAATATATGAAAGTGTAGACCTCTTATCAAACAAAACATTATAAAATAGTGAGTAAAAAGACATGGTGCATGATACCACTTAATTAGATGGCCCAACATCTACTGACATTGTCACAATAGATTTCATTTCATCTTTCAACATAAAATATTTATAATTCACAACATTCAGATATTAATTTATATAGGAATTTTCATAATCTACATATCAGCACAATTAAAACACATTACATTTTTCATATCAGAGTGAATATTAAGATCCATTTCATTGAAATACCATGAAATATGTCAAACATAGAACATAAAAAATACTTCACAGTTTTGATAAAGAATTACCTATGGCACTTTTTACCACACCTTTCATAAAATAGAAACTGGGCTTTCATACATTCTGATTTCACTAACTAACTCTTACCCATATCAATATACCTAGATCTCTTCAACTATTTTTTTTCAAAGAACATGTGATAATCAAAAAATTCTATTACTATACTCAGTAATTCAAACATGTTTCTCATAAATTTGGAATTCATTCTTTTACAAATCCCTATGGTATCTTGGCTTCAAACATCCATCCAATGGCCCGAAGGCCTTCATTTTTATTGATTTTCTGATAATCCACCTTTTAAGGGGTGATGTTGAACCCTTAAATGGCCCGTATGTGTTAGTGTCACATGTACCATAGGACGTAGAGGAATTCATTAACCTTTGGCTTCAAACATGACATATAACAAACACTATCTACTTAAAACTGATCCTCCCCTGCATCGTTATCGGGAAACTAGCACTCCACCTTTTCATGGCGGTTCGGATCGGATTTCCCGTTCATGCACAGTCTTATCCCGGTAGAAGGTGTCATACCCTCTCATTCATGCAATCCATTTAGATTTTACTATGGTGAAATCTCTATTGCTCATCCTCTTTCTGGAGCTTTTTCTTTTAAGGTTTTCTGGTTTGCATCTTCACTTAAGGTGGCCCGATGGCCTTGAGATGGCCTTAATGCCTTAGTAAACTGAAGGCCTAGGTGGCCCAAAGGCATTAACGAACTCAGGGACCAAATATGTGGCCCGAATGCCCCATTGAGGGAATAGTCTCGTCTACTATAGTGCCAAATAGTGTGTGTTATAGTTCCTTCTACAGTACCTGCAACAGTACTGCACAGTTCCACTACAGTCCCAATTACAATACTGCTACAGTACCTACTACATTACCACTATAATACCCCTACAAAATATTCTTCTATCTGGATTTCATCCCAGGTTATCCAGATGATCTTACGGAGTCCTCACCAACTAGGTTGAGGCTCATGTGCATCATGGCTTCAATCATGATTAAAAACTATTGATTTTACTCTCAATGTATCGAATAATATTTGGATTTACCATTCCAACCAGGATATGTTTTCTTCATACATGTGCAAAGATTCCTCATATATTTGATACAATTCAAGGAAATATTTTTCTATTCTATGTTGAACAACCTTAGGAATATATTTTCCAATGAATATTTTCTTAAATTCATCCCATTCCATGGCATCAACCTCTTACTATTATTGATATTCCTTACCATTGACCACCACTGGTCAAATTCACCAAGAAAATTATATATATATAGACTAACCATTTCATTATCTGGGACATCATGACATAAAATTTCTTTTCATGGGCTTTAATCTACCATTAGACAAATATTTATTTAGAATAAACATAGAAATAATGTGATTTTTATCTCATAAAATGTTCCATTAACGTCATTTTATTTTTTGATAGTTCTAGTTGTTCTATTGCATGTATGTGGTGGCCATTTATAGCCTATATGAATTGATCCATCACTGTCACAAACTGCTTCCTTCTAATCACCACCTATCCAGGTTGTAGATTCATGAATATATTAGCCTCTTAGATCCTTCCTATATCAAATGTACTAATTCATATATGGAAAAATATTCAGAAGAGAAATATTATAGATGAATCAATATAGTAATATTAAAATTCTATATCATTTCAATTCAGAAAAAAGTTAAAACTAATTTTTCATATTTTATTAAAATCAACATGAATCCCAAAGTTATCTGAACCATGATATCATACTAACTATAAGAAACCAGACTTAGACATTACATAATGGATTAAATTACTTTAGAATTCACTTATTTACATTAATAATATTATTTTTAGTTTATATTTTTAGAAAATTTAGACATTATTCATTCATATCAACCTATAAGCATACAATGTGTGAACTAATAAAAATATAACCATTTGTTGAATAATACAATATTCTTTAATAAAACATGAACTCTTTTCATGAAAAGTCTCAACAAAATTCTTCTTGGCTTCTCCTTTTCTCTTACCCATCCTTAAACACTGTGACAACAATTTAAAAATTCGGCTGCAGAAAAAAATCTCAGCTATGGAAATAAAAAGAATGAGAGAAATTGTTAGTACATGAATATTAATAAATATATGAATTCATTTTCACAAATACATACTTCTCAACCAATATATATCATATAGTTAATTTGTGAGAACATGATAATTCCATAAAACATAGAAAACATAAATAATATCATAAAGTTAATGTAGATAATTACATACTTTATATTGTAAGACTCATGACTACCATATGATTTGTAACCCTCACGACTTCCTCAAAATATAACCCTCATGGCTACCTTAGGTTGTAACCATCATAGTTACAATTAGAGTTAACATATGGTCGACAACCAATATAATGATAGCCAATTCATTGGTCAACTATTTGGTCACAACCATCACAAAATGACTGTGAATATGTGATCCACAAGAAGAACAAACATATGTGATACCCATGGAATGAAATTGATATCATAATAATATCATATGGAAAAAATGAGAATATCATAAATGTTTCATTGAATGAAGGGATTGAAAACATAAATTGACATTGAAAAGGGATTAACAATTGATGTCTCATTTAAGTGGAAATATGTAAACATTGTTTTTTTTTAAACATTTGAAACGAATCATTTAGGGTTGATTTGGATTAATATTAACGATAATTTAAATTTGAAAAGGAATATTTGTTTTCCTAAATCCAAAAATCAACCCAGATAGTTCTTCATGATAAAATGAGTGGTTTTAAGAAAACAATAGTGGAATAAAATAGATTTTGTGGTGAACTATAAAGCGATTAATAAATCGAAATTTTCCCTTGAATTGGGTTTCCTTATCAAGAATAATTGAAATGGAAATAAAGAAAATGATTGTGGATTTTACTCGTTCATTTTCCACCTTTTGAACCTACTTAATGCCCATTGTTTTGGATTTTTTGTGAGACCAGTGGGTCTTGGATGCGGTGAAGAGGCTTGGTAAGTGAATTGGGCTGAAATTAATCAAGCTACCATGTTTCGAGGTGTGACAAGAATAGGTGGTGAGGGGTGATATTTATATAATAGTTGGGAAGGGATTCTTCAATATTATATTAATTAGATTATGATTTTTTCTCAAGATTATTAAATGATTGAGAATTATCACTATATAAATTTAAATAATAAACTAGAGTTTGATATTTTGACCTTACATTAGTCTTACATCACCAATGACTCATCTTAAATTACCATAGTTCACTAAAAACAAAAATTTATAGGATTTCAGAAAAAACCCAAAAATTCACCCTCACCAATTTTTAATGTGTAAAATAAAAAAATGATCTCCATTTTTGGAAACTAATTTTTTAAATATGATAAACTTAAATTTAAATTTAAATAATTATTTATTCAAAAAATAAAAATTTTAAAATTATAATTTACTTTATAAAAATTTTAGAAAATTAATTAATATCTCATAAAATTATCATATATTCATAATAAAATTGAAAATTCATTTATGGATATATTTTCTGAATTTTTTTTAAAATCCTTATATTAATTATTAAATTATATATAAACCTTTTTGATTCACAAAAATACCAACACATAATTTATCACATTCAAAAAAATTATTTAATTTTTCCATGATATAAATATATCATATATCCACTTTTAAGATACATTAATTTTATTTATAGTATCATATTTGAAGATATTACTCAATTAAAATGATTAATATTGCTTAGGTGAAGTTTCTATTCCATTAGTATAAATTTCTTATATTCTATCAATACCACTTATTTCATTGTAAATTTTCTAATGAATTTGAGTATTTAATTCCCTAATGAAATGAAATTATTTTATAAGTACTAGGGTAGTTACACAAAATAACTGGGGGATGATTCATGACCTTCAGCTACTGACAGGTAAGGCATCATGCCAAAAAACCAACAAACTCTTTCTTCATTATGAGCCACAGATACTGCCTATGAAAATAAGAATACAACTTACTCAAATGAGGATGCATTTCCCACTCCAATTAATGTAATTCATGAATCAAATCTTCTTACGATCAAACTGACACAACCACACGTCCACACATACTCACATTTTTACCATCATTGACAACCTGAATAGAAGGTGACTACCCAAATTTCTGTTGATCCTTTATAAAAAAAACACTCTCCATCAGCAATTAGAATATACTTAACATGATATTGAATAATAGAATCAACTGGTATGGACACAAGGGTTTTCTTCTTGTTCCCATACCGCACCGCCATGAACATCCTAGAAAATAAGGCCATCACTCTCCACTTAGATTTGGCTTCATAAAACACTTAATTCTGAGTCTCTCAACTCAGACCATCCTCAACAATATTCTATTTTCTTGGTGTATAAACTAGATCAATGTAACAATGCCTTATGTGTTATACCCCTATTCACTTCCAAAGATTCAAATTACATTGGGATAAGATATACTAATGAATTTTATTATTGGTAAACACTATGAAACACACTTCCAACAAGTAGTTCCTATATTAAATGAATGCATAACAAATCCAAATTAAGATCAGGAGTAGTGTAATTTCATTAATTATTCCTCATAAACATTAAACATGGGATA
Organism: Viscum album; assembly: GCA_963277665.1. NCBI lineage: Eukaryota > Viridiplantae > Streptophyta > Magnoliopsida > Santalales > Viscaceae > Viscum > Viscum album. The sequence continues at coordinate 1,341,613,671 of OY728136.1, forward strand.
CATTAATTTAATATCATTAGTGGGCATGAGAAAATAATAATGGTATAAGATAATATTTAAACCATATGAATTCTATACCCAATCAACTAATGATTATAAATCATGATTCATGGTATAAAACAATTTTAATACAACTGAATTTAGTCCTAAGGGTGTGGAATCCAAAAAAACATATTATGATACATAATATAATTTCATATATAGAATAATATGTCATAGTTTCCTGGAAAAATCATATGAATAAAAAATCACTTCTAAAAGATCATTTCCATGCCTTTATTATATTAGATTACAAATTCTGATAGTTCATTGGGATATCTCCCTATTCCCTTTTCATTCATGATGTTTGGACTTTAACATTGGATTGGGTTTAAATAACATTCTATTTTCATTCATTTTGAGGAGAGTACCATATTAGATTGGGTTCAATCCCTATTATCTTTCAAATCATCCATGACATATTAGTATTTGAAAAATTCATTGGGAGAGAATATAATTTCATGACCACAACATATATAATTTAATCCATTCATATGTATTTCATATGATCATCAAAAAATTCATCATTTCATCATAGAATAATTAACATGTGGAAATGAATTCAGTTTCAAGAAGATTTTTATTACAAATCAACATCATATTCCCTCAAATGAAATACAATGGATGTAATCACTAGAAAATACCCCCTATAATAATGCTATTCTATATTGTATTATAAAACAGATGGAAAAATAATTATATAAAATTATTATGAAAATAGTTCAGAGAATTAAAGAGAACATCAAATTCAATTTATGATCATAATATATATATATTTACTGTAAAATATGATTTTTTTTTGAAATCACGGAAACATGTAATGGAAACATAGAAACGAATCATTGAAATAATGGTGACAAATACAATCATTTTATAACATAAATAATATATTATTTGTATACATTTGTGTACAAAATAAAAAATAATAATTTATGGAAGACTTTTAATGATTCAATTTGAAACCATTAAATATAAAATCATAAATATTTTTAAATGAATTTACACAATCATTATTAAATAGATAATAAAAAATATGAAACTATTTAAAAAAATATATTTATAGGCAATAAAAATACTCTTGACCAAAACAGAATAAATATAATTGGATTTCTATAAAAAAATTCTATTATTATTTTTGAGTAAAATAGAAACATGAATTGGGAGAATACAATGAAACCATAGATAAAATTTTTTGAGGATAATAAAATACATGTTTTTTAATATATATATATAGGATAACATTTCACCATTGTTTATTTTTATATATAGAATACCAATTAAAAATGAGACTGAAACACAAAATCTTACCTCATGAGCCATATTTAATAATTCATGCCACATCATTAACTATAATAAATATAGATTTATAATAAATATACATTAAAACTATATAAATAATTATATTATTATATATTATTTATCAATAACCAATATTCACCCATTTAATAATAAATTTTATCTAAAATCTACATTTTGGGGGTTAAGTATTTTGTTTTTTACAAATATTCTAGTTTGAGTACTCCTGTAAATTTACATTAGTCTTTGATTCATGATAATTAGAATATAAATCATCGGATAAATAAAATATTCACTCATTATATAATATTTTATGGGAAATTCATGTAATGTGTTGGTGAGGAATGAATTTCATCTCCTCATAGTGCTGGTAGTCTAAAATACATGAGGGACATTATTTCATTTTAAAATGAATGAAAATAATGGAAAATAAATAATTATATATATTAATATATTCCTAACTATATTTTACATAAAACATATTTAAATTAAATCCATAAATATAAAAATTCATGTGTGGATGTTATAAAAAAATGAAACTTGTCGCTTTATAGATATTGTCATTCGTATGTGTGCTTCAGTAACTCCCAAATTTTCTATTCAATATCAAAGATATATAAAATTATTTAAAAATAAAATTAAATGAAATTATATTATACAAAATAATTTTTTTATATTAAAATTATTATCATTGTTTTAATTAATGTGGAGTACTAAATAACGTTAAAGAACTCGGTTAATGTGATTACCAAATCAGTGAGTATCATCCTTTTATAGGATTCTTAATCCTTCTTCCTATGGTATGTTTTTAGAACATAAAATTTAAGACATGGGGAGGAAATATGGGAAGAGATATCAGAAATAAAATTCCATGATATATAGCATAATTAGTGTAGATAAGTTAGGATTGGTCAATCCATTTATAGTTTATAAGAGTGGTACCCTTGTAAAATTTTAGGACAATATAATAATATGAAGACTTTGTTATGTGATTTTTCAACCTAATAGAAATTATTTAAAATAAATGAATGTATAATCTCATCATCCATTTATATAATCTATTTTAGTCTTGATATATAGATTTTTTAATCATTATCAATAATTTTACGCCTGCTGTGAAACAATTTAACCCTTACCATTAAAACAATATTTTTTATTACAAAAACTATTAATTATGGAAAAAATTTATATTTATTTTTTATATTGAATATTTAGAATGAAAATATCAAATATATTTTAAAATATTTAATTCCTAGATGTGGTAGAAATTATATTTAAAAAAATTATTGAAAATTAAACACAATGTTATTTCATTAAAATTTAATTTCAAAAATAACTGAACAGTTACTGTAATTTTATTCATAGGGTAAAAAAATTAAATTTAACAAATTTGTTTGATTATATAATATATAAATACCACTAAAAAAATTTCTTTTAAGTAATTAATTTATTTATTAATATAAAAAATGGATAAATAAAAATAGATTAAAAAATAATTGTATTTACCTTTTTCTGATTTTATCATTAAATATAAAAAATTTATTATAAATATATTAGTGATATTCAATTTTTCTTTTAGATTAAATATTTTTTCTTAATAGAAATTTATTACTCAAAATAATAGAAATATTGATTGAAGTAAATGATTAAAAATTATTTTTTGTAAAAAAAATATTTATTTTTCTAATAATTACAAGATTAACATTCAAAATCATTTCGACTAAATTTCATTAATGTTACTACATAATTTATTAGTTTATTTTTATTGATAATATATGTTAATACCTTTCATAAAATCTATTAAATTTCACTAAAATTTCATAATTCATGGAATCTGTTCAAAATTATTTTTTTAATGATCAATGTTATATCATTATGAGTATTTTTTTTATTTTTATAATATCAATTCCATTATCTTTGTTATATAAGAGTTCATTAGTTTCAATATTATTATATACTTTATCAATTATTATTAACATATGTATTTTGATAGATAGATCGGAAAATATCGATTACATCCCATTTATGAAGTAGAAATATATTTTGAACTACTGTGGTGTTATATGACCCCTGTTTAACTCCATAATTACACTTCACATTGTCACGACCCATCCTCGGGGCTCGTGCCGTGACTACCCCAAGACCGCCTTCCAATGTCCAGGGGCTGGCGACTAGCACCAAGGCGTAATTCCTAGTAAAAAGGGAAGGCATTTCCTTTGTAAAGTAAACAAGCACCATAGAGAAAGAAAGTAGTAGAAGTAAACACTAAGTAAAAACTAAGTACAACAGTAAGTGCGGAAAAGTAATTGGGCCAGAATACAAACCCAAATTGAAAGTAAAGTACAACTGGAAAGGGAAAACAACAACGGAAAGTAAAGCCACAACTTCGAGTCATCCACTGGAAGTCCCACCTGAAGGGTGAGAACAGATAGCCTCCACGGCTCCTCGGGTCCAGCCGTCCGCTCCGAGAACGTCCCGCCCAGTGGTCCACCTCCAGGTATCGTCCTGCTCTGCAAGCCTCAACCATGATCAGCACTGTCCATCGTCTGCAACCAACACAATGTAGTGCGGGCATAGCCCGTGAAGGGGTGAGTATAAGCTACTCAGTAGGGACCCCGAGACCCCTGAAGGTCTCCCCTAATCCACAAAGGATAATCCACAAAGGAAAGATACAATCACGAAGTAACATCCGACACTACTTAGGTATATGCCCATACATATACCTAAGTCATCAATTCTCGTTCGGCTCCAACATCCGAGCCCAAGTACAAGCCAGTCCACACAGGAAACCATTACCCATTCCCCACTGGAAATCATAACGTAAATCCACATAGGATAGCACAACACAATCCACATAGGAAAGGAATACAGGATTCATCTCACACAGGTATACTTCTTCGTATGACTATAGAGGTGATTAGATATAGCCACTGATTCATCTAAGTCATCGGACGCACAAAGGATCGATAGGTACTAACCCCCACAATGACCCATAAAATATCTGACCCACACAGGATCGATAGATAACTAACCCCCGCAATGACCCACACAGGATTAGACCCACACAGGATCTGTAGGCGCTGGCCCACACAGGACCGCTGAGCGCTGACCCACACAAGATCTGACCCACACAGGATTGGTAGCACTGATCCACGTATGATCACTGAGTGTTGTAGTCGTCGTCGTCGAATCCACTGAGGATCTCTGTACAGTCGTCGTCGTCGTCGCAGTCGCTGCCACCTCTAGGATTCTCGCACATTGCAAGCTCGTTTGGGAGGGTCCGCTCCACGAGCCAAGGGTCCGATACATCAACTGACACAATGTTTGGATTTGATTTATCGAAAAGTTCCCTATCTTCAACAGGAACTCAACGCGACAGAAGGCGCGTCAATCGGATGCCCGGTCTGAGAGTTATTGGCTTTTTCGTCCCAGGGGCCCAATTGGTTTTTAAGTCAAAACCAACCCGGCCATTCTCCACCTACATCCAAACCTCGAGCAGAGTAATCCAAAAGATCCGTCTCACTAAGAGGAATCCATCAAAGTCGACAGTATGTCAATCGGACATCCGGAACTCAAGTTATAAGTGTTTCCGCCCCGAGGGCTCGGTTGGTTTCGTGTACGAACCAACCGGGACAAACCCAAAGTACTTCGAAACCTTGATTGTAATATACCTAAACGACCACCTCAATCCAAGGATCGCTACGCAACTGACGGTACGTCGATCGGAGGTCTGCACCTCCTGTTATGGGCAACGGACTGAAGAGGTTCGGTATTAAGGGGTTCGGGCCCGGTCCGACCCGACCCGATACCCCCAGGGTCGGCCTGAACCGGGCCGACCCAAACCAGGTCCGGGTCCGTCCTGCTTGGGCGCGGCTCGGCCCGGCCTGGCTGGGCGCGACACACTAGCGCGCTGGCCTGGGGCTCGGCCGAACGGCCGAGCCGTTCGGTTGCGGGGGCGCTGCCCCCGCTTGAAGAAATCGGGGGCCCTTAATGGGGACGATCAGCTGGCCAGCCGGGGGTTTGTAACCCCCGGCTTTTCCCCTGACCGGCTGGTCCCCCCTGCTCCAACGCCAGCAGCCTGGAATCGGCCGCCGGTCTCCCTACTCTGTCGTGGCCCAACTCCGGTCGTGGTGCTTCGTAGTTATCCGGTGAGGCGCGACGGGGCCACATCATAGGTTTTTCTTCAATGGCGTGGCGCGACGGCGCCTCTCTTTTGGTTTGTCTTCAACGGCACGACGCGATGGCACCGCGCTTTTGGTTCTTCTTCAACGGCGTGGCGCGACGGCGCCACGCTTCTCCTTTCCTTACCAATTCCCGCGCGGTGCTTCGGCACCGCGTTGCCTTGCTCGTGCCACAACAATCAAACCAATAAGGGAGAGGGGGGTCGGTCGTGTTCGTGCGGTCCGACCTCATCCCGTTATTGAGAAAGCAGGCGGATCAAAAGAAAAGGAGGTACGACAGATGTAATCACGAAAAAGAAACGCATAAAACCCCTAACTCAATGTTTTCGTCGAACGAGCGTTCGTCGCAGAATTAACCGTTGCGGAAGAAAAGGATCGCCGCGGAAGAAGAGGATCATTGCGGAAGAAGCGTCCCAGGAGGAACGTCGTTGGCGTTAGGTGATCCCCGAGGAAGGAGTCTCTCGCCGTCGTCCCCCGTCAAAGGTTGGTGTTCTTCGTCGGCGGCGGTGCGTTCTTCGCGTTCTTCGTCGAAGAACATAGAAGTTCCTCAAGGCTTCTCTTTTTCTCCCAAAGGCTCCCACAACCAGAATTCCAACCCAAAAATAAAATAAGAGTTGTCTTATTTTATTAAAGCACATGCCAAGGTTTGAAATTAAAATGAAACGAAACAAACAATTAATTCAAATAATTAATTGTAATGATTAAACCGCCCATATTAATGAGGTGTTTCTTAGCCATAATAAACGCACGGTTGAATTCATTAAAAAAAGAAAAGGGGTGTGGGTGCGTTACATAGAAGGAAAGAAACGGTGGGGCTCGTGCGGGCCCCACCTCAAAAATATCCTACCATGTGGGTAGGATATTGTGGATCCCACCTTATCCGCTTAACTTAGGTTAAGCTGCTTTAAGTAAAATAAAATAAAAATGTAGCACCACTTTAATTTTATTCTTTAACATAACCCCAAAAAAATTAAAAACCACACCCAAGCAAACGCAACTCTTGAAAAGGTGTTTTTAAGAAATTATCGGTGCTACGATTCCATTGGTGCCCTCAGAATTCGATTACGAGCACTGGTTCAAAAGTTATAAAATCCCGCTCGTTCGCTCACTGAACATACCGAAGCTAAACTTCAGAAAAAGATTTCGGGAACACCGGGCCTCGGAATCAGGTGCCTTCAGAAACTGGGTTCTTGTAAAATTCCGAAGAAAATTAAGAAAAAAAAATTTCCTTGAATTTTAGGGGTCTTTACATTACTCCCACCTCAGGGTTTTACGTCCCCGTAAAGATACATCAGAAACTAGGCAAACAAATGTGGGTACTGAGCACGCATCTGAGCCTCCCGCTCCCAAGTGCTCTCCTGGAGGTTCCCGTGCTTCCATCTAATGTGCACTAGAGGAATCGACCGTCCACGTAGGACCTGCTCCTGTCGATCCTCAATCTCCACTGGGACCTCCGCAAAAGTCTCCCCATCATCAACGTCTAGCTCCTCGTGGTCTATGATATGTGTCGGGTCGTGCACGTATCTCCTCAACTGGGATACATGGAAGACGTTGTGCACCCGGTGCAACTGAGGTGGTAGAGCCAGGCGATAATCCACCTCACCAATCCTGCTGAGAACCTGGAATGGTCCGATGAAGTGTGGAGACAACTTGCCGCCTCGGCCAAATCTCTGTAATCCATGTCGAGGTGAGACCCGCAAGATGACGTGGTCACCATCCTCGAACTCTAGTGACCTCTGCCTCCTGTCAGCATAAGACTTATGTCGGCTCTGAGCTATCCTCATCTACTCCTAGATGACCTGGACCTTCTCTGTAATGGCCTAGACCATCTTTGGTCCCACTAGTGATGACTCCCCAGGATTTGTCCAGCAGAAAGGAGATCTGCAAGGTCGGTCGTACAACGCCTCGTATAGTGCCATTCTGATGGTGGAGTGGTAACTGTTGTTTTACGCGAACTCCACCAAGGGTATGTGGTCCTCCCAGCTACGACTAAAGTTGAGGACACATGCACGGAGCATGTCCTCGAGGGTCTGAATGGTCCTCTCCGTCTGACCATCCGTCTGAGGGTGAAAGGCGGTGCTCAGAGGTAGTTGTGTCCCGAACTCCTCCTCCAACCCCTTCAAAAGCTGGGAAGTAAAGCAATCATCTCTATCGGAGACGATAGATGATGGAACACTGTGAAACCGTATAATCTCTTGACCGTAGAGGCGTCTCAAGCTCTCCACTGAGATCTTCTCTCTGATGGGTAAGAAGTGATCCGACTTGGTGATTCGGTCGACAATCACCCAAATGGAGTCATGACCTCTATAAGTTCTTGGAAGTCCAGTCACTAAGTCCACAGATATGTCATCCCACTTCCACTCCGGGACCTCCAAGGGTTGTTCCAAGTCTTCTAGTACCTGGTGCTCTGCCTTCAGCTGCTGGCAGGTGAGGCATCGAGAACCGAACTCTGCCACAACCTTCTTCATGCCCGGCCAGCAGTGCTGTCGTCTGAGATCCTGGTACATCTTCACTACGCCAGGATGTACCGCCAAAGGGGAAGTGTGAAACTCTCTCAGCACCTCCTCCCGTAAAGCAACTAGTACCAAGGTACGTCCTCTAAAAAGGATATCGTTCTCTCCTCCTACAGAGAAACCATCAGGTGCTTATCCTGAGGATATCTGCGCACGCAACGTCTCACAATCAGCGTCCCCACGTTGTGCTTCTCTGACCCACTGCAGTAGTGGAGGAGTGACTGTGAGTGACTGAAGGAAGGCTGCTCCATCTCTATCCACAAAGGATATCTTCAAAGCGGCTAGCTGCTCTGTCGCCTCCTCAAGTAGCTAAATTCCCATCCTCCTGGTGAGAGAATCAGCTACTACGTTCCCCTTCCCAGGAGTATAGACTATCTCAAAGTCATAGTCCTGGAGGATCTCAATCCATCTCCACTGTCTCAGGTTTAGTTCCTTCTGTGAGAATATGTACCTGAGACTCGGATGGTCAGAAAAGACTGTAAAACGCTCGCCCATCAGGTAGTGTTGCCATGTCTTCCGAGCGAAGACCACTGCTGCTAACTACAGGTCATGGGTAGCATAGTTCTGCTCATATGGCCTCAACTGACATGATCCATAGGCGATCACAGCCTGCTCTTTCATCAGGACACATCTGTGTCTGGTCCCCGATGCATCGCAGTAGACTACGTACCCTACTCCTTCCTCTGGCAACCTAATGATAGGTGCGCTTGTCAATCTCTGTCTCATCTCCTGGAAGCTCTGCTGACATCTGTCTGACCGCACAAAGGGTTTGCCCTTCTTCTTCAAAGTTGAGAGTGGTTCCGCAACTCTGGATAAGTCTGGCACAAATCTCCGGTAGTATCCAGCTAGACCTATGAAACTCCGCCCCTCTGTCACGCTCCTGGGTGGCTCCCAAGCTAGCACTGCCTCGATCTTCGCAGGATCCACTGCAACTCCCACCTCAGAGATGACGTGTCCCAAGAAGTAGACCTCACGTATCCATAACAGACACTTCGAGAGATTTCCATAAAGCTGGTTCTCTTGGAGTGTGTCTAGTTAAAGCCGAAAGTGGTAGGCGTGCTCCTCCTAAGTCGTCGAGTATATCAAAATGTCGTCTATGATGACCACTACAAATCGATCGAGATATTGCTAAAAGATATTGTTCATGAGGCCCATGAACACTGCGTGAGCATTGGTTATGCCGAAGGGCATAACCAATATCTCATAGTGGCTATACCAACATCTGAAGGTCGTCTTCTGCATGTCCTTGTCCCGAACTCTGAGCTGATGATAGCCCGACCTGAGGTCTATCTTCGAGAACCACCATGCTCCCTTGAGCAGATCGAAGAGGTTGTCAATCCTCGGTAGCGGATACATGTTCCTCACTGTCACCTGGTTCAAGCGAAGATAGTCGACACAAAGTTGCAAACTCCCATCCGCCTTCTTGGCGAACAATATCAGGGAAGCCAAAGGTGAAACACTGGGTCGGATGAATCCCTTGCCCTGTAAGTCCTACGACTATACTCATAGCTCTTGAAGCTCAGCGGGGGCCATCCGATATGCTGGAGTGGATATCAGGGCTTTCCTGGGGTACATATCAATATAAAATTCTACCTCTCTGCGAGGAGGTAGTCCTGGAACGTCGCCGGGACAAACGTCCTCATACTGATCCACCACTACTGGAAACCCAGGACACCGCACATCAACTGCTCCTATGATGAGGCTAGCCAACTGATTAGTGATGGGTTTTCCTCTACTCTATATGAGTCCATCTTGTGCTGCGAAGGCTCCCTTCTCACCAGTGAAGGTGAACCTGCTCCCGTCGGTGCGTACACATCGCCCCTTGTGCCTAATACTGGAAATCTGAGCATGGACTGTTGATAACCAATCCATGCCCAAGATGACGTCGTAAGGCCTCGACGCCGCTACAAGAAGATACCAGCCAAAACTCTCACCTCCTAGAGTATGCTCATACTGCCGGAACCAGTGTGTAATCGTCGAGTCTGCTCATGTAGGAGTCTCTAGCTGTAAGGATCGAGCCAATGGCTCTGTCGGAATATCTGAGCTCCAAACAAGGGAAGTGACTATGAAAGAATGACTCGCTCCAGTGTCTATAAGAACTGCTGAAGTGGTGGAATAGACACAGATAGTACCTCGAATCATCTCGGGCGCACCGTGGTTGTAGTTCTCCGCTGCCTGGAGCTGTGCCTCTCTCTACCCTCCAGCTCCCTGTGGTCGGGGTGGACCTCCTGGGGGTGGTGGTGGTAGAGCCTCAAAGCGTCACCCACCACCTGCTGATTGGCCAGCTCCTCTTCCTTGTCTGCCTGCTCCATGCGGATTTCCACGGTCGACCCTATGCGTCTGTCTGGGGGGCCCCTCAACCGTCTGCTCCTCCTCAACATGGCGGGTCGGGCGGTCACGATCCATGAGGCCCTGCCCGACGCATGCTTAGCACTGCCTACCTCTCGAATGACTGGCTCCGCGCTGTGTGCCCCGCACTGCTGAGCCAGTGTCCTGAGGTCATCTGCCTGAGGGTCTGGTGTTCCTGGACCCATGAGTCATCCGTCAACTGCCTGCTGCAGAAGACTCTACTACGTGCCGCCCCACGGTAGGTCTCGCTGCTAACGAAGGCTCAATAAGGAAGCTCTCGATCAAAAGGGCTCACTCCAGTACACCTGCCTGAGTCGGAATGCTGAGGGATATCAACGATGCCCTGATCTCATGCCTCAATCCATACTCAAAGGTCTGGGCTGGGAAGAATGGGTCCCATACCATGTCTGTCGAGTAGCTCAAGAGATCGGTAAATATCTCCGAGTATAGGGCGACCGTCAATCTGACCTACCGCAACTGAAGAAGCTCCTGGATGTGCACCGCATGGAGGGTGGATGAGACGGACTCCGAGCGAAAGAGGCTCTCAATGTCTATCAAGAGAAGAGATGCCTTTTCGTGCACCTGGAGCATCAAGCTCCACCATCTTCCTGCTGCCGCGTGCGGGAAGATCGCTACGAGGATAACCATGAGGTCTGATGGTGTCCTCACTAACCTAAAACCCCGTACAACTACCTCCAGCCAATCTTCGGATGCCTGAGGGTCCGTCTCCCTGTGGAACCTGGGCAGTCACTGGCACTGAAACTCGTGCAGTGCAGTATGGCGATCTGCATCGTCAGCGGATGGGGCTAGTAGCATTGGTGGCTCGGCGGGCAGAGTTACCGCAGGTGCCTCTGCTGTAAAAGGGCCATGTACCGAGGCCTCGTCGCTCGGTGGGTTGTCGTCACACACAACTCTCGGAACCCAAGATGGCTTCTATCGTGGGGTCATCCTGAAAAGGAAACAGGTGCACCATGGTCAAACAGTATACCTGGTGAGCTGACACAAAGTAATCACAAAGAAAACTTGAAACACACATGCAATCAATGTTTTCATGCATTAAGTCGAAAATCAGAAGTCAGGGTCCTGGTGTACGGATACGTTGGCCGCTGCACCAACACTGGACTCCCTGGAATGATAACCACACTCAATACTCTTAACACTATTGCTTCACATAGAAAAATATCAGAGTCCTGAGTTCTGCGGTAGAACCGAACTCCTCTGATACCAATTTGTCACGACCCGTCCTCGGGGCCCGTGTCGTGACTACCCCTAGCCCGCCTTCCATAGGCCAGGGGCTGGCGACTAGCACCAAGGCGTAATTCCAGGTAAAAAGGGAAGGCATTACCTTTGTAAAGTAAATAACCACAACAGAGCAAGCAAGTAGTAGAAGTAAACACTAAGTAAAAACTGAGTACAACGGTAAGTGCGGAAAAATAATTTGGCCAGAATACAAACCCAAACTGAAAGTAAAGTACAACTGGAAAGGGAAAACAATAACTGAATGTAAAGCCGCAACGTCGAGTCGTCCACTGGAAGTCCCACCTGAAGGGTGAGTATAGATAGCCTCCACAGCTCCTCAGTTCTAGCCGTCCTCTCCGAGAACGTCCTGCCTAGTGGTACAGCTCCAGGAACTGTCTTGCTCAGAAAGCCTCAAACACGATCAGCGTTATCCGTCGTCTGCATCCAACACAACGTAGTTCGGGCATAGCCCGTTCAGGGGTGAGTATAAGCTACTCAGTAGGGACCTTGAGACCCCCGAAAGTCTCCCTGAATCCACAAAGGATAATCCGCAATGGAAAGATACAATGACGAAGTAACATCCGACACTACTTAGGTATATTCCCATACATATACCTAAGTCATCAATTCTCGTTTGGCTCAAAAATCTGATCCCAAGTACAAGCTAGTCCACACAGGAAACCACAACCCATTCCCCACAGGAAATCATAACTTAAATCCACACAGGATAGTACAACACAATCCACATAGGAAAGCAATACAGGATTCATCTCACACAGGTATACTTCTTCGTATGACGATAGAGATGATCAGATATATCTACTGATTCATCTAAGTCGTCAAACCCACAAAGGATCGATAGGTACTAACCTCCGTAATGACCCACAAAGGATCTGACCCACACAGGATCGATAGGTAGCTAACCCCCACAATGACCCACACAGGATTAGACCCACACATGATCTATAGGCGCTGGACCACACAGGACCGCTGAGCTTTGACCCACACAGAATTTGACCCACACAGGATCGGTAGCACTGATCCACGTAGGATCGCAGAGTGTTGTAGTCATCGTCGTCGAATCCACTGAGGATCTCTGTACAGTCGTCGTCGTCGTCGTCGCAGTCGCAGTGTAACGCCCGGACCCCAGCTACCCAGAGTCGGTGCATTACTTCGTAACATTGGAATGATCATAAAAGATCAAGTCTCGAAAGACCTATTAGTTTAGTAGCCTTTGAATCACTAGATACATTCATAAATATTACATTACATAATAAAGTGAAAAACTACAATAAAAAGTATTCATAGTCCCCACTTCTATCCTCTTCGGACTATCCCTACAGTTTATTCATAAAATACTTCTTCACATCCTTGAAAATATTAAATCATTGAAAGGGGTGAGCTCAGATGCTCAGTAAGGATATCAATATAGCAGAAGCTTTCATAAATAAACATTAACATTTAAGGCAATGTATACCTAAAACAAAAGCCTTTTTAAACATGAACTTCAACATAATATAGAAAAATTAAAATGAGATAATGCCATTTACTTATTCACATGGATATTCTACTGGTCGAATAATTACATTCAATAACAATAACCACTTTCATAATGATAGAATGCATAATGCCATACTATCATAACCACGTAGCCAAGGCCTCGTGCCAAGACCACAAATAAGATTTTGTCAAGGCCTCATGCCAAGACACTAGTTTGTCTCATGAGACCTGCCGATGCATCGAGGAGCTATAGCGGGCTCCACCCATCACTTATTAAGTCCAATTCATTCCTCATATGAATAGGTTTAAACATATCATAAACCATAACATAATCGTATCACATAAAACATGCATAAAGGAAACATAACATTTCCACATTTCAATCACAAGATATCAATACAACACATTTATGTAATAAAAACACTTTCAAAACCATTTTCAATACCAAAATTAAAGAAAATTAAAACATTGTATTTATTTTTCATTTTAAAAAGTTATGGCTTGTAGAGGAAGCCAAAACTCAAATAATGGTCACGACAGTGGAGAATTCATTGTCTCCGCATACGTACGACAAAAACATTCCCTTTTGTCATTTAGTAAAACGCTTCGTATAAAAAATATTCCTTTTGGATAAACGTAAAAGTCAAAGGGGTCTATACACCGTATAAAAGAAAGTTGTGTATAAAACCAAATATGCCTCAATGAAAGGAGATTGAGACGAAGTCCTTACAAAGATCATTTTTTAAAATAAAATAGATCTATTATGTGTATTAACTATAAGTACATATAAAGAAAGTACAAATACAAGATAGGACATACTAATATCATGACATAATTTGAAAGTAGGAGATTAACCCAAAGAATGGAAATTGAGTTATGAAATTCCCTTACCTCGTGTCTGAATTCACTCGACCGTTCTTTGATCTCCTGAATAATAAACTAGAGTTAATATCTACCTTCTTAGGAACCTTTTTCAAGTTAATTATTCCTTTTATATCACTTATTACCATGTCATGAACATTATTTAATTATTTACGTTTATAACGGTCGTTTTGTCGATCTTAGGTACTTGAGTCAAAAATAAACTTCGTATAATTAAAAGTTGGTCATGTGGTGAAATATCCATTATATCCAAAATTATATTCATGATTTAGATATCATATATCTCATATATATCCATTATATACATGCATTTATAATATTCCATAACGTTTAGAGGTAAGAAATTAAATGCACCATTCATGGAGATGGTAAGCCGTACGTACGCATGAATGCTACTTTCATTTCTATTTCATATTTAATGGAATGAAGTTATAATTATATAAAGGTATAATATAATTCCAGTGTAATTTAATGTATAATACCATTTACTCCATCCTTTATACATCCCACATATGGCATTTACGATTCAAATCACTTTGAGGGGGCGGTAGTCCGCACTTCCTAAAATGAAATTTTCGCTTTACCCATAATGGAAATCATAAAGTATGCCATAAATGAGAAATACAGAAAAATAATGAAAACATAAACATAATATATATATCATATATGAAAATATTGTCATCAAAATGGCCACCATTAGAGGTGTTAAAAGAATATTGAACAATCATTGTTTCGTGAGGCAGTATTTCGCTACCCACAGAAACAGTATGTTCTTTAACCATTAGACAAAGGTGTGTGTTAGTGTAAACCAAATCCTTATAATAACAACATCCTATTATATTTTAGATACTGGTGTTGTTACAAAAGAAAGTAATAAAAAGAGTTTAATGGGTTGGAGAAGCAAAATAAAACAAAACAACATTAGAGAAGACATTACCTTAAAATCGGGTAACTCTTTTTGATTTGAGCCAAAGGCTTCCTTGGGAAGACTTGTGCCCAACATGAGGCTTCTAAGAGTAAGTGAGGGAAGTTGGGAGAGTATTTGGGCAGAGTTTGGCCGAGCCAAATGGCTTGAAAGTGTGAATAAGGTGTTAGAGGTGGGGGCCTTTTATAAGAGGAGAGGAGGGGCACTCTTGGAGTGATTGAAATGTTACATTACTATGAAATGCTTTTTTGGATTCTAAAGGTCCC
This sequence comes from Viscum album, assembly GCA_963277665.1. Classification (NCBI taxonomy): domain Eukaryota; kingdom Viridiplantae; phylum Streptophyta; class Magnoliopsida; order Santalales; family Viscaceae; genus Viscum; species Viscum album. The sequence continues at coordinate 1,341,628,861 of OY728136.1, forward strand.
ACACTTATATATTTCGAGGATAAGGTGATAAGGGTTCTAAATATTCTCATACAATAGGCTTTGGGCAAGTGTAATTCTTAGAGTTTACATTATCCTTCCATTTTATTAAAATCGTTAATTAATGAGGTAATCGCTGTATCATCATGGTGTCATAAATAATTTAATTTATTTAATGTATAAAAATTATAAAAAAAATATCATTATGTAGGAAATATTTTTATATTTCTAATGAATATTTATAGTCAAAAATATAACTTATATAACCCCATTTAAAAATTGTTTTAGTAAAACAACTTATGTTTTTGACATTTTTATTTTAACTTTAAATAAAAGTTATTTATGTCATTTTCCTAGAAAAGTGGCTCCATGGGGTCCCCAAGTTTACCCATGGATTTTCTTGGTCGGCCATGACACATCCAATAGGGGTAGGACAAGTGTCAAGGTAATTTCATATTTTTATAATATCATTTTTACCTTAAATTTCACTAATTACCTTTAATCGCGATTAATTAAACTTAAAAGTTACTATTCACCAAAAAATTATTTTAATCCCATTGAACCAAATTTTACTTCCTAATGACAACCATGTATGTCGGATTTTTTAAAATCAAATAACAGAAGTGGTAATGTTTCATTTAAACGAAAAATCAGTTTTTTAACTACCACTTAGTGGTTTCACTATTCATCAAAAATTGAAGTTTTTCAAAACAATGCCAAAATTCCTCCCTAAGATATAATTGATATTATGAATTCAAAAATGATGTCTATTTTACAAAATTTTAAACATATATTTTTCATTAATTAATTTTATAATTAATTCCCACTGTCACAACAAATAGTGTGTTTTTAAGAAACAATATATATCAAAAGATTGACAATTGTTTATGTCCAATTTCAAAGTGAAATTAATTATAATGAACACCATTGGATAAAATGGTAAAAATATATTCTAATTATACTTTAAAACCTCTCAATATTATAACTTATCCCTATAAATTATTTTGATTAAAAAAGTTGTTTTAAGTATTTTTCATTATTCATAAAAAAATTGGAAGTTCTCAGAAATTTACAAAAAATTAAAATTTGGATAATTTCGATATTAAGAATACAAAAATGAAGTCCATTTTGAAATATAAAATTTCTATAATTTTAAAAAGTGGGTATTACTATTCATAATGTCTACTTTGATTAGTTGTGGTGTGTGTTAGAACTCGAAGTTGCGTACAACACATGATATTGTATTATTCAAAGAGAAGTGTAATGTGGAAGCTTGGGGTGTTACATTCTCCCCTCCTTCAATAAATTGCATCCTCGCAATTTGAAATTTTTCTTTGAAAATAAAAGGTTGAAAATAGAAAATAACTTTGTGTAAAACCCACATCGAAAAAAAGGTTAATAAAAATATAACTTTAAAAGATAGAAAGATAAGTACAAAGGTCACCTGAGATAGCCCATACAAGGATTCTATGAAAATATGGATATGGAAGAAAAACAAACCATAAAGGTCTGATGGAGAGTTGTAGAACACTGGATTAGGAGAAAGTTAACCATAAGAAAATCACAAACTTTTGATTGGTTAAATGGTCATTGAATCCCCAGTTGGAAAAGTTAACCGACAAAGTTTTTGTTTTAAGTTACCTTTTATAAAGTTGAGGAATTTATTTAAGAGATTTTCCAAGAACGTAAGGAAATATACTTACTTGTCTTGTAGACTTTCATTCCTTAATAAATTTTTACCACAAACCCATCTTTCACTCCAAATGGTAACAGAACTCAAAAATATTCTATTTATCCTAATTGTATAAGGTTCTAAATATTACCACATTCCATTTAGATTAGTAAAACTATTTTGTAATAACCAGGGAATTCCTGTAGGCTAGTGGTTGGTAATAAAGGCATGTCGCACTATGGTAGTGGTTCGATTCCTGCAGCTTTGTCCGACGTGACGAGTTGTGCCCCACCCTGCAGGTTGTCCTTTTCCTAAAACTATAGTATTATAATATTCCAAAAATAATCTTCATAAATGTTTAACCTTAAACAATACTATCCAAGGTTCAACTTAATCCATTCCAACCTATATTGTTATCCAAAATACCTCTATCCAGAATTTCTCTAAAAGGACTCTAAATTCTAAAATCAATTTATCAGATTCCCCAAACAAAGTAAAGTTCCTCTTATTGTCACATACTAAAAATATGATTACCTTCATCATATTAAAACCTTACTGAAACAACAAGTACTGCAGTACAATCCTTATATATATATCACATTATTCTAATAACCAGAATATAATCCATGAGTCCAAAAGCACCAATACATTTATTATTCCGCTTCAACTGTAGTAACAACATAAGATTGTCCTTGATCCCTTGGCCTTTTCTGAGGTAAGTTTCCCTGACGCTTAGGACATTCATTTTCATAATGACCCATTTCCCTACAATTATATCATTCAACATTAATAGCCTCTTTCTTTCCCTTACAATCACGAGCCTGGTGACCTTTTTCTCCACATTTGTAACAAACTACCATTCCTTTTAGGCAAGTACCAGGGTGATTCTTCCCACAATTATCACATAATTGAAAATCCTTCCTTCCCTTTTTCCCTTTATCTTTCTCTTGTTCCACCATTCTCTTCTTCTCTTACTTTACTTTGTTGTCATAAGACTTAGAGAATTCCTTTTCTATCTTGATAGCACACGAGACTATATCCTCGTATGTTGAGAAAGATTGTGATACTAAATCTTGACGGAGAAATGGTTTTAACCCATCAAAGAAATGATCAATCTTACATCTTGGGTTACGTATATAATCTGCTGCATGCCTCGCAAACCTTGTAATGTTAGCCTCATAATTTGCGAAATTCTCATCCGCCTTTTGTCTCAGACTCAGAAATTTCCTTTCCATATCTGCTCGATGGTCATGTGGAAAGTATTTTTCTAAGAAAAGATCTTTGAACTCTCTCCATTCCATACTTGATACTTCTTCATATTCCTTTGTATTTTGAATCAATGACCACCATTGATCGACATCTCCAGTGAGGCGGTAAACTGCCATGATAACCATCTCCCTTTCGCTACTCCCCAAGGCATGGAATATTTTCTCTAAGGATTTTATCCATTGCTCAGATACTAATGGATTTGTACCCCCATTAAATGTTGGTGGTTTCTGCCTTATGAAGCGGTCTAACATTGATCCTCCATGTTGTGGATTAGGGTGCTCTATACGAGTAAGGTTATTATTCATAACCTGAGTGAGTAGTCCCAGTATGGTAATAAGTTGATCATCACCAGTTGTATCTCTAGATCCAAAATAATTATCTTGAGCAGGAGGGAAATCCCTACATGGAGTGCGTGCATTGATATAGTTTCCATTCCTTCCACTAGGCGCCATTTCTAAACAATGACTTAAACTAGATTAGTTTATGAATCAAAATACATAATTTCATTCTTGTAAAACACTTAACACTAATTGAACTATTTATGGATATAATCCGTAATCACAAAAAAAAATTTCTTTGAGGAAGTATATACTCATAACCCTTCATAGTAGTTTGTAAAGAAAATTAGAATTATACTAAGCATATCCCCTGGGAGTGTCGTAACCAAGAGTGCAGCAAGGCCCGTTGTCGTTCACCAGTTCCCATTCGATTCTAGCTCAAAATGGTGTTTTCGGGTTTTACCCCTAGGTACATCTGTTCCAGAGCCGCCTCTACCTGCTCGTATCCAGACAGGGATGTATTGCTCGGAAAACTCACAAAATCTCTATAATACCAAAATTCTAGGAAGTTCTTCTATACTAATCCTCAAAGTCTATCTTTGGGCTATGTGCTCTAATCAGAGTTTATCTAAATCTAGCTTCCAAGGTTAGTACTAAACTGCCTCTGATACCAACTGTAATGCCCCGACCCCAGCTACCCAGAGTTGGTGCATTACTTCGTAACATTTTCATGATCATAAAAGATCATGTCTCGAAAGACCGATTAGTTTAGTAGCCTTGGAATCACTAGATACATTCATAAATGTTACATTACATCATAAAGTAAAAAAACTACAATAAAAAATTCTCCATAGTCCACACTTCTATCCCCTTCGGACTATCCCTGCAGGTCATTCATAAAATAATTCTTCACATCCTGGAAAATATTAAAACATTAAAAGGGGTGAGCTCAGATGCTCAGTAAGGATAAAAATATAGCAGAAGATTTCATAAATAAACATTAACATTTAAGGCAATGTATAACTAAAACAAAAGTCTTTTTAAACTTGAACATCAACATAATATGGCAAAAGTAAAATGAGATAATGCCATTTACTTATTCACATGGACATTCTACTGGTCAAATAATCACATGAAATATCAATAACCACTTTCATAATGATGGAATGCATAATGCCAGACTATCATAACCACGTATCCAAGGCCTCGTGCCAAGACCACAAATAAGATTTTGTCAAGGCCTCATGCCAAGACACTTGTTTGTCTCATTAGACCTGCCGATGCATCGAGGAGCTATAGCGGGCTCCACCCGTCACTTATTAAGTCCAATGAATTCCTCATATGAATAGGTTTAAACATATCATAAACCATAACATAATCGTATCACATAAAACATGCATAAAGGAAAAAAAACATTTCCACATTTCAATCACAAGATATCAATACAACACATTGATATAATAAAAACACTTTCAAAGCCATTTTCAATACCAAAATTAATGAAAATTAAAACATTGTATTTATTTTTCATTTTAAAAAGTTATGGCTTGTAGAGGAAGCCGAAACTCAAATAATGGTCACGACAGCGGAGAAGTAATTTTCACCGCATACGTACGACAAAAACATTCCCTTTTTTCGTTTAGTAAAACGCTTCGTATAAAAAATATTCCTTTTGGATAAACATAAAAGTCAAAGGGGTCTATACACCGTATAAAAGAATGTTGTGTATAAAACCAAATATGCCTCAATTAAAGGAGATTGAGACGAAGTCCTTAAAAAGATAATTTTTTAAAATAAAATAGATCTATTATGTGTATTCACTATAAGTACACATAAAGAAAGTACAAATACAATATAGGACATAATAATATCATGACATAATTTGAATGTAGGAGATTAACCCAAAGAATGGAAATTGGGTTAAGAAATTCCCTTACCTCGTGTCCGAATTCACTCGACTGTTCTTTGATCTCCTAAATAATAAACTAGAGTTAATATCTACCTTCTTAAGAACCTTTTTCAAGTTCATTATTCCTTTTATATCACTTATTACCATGTCATGAACATTATTTAATTATTTAAGTTTATAACGGTCGTTTTGTCGATCTTAGGTACTTGAGTCAAAAATAAACTTCTTATAAATAAAAGTTGGTCATGTGGTGAAATATCCATTATATCCAGAATTATATTCATGATTTAGATATCATATATATCATATATATCAAGTATATACATGCATTTATAATATTCCATAACGTTTAGAGGTAAGAAATGAAATGCACCGTTCATCGAGACGGTAAGCCGTACGTACGCATGAACGCTACTTTCATTTATATTTCATATTTAATGGAATGAAGTTATAATTATATAAAGGTATAATATAATTCCAGTATAATATAATGTATAATACCATTTACTCCATCCATTATACATCCCACATATGGAATTTACGATTCAAATCACTTTGAGGGGGCGGTAGTCCGCACTTCCTAAAATGAAATTATCGCTTTTACCCATAATGGAAATCATAAAGTATGCCATAAATGAGAAATACAGAAGCATAAGGAAAAAATAAACATAATATATATATCATATATGAAAATAGTGTCATCAAAATGGCCACCATTAGAGGTGTTAAAAGAATATTGAACAATCATCGTTTCGTGAGGCAGTATTTCGCCACCCACAGAAACAGTATGTTCTTTAACCATTAGACGAAGGTGTGTGTAAGTGTAAACCAAATAATTATAATAACAACATCCTAGTATATTTTAGATACTGGTGTTGTTACAAAAGAAAGGAATAAAAAGAGTTTAAGTGGTTGGAGAAGCAAAATAAAACAAAACAACATTAGAGAAGACATTACCTTAAAATCGGGTATCTCATTTTGATTTGAGCCAAAGGCTTCATTGAGAAGACTTATGCCCGAATTGAGGCTTCTCAGAGTAAGGGAGGGAAGTTGGGAGAGTATTTGGGCAGAGTTTTTCTGAGCCAAATGGATTGAAAGTGTGAATAAGGTGGTAGAGGTGGGGGCCATTTATAAGAGGAGAGGAGGGGCACTCTTGGAATGATTGAAATGTTACATTATTATGAAATGATTTTTCGGATTACAAAGGTCCCAAACTTATATAATTAAAGGATAAGGTGATAAGGGTTATAAATATTCTCATACAATAGGATTTTGACAAGTTTAATGCTTATATTTTACATTATCCTTCCATTTTATTAAAAACGTTAATTAATGAGGTAATCGCTGCATCATCATAGTGTCATAAATAATTTAATTTATTTAATGTCTAAAAATTATAAAAAAAATATCATTATGTATTAAATCATTTTATCTTTCTAAATAATATTTATAGTAAAAAATATGACTTATATAGCCCCATTTAAAAATTGTTTTAGTAAAACAACTTCTGTTTTTGACATTTTTATTTTAACTTTAAATAAAAGTTATTTATGTCATTTTCCTATAAAAGTGGCTCCATGGGGTCCCCAAGTTGACCCATGGATTTTCTTGGTCGTCCATGACACATACAATAGGGGTAGGACAAGTTTCAAGGTCATTTCAAATTTTTATAATATCATTTTTACCTTAAATTTCACTAATTACCTTTAATCGCGATTATTTAAACTTAAAAGTTACTATTCACCAAAAAATTTATTTTAATCCCATTGAACCACATTTTACTTCCTAATGACAACCATGTATGTAGGATTTTTGAAAATAAAATCACAGAAGTGGTAATGATTCATTTCAATGAAAAATCAGTTTTTTAACTACCACTTAGTAGTTTCACTATTCATCAAAAATTGAAGTTTTTCAGAACAATGCCAAAATTCCACCCTAAGCTATAATTGATATTCCGAATTCAAAAATGATTTATATTTTACAAAATTCCAAAAATATAAGTTGCATTAATTAATTTTATAATTAAGTCCCGCTGTCACAACAAATAGCGTGTTTTTAAGAAACGATATATATCAAAAGATTGACAATTGTTTATGTCCAATTTCAAAGAGAAATTAATTATAATGAACACCATTGGATAAAATGTTAAAAATATATTCTAATTATACTTTAAAACCTTTCAATATTATAACTTATCCCTATAAATTATTTTTATTTAAAAAGTTGTTTTAAGTATTTTTCACTATTCGTAAAAAAATTAGAAGTTCTCAGAAAATTAAAAAAAATTCAACTTTGGATAATTTCGATATTAAGAATAAAAAAATGAAGTCCATTTTGAAATATAAAATTTCTATAATTTAAAAAAGTGGGTATTACTATTCATAATGGCTACTTTGATTTGTTGTGGTGTGTGTTAGAACTCGAAGTTGCGTACAACACACGCTACTGTATTATTCAAAGAGAAGTGTACTATGGAAGCTTGGGGTGTTACACGCAGGCAGCTCTAGTGTTCCAGCACACAATAAGCTCGTTCGGGAGGGTCCACTCCACGAACCGAGGGGCTGATGCATCAACTGACACAATGTCCGGAGTTGACGTTTCCAAAACTTCCGTATCATCAACAGGAACTCAACGCGACAGACAGTGCGTCAATCGGACGCCCGGTCTGAGAGTTATTGGCCTTTTCATCCCAGGGGCCCGGTTGGGTTTTAAGTCAAAACAAACCCGACTGTACTCCACATGCATCCAAACTTTGAGAAGAGTAAGCCAAAATGTCTGTTTCACTAAGAGGAATCCATCAAAGTCGACGACACGTCAATCGGACATCCAGAACTCAAGTTATAAGCGTTTCCACTCTGAGGGCCCGGTTGGTTTCGTGTACGAACCAACCCGGCCGAACCCAATGTACTCTGAAAACTTGAGGGTAATATACTGAAACGACCGCCTTGATCCAAGGACCACTATGCAACTAACGGTGTGTCGATCGGAGGTTCAGACCTCAAGTTATTGGCAACGGACCGAAAGAGGTTCGGTATTAAGGGGTTCGGGCCCGGTCCGACCCGGCCGGATACCCCCAGGGTCGGCCCAAACCGGGTTGACCCGAACCAGGTCCTGGTCCGGCCCGATTTGGCGCGGCCCGGCCCAGCGGGGCGCGGTCCATCTTGGCTGACCGGCCAGGGCAGCGGGACCGGAGCGCGGCGCGCTGGCCAGGGGCTTGGCCAAACGGCCGAGCCGTTCGGTTGCGGGGGCGTTGCCCCCGCGTGAAGAAACTGCGGCCCCGTAAATTTGGCCGCTCAGCTGGCCAGCTGGGGGTTTGTAACCCCTGGCTTTTCCCCTAACCAGACGACCCGCTCCGGTCGGCCGGCTTATGCCTCCACGGGACCGGTGACGACCGGTCCCCCCTAATCCGACCCCGGCGGCCCGGAACTGGCCGCCGGTCTCCCTGCTCCGCCACGACCCGGAATCGGCCACGGCAGTGGTCGTCTGGCGCGGCGCGATAGTGTCGCGTTTCTCCACCACGGCCCAACTCCGGTCGCGGTGCTTCATAGTTCTCTGGTGCGGCGCGACGGTTCCGCATCTTAGGTTTGTCTTCAACGGTGCCGCGCTTTTGGTTTGTCTTCAACGGCGCCGCACGACGGCGCCGTGCTTCTCCTTTCCATACCAATTCCCACGTGGTGCTTCGGCACCGCGTTGCCTTGCTCATGCCGCAACAATCAAACCAACAAGGGTGAGGGGGGTCGGCCGTGTTCGTGCAGTCCGACCTTCTCCCGTTATTGTGATAGTAGGTGGCTCAAAAGAAAAGGAGGAACGACGGAAGTAATCACAAAAAAGAAACGCATAAAACCCCTACCTCAATGTTGTTGCAGAACGAGCGTTCGTCGTGGAATTAACCGTTGCAGAAGAAAAGGATCGTCGCGGAAGAAGAGGATCGCCACAGAAGAACCATCACGGGAGGAACGTCGTTGGCGTTAGGTGATCCCTGAGGAAGGCGTCTCTCGCCGTCGTCTGCCGTCGGAGGCTGGCGTTCTTCGTCTATGGTGGTACGTTCTTCGCATTCTTCGTCGAAGAACGAAGAAGTTCCTCAAGGCTTCTCTTTTTCTCCCAAAGGCTCCCACAACCAGAATTCCAACCCCCCAAAAAAATAAGAGTCGTCTTATTTTATTAACGCACGTTCCAAGGTTAGACATTCAAAAGAAACGAAAATGAACAATTAATTCAAAGAATTAATTGTAACGATTAAACCGCCAAAATTAATGAGGCATTTCATAACCAGAATAATCGCACAGTTGACTTCATTAAAAAAAAGAAAAGGGGTGCGGGTGCATTACTTAGAAGGAAAGAAACAGTGGGGATTGTGTGGGCCTCACCTCACAAATATCCTACCAAGTGGGTAGGATATTGTGGATACCACCTTATCCGCTTAACTTAGGTTAAGCTGCTTTAAGTAAAATAAAATAAAAATGTCGCACCACTTTTATTTTATTCTTTAACTTAACCCCAAAAAATTAAAAACCACACCTGAGCAAACGCAACTCTGGAAAAGGTGTTTCTAAGCAATTACCAGCACTGTGATTCAATTGGTGCCCTCAGAATTTGATTCCGAGCACAGGTTCAAAAGTTAGAAATACCCGCTCGTTCGTTCACTGAACGTACCCGAGCTAAACTTCGGAAAAAAATTATGGGCACACCGGGCCTCGGAATCAGGTGCCGTAAGAAACTGTGTTCTTGTTAAATTCCCAAGAAAATTAAGAAAAAAAAATTCCCTTCAATTTAACGGGTCATTACACACATAAAATGTATTTCAATAGAAAATATCCAATATCTTCCATAAAATTATTATCACTTACAACAAGATCAAGTTGTACAAACACTTAGAAATCCTCTTAAATCCCTCCCAATTTTAATTATACAAGATTCCAATTACACATTTAAAAGAATATGGATAAAATAATGTTCTACCTATACTCCATTTCTAAGGGACCTTTTAATGGAATAATATTTCCCTCAATGAGAATAGAGTGTGAATTTCCAAAAAGGACTCTATAATAATGGTTGTGTAAACTCAACCACATTATCATTGAAAAAGTATTTTTATCACATGAATATGTTCTTATATGATTGTAATATTTTTAAATATAAATACTTAATATCATATTCCATCATATATTTCATATGAATGTTTCATTATTCATTTATATATTTTTCATTGATGGATTTATAACCACAAAAAAAATTAATTTTATTAAGAATAATTATAATCCACTTCAAATTCTATTTTTCATATATATCAATATTAATTCAATCCAAAAATTTCATCCATTTTTATTTAGGAATAAAAATATGTATTATGTCATGTGATATTTATAATTTTATTTAGCTATTTTAGAAAATGATGTTTTTTACCATTTTGTGATGTTGGTTTTAGTAAAGGTATTTTAAAAAGGGAAAATGGGTTTTCTCTTAACGATCATATCTTTTATAATTCCACTTCATACTCCAATTAGATTATATTTTTTTATTTTTTAAATATCTATAAATTTTATTTCATTGAATTTATGGAATAACTCCTCATTTTAACTATTAGAAATTTATCTTTCGGAATGTAAATTGAAACTCATCACATTATATAATTAAAAAGAAACTTTTGTAATGAATATTTATTTCTTTTCATTAATTTTATCCATTAAATAAAAAATATATATTTAATAAGTAATTAAACTTCATAAATTAACCTATATATTCAATAATAAATAATTTTTTTCTATTAAATTTTTGTATTGGTGTATCTAACTGTTATAGTTATTTTCTATGATTCTATTCAAAGAAAAATATAAAAACTAATTTCTTCTAGTATAATTTCTTAATATTATATACGAAATATTTTAAATTTTAAAAATTTATATTAATTGTCATAATGTGATGGGTGATTCCAATATAACCCAAAAATATATTATGTAATGATTTAGATGTCATAAGATAATTATGGGATATGATTAGTGTTGTTTGATCAAAAATGGGGAAAAATCTATGATTCCTGACCTAAAAATGGAAATCACTTATTATGCCTAATCTAAAATGATATGGTTTATATTCTAATGTGTTTTCAATATTCCTTTTCTCTTTTATTAAGTTATTATACACTGATAATTATATTTTTCTTATGTTATCAAACACATATGTCATAGTATATGACTTTCCATTTGAAGTATCATTCCCTTCTATCATGTCATTTGTATTACTATTCTATTTATTTATTCAATTTTATATGATATTTATCCCTTTATATTATTTTATAACACGATTATGATCATACCCTTAATGAATAATTAATATGTTTATCTCATTCTGATGTCCAATAAGTGTTGCATAAGGGAAATCATTTTCAAGGGACGTTCCGGATTATGGGATTCCATATAAGATTGATGATTCATGAATATCGACAAACAAAACACTCAAAAATTATCATTACCTTATATAATATGATTAATTATTTATGTTGTTTTTGTATATAATTTTGGATGATAACATCCTACAATAAATAATTTTTTTTATTTCATCAACATTATATTTATTTTAAATGTTTTATTTCAACAAAAACATATTTTACCAAATATTTATTTTTTAGTAAAATTAAATTTTTTTAAAAAAATTAATATTTAATAAAGTTTTTTTTAATAATTAATAATGTAAAAAGTGATAAAAATTCCATTTTCATGGAATTATGAACTTTAATATATTATTTCATTAATTTTTTTATCACAAATAAATAATTTAAAATAAATTAATTATTTATATAAACATATAACTTACGTATCATCTAAATATTTTCTTCTGACATCAAATAAAAAAAATTTATTTGAAATAATTTTTTTTCTAATGATTTATCATGCATTTCATGTAGTGAAATTAACATTATTTTTATTAACCTAATAAATTGACTCATATATTTTTTCCTTATTTTAATTAGAATATAAAAAAATTATATGGTCACATCCATTTATAACATAAAAACACGATTCAAAAGTAAATATTACAATCCATAATAAAATAATTTATATTCAATGAACGTATTTTAATATAATTGTTTAATTTTTTTCAAAATAAATTTTATTATTATATTTGTAATGACTCTAAGCGAACATTTATACATATATAAATATATATTAGCTAACATTTAATAAATAATGGTTGTGGAATAATGTTCAACAAACATAATTCATAAAAAATTATCTTCCTAAAAACATGTTTTTTCCATATCATATATTCTAATATAAAATATAATTTCCCTTATTTACAAATTACCCAAGAAAAATGCTGATATAAATCATATTCAACATGAATCAATTTGGTGAGATGGGTTATCTTATAATAATAAAAAAAATTACATATTAAAAATTTAATAAAAGTTAATATGGTTAAAAATATGTAACATAATGTGGTTTGACATTATCTAAATTAACATGGAACATATACCAATCTAAAAATTATTGTTAAATTAAAAATTATTACCCACTTCTCTTAGTAGTCATCCAACGCCTACACAACCATGATTTAATATGATATTATCTTTACACATCATATAATTTTTATTTCTAATATAATTTTTTTTGTCCACATCTAAATTAATATCAAATCGACACACAAGTAGACATTCATACCCTTAAAATTCCACATTAACACCTATATATTTGACCAGATCAATAATCATTTTCATATTTGGAATCCTTTGGTTACAAAATTGTACCATATTTTATTTATTTTTCTTTGGATTTTAAAGAAAATATTAAATTCTATAAATAGTTTTGGAGAATATATAAAAAATGAGGTATTTATGGTATATGTTTTATATAAATAACACCATTTTAATTAAGTGATATATTTTTCTAAAATTACTATTACTTTTCAATTTTTCATATATCATTTTAGCACGTTATTTTAAATGATATTAAACCTTATCTCTCTTAGTGATTTATTATTCATAATATAATTCCAATCCATTGAGGATTTTTTACGTCTTAAATATGTAATGTTATTAATAATAAATTTTATCCTCTATAAAATGTATTTTCCCTCTGTATCAATATTATTTATTTTTTAATAAGTTTTATCTTTTTGGTTTTGAAATCCAAATATGATTTATATCATGTTTTCATTCTATATCTCATAACCCAATTTCAAAATGATGTTTTTATATTCATTTTATGTTTCTAGATTCAATAATTGAATTTTGAAATATAAAATCTATTTTCTATTTCATAATTACAAAGTTTATATTTCACTCTACTATTACTTTGGAAGGCTTTCTTTCAATATAATGGTTCCATTATTTATATTTCATGTCAAATAATTATTGAAAAATAATACATTTCAAGAATTAGAAAATAATCATTAAATAATTGAATCATAATATATCTACTTATAGAAATGATAAGAAATGTTTTCTAGTGATTTTATTTTGATTTTCATTTATTTTCATCTTAAAATCTAAATGATCAATCTCATATAGAGTAAAATAAAAAAAAGTATCCTCTATCATCCATTATATAAAAATAATGTTTGATTATTGAATTTTTTTCATAGACTAATCTCACTATTATAGCAAGGTTTAGTGACACCATTTCAAATGAGAAATGAAAACAATTTTCATTACATTTTTTTTCATTGTATAAATTATTATTTATTTTTTTGGAATATTGTTTAATTTTTATAATTATGTGACATGATGATAATATATAACAATCTTACACATTGGGTTAATTTTTTTATCTCATGAAATAATAATGGAAAAAATGTTTATATTGTTGATCTACAATTCGAAACATGATTTGATACTAAATCTACTATTGTGTGTATATTGTGATCCCTAATAAACTCTATGAATATTGTTGATATATTATATACATTATATTATGATTTCTATACACATCATTTCATTACATCGGTTCTATGTATAAATATGTTATCTTCCATTGGTTGTGATCATTATCTTATGTTGCAACATTGTTATACAATGATATGTGCATCATCATTTGAAATTACAGAACATTCTATCACACCATGTGGATAATAAAAATTATTCCATGGTAAATTTAATAAGAAAATCACAAAAGATCATGTTTTTTCATATTTGTGTGATCAAACATTAATATTATATTGATAATTTTATCCCTTATTGATCATTAAATCTCACCCATTTTTTCCCTTTTATCTGGGTAATTATATTTTTTTCTATATTTATAAGGGAATAATATGTATATAATATTTTTAGTAAATGTTGAATAAATTATTTTAAAAAATATTTTTATTTAACTAATAATTAAATGTAGTGAAACACTGGAGATCAAGAATTTTTATTTTTATTGTTAGAATTAATGTATGAATAATAAAAAAATGAAATCTTAAATTTATTTATCTCACATGGTTTGCATGATAGTAATTAAAATATGTGTTTTATGACCATATAAAGGACTGTGGGTTCGAGGAGACTCAATTATGCTATAAATAATGTTAATTACATTCAGTATTGATATAAAACTAGGATTTATTATTATTGTTATTTTAAAAGAATTTTACATTGATTTGATCGGTATATTAATTATTCTATTGAATGATAAGAAATGGTGTTTATTAAAAAAATTCCTATATGTGTTAAAGATATAACTAAGATAGTGGTTTTCCTTCCAGGACAAATATCTGATAAAATTTGATTCTAGTATATAAGAGTTTGATATAATAACTGTTTCTAAAATGATAATAATATAGGGATGATAGTTCCCATTTACGTTTATGAAATAGACATATAAGGATCACATGATAGTCAATATCGACAATTTTTTAAATCCATGATTATATAATGAGAAATATAAATGATTGGTGAATATATGTTTTCCATTATTATCAGATAGAAGGAATGAATGAAAAAATTGTTTCAATATTTTAAATTTTTCAAAAAGGAACATAGTTTTGTAATGGATTATTTTTTGGTTTTCACAACATGATTTTTTATCATGATAAATATTTAAAGAGATGATAATGGTAATTATGTAAGTGTGATGGATTATATGAAAATCATTATAATCCTTTGGTAATTAATACTTATAGGGCTTAATATTGTTCTCTACATTTTTTCAAATCAGGAATCAATGTTATCACTATGAATCCCATATTATAGTTATGAAAATAATATATTATTTTTTGATATGTTGTAATTTTCAACTATTTTGGAATGGAACATCATAGAATGATTTAATGGAATATATATACATGGAAGTTCCAAATTACATAATTTATTAGAAGTATACAATATGTGGTTAATTTAATCATAGAGATTTGAATAATTATTTTCATGGAAAGATTCATGATTTTACCTCATTGAAAATGATTGATATTGAATATATATTGGTCACTCATGTGTCACTTAACTTTTACATATGATTTTTCTACCTTACAATATTATAATTGATGGAAATTATAAAATTTACATAAATAATGAAAAGAAGAGTTCTAAAATTATATACAATATCGCATTCATTGAATAATCATATCATAAAAATTTATCAATTTAAGATATATAAATTTTAAAAATACTAGACCATATAATAGTGTTTGTCTAAAAAAATTAAATATGTCATGTTATGATAATGTAATAATATAAAAATTTATATTAGATGCTCGATTGGGTCAATGGGTAAACCATATCCATTTAGAATAATGGTTTTTCGATATAATCCCAATCCACCAAATATGATTATCATTCCACAATTAGTGTTGATTTCTATATATCCATGAAATTAGTTTAACAACTAGTGGGTTATGAAAACATATTATATCTCTTGTTTTTATTTACGTGGGTGATCTATGTTTATCTATATTATATAGATAAGTTATCTTTGTATTAATTAAAAAATATGGAGATATATTTGATTATATTGACACATATTGGAATACATATTTAAGGGATTTATACTAATGAATTGATGATAAATTCATTCACAGATATTAAAAAATAGAGCCTCTCAGAAATAGTAATAGGGAAAGGGGATAATTTATTTATGAATGATTTGGTTACAATAAGAGAATGAAAATTTTTCTATAATTAATAGATGATCAATTGACAGAAAAATGTAAAAAAATCAATGTTTCTTTAATCTATATATTAAAAATTTAATTTTCTATAAGAATCATTGACAAAAATGAAGCATCTTGTTGATGATTTATTCAATTAAATCATTTGCATTATAAAAAATATACACCATGTAGACATTAAGTGAATGATGAAGGATTAATTTATTACCTAATTATATGTATGATATATATGGCTAGATGATGGTGTTTGTAAAAGCCTATTCATAGGGGGTGTTTCTTAAAAAGTTGAAATATCAAATTTTTATAAAAAAATCAAAACATCAATTTAAGGTCTGATTTATAGACAATTATTGTGTTAAATACCTCAAAAGTAATAGTAGGATAATGATGATACAGAATTTTAGTGTTAAAATATTTAGAGTATTATTTTTTTATGATTAATTACCCATTATATACATGTTTATATCATGTCATTGTGATGAAAACATATGGTGGTGAACAGAACACAATAATATATCAATAGTGTTGGTGGATTCATATTATTGTTCTTGATGAACTATATTTGGGGTTAGAATTATATACGTGTTTATGTAAGAAACAATGGTGTGATGTCTTGTATTTTAATATTTTATCAAATATGGTATTTTGGACCTGAACACATCATAATATATTTCATTGTTTTTTTGAAACATCATATCAAAAATTTTCTAAATATGTTTTTTCAAGGTATATGTTGTCTTATAGATAAAATATTTTTGACTAAATATTGTGAAATGGGTATAATTATTCATTGTGTTTCCAAAAAACCCTATTTTTTATTGGGTTTATGGAAATCTTTATTTTAGTTGATGTTGTCTAGAAATAAAATTGTTATATATACAATTTCATTGATATTACAATGAGTTTTCCATTGAATACGTAATAGAAATCATTTAAATAGTGATATACCAAATATTATATGATGTTTGTGTTAAAATAATATAATAATGAATTGTGAAAAATGTGATATATGATTGATAATAAAGATATAAAAGATATGAATTCTGGAACCAATGTTTGAAAATGAGAAATATGGTAATTATAAATTATTTTAATCCACAATGTATATATAATCTTATTTTTCTATAATTTTAAATTTCATATCACTATAGAGATAAATTGAGTTTTGAAAGGGATATGTTTAACTCAAATTGGGATAATACTAATGGATTATTCTTTATTTATAAATCAAACTTGACTTAGAAAGAAAGATAATTGAGTTCCTTTTGGACAACAATTTAGTGTGTTATGGATCATTTTGAAGATAATAAAATAATTGGTTAATGATACCAATTTTATATTTTATGTAAGACATGAGTTCTTATAATGGATTTTTGTTCACTAAAATGTCACTATGTTTATGCTTCATGGATATATCATAATGATAGTGAACTAATTGATCATTTCCAATAGAATGACCAATATTGTTATTATTTTTATATATTATAGAGTGTAAAAAAATTTATAATTACTAATCTAGAACATTGGAAATCATTTTTTAAAAATAATTCAAACAATTGTTTACCCTCTCTTCCCCCTTCAAAGGGTGTAGCCCATATTGGGGATTTACAGTGGATTACACTAGAAAATATGAATTATGGTGTTTCTTAAAATAGGTGTTGAGATTATTTATCATTTTTTATGTTGAACGATACATCTATATATAAATAAGATGTAAAATTATAATTTCCTTAGCATGGAGGGTACTAAAAAGGTTTCCCAGGCCGAGTCACCTCATAGCCTCAAGCGTGCCTCCCCATACACCAAATGTTTTTGATGAGAAGTTATGGTCTAAAAGTAAATTTTGGGAAACTATATCCTCTTTAAAATTATAATAAATATAATAAAATAAATATAATAACACAAACAACATGTAATAATGAATAACTATAGATAATCATCTATCTTTCAAAACTAGGTACCAACCATAGCCAACAGTAATTTTGTCATGTAATGCTATCAATGACAAGTGAACAAAACCCAAAAATATTGAAAAATAGTTGTATCCCAAAAATGGATTAGAATCCAGAACTATAAACACATCAATGTATATCCCAATCCTAACTCAACTCACAAACACTTTCCCTCTTCCCTTATCATTCCCTACAAGAATGAAATATGCACGGGTACCCAATGATATCCTAATAAAGGTGAGAGTATAACTCATTAGGCCACCACCCAAAGTGTCTAAAAAAATCTAAATAGATAGTTCATGCTTGTACGAAAAAAATTAAAAGTACATATAAGAATATTTCAGTTTCATAAGTTAACAACCATTACATTAGCTATTAATAAACTGAGTACCAAATTCATTATTTTCATCTTCATAATAACATAATTCATTATCAACAAGTCTTCCATCATTTAGGCATTTACATTATTCACAAATGAAATTCAGGGAATTAATCACTATGGATAAGAGAATAGGGAAAGTCCTCACCTAACTATACATCACAAAATATAAATTGTCCTCACCTAGAAACCTCTATTTGGGTGGAATGAAATCATTAGAGGAATGGAACTATATCCCCATCCCTAAAGTATGCATTATGTGTGGGAGATTAGATAATCTGTATATCTTGGCATGTGGGCATAGAACCTCAATCAATACCCCACTCTACTGAGACATGTGGACATTATTATTTATCTATTCACTAGACATAAACTATATCATAGAAAAAACCCAATAATAATAAAAATCTTAATCCATAACAATCTACATGGGAATTAATATTATTCCACAACCCATTAGCACATTTTCAGTTTATAATACATATCCCAATTCCAATTATCATTACTAGATCACTAATCATATTCAATAATTCCATTATATCCACCCATTTTACATACTCATAAATTTCTTAATGATTACCCATTTAACATATTTTTTAATTTACATTCCATTACCAATTTACCATATTCATCATTCCATACGCACTAACTCTCTTAGAAACATCTAATATAATCTAAAATCTACTTGAAAGTATCTTAATTAACTAGTTAACCCATTTCCATGACTTTCCGACAACCCATCAATCCATTATCAAATGTAATAAAACTACAGATATATCTTTTTCAATTTTAATAAACATATTAACTTGTTCAAAAAGTGATACACATTATCACACTTCGATATTTATCATAATTTTCCAATTACTAGGTCTAGGAATGTTGGATTACCCCATGGGTGGCCCTAAATCGATCAAATAATCCATCATGCATCCCAATAGAACCATGAGGGGTTTAAATCATTATTTATATTCCCACTACACTAAATATCACCAAAGGTATCAATGTAGAATAATGGATAACTAAGAACAAAACTAAACTAGATTTTTTTTGTAAAACTATGGGATATAGTTGAAGATCACCTACCTCAAATTCAACGACGAAGAAAATACTAATTGTGGCTTTAGATATGGATTCAAATACACCTTTAAACATCAAAATAGAAACCATCTGTGAAAGAAGGTTTTCAGAATTCAAAAGAATATTTCCCTGGATATAGACCCTAATTTGGAAAAGTGAAGAAAGAGGGTGATTAGACTTACTCGGAATAACAATCTGCAATAGTTGACACTCTAGATGACCATAAAATGAGGGAGATCAACAATTAGACTCTCTTGAGGTCTCTCGATCATCCCTAGGTTTGGAGTTTAGGGAACATGGGAGAAAATTGGGGGAAATTAATAATATTAAAAGAGAAAATTTGTGTTATTTTTTAACTTTTAAAGGGGTGCACAGTTTACCCACACATTTTCATTAGCTCCATAGAAATTGTATGCATGTCACTGTCTGCAGGGAGTTCGGTCTTACACCTACCTTGGATGGATGAATAGTATTTAAACCATGTTCCAACAATGAGATATTCCTCTATCCGAGGTTGTATTATTATCCAGGGATGGTTTCATGGTTTACTTAATATTTTGAAAACCATGTTCCTTGCAAAAGTTAGCTCAGTTTTCCTTCCATTCATGCCCAAAACCATAGGAACAACCATGAGGCCCCTCATCCCATCCTGAATGATTTCATTAATAAAATAAAGGTTATTAAAACCAAAAGATAAAAAATTTAATACCTCCATAATGTTTGAAATCTTACAAAATCTGTTCCTTAAAACAACACATCCTCAAGTCTCACTCCCAATAGTCATTGGATTTCAGAAAGCAAGTGATCGAGCCATTGGGCATGCATATCTGATTACCTTTCCCACATTTCATCCCGAATGTTTCCATGATTCCCTAAAACTGAAACTATGGATATAGTATTACCTTATAGGACCTTCTCACTATGATCCATTATACAAACTTGATGCTCCTCAAAGGATGCATGTCCCCAATTATCTACATCCTCATCATTAATCACACGATATGGATTATGATGATACTATAAAAGATGTGAAACACGTAAAAAATCATCCATTATAATATTGCATATTGGAAGATCCAATTGGAAAACCACCGGTAAGATCGTATCCATAATCTCAAGTGGCCCCACAATCCTGGGAACCACCTTACCCTATTTTTGAAGCTAATGTTGTCCAAATCCTAGAGACACCCTAAGAATCATACTATCTTCCACCATAAACATACTTGACCTATGAAAATTATCATCATATCAATAATATCATTAATTTCAGAACGAATCTAACCTTTTCCAATGTCACTTTCATGACAATCATTTTCAAAAACTCGTACACCCATCCACTGAAAAACCTAACAAATATCTACATGGTCTCCAATAGAGTTACTCAAAGGGTTTTATCGAAATAGTAAACTAAAACCTTTTTTTAGTCAAACTCAACATTTTATAAATTGTTTTACCAAAAGCCACTAAAATCTAGGACACAAACCCCAAAAAAAATCTCCAATTAGCTGAATTGTATTCTTAGACTGGTCGTCTATATGTGGTTGATAAGTTTTACTCATAAAAATATTGGTACTTAAAACATTATATTATTACTTCTAGAAGCGCGATGGGAATTGTGGATCATAGTAAAAAAACTATTGTTATCGGCACACAGTGAAACAATACTATTTATCTATCATATAACACACCCAACATAGCACTAGTGAATGCCTCATTAATCAATAAGAAATTGGCCAACTTAGTTAACTGATCCACAACTACCCCAACTACATAACTCATTTGAGGAAACCTCATAAGACCCACTATGAATTCCATCAATACATCATCCCACTTCCATTAAGGAATGAGGAATGGTTGTAAGAAACTATAATGATGGAGCCTTATACATTAAAAAAATTATTAAATTCTATTTTAATTCCCTTATTTAAATTCCCAAATTTCTATTCAGTTTAGAGTTTTAGAATATTAAGAAATAATTAAAATTTATTAACCAAAAATAATAAAAATTCTTTTCTAATAAAACATATAGGTTTCTTCCATAATATAAATATTTTTACTAAAAATAAGAAATATTTTCATGAAAAGTCTTTACTACATTCATCATTTCTTCTAATTTTCACTCAACCATCTATAAACCCTATGAAAACATATAAATATTTTGATGGGCACAAAAAAGTTCAGTAAGTCACATAAAAATAATGATAGATACCATTACTATGTGAACAATTATAAACAGTTGAAATCATATTCCCAAAGACATACTTATCATCCAATAAGTATTATATTGTTGCATTGTGAAAACATGAGATTTCCATAAAACATAGAAAACATAAATTACACCATAAAGGAAACATGGGGAGTTACATACTTTAGATTCTAACCCTCAAGGATACCATATGAATTGTAACCCTCACTCCTTCATTTCAGTGTAACCCTCACGAACAACTTATAGTTTAACCATCAGAGTTACTCATAGAGTAACAATTCGGTTGAAATCCAACATAAACATACCTAATATATTATAAATCCCTTAGGGAAACCCACATCATAACATGTCCAGGAATATGTGTTCCACATGAAGAATAAACATAAGGGTTACCCATTGAAATAAATGGGTAACATAATCAGGTCATAAGGCATAACAAATGAGTATATCATTAAAGTTTCAATGATAGAATTTATCCAAAACATATATGGGAATACATAAAGTGAAGTAGGCATGGATTCTGATAATTGATGTCTGGTTTATGTGGAAACATATAAAAAGAGGTTTTATGAAACGTTAGAAATGAACCATTTTAGTGTGGTGTATTTGAATATATTAAAGAGAATTTAAGGTGGAAAAGAATATTTTTTTCATAAAACCAAAAATGAAAAAATCTTGTTTTTCACAATAAAATGAGTGATTTAAGAAAAATAATGGGGGTTTAAAATAGATTTTCATGTGTAAAAGGATGTGGGTAAGAAATTGGGATGTTTTCTTGATTCGATATTACTTTTTAGGATGAATTGGAAGGAAAATAAAATAAAATGAAAAAGTATTTTAACTCTTTAATTTTCCTCATCGAGAACCTATTTAAGGCCCTTGATTTGGGGCTTTTGGTGATAACACTAGATATTGGATATGAGAATGAGGAATTGGAAGGTAATTGGTTATAAATTAAACAAGCTACAAATCTTTGAGGTGAGAGGAGAATCAGTGGTGAGGGGTGTGATTTATAGTGTGGGAGAGGGGTGTTGTCAATCTGTGTATTTCTCCTTGACCATTGGTGTGATTGTATTAAACTAATGATGTTTTTCTGGGTACCACCTTCCTCCCATAAAATAGGGCGTCATTTTTATAATAAAAATTTGAAGGCCACCGGGCCGTTGGATTGTAAAATAAGAGAGGGATGTTGTCCCATTTTTATA
This sequence comes from Viscum album, assembly GCA_963277665.1. Classification (NCBI taxonomy): domain Eukaryota; kingdom Viridiplantae; phylum Streptophyta; class Magnoliopsida; order Santalales; family Viscaceae; genus Viscum; species Viscum album. Next base: position 1,341,651,893 of record OY728136.1, read on the forward strand.
TTCATTTTTTAATTATTTTGGCTCAATACTGTGAATATATTGAGAATTATAACTAAATATTTTAAAATAATGAAATAGGGTTTGATAATTTGGGGTTACACCAGCCTTCAATCTTCTATGACTCGATAAATCTTGTATTTAGATTATGTCATAATTTATTGTATTTCACTATCCATAAAACTCTAGTATTTCAGAATAATAATAAAAAATTACTTTATCCATTTTTATACATATATAATTTATAAATGAACTCCATTATATGAATATATATTTCTAAAATGATAAAATTAATTTTTAATTAAAATCATTATTTATTAAAAAATACCAATTTTAAAATTATAACATATTTTATATCACTTCTAAAAATCTATTAATGTGTAATAAAATTATCTTATAATCACAAGACAATAAAATATTAATTTTTGAATCTTTTTTTTTGAAAATATATATTTTTTAATTATTTATATTTTTAATGAAATTTAAAATAAATATTTATGATTCACAAAAATACCAACATTTAGTTTATCACATTTAAAACATTTATTTACTTATTCCATGATTTATATATATCATATTTTCAATTTTAATATACATTAATTTTATTTATAGTTTCTTTGGTGACATTACTATTCTATTTGACATATTACTATTCATAAGGTCAAGTTACCATTCCATCATTATAAATTCCTTTATCTATATAATTACTACATATTTCATTATAATTTTATAATGAATTAGACAATTTATTTATATAATAAAAAAATAAACTTATAAGTACCTGGGTTGTTACATTCTCTCACCATCAAGAAATAACATCCCTGAAATTTTAATTAATTTATTAAACAATTTAGGGTACCTTTCCCTCATATCATTTTTAAATTCCCATGTAGCTTCTTCTACCATGTAGATTATCCACAAAACCATAACCTGATGAATTACTATATTCCAAAATTCTTGATGTCTATAATTAAGACTATTAATAGTTTTCTTTTCAGGGGAAGGGATTTCGTCCAACTGGTCTACATCTAGGCTAAAAACCTGAGATGAATCTAGAACACACATTCCAAACATCAATGGATGAAAAACATTATGTACCTCAAATAAAAATTGAGGATAAGAATCATGGTAGTTGACTATTCCATCTTTATTCAAGACTTCGAAAGGTACAATGAACCATGTAATTTACATTCCTTTCTTCCCAAAAAACATTACTCTTTTCCATGGAGAGATTCTTAGAAAAACATGATCACCTACCTCGAAATAAAAGTCTTTCATCATATTATATTCATAACTTTTCCTCATTTTATGAGTTATACTCATGTTTTTCGACATCATCTTCAATTTCTCACCTACATCCACTTCTAATTCTAGTCCCACAAAATTATGTTCCCCAACACCATCCCATGAAGATGGTGTTTGAAACATAGTTTCCTATAATGGATAAAAAATATCCATCTTTATACTCAAATTAAATCATTTATTATAATAAAACTCATCCAAGTAATGATTTTAATCCCCATATCCCTAGTAATTCACTTAAAAGGTCAAATCATGTCATCAAATGTTTTAATTTTCATCTCTAACTGTTGATCAGATTTAGGATTAAAAGTATTTATTATGTTTTATTCTATTCTTAGTGACTTCTAATGAACTATCCAAAAGTTATAAGTTATCCTGAGATCGTATTTAGATAAATTGGAAGTAGGAACTCTAGGTTACCATAAAATATATTTGAGGTGCATTCAAGAAATTTGTATCGAAGGCATTGTATCTTGAATAGGAAGAAAATTTTTTGATTTATTAAATTGTTCAACAATAACATAAATCACATTGTCATGTAAATAAGTCTTTGGTAGTCCCACCAGAAAGTCCATATATATATTTTCTAATTTCCTATTTGGCACTAGAAGAGGCTGAATCACCCCATTTGGTAAATTTTTCTCTACATTAACCTATTTAAAGGTCATAATTTCATGGTAAAATATACAATATCTCTTTTAATTCCATCCCACTAGTAATACTCTTGAAGGTATTGGTACATCTTAGTACAACTAGGATGAAATGAAAATGGAGAACCATGAGCATCACACAATAATTTTTACCTAATATGGTAATCAAAAGGCATAACTAATATATATTCACAAATATCAAAACACAATATTTATCAGCACTAAATTTTGGAAACATAACATGTTTCACAAATTCTATCTTTTCATAAAACTTTCCACCTTCCTTTTATGATATCACAATTGTTTCTGACAAAGACGACTGAGTTGAAACCTAAAAAAATATAGATGAATTTCCTACACTAAATAATTAAAATCCAAAATTAATCAAATAATTAATCAAAGGGTGTTTTTATAAATGTGACATGGTTAATGGTGGATAATATTTTATACTGAAGGACTACACCACTTTTTTTTCTTCTCTAGTATGGGAATTCATCAGTAAATTATAATCCCTTATCGATTCAATGAATCTTATCTACCTTATGTTTAATTCCATCTGATGGAATATATAATTTATATTTTTATGGTGTGTTTATATTTCACATTTGGATCTACATAAATGATGCATCCAAATTTTCAAAGTGAAAACCATAATAAATAATTATAAATCATGTGTGGGATAATTTGACTCATGACTTTATTGTTCTCTTGAAGCATAAGTAATTACCAGATCATTCTGCATCAGAACACAACCAAAACCATTAAATGAAGCATCACTGAAGAAGAAAAATCCTCTATTTCTAAAACATAGGCACAAAACTGGAGCATTCACCAATATCTTCTTTAGTTATAAACAAATCATCATGATTATTTGTCCATATATATTTAACCCATTTTTATGTAAACACACATAGTGGGATTGATAACAGTGCAATATGTTTAATAAATTATCGAGAATAACATGCTAATCCTAGAAAACTATGAATCTCTATAACATTAGTATTTCATGTCCATTTATCCCCCATATTTGTTTTGGGGGGATAAACTATTATTTCATCCTTATTTACAATTTTCCCAATAAAAGAAATATATTGTATCAAAAAATCACATTTGCAAAATTTTCTGTATAACATATTTTCATTGAGATGTTGTAGGAAAATCCTTAAATGTTTTCATGATCCTCATATCATTGGGAAAAGTCCAAAATATCATCAATAAAAAAACCAAAATCATATCCAAATATTCATATAATATTCTATTCATAAGATCCACGAATAAATAAAGTGAATTTTTCAAACCAAATGGCATAACCAAAAACTCCTAATTCCCATATCTAGTACACAATGTTATTTCTGAAATTTAATCCCTTTTCAAATTAATTTGATTATACATTGTTCTCAAGTCAATCTTGGAAATATAATAATCTATCTAGAGCTGATAAAACAAGTCATGAATATGAAGTAATATATACTTATTCATAATAGAAATTGTATTGAAATATATATAACCAATGAAAAGTCTCATGGAACTATCATTATTTTAGAAAACAAAATAGATGAACCCCATGTGGATGTTCAAGAAAACTGACGATGTTACCAAGAAAATATTTAAAATTATTTTTCAATTACAAATGCCAACTTGAGCGATTCGTTAAGGGGCTTTTGAAATTTTCATAGAATCATGAACTAAGGAAATAGTAAATTAAACATGTTGGCCAGGTAATTCACCCAGAATCTCATAAGAAAAAACATCATGGTATTCATTTACTTCTAAAATATCTTTAATCTAAATATTTCTATTGTTTCCAACAATATGTACCAGATAAAATACATTTCAATATTTTAATAATATCTCTGCATCATGATATGGTATCAAATGTAAAGGTTAAATCTTGATTTCAAAATTTAACTATTTATTTAAAACAACTTATTTATATAGACAATCAATAATAAAATGATAAATAAAAATTTAATACAGACCCAAAATAACATCAAACTCTACTAAAGAAAAAACAAATAGGTTTTGATGTAATGAATTTCAATACATAACATTGATATTGTTTTAATCTAAGTTTCATTCAATGTTCCCCCTAGTGTTTTAACCATATGTTTCAATGTAATTTCCTAAGGTGAATTTTCTAATTTACAAAAAAAATTATCAGAAATATATGAAAGTGTATACCTCTTATCAAACAAAACATTATAAAATAGTGAGTAAAAAGATATCGTACATGATACCACTTAATTATATGGCCCAACATATACAGACATTGTCACAATGGATTTCATTTCATCTTTCAACATAAAATATATATAATTCACAAAAATCCTATATTAAATTATATATGAATTTTCATAATATATATATATCATAACATTCAAAACACATTACATTTTTTATATCAGAGTGAATATTAAGATCCATTTCATTGAAATTCCATGAAATATGTCAAACATAGAACATCAAAAATACTTGGCAGTTCTGATAAGGAATTCCCCATGGTACTTTTTACCACACCTTTCTTAAAATAAAAATTGGGCATTTATACTCTCCAATTTCACTAACTAATTCTTACCCATATTATTCCATCTAGACTTCTTTATCTATTTTTTTCAATGTACATGTGATAATCAACAAATTATATTACTATACAAAGTAATTCAAACATGTTTCTCATAAATATGGAATTCATGATTGTCCAAATCCCTTTGGTATCATGGCTTCAATCATCCATACAATGGCTGAAGGCCTTCATTTTTTATTGATTTTCTGATAATCCACCTTTTATGGTGTGAGGTTGAACCCTTACATGGCCCATAGGTGTTAGTGTTACATGTCCCATAGAACTTAAAGGAATTCATTAACCATTGAATTCAAAAATTACATACAACCCACACTATCTACTTGAAACCGATCCTCCCCTGCATCGTCCTCGTGAAACTAGCTCTCCACATTTGCATGGCGGTTCGGACCGGCTTTCCAATTCGTGCACAGGCTTGTCCCGATGGCAGGTGTCATACCATCTCATTCATGCAATCTATTTAGCTTCTACTATGGTTAAATCTCTATTACTCATACTCTCTTTGGATCTTGTTCTTTTAAAGTTTTCTGGTTTGCATCTGCACTTAAGGTGGCCCGATGGCCTTGAGGTGGCCTGAATGCCTTACTAAACCAAAGGCCTGGGTGGCCCAAAGGCATTAAAGGACTCAGGGACCAAATATGTGGCCTGAAATCCCCATTGGGGGAATAGTCTTGACTGTTATAGTGCCAAATAGTGCGTGATACAGTTCCCTCTACAGTACCTGCAATAGTACTGCACAGTTCCGCTATAGTCCCAAATACAATACTGCTACAGTACTTGCTATAGTACCACTATATTACCCCTAAAAAATATTCTACAACCTGGATTTGATCCCGGGTTGTCTAGATGATCTTACGGAGTCCTCACCAACTAGGTTGAGGCTTCTGTGCATCATGTCTTCAATCATGATTAAAAACAATTGATTTTACTCTCAAGGTATCAAATAATATTTAGAGTATACCATTCCAACCAGGAGATGTTTTCTTCATACATGTCCATTGATTCCTCCTATATTTCATACAATTAAAGGAAATTATTTTCTATCCTATGTTGAAAAAACTTAGGAATATAGTTTCCAATGAATATTTTCTTAAATTCATCCCATTCTAAGGAATCAACCTCTTACTATTATTGATATTCCTTACCATTGACCACCACTGGTCAAATTCACCAAAAAAATGATATATATAAAGACTTACCATTTGATTATCTGAGACATCATGACATAAAATTTATTTTCATGGGGTTTAATCTACCATTAGACAACTATTTATTTAGAAGACACATCGAAATAATGTGATTTTTATCTCATAAAATGATTAATTAACGTCATTTTCTTTTGTGATAGTTCTATTTGTTCTCTAGCATGGGTGTGGTGGCCATTTATAGCCTTTGTGAACTGATCCATCACTGTCATAAACTGCTTCGTTCTAATCACTTCCTATCCATGTTGTGGATTCATGAATATATTAGCCTCTTAGATCTTTCCTACTTCATATGTACTAATTAATATATGGAAAAATATTCAGAAGAGAAATATTATAGATGAGTCAACATAGAAATATTAAAAATTCTAAATCATTTCAATTCAGAAAAAAGTTAAAATTAATTTTTCATATTTTATTTAAATCAACATGAATCCTAAAGTTATCTGAACCATGATATCATACTAACTATAAGAAATCATCCTTATACATTACATAATGGATTAAATTCCTTTAGAATTCACTTATTTACATTCATAATAATATTTTCAGTTTATATTTTTAGATAATTTGGACATAATTCATTCATATCAACCTATAATCATACAAAGTGTGTACTAAAAAAAATATAACCATTTCTTGAATAATACAATACTCTTTAATAAAAACATGAACTCTTTTTATGAAAATTCTTCACAACATTCATCTTGGCTTCTCCTTTTCTATTACCCATCCTTAAACACTGTGAAAACATTTTAAAAATCTGGTTGCAGACGAAAATCACAATTATGAAAATAAGAAGAATGAGAGAAATTTTTAGTACATGAATAAAAATAAATATATGAATTCATTTTCACAAATACATACTTCTGAACCAATATATATCATATAGTTAATTTGTGAAAACATGAGAATTCCAAAAAACATAGAAAACATAAATAATATCATAAAGTTAACGTAGAGAATGACATACTTTAGATTGTAAGACACATGACTACCATATGATTTGTAACCCTCACGTCTGCCTCAAAATGTAACCCTCATGGATACCTTATGTTGTAACCATCGTAGTTACAATTAAAGTAAACATATGGTCGACCACCAACATTATGACACCCAATTCATTGGTGAACTATTTTGTCACAACCATCGTAAAATGATCGTGAATATGTGATTCACAAGAAGATTAAACATATGGGATACCCATGGAATGAAATAGCTATCATAATCATATCATAAGGAAAAAATGAGAATATCTTAAATGTTTCAATGAATGAAGGGAATGAAAACATAAATTGACATTGAAAAGGGATTAACAATTGATGTATCATTTTAGTGGAAATATGTAAATGGTGTGTTAATGAAACATTTGAAATGGAACATTTAGGGAAGATTAAGATTAATATTAATGATAATTTAAAGTTGAAAAGAAATATTTGTTTTCCTAAAACCAAAAATCAACCAAGATTTTTCTTCATTATAAAATGAGTGGTTTTAAGAAAAACATAGTGGAATAAAATAGATTATGTGGTGAACTAGGAAGCGATTAAGAAATTGAATTTTTTCCTTTAATTGGGTTTCTTTATCAAGAATAATTGAAAAAGAAATAAAGAAAATGATAGTGGATTTTAGCTCCTTCATTTTCCACCTTTTGAACCTCCTTAATGCCCTTTGTTTTAGATTTTTTGTGAGACCAGCAGGTCTTGGATGCGTTGAAGAGGCTTGGGAAGGGAATTGGGATGAAATTAATCAAGCTAAAAGGTTGTGAGGTGTGACAAGAATAGGTCTTGAGGGGTGATTTTTATATCATAGTTGAGAAGGGATTCCTAATTATTATATTAATTAGATTCTTATTTTGTCTCAAGACTATTAAATGATTGAGAATTATCACTATATAAATTTAAATAATAATGGAGAGTTTGATATTTTGACCTTACATTAGTCTTACACCACCAATGACTCGTCTTAAATTACCATAGTTCACTAAAAACAAAAATTTATAGCATTTCAAAAAAACCCAAAAATTCACCCTCATCAATTTTTTATGTGTAAAATAATAAAAATGAAATCCATTTTTGGAAACTAATTTTTTAAATTTGATAAATTTAAATTTAAATTTAAATAATTATTTATTCAAGAAATACAAATTTTAAAATACAAATTTATTTTATAACAATTTTAGAAATTATCTAGTCTCATAAAATTATCATATAATCATAATAAAATTGAAAATTAATTTATGAATATATTTTCCGAATTTTTTTAAATCCTTATATTAATTATTAAATTATAAATAAAAATTTATGATTCAAAAAAATACCAACACTTAATTAATCACATTCAAAAAAAATTATTTAATTTTTCCCTGATACAAATATATCATATATCCACATTTAAGATACATGAATTTTATTTATAGTATCATATTTGAAGCCATTATTCAATTAAAATGATTACTATTGCTTATGAGAAGTTTCTATCCCATTAGTATAAATTTATTATATTCTATCAATACAACTTATTTCATTATAAATTTTCTAATGAATTTGACTATTTATTTCCCCAATGAAATGAAATTATTTTATAAGTACTAGGGTAGTTACAAAAACTAACTGGGGGATGATTCTTGACCTTCAGCTACTGACAGGTAAGGCATCATGCCAAAAAAAACCCACAAACACTTTCTTCATTATCAGTCATAGATACTGCCTATGAAAATAAGAATACAACTAACTCAACTGAGGATGCATTTCCCACTCCAATTAATTTAATTCATGCATCAAATCTTCTTATAGTCAAATTGACACAACCACACGTCCACGCATACTCACATTTTGACCATCAATGACAACCTGAATAGAAGGTGACTACCCAACTTTATGTTGATCCTTCATAAGAAAAACACTCTCCATCAGCAATTAGAATATCCTCAAAGTGATATTGAATAATAGAATCAACTGGTATGGACACAAGGGTTATCGTCTGGTGCCCATCCCGCACCATGATGAACATCCAAGAAAGTAAGGCCATCACTCTCCACTTAGGGTTGGCATCATAAACAACCTAATTCTGAGCCTCTCATCTCAGATCATCCTCAAAAATATTCTATTTTATTGGTGTATAAACCAGATCAATGTAACAATACCTTATGCATTCTATCCATATTCACTTCCAATTATTCAAATTACATTGGGATAAGATGTACTAATGAATTTTATTATTGGTAAAAACTATGAAACACACTTCCAACAAGTAGTTCCTATATTAAATTAAGGCATAAAAATCCAAATAAAGATTAGGAGTAGGGTAATTTCAATAATTATCCCTCAAATATGTTGACCCATATGAAAAACCCTACCAACCTCTATCAACACTGCCCCAATTCCAGCATCAGACACATAACAGAACAAAGGATACCTTTTATGTGGTTCGAGTAAGATCATGATCTGTGTGGATGGAAACTTCTTCTGCAAGTCATTAAAATAATTCCCACGTGGATCAATTGACTCAAATTTAAATCTCTTGTTTTTAACTAGAACAGAAAAAATGTGAAATATTTAAAGAAACATTGGTAATATTCATCAAATACTAGAAAAATATGATATTTAGAAACATTATTGGGATGCTCCCAACACACCAAAACCTACACATTCTCTAGATCCACTAACAGACACTTATAATTAATTATGTGACCCAAGAAATACACATAAACAATCCATAAATGATATTTTGATTTCTTAGCATAAACATTATTAACTTTTTGTGTACACACTATGATGTCAGTATGTTTTTCATGATTTTTATGAACTATTGATTATACCAAAATGAGAGCAATGAAGACATCAATGAACTAATCCACATATGGGTGAAATGTTTTATTAATTTAATCCATGAACATAGTTGGTGTGTTGGTCAACCCAAATGACATCACCAAAAACTCATACAACACGTACATACTCTTGAATTTTTTCCATGGTACATCATAATGTCCCACACTTAACTAATGGTATCGATTTCATGAATCAATCTTGGAGAATACTGAATAACCCCTAGTTGGTCAAACATGGCATCAATTCAAGGAAGCAAGTATTGGTTCTTAATCATTAACAAATACAACATCTTATATTCGATAAAAAATCATTATCTATTAGCTTTTAGGTAAAATGGATTGAGATATCCCCATGGAAATGTACAAGGAAGGATGAACCCCTTATTACCCAACTCATCCAGATGAAACATAATTTCTTGGAGTTTGGCCAACACTATTTGATATGGTTGAATGGAAACAGGTTCTTACCCTAGAAAAATCTTGATCGTGAACATTACATCTCTCTCGGGTGGTAGCCCAGAGAATTCATCATGAAAAAACATCCTGAAATTGATCCATGATGGGAGGAATGAATGGATTCTCCATTCCTCCTTCATCTTTCATCAGACAAGCCACATGGTCCATGAGTGCTCTAAATTATTGGAAAACAATCATTGTACTTCCTACTTGAACATCCAACACACCACGAAGGAAACAATTGTCCACATTTGGAGATGTGAAGCTTATCTGAAGTTGGTAACATTCAATATGTTCCTGGAACAACCCCAGCCAATCCATGACCATAATTAGGCCAATACCTGACATTTCATGGACAAACAAATCATATACAAAACTATATGCACCAACCTCAAAATCATAACTCATTCGTTGTCTAATATCCATATCATGCACACATAAATGTGAATCAATTGAAATATCCCCACACACACATTCCATGGAAAGGCCCAACACAACTACGTAAAATTCATAAATAATAAAATGTGTGGATCCTTTGTCAAATAAGGTACTAGCCATCAGGGAGCTAAAAGAATCATACCTCAAATGGTAGATTGTCTTGCCTAACCACCTCTAGGTATAAACTAATCTACATGATGATGACCTACCCCAATACAATGGGATTCATCCTGAGTACCATTCACTACACATACCTAATGATATGGGCTATCATGGCTCAGAGTTTGACGTCTACCACCACTATTGGTTTGGACCATATAGCTTTAACTACCTACCAGACATGGGGTATTCAACCCCTTAGAAGAATCTGAATCTTCCTCTACAATCAATATGTGTCCAGTTGTTAAGGGTTCCAATAAAACCTTTTTATATGTCCCAAACTTCTACACAGATGGAAATCTACTGGTAGTTGGGGACACTGATTTCTCATGAGCCCTTAGTTTCCACACAAGTAACAGAAAATCTAATAACCACCCATAGAGACAGACCCTTGTTACGACTAATCTTCACCCTTTCTCCCTGATGAAAATTTCCAAAATGTTGTTTCCTACCCTCAAACACCAACCTACATGCCTGACCAGTAGGCACCACATATACACAAACTGAATCTCAAGTCATGTTCCCCTATAAGAAAAGGGTCTAGTCCACTACCTCATCAATCCTCTTGAAATGGAAGATATTCACCTAGAAATCTATCTCCTGTCTAATCTCATCAAGAAAACATTATATCAAAGTTTTCTATTCTATTACCAACATCAAGATGACATGGAACAAGTCAATGAAATGAATATAATAATCAATTATTGTTCTAACCCCAATCTCAATCTCATAAACTCGGTATCCTTCTACCACATCATGGTCTCTTGTTAGAAGAGTTCTACAAACATTTCCTAAAAATAATTCCATATCATTCCTTTTTCCTACTCAATATAAACCATGATTTCCCACTAACTTTTTTCCTAGACTCAAAACATATAGGACTCTATCCTGAAAAACTTATAGGAAGGTGTCTTCTGATGATCGAGAATTGTCTAGAAGAAATCTATCTAGAACATGGATACCTCAATCCCACCATCTTCGATAATGGTCAAAGGGTGATTATGTTAAAAATCCATGGCCAACTCAAAAATACTTAGTAAAACCTACCCGGGGTCCTATTTCATCATCTATGTGAAATTATAAATGTTTTCACAGAACTTATTTTCCCTATTTCCTTGAATCATCATGTCTTGTTTCTCCAAAACTATCGGATCATTATTAGCAATATCATCTTGCCACCCTATAAAAACACATCTTATTAGTGTAATTTCTCTAAAATGCCAAATATAATAATTATAATACATTACATAAAGCATATACAGTTCATATAAATGAAGGATATATACAATTAATAAGAAATACATTACATACACCATCCAAAATGTAATCTTCACACCCCAAACACTATACTCGACCATCCCGCCCATGGTAAATTTCTATCTTGGGTAAACCAAAATAAACAATTACAAATATTAAATTATACAACATTTTGAAAATTATGTCCATACTTACCGTACAAGACTTTCCTCCTAGGCACATTTCCAATTTCATAAATTTCTACAACTATCTTATTTACACATATGAAATCAATTTTAATCAAAATTACATAACCATTGATCACGTTTTATTTCCCTTTTTACCCATTTTCATCATTTCATTAGAAACCATTTTCATAAATCTCAAGAGGATAAAATTCATTCAACCCTTCATGTCATATACACCAGTTTAGCCTGTCTGCCTACCATGATACATGTCACTTATATACATAAGTTCCAAGAATGATTCATGGATTCACTAGCTCATGAAATTATCACCAAAATTAATGTATAAAAAATAGTCAAATCATATAAAAAGTGCATCACCCAATAGTGAAATATTATCAAATGTAACAAAACATAACAGGAATAACTATTCCAACCCTCGGTTACATGGGTTTTCCCCTAAACATGGTTTAGCTACACCTAAGAACATGTACATTAAAAAGGGAAATAACATTAGTAACCTCATATTTATCATCCCCAAATTATGAGTCATAGAAAGGGTTCCCCTCTAATCCCAGTTTTTAATGTCCTTGACCAGGAAGCCACCTAACCGGCCCCTCGATAAGGGTCACGACATTACCTCTAGCTTGCCACCCTATATACCAGAGTTTTTTACTAGAAGAGATGGTCTAAAAGTTTACTTGGGGAGACTATACCCTCTTTACCAAAGTGAGGAACATCATAAATTAAATAGATTGGCAGAAAAAACATGTAATAACAAATGAACATACAAAAAAAACCTCACCCAAAAATGGGTTCAAACAATATCCATCAGTTTTTATGTTATATCATGTTATCAATTCCAAGTGGAAAAAAACCAAAAAATAATGAAAAACAGTGTAATACCTAAAATGGACATGAATCCATGTTCGGAATATCATCCAATTACATCTAATTACTGACTCAAATCATAAGCCCATGGCCATTTCCCTCATCCTAACTCACATGCATGAAATCTGCTCAGGTACCCAACAATGGCCAGAGTAGGGTGTCAGTACAACTTAGAAGGCCACCACCAATAGTTTCTATAAAATATCAAGTCCAATGATATAGTTTATAAAAGTAATAAATTAATAAAAATTACATAAAATGTAGTTCAAAATCAATTTGTTAATATCCTTTATATTAACTATTACTAACTACAGTACAAAATTCATTATTTTCATCTTCTTCATTACTTAATTTCTATTGAATTTGGGTTCTATGGGTTAGGAATTTTCATCATTCCCTAAAGGGATCAAGGAATTCATCGAAATTCATTATGGAATAGGTCATGTCCCTACTTCACTAAGGATAAAACATCACAGCATACACATGGTCCTCACCACAAAGCCTCCGTCCACATGGAATGAAACCATTAGGGGAATAGAGCTCCATCCTCTTCCCTAACAAATGAATTATATGGTGGAGTTTAGGGAATCAGTCTAACTCAACCAGTGGGTGTAGAAACCCAGTCAATACACCATAATTCCATACCATGTGCACATGACTATTTATCAATTAACCAGAAAAAACCGTATCACAACCAAAAAAAACTTGTAAATATATAAATCATAAATCCTAATAGTCTAAATGGGAATTAATATTATTACATAACCCATTGACACATTATCCATTTGAAATACATAGTTCAATTACAAATCTCATGCCTAACTCATTATGTATATCCCATAATTCCCTTATATCAACACATTTTAGATACTCATAAATCTGTTTATGAGAACTTATTTAATAGATTTATAATTTCATAAGAAATTACCAACTTAACATATTCATTGTTCCATATGAAATACATATCTTTTTCATTCTAATATAATTCATAATCAACATCACCTGATTTTAATTATCCAAAGTAACCCATTTCCATGCCATGATAACAAATCTTTAATCCATTATAAAATCATGGAACACTACCAATATTCCTTTTTATGTAAAAATTTATATATCTAAATGTTAAAAAAGTGTTGTACGTTATCACACATTGACTATGCACTTACATTGCTGATTCCTAGGTCTATGAATGTGGACTCAACACATTGGCGGCCCTAAATCTATCAAATAAACCTCAATGCATCACATAAGAATCATGAGGGGATAACTTCATTATTTAAATACCCACATTTACAAATCTCAACAAATATATCAAATAAAAACAGGGGATGACTGAGAATAAAAACAAACACACACAGATATACAAAAAACGATGGGATATAAATTGTAGAGAATATACCTAAAATCCATTGATGACCACAATCCTAATTATGGATTTAAATCCATATTAAAACACCCCATTAATTATTGAAAAGAAACCGATGGAGGAAGAAGGATTTAGGACTTCAAAATTTTATTTCCAAAGATACAATACCTAATTAGAAAAAGAGAAGTTGGAGGGAGATTGAATGTCCCATAACATTGATCCGCAATCGAAAATACTCCAAATGGACATTAAATTAGTGATATCAACACTTTGAATGTCATGAGGTTTCTATATTATCACTAGGAATGTAGGTATAAGAAAGGGTGATAAAAATGGGTGGTACATAAAAATTATATTGTATAAAATTGTTATTTTATAACTTTTAAAGGGGCTCATTGTTAACCCACACGGTTTTCCAAACAGTACAGACGCCACTGTCTATAGCAAGTTGGGTTGCACGATTACCTGGGATGGGCACATGAATTGGAAAAACTACGATCCACTCATGCGTTATGCCAATGTCTAGGGAAGAATAGTTTTCCTATCAAGGAAAAATGATTTAATTAACCATTCACAAAATGTGTTCCTTACATAGGTGGGACTAGTCTTCCTTCATTTTGTCCCCTAATTCCCAAAAACACCCTTGAATCCCCCCATAGAATCATTTCATTAATAGAAAAAGAGACTAAAACCAATATATAAAAAATTAAATACCTCTATGATGTCTATAATGATACAAATTATTTTGATGATCTAGAAAGAGTTTTTAGTTACTTAAATTTGGAGATTCATTAATCCTATAAAATAGAATATTGTTCTATATTTATTTAATTTTTATGAGTCATATAAAATTTTGAATGATATTAAATTATATATATCAGGAAAATGTGTATTATAGTGTGCGATAGAACCTAAAAATTTAGTAAGGTAATTTTACTTACACATTTTCGATGATAAACTCTTCTAAATGTAACTCATTGGATTATAATAGTTGTTTTTCATAAAAATGTTTTATAGCATTCCATGCCAATGAAAATGTAATGATTTTTTTAATAGGGAACCATATAAACTATTTTATATCCTTTGTTTATTTTAATATACAAATATAATTAAAAGGAATAAACTTATTAACATCATTAATATTTTTATTGATGGAGTATGTTGGATAATATTTTTTAAGTTATATTCAAAACATCTATAAAAAGTTTATTAGTTGGGAATTATAAAAAATATCATTGCATTTAATCCCCTTATACAAAATAATTTGTATTTGAACTCACAAAAAAATTTAGAGCTATTATACTAGATTGTAATGCCATTCAGTGAATAGTCATCACATTGTTTAGATTATACCCTCACAATTTTTTGTATCCTTCTTCTTATGGGGAGAAATGACCAATGAAACGTGGAAAAACCCTGTTAAATCGATGAATAAAGTATCAAAGCTAGGAGATGGTAAAATATATTATCATAATTCCGTTGTTCTTATTTTTTATTTATTTTGGTGTATAGTATATCGATATAGTAATTTTAGAACATGGGATGAGTGATATTCTCTATCATTTGAGGACTATTAAATAGGAATTCAATGCTATATGGATTATTAGACTAGTATTGTCATCATTGTTTAATATGTTTTCTTACATTGGTTTGGTGAAATGTTTTATAATTATGTTTTATTATTTTCTCCCTGGATTTATTTTATATGAGAGTTTGTGTATATGAATCATACTTAGTGTGTTGGACATTATGAAAAGTGCATAACTTTGTGTGACTTGAATTTTGATGTTGGTTAATTAATGTGTTAATAATAAATTATTCAATATTTTATAGAATATATTTTTTTCCTCATCATATGTTACTAAACTATATATTAATGTTTTATAGCTGTTTATTTAGTAGTTATGAACTAGATTCTTATTTACAGGTGTGATCTGATGATTCCCCTAGAATTGATAGAAATAGAACTTTATTCCATGGATATGGTATAGTAGTGACATTGGATTACATAGTGGGTTAAAAAACCCAGTTATAGTAGTGTATCGTTCTGTGTTTCTCTTGGTATATAAGGTAATGGGTGTATATGTAGATCCATAAATTATATAGTTAATATATATTATGGGAATGATCAATATGATTCCTAACCTAAATAATTAGGTGTGATATCTAATTGATGTTAGGTAAAAAATATATTTGTTATCATGAGTGTGGTGCTGGGGTAATTTCACATAGTATTTGTACTAGTTAATGAATCTAGTACATATTTAGGGTGTTATTACTAAATAAATAGTGCACAATTGAATTTTCAATAAATTTTTTTATGTTTGTAATCTATAAATATTGTGAAAAATAAAACAATAAAATTTTCAATGTTAGCAATTGAATAAATGATGTGAATTAAATTTTCTTTTTTAGTTTTCACATTGGTTTTTTGATTTCATGTTGATTATTCAATAACCAAAGGGGAAAAAATTCCATGAGAGTTATTCGATAACATACCTGAAATAATAAAATATTATATATCTATTAGTAAATAACTTATGTTGGATTGATTTTAAATTTTATCCATGGATCAGGATGAGTGACTTTTTTAATCTTTCCAATGAATACTCTCGTTCTTCACTCAGACAAAGAACCCTAACCCTTCATTATTTGGTATGTGGCCTCAAATCTACTCATTATTCCTTCCTTGGCCTAAAATTTAATCATTCATGGATCACATTATATGAATATATTTCATTTGGTATCCACCACCACCGTTCTCAATCAGCCATTATTGACCCTTGTTTACACTTATTCTTGTTGGGGCCATTCATCCCAATTCCAATCTCAATTAAGGATTAATGAATATTATATCCATTTTAAATCCATTTTAGCTATTTCTATTTTATTATTTTTATTTATTATAACTATTTAATTGAATTGTCATCATCCATCATCTGACACAACTTGTGGTGTCATCTTGTTAGTTTTAACTTCTCGATCATCCTCATTAAAATTTCATTTTATGGTTTTTTTTTATAGTTTCTATTTTTCATTAATCATTGTTAATTTTATATCAATTTTTTGTAATAATTGTCAATTGAAGTAACTTTTGGTTTTAGTTTTCCTTCACATCCACCATCAACCATTCCACTTCATCGGTCCTCGTGTGTTCCTAATTACCATTGGTGTCATCCACTCAATAATCTATGATATAATATAAATATATAGTTTGTGTCTATGTTTATTATTTTCTATACATCCAATGTATTTTAATTTTTATTTGTGTTTCCATTTATCTTCTGATGCCACATTATCAGCGATATTTGTTTTTTTGTTTTTTTTCACATGGAATAGATATATTTTATTTTAAGAATGATTTATTTTATATTAAGAGATTTGATAATATTATTGATGAATGATAATTTAATATATTGTAATTTATATTTATGTTTTTCAAGTAGGTCATTTTTTTAAGCATGTTATCATATTTTTATTGTTATCTATAAACAACAATTTATAATTAATTCTAAAATTATATTAAATTTTTAGAAATTTTTCATGATCATAAAAAATTATAATCAGTCGAAGATGGATATCTATACATACAATAAGGGATGAATATAAGGAAGGTGTTGATTATTATTTTTAATTTTATTATAAAATTGTTCTAAACAATGTCATTTTTTTCCAACCATGCCTAAAAGGCTTACATATGAATAAATTAAAAAGTAGAGAGATAAAAATTATTTAATTTTTAGTGGTTTTAATCCGAGTCTTATCCCTTGGATTTTTAATGTTGAAATGGTTAAAAATTTTAGATTTATTGAAGATGCTACTTTTTAATATTACAAGGATGATCAAATTGAGGAAATGGGTTTTGCTACTATTGTTAATGAAATTGAGAAAGAATATAAAATTTAGAATCTATATTATTATTTAAAAAAAAGTTATCTAGGATCTATGGAATTTATGATTTTACCATTAGTGTTCATGTTTATTAGAATGAAGGTATAAAATGGATGGACTAAAAAAAATTCATATAGTTTCAATTATTTCTACAGAACATACTTCTTAAACAAATATATCATCAAGATCCACCTTTTAAATCAATGAAAATATTATGTTGGATGGGATTGAGTTATAAGATAATAATTTTTTCCCTTAATGAAGGTGATCAATTTGGTATGGAATAAAAATTTCAATCAGAGTGTCTGAAATATGGGACTTCTTGGTATAAGTATGATGAAAAATCATACATAGATTTACCAGTTACATAGACTTATACAAATACATTTTTCTATCTTCAAATAATTCCTTATTCGGGAAATTTATTATCAAAAAAAATCACTATTTTTTATGAATGCATGTATATGAGTTGATATTTGAGATAAAAATTATGTCATCAGAAAAGATTTCCATTGTGGAAGAAAATTTTTCAATAGATTCATAAATTCTAAAATTTTTATTAATTCATTATACTTACACTATGCATATAAGGAATGGATCCATATTGATTCCTTAATAGAACACATAGTTCATGTACTGTTTTATTTGTAATTCAAAACCTATCACCTTAATATTTTATGAAGAATAAATATTTCAGGTCGAGTTTAATGATCTATG
Source organism: Viscum album (assembly GCA_963277665.1). Lineage (NCBI taxonomy): Eukaryota > Viridiplantae > Streptophyta > Magnoliopsida > Santalales > Viscaceae > Viscum > Viscum album. The sequence continues at coordinate 1,341,670,796 of OY728136.1, forward strand.
GAGAATAATATTCTAGAAATGATTTTGTAGTTTTCTTGTCACCATTAATTGATGATTTTTATCATTTATGTGTGGCAGATATTATGGTGTGTTATTCTTATAAAAGGAATATTTTCAAATGGATGAAATTATTATGATCACTGTGAATTAACTCATAGTATATAACTTTGTTTGGATACAAGGTCTAGGGGAATAATTTTTATCTAATATGTGAAGAATAAACATCATATTATAAAATAAAAATTGGGAAAAAATTATTCAAGGTTCATTGATGTTTTTTATATACATAAAACTTATTGAATATTAAAAAAGGTCTTTAATGGATAACATGAATTTGATTGTAATATTCCATACCCACTTAGTCCATTACTTTGAAAAATTATATGTGTTGGGGTGTCCTGGGCTCACCGATAAGTCCCCCTATTAGCATCACTGATCAGCTTCACCGATCAACTTTACTGAGCAGCTTCACATATCAGTTTCTTTGATCACATACACATATTAGCATCATAGATCAGCTTCACTGATCAGCTTCAGAGATCAACTTCATTGATCAACTTCATAGATCTAGTTCATGGATCAGCTTCACTGATCTGCATCATAGATCAGATTCACTGATCCGCTTCAGTAATCATCATCACTAATCATCTTCACAGATCTTCATCATAGGTCAGTTTCACCGATTGGTTTTCACCCATCGGTTTTAGGGATCGGTTTCACCATTCAGCTTCCCCCATCAGTTTAACCATTGTTTACACCCAATTGGCATCACAAATCAGTATCATCGATCGGTTTTAAAAATATTTTTCACCGATACGTTTCACCTATCTTTTTCACATATTGGTTTCGCCAATCAGTTTCACCCGATCAGTTTCCCCCGGTGGGTTTCACAGATCGTTTACACTAATCAGTTTCACCCTTCCGTTTCACCGACCAGTTTCACCCTATCGATTGTACAGATATGTTACACCGATCAGTTTCACCCATTAGTTTCATATATTGGATTCCCCGATCAGTTTCAACCATCAATTTCAATGATCGGTTTCACCTGATTAGTTTCACCCAATCGGTGTCACTGATCGGTTTCACCTAATAGGATTCACCCGGTCTGCTTCATTGATCTGATTCACGAAATCAGCTTCATTATATCATCTTCACTCGATTAGTTTCACTTATCAGCTTTACGGGAGCAACATCACAGGATCAGGTTCACCTGATCATCTTTACCCGATCACCTCCACTGATCGGTTTCACCAATTAGTCTCACCAATTGGCCACATATGGGTGTCAATGATTCCTTCCCTATTGTTTCCGATAATTCCACATTAAAGTATTTTAGTCTTTTTAATGTGGTTCAAGGGCATTTTTTTCACCATAAACAATTTTTTAAATCCCCTAAGAGTGGGGAGACCCTCAACAGACTTGTTTTCCTCTCATTAAATGAAATCCTTTAACTCGCATATTCTATGGCCACCCCTACACTATGAATTATTAAATAACAATTAATCCCATCAAGTTTTATGGCCAAACCACGTGGTAAAACCGCAATCCACCATTAAATCCATTCAAAATACATATCTTGCAACTCCAGGATATCACCTTTTTATCACAAAAGAATTCATCCTTTCTTCTACATGGAATGTCTCCTTCCTTTCCCTAGTGCGTTTGAAGTCCCCCCTTCCCGAGGATAGTGGTGCGCCCGTGCTGGAGCCTTTCCTACTAATTCTTTGAGTCCTTTGATTTCCTCCCCTACAATTCGTGCATCATGACTATTGGTGCAAGGAGAAAAACATCGATTGTTGATCATCCAAGTTGGTTTTTTCCTTCATCTCTCTTAACTGTGTTTCATGTGGGTTGGGTATGATAATGTATCTTGTGAGGATGGATAAAACCAGACCTCATTGGAGATAAAAAATGTATTTAAAAAATTAAGGGGTGTCTTTGATAAAGCTGTTTTACTCTTTTATATTTTACTATATGTTGTGAATTAAATTGGATTATATACACAAAAAATCCAGGTCGTTGGTGGTCTTTTCTTGATCACTAATGAACCTCTATTTTCTAGATTTTTATGGGATTAAATGGTTGAAATATGGATACCTATAAATAACGTAAAATCAGTTGATTAAGTGGATTCCCAATGAATAACAATACTCGTGTGATCACCCTGGTTATCCAAATGATTAAATGAAACTCAATGAATGGAATATTCGAATTAGAAAACTTCCATTATCTGTTCTGATGATGTTTATGTTTGATGATTGTGTGGTGACATGGATGGGGATGGGATCCCCTTTGGAGAAGTCATTGGTTTGTGGCCCTAAGGTCGTGTGGGGTCGTATGTTGGGGAATGGTTTGGTTCGGGTATGTTGAGGAATCTCACAGATCCCTTTAGTTTTTTTGGCATTACAAGAGTACCGGGTGTGAATTCTTAAAATTTTCCTTGTCTATTTTTCCTTCCATGGCTTGTGGATATGCCAGTTAGTTTCCTGGTAGTGATGAATTATCAAAATGGAATCATTTAATTATAAAATAAATGATAGGTTCAATAGGGAATTGGTTATTGGGAATTAGTTATGAAATGGTTGTAGATGTGGTGCTTCTTATGAATGAATAGTAAAATTGGTGTTTTTATATTGGCTGGTCTTGGAACAGATAGGCATGGATGAGTACTTGTTTCCTATATATATAATTTAGTTTTTATGTTTCTTATTCGTTCCCTATCCATGTTGATCACTTTGTGTCAAACAACCCAATTTCATGGGGGAGAGTGTTTTTCCAACACTACTACGAGTGGCTGGTTATTATCTATTATTCTGCTCCCTTTCCTGAGTATCCCAAGATTCATCAGTTAGGCTATGATGTCCTAAATTACAATATAGCCCAAGATTCTTCGGGCAGGGTACGCTGTGGTTGTTGGCCCAGGTGTGTGTGGGTAGGTGGTTTCCCAAGTAAATTCGAGATGAGGCCCAAGAGTCATCGAGCGTGGTGGTAGTTGGTCTGGCCTAGGTTTCTACGGGAGTTGTTACATGTGGTTGTTGTGGAGCAAGTTTTTGTGGGAAGGATGTGTGGTTGTGATCGCCCAATTGTGTTCGGGTGGGGGATGGAAGTGGAAATATAGTGAGAATTGTAGGGGAGGTTTTACGAGTGAGATGTCTTAAAGAACTAGTTGGAAAGTTGTGAAGGGTACTAGAATATCGATTTTCTATTACATTACATTACATGACTTCTGTTATTTGGGGAGTGTACCTTGTGGAGGTTGGGATGATATCTTCGTTTCTATGTGATTCAGTTGTATCCTTTTTCTCATAGGACATTATAATGCCTCCCCACTTGTTCATGAGATCTTTTGGTTTCCATATTGAGAGTATCGGTATGCTCAATGTATGTATATAAAACTTCTTTTAGGGTTCTAGGAGGACTTCAAAGACTGTGATGGAATGTACTAGTTCGGACGTTGGGACAATTGATGTTACTAATTTTCTTTTTATTTTGTACTTTCCTTTGAAGTTTTTATTATTTTTGTAGCACATTATATTGTAACATTTATATGAGAATGGTTTGTATTTTGTTTTACATTTAATTCTAGTCATGGTGTTGTTTTGGATTTACTATCTTATCACTCGATCCTACTAAATAAAAAGAGTAATGACTTCCATTTTCATGTGATTCTATACCATTGGTTCTAGTTGAAACTCCATGACATATTTAAGGCGGGTATCGGGGGTCATTATCTATCCTTCAACATGATGAAAGAAGGGTCTAGCAGTTTTTTGTCCCTTCCCTCATCTTGGTGATTACTGGTCATGATAGAATGGTATCAAAGAAGTTGAGAGATAGCATAGAGATTAGGGTTAGTTATAGTGAATATTGCATGGGATGGTAGGGAAACAATGTTATGCAATCTTGGTGCATGAAATAGGCCAGGGAAGATAGGCTAGGACACAGGATTTTTGGGCCCCTCGTGTTCTGATCCATGGACAGAGGAACTACCGAACAACCAAGTGATGTTGTACTGATTTCAAGGTAGAGACCTTCTGAAAGGTACATGCATCATAATGACCTAGGTCCTTCTGTCTTCTGGGTGTTCTAGGAATTTATTTTAATAAAAAAATCTTATGAAAAAATTAAAAGGAATCTTCTACATACTAGGGCTTAGGCATTCCTTGTTTACCATGAAACTATGGAACCTAGACAGCGACCACAGGTAGTGCAGGGGATTAAGGCCCAGGATGCTGACATGGATGATCAGTGGAGGGTTGATTGAGAGGAGTAGGATGAATATTTGAATAGAATGTTTCATGTCTTTATGTGGCAGACCCTTGGAATTTACGAGGAAACATCTCAGACATGGAGACATAGAGATGGTTCAAGGAGCTAGTGATATCATTTAGCATGATCCTAGCTCTGAAGGAGTATTGGCTTCCTTTGTCTGTAATCTATATGTGGGGAGAGGTGAGTCAATGTTAGATGCTCTATCTTGGATGAAATAGGGAGGTTTATGTTTTGTGGACTAACAACGAGATGGAATTCTGGGTGGAATTCCTCTCTTCCACGATGAAAGAGGATAAGAGGTAGGGGTAATCTCCCTTAAGTAGGAGAGACTTTCAGTGTGGGAGCTGGGAATCAAGCTCAAGGTTCTTTTTTTTTCTCCTGACCATTTTCTGGATTAGTAGTCCTGGGCAAGACTTTTAGAGGTGGAACTCCGGCCCTCACATCAGTATGATGTTACTCTATTTACCCTATCGACGTACTTGGAGGTCTAGAAGAAGGTTGAAGTTGTCGAAAGGATGCACATGATGGGTGGTGTGGGATGAGAGGGGAGCCAGTTAGGATCATCAAATGGGAAGTCCAACAGTAGTAGGGATCTAGTGTCAAGGGTAATTAGGTTTCAATAATTGGAGATAAGGCCACAATAGTTCCAGTTTCAATCCCCTGGTCAACACCCTTTCCTCGTGGGCCTAGGACCAAGGTGTATAATCTTTGGAAGCAGTGGGAACCTTCAGAATCTATGGTTGGATAATGTTTATTACATTGGGTGTGGGAATGTCAATCACCCACCTCAGTAGGAGTAGTTTCAAGCCATGCCCTTTCAACAGCATCAACAGGGACAACAAGCTCTCACTCCACCGAGAGCGGATGTGGAAGGAGGAGGCCAACACCATAGTACTCCACAAGGACCTTGATGAGGGTATGGCTAAGGAGGTGGCAGAGATCCAAGTGGAAGAGAGGCTGGGCGTGGGCAGTTGCACGCCAAAGAGGCAGCAGTTCTACATGGTCAGATATTGTTCAATGTATGATCAGCTTATTTATCACTCTTCCTTATGAGTTGTTTGATTTAGAATCTTCACACTTGTTTGATACACCCAATTTAGACCATTCATTGGGCCTAGACATTGATAGAATCTCCATGACCCTGGTGATGAGTATGCTAGTTGGGGGTCATACCAGCATTTTTAATGTTTGTGGAGGATGCAAACTGATGTTGGGGCCTCATCAGTCTAGTGGAGATCTTCTTCGGATGCAAATGAAGCCATAAGATGTCATCTTAGGCACTGACTTCCTATTTTTTGCATGCTATTATCAACTTCTTCTAGATAAGTGTAATGTTCTCCAATGAGGATGGCCAGCATGTGGATTTTGTAGGAAAACAGAGTTTTCATGTGGTGAGACAGTGTATTGATCCTCTTTTTTCTATGTTGTCTTAGATTTCAGCTGAATCCTTGGATGATGAGATGATGGATGTTCCAGAAGTAGTTATAGAGTTCCTGTACATTTATATTGAGGGGGTTGTGACTCTACCCACCTCGACATGACATTGAGTTCGTGATAGACTTACAGCCCCGTGCCCGCCCAATTTTGTTGGTTCCTTATCATATGGTGACTTCTGAGTTGTGGGTGTTGTGGATTCAGATTGACGATATGATGAAGAAGGGTTTTGTCCAACCCAGCATGTCTTCATGGGGTTCTCTGGCCTAGTTCTCAAATAAGGCATATGGTGGTCTCTGGATGTGTATAGAAAATCAGAGACTGAATCAGGTAACGGTCAATAACTTTTACCCCCTACCAAGGTTTTATTATCTCATTTACTAGATGAGGAGATCAGGATTGTTCTCTAAGATCAATATATGGTCTGGGTATCACCAGTTAATTGTTAGGATCAGTGATATTCCGAAGAATGGTTTTAGGTTCAGGTATGGGAACTTTGAGTTCTTAGTCATGTCGTTCAGTTTTACGAATGCACCTAATATGTTCATGGAGATCATGATCTCTGTTTTTGGTGATTTTCTGGACCGGTTCGTCATTGTGTTCCTCAATGACAGTTTGATCTACTAAAGATCGGAGGAGGAACATACTAAGAAGATCAGGATGGTCTTGTAGGTCCTTCGACATCACCAGATCTATGGGAAGTTGTCTAAGTGCAAGTTTTAGACACATGAAGTGCATTTCCATGAATATGTGATGTCTCAGAAAGGGGTATTGGTTGATCAATCGATGTTTGAAGCTGTTGTTTCATGGGATGCACCTAAGAATGTGACGATGGTTCGATGTTTTCACGGTCTGGAAGTCCATTATCGAAGGTTTGTACCCGAATTCTCTCGAGTTTCATCTACTTTGGCTGCTTGGACCAGAAAGGACTAGGCCTTCGTGTGGAGTGAGCATTGCCAGGAAGCCTTCGGTTATATGATGGGGAAGTTAGTTAGTGCCCCAGTGATGAGGTTACTAGAAGAAGGGATATTTTTTGAGGTGTTTTGTGATGCTTCTGGACATGTCATGGGGTATGTGTTGATGCAATATCATGGAGAGATATCTAATGGGTCGTGGAAGTTATGTCCTCATGAGCGTAACTATTCCACCCATCACCTAGAGCTTGTGTCAGTAGTGTTCACGTTGATGTTGTGGCATCATTACCTAATCAGAGAGAACATTTTGGTCTTCATAGATACTTGGAGTTTGAGGCATATTTTTTTCCCATTGAGACCTGAACTTGAGACAATGAAGATGGGTAGAGTTTATTCAGGACTAAAACATCAAAATCTCTTACACTGATGGTAAGGTGAATGTTGTGGAAGATGCATTGGGCAGGAATTCATGGAGGGATGTTGTTCAAGAAATCTGTCGATGCTTGGAAAGAAATAGAAGAGTTTTATACATTACAAATGAATGCAAGTGTAGATGGTGGTAGAGGTTTTTTGTTTTAGATGACAATGTTGTCCTCTCTATTGATGTTGGTGGAGGAGTCTTAGTGGGGAGACTTAAAAATTTATGTGATTTGCGATTAGGTTAACAATGCCAATGCTCTAGAAGGGTGGTCAGAGTAAGGTCAGAATCTGATTCTTTTCTGATGGATGTGGTTTTCCCAGAGATGATTCATGAGGGAGGTCCCCATGAGTTCCCTAACTCACTTGTAATAGTACACCATGGAGTTTCCAAGATATACCGAGGCATGTGGGAACAATTTCGGTGGTTAGGGGTGAAAGAGGCAGGGGTGGAGTTCATAGCACGATGCCTGGTGTTTGAGTAGGTGAAGGATGATCACTACATCCCATGAGGTTTTTTATAGCCTTTAGATTACCCTAAGTGGAAGTGGGTTGATATCTAAATGGATTTCATCACAAGACTCCCCAGGGTTTAAGGAGGCTATGATGTTATCTGGGTAGTGGTAGATAACTTGAAATAATTTGCTCACATCTTGGAGATAATGGAGTCGATTGCATTGGATTCCTTATCAAGAAGATACATGGATTAGGTGGTGAAATTTCATAGAGTTCTAAGATCCATAGTCTCGGATAGGGATGCACGGTTTACCTCACATTTCTAGAGCGGATTGCAGTTGCTTTTGGCACCCAAATACGTCTTAGAACAGCTTTGCACCCAACGACAGATGAGCGGAATGAGAGAACCATCCAAACATTTGACGATATCCTATGGGCATGTGTTTTGGACTTCGAGGGATCATGGGAATGACAATTATCCTTAGTAGAGTTTTCCTACAATAATACCTATAACTCTACTTTTGGCATGACTCTATTTGAAGCCTTTTATGGGAGGCTATGTCGTTCACCCGAGTGTTGGAATGAGGTTAGGGAGGTAGGTGTTCTTGGCCTAGAGATAGTGTAGGGCACAATAGAGAAATTTCAGATTGTGCATGAGAGGATGAAGGCCACCCATGAGAGGCAGAAGTCGTATGTCGATCATAGGAGGAGGCCCTTTGAGTTCGAAGTTGAAGACCATGTGTTCTTGATGGTTTCTCCTCGATGTGGGCAGAAAAGGTTTTTCAAGGGGACCAAGCTCTCTCTTATTTTCATCAGGGCTTTTGAAGTGTTGGGTCGAGTCGGTGCGGTGGCATATCAGCTGGCATTTCCACCTCAGTTGGAATGGATCAATGATTTTTGTTATTTCTCCCATATTCGTCAATATCTACTTGATGAATATCATGTCCTTGGCTTGGGATAATTGCATATAGGGTATGATGAAACATTTATGGATGCTGGAATCGCATCGGTGAGTTCTCTCATAGATTGGATTCAGAAAAAAATGGTGTTCATATATATCACAGATTGGTTTCACCGATCTATTTCATAGATCAGTTTCACCGATCTGTTATGCCCATCCATTTCAAAGATCAATTTCTCTGATCTGTTTCACCCGATCGGTTTCACCCAATATGTTTCACCCAATCAGTTTCACTAATGGGTTTCACCCGATCAGCATCAATCGATTAGGTTCTCTAATCAGCTTCACAGGAATAGCTTCAGCCGGTCGGCTTCAGCCGATCATCTTTACCCTATCGGTTTCATGGATAATCCTTACGAGATCAGCTTCATGAGATCAGATTCACGGGATCAGAATCACCCAATCAGCGTCACCTGATCAGCTCCACCGATCGGTTTCACATATCAATCTCACCAATCGGCCACAGAGGGGTGTTAGGGTTTTGCATCCCCAGTTTTTCCCGTAAAGCCTCTTTAAGGTCGTTTATCATTTTTAAAGTGGTTCCCTGAAATTTTTAGCACCATAAACTATGTTTTAAATAGCCTAGGAGTTGGGAGACCCTCAAAAGACATGTTTTCCTCTCATTAAATGAAATCCTTTAGCGCACATCTATTATGGACACCCCTCCGATGTGAATTATTAAATAATAGTTAATCCCAATGTGTGTAAACGTCCAACTGCATGGTAAAACCATGATCCTCTTTTAAATCCATTCAAAATTCGTATCCCATAACACCAAGATATCGAAATTTATCGCATAATAATTCATTCATTCTTATTCTTGGTTGGACTCTTTCTTTTCCCTAGTGCGTTTGGAGTTCCCCTATAAGAACCCAGACCTTCTTTTCTAGTATTTTTTCTTTTTCTGGACCTTTTTGGTGAAAATAGAAAATTTTGGAAATTTTCTAAGTACAAAATTGGTACTTTATGAGTACACACTGTGTACATCATTGTCACAGTAGGCCGTTTGCTAGCCGTGTAGTAGCCATACACACAGCCATGTAGGAGTGACTTGGAGGCTGCCTAATGCGGAGTACAAAAGCATCATGTACATGTTGTGTACCCTAAAAGTACACACCATGTATTTTGTTTCATTAAACGCACCAGGGTCACGTCTGATGGACATAATAACCTTCTTCTAGGATGTCTTTATCTAATAGAACCCTTATGACTATGACTTATCTCTGATCCCCCGATCCTCCATCAGACCTCCTATTCGAACACAATTTATTGTGTTGGAATCACATCTTTGAGTTCTCTCTTCTTGTTGAGCCTTAATTTCAAATTCCTCTTCTTTTCCATGTTTTTGTGGGTTGAACATTTTGGACGTTTTCATAGATATATGATGTTCCTATGAGATTCATGCTTCGAGGATCAATTATATTGATCTCCTAACCCCGAGGTAGGTGGTTTGTGCCTTTCCGTTTGATGAATTTGAGTATTATGTGCAAATTCCACCAATACCAATGAACGAGGTATTGCATGTTTACTATTTTACCCCTGTTTTTTTTCTACCATTCTTGTATGCCTGTGTATAATATATTTCGATATGAATTGGGTTGATTTCTATTCATTGGATGTGTTTTTCCCATGAATTATTTTGTTTACGACCGTTTGGTCGTGTTTAGCCTTTGGCTCCATTGTCTGTTTTCCATGCCTATTGTTTTAAGATAGAGAGTTGTATCCAGAGAAGCTTGTTATGTTAAATGTTGTTTAGCCAAGTAGTTCTATAGTTTTACTTTGTCTATATTATACTACTATGTTCGTTGACTTACACAGGGCCGTGAGAACCTGGTGTAGTAGATTATAGGGGGAATTGACTGTGTGTGCTTCCATAGAGTGTCTTTGAGAACATTTGGCCATAAGGGGGATTGACTTATTGAGAATCCTTAGAGAGACTTGAACCACTTACAGCTGTAAGGGGAATTGACAGAGTTACCTTTTTCAGATATTCCATGATTTCATTAGACTATAAGGGGATTGACTGAGTGATCATCCTCAGAGATTCTTTGATTTTAATCCTGAGCTGTTAAACTATAAGGGGAATTGACGGTGAGTACTTTCTCAGAGAGTCTATGAATGACCCGGTCTATAAAGGGAATTGATCGAGTGAGTTTCTGTAGAGAGTCCTAGAACTTGGTGCTATATTGGTAATTGACTGAGTGAGATTCCTTAGAAAGTCCTTGACTGCCCAAGACTGATTAGGAATGGACTGTGTGAGATTTCTCATAGAGTATAGATTTACCATAGACTATAAGGGATTGACTGTGAGTGCTTCCTCAGAGAGACTTACTATATTCATATACAGAACCATAGCGGTTAGACCAAGTGTGCTTCCTAGAAGGTTTCTTGTAAATTTTAGGTAGGACCAGAGGGGATGGTTATGAGTACTTCTCAGAGGGTTATCTATTTGTGGTTTAAATGTTTGCTTCACTGCTAGTTGATTTAAAACTGGGGATTATTTACTACTTAGTACATTCTGGTTTACTACTTCCTATAATTTTACCTCCCATATACTCACTGACCGTTAGGAACTTATCTTCTAGTGGTTTCCTACAAGGATTTAGTCTAACACACGGTTTGGGTCATGATTTTGGGCCCAAACAGATTATATTATTGTAGGTATAGATATGGGAATGTTCCCTTCTACATCAGGCTCTTGGCTTGCTGTGGAGCTGGAGAGAATGGGACCAAGCTATGGCTTGCGATGCTGAGGAGCTATTTATCTTTCTTTTGTACTTTTGTTTAGAACTGATTTTATTTCCAGCGTTGTGACATGTTTGGCTGCTTTTCAAGACATATTTATCATGAGTCATTTCATATATATATATGTGTATGTGTGTGTGTGTGTGTGTTCTCGGGTTGTTTATTATTCAAGTCTTTCGTTGTTTATTGTTGTTGTATATCTACTATTTTCGCTATTTTATGTGTTGTTTACGTCCGTTGTGTACTCTTCCAATGAGGGAATAGTTTCCCTACTATCACACCCAAGGCTCTCGCTGCTTGTCGGCAGCCTCTAGCGTCTGGGGAAAAGCGGTTCAGGCCATGTGACCAACTGGGTACGGGGCGCCTCTATGTGGATTTCGGAATCAGGACGTTGCAACGATGTATCATAGGCATTTATTTTATCTAGACATATTATTTCGATCCTTCAACCTATGATAAGAAGGAATAGTTACATGGTAATAAGCTGTGCCCGTGAATATCTATCCCGTGTACATGGAAAAGTCAATCAACCTCATTTAATTTCAATTATTCTGTTTTTTTAATTGTTTAAGTTGACCTAATTTCACATTGAGTGATTCACATGATTTGTGCAGTTATTGTTGATGTTATTAAGGTTCTATTTCTATTTCAACCCGTTGAGATAAGGGTATTCCATCTCATGTATCATATAGGGATTTTCTATAAATCACATTTCATGCATTTTTTCTCTCCAATCTAGGATGAATTAGTGATTTCTTGTTGTAGTGATGGGTGATGTGTAAAATATTCATGTTATTGTGATTGTGGTCTTGATAGAAATACCTCATGTTTGAGATGGTATTTTGCGTAGATATTATCTTAAATGAACACCAAACTTTGGTTCTTGAGATGTTATGGGCCCTCATGGACCAGAAATTGGTGGATCATTACTTTTTTGCCTTGTTATAATGTATATAAGATGCCAAACATTGATTCATAGGGAGTATGGGCCCTCACAGATTGGAATTTGGCACTTTCAATGATTGTTTTTGTGTTTTCTAGGTTCCAGAGTAGTTTCTAAGGCTTACTGTCTAGAAAATATTAGAAGACACGCCGTGTAATGTTAAGTACACTCCATGTGATCGTCTATTCAGGAAGAAACAGTTTTTCTTATGTACATGTCATGTACTTTATGTACACGTCGTGTAATCTTTAAACCGTGTCATAGGACATGTGGGAAGAGACACGAGATGGGAAAAATCATTTGGGAACACGTCGTGTACCTGTCGAACACGCCCTGTAGTGTCGACCACGTGCCCACCCATGTCACTAACAACACAGGTTGGCCGAGTCGTGCCTAATACATTTCATGTGCCTTCTAAACATGTTGTGTAGTCTGAGCTAGGTACCTGAACATGTCAAGAACAACATGGGTTGATGTTACCCATTCACATAGATGACATGTCTACCTTAAACATGTCATGTTGTTTGACCCGGGTACCCAGCCATGTATCAAACAACACAGACTGTTGTTATCCTATCTCATACACACTGTGTCCATCTGGAACACGTTGTGTAGTGTGAGCCGTATGTCAGGTCGTGTCACTAACAACACGGGCCAGGTGAATCCAATCTAGTACACTCCATGAAGGTATTGTACATGCCATGAAGGTATTTTACACGCCATGTAGTCTTTCCTTAGGAGAGTTGTTTGGCTTAACAGTGTAGAAGGACTCGGTTAGGGAATGAAGATTCAAGTACACACCATTTGTTAAGACAACACGCTGTGTGTCTAGGGTGTTACATGACCGGTTTAGGCAGGAGTACGCGCCCATGTGAATGAATTCAGGGAAAACGTCGTGTAGGAATTGTACATGCCGTGTAGTCATGTTTTATAAAACCTGAATGTTTTATTTATCTTGTTCCCTTCTTACACTCCTTTTTTTAGTCCTTGATAATCTTGATCTATGTTTTGCATTTGACCATGCAGAGTCATGGAACCGATACTCCTTCGGTTGTTCTCCAGTTTCCAGAAGGTGATCTGACATCGGACAAGGCAGATTAGGGACTACCTGCAGATCCTCCCATTGTGCCAGCCTTGGCACCACCCGTTGTATCTGACATAGGTGTTGATGCATAGTTTAGGTAGGGATTTCTAATGGATGATGCAGAACTTTCAGGGAGCCCCGCCTCCTGCCCCATCTATGGCTGATTTGACCTTGGTATTCTTGCAGTAGTATCCTCCCACTTTGTCAGGGGATGGAGGACCCTAGGGAGCTGAGTTTAGGCTAGAGGCCATGTTGACGATTTTTTAGCATTTGGAGATACCTCCAGAGAAAAGGGTGAAGCTCTCTACCTACATGCTCCGAGACTCCATCCAGAGATGGTGGGATGTGATCTCATAGGTTGGACGCCAGCATTATATACTTGGGATGAGTTTCAGCACAATTTCTATGATTACTTCTGTTTGGAGACCTTGAGGGCCGATTGAGCCTTGGAATTTATGAGTCTGGAGTAGTGTACTCTTTCTATTATTGACTATTCCTCTCGCTTCACAGAGGCGCATGATTTCATGACTATTCCAAGAGGTGATGAGTTGTTCCTGGCATGGAAGTTTGAGGATGGTTTGAGGCATGGCATCCGGTTGCAGGTGAATATATTAAGGTTGACTATGTTATCTTTTATCATAAACTAGGCACTGATCACAATTCCCAATCTGGAGAATTCTGGAGCTACGAGCCTAGGCGGTTCGACATCCAGAGTTAGTGCTCCATCTGCTGATATTAGGAATTGTCGTAGGAAGGCTACACAAGGAGATCAGAGTAGAAGACATGCATCTTCTGGTAGCCAGGTGGTTTGCTACCAGTGGGGTAGAAGCGGTCATATGAGGCCACATTTCTTGAGAGTCCCAGTGGAGTGCCGATCTTGCTGCAAGATGGGTCACATTCAGCACATTTTTCAGTTCTTCTCACCAGAAGCTAGTGATAGGGGTTCTTCTATGACTCCTCATTTAGGAGCAGCACCACCAGCTTCTCACCAGTCTGGGAACTAGAGTTCTTTGGGCCATTCTGGTTGATGTGGAGGTCATGGACATGGAAGCCAGTCGCACAGCTTTCAGTGACATCATGGTGGATCAGCTCAGAGTGGTCCGGCAGGGTCATAGGGCCACAGTACAGGGCAGACTTTTTCGGTGGAGTAGACCCAGCAGGAGCAGGATCCCAGACCTTCTACCATTTTATGTATGATCATAGCAGCCTCAGTCTTAGCATCTTCTCTTTTTGATAGAAGGGCTTCCCATAGCTTTATATCTGTTGCTGTCGTGGAGAGCATTGGGCTCTGCATCTTTTCTTATGCTGATATCTTGATGCTGGACACTCTGTTGGGGATTATAACGGCTAGTATATGTCAGTTCAGAGAGTGACCTCTATAGGTTGGTGGATGTCACTTTTTAAGGGACCTCTATATCTTAGAGATGACAGACTATGATTTCATTCTTGGGATGGACTAGTTAGTTCCATTCCAAGAATTCATCGACTGTTATCGCCATAGGGTGAGTTTCATATCACCAGAGGGTGGATTCTTTCTTCATAGGGGTGAGTGGGATGTCCAGCCGAGTAGAGTGGGTCTAGGGAATCATGGGGTGGGAGGAGATACAACCCATATTTCTATTCATTATCTGGATGACAAGGGGACTTCATAGTGAGACCATCCACAAGTGGTGGATCATTTTAGATATTTCTTTCTATAGGATTTTTAGGTTTTCCTCTAGAGCGTGAGGTAGACTCCTCGATTGGGCTTGTAACGGGAGCGGAACCGGTGTCCATTCCTCCTTATAGGATGGCTACACCTATGTTGTAGGAGATCAAGATGCAGTTGGAGGAGTTGAAGGAAAAGGGTTTCATCCGACCCAGTACTTATCATTGGGGTTCGCCTATCCTGTTATCGAATATGGAAGATGGTACCATTGGGCTTTGTGTAGACTATCGGAAGTTCGACCAGTTGATGGTGAAGAACTAATATCCCTTTCCTAGGATCGATGATCTCTTTGATCAGCTTCGAGGAGCCTGGGTGTTCTCAAAGATTTATTTGAGATCTGGTTATCATCAGTTTCGTGTTAGACCATCAGATATACCTCTTACACCATTCTAGAAAAGGTATGGTCTATACGATTATTTGGTTCTTCAGTTCGGTCACACGAACGCACCTTAAGATTTTATGGAACTGAAGAACCGAGTGTTCCATCCATACTTGGATTCATTCATGGTGGTCTTTGTGGATGATATCATGGTTTACTCTCACACTCGACATGACCATGCTACTCATCTTGAGATCATTTTGAGTACACTAAGGGAGCATAAATTATATTCTAAGCTCATAAAGTCCCACTTTTGGATGGATTAGTTTCACTTATTGGGTCATGTTATCTCAGAGGCAAGACTATCGCTAGACCTAGAGAAAGTGAGAGCTGTAATTTCTTGGGAGCAGCAGAAGAACGTCTTTTGGGTAATGAGTTTCTTGGGGATGGAGGGATACTACAGACACATTATACATGTATTTTCTCTGTTAGCAACACCACTGACAGGTCTGACCGAAAAGGGGGCAATGTTCTTATTGTCAGATTCTTGTGAGTCTGCCTTTCAGGAGCTGAAAGGGTAGTTGACTACAGAACTGGTACTAGTCTTTCTAGAGCTGGGAAAGAGCTATTATATTTACTATGATGCATCACGTATCGGTTTGGGAGCTGTTCTAATAGAGGATTATGGAGTCATTGCATACAAGTCTCGGTAGTTGTGGACACATTAAAGAAATTAGCTGACACACGATCTGGAGTTGGAAGCAGTTGTTCATGCATTACACTGTTAGAGACATTATCTTTTGGGAGATCATTTTGTGGTTTTCACCGAACACAAAAGTCTCAATTACATCTTCACTCAGCGAGATCTGAATTTGAGACAACATAGGTGGGTTGAGTACCTACAGTCCTTTGACATTGAGCTTGCATATATGCTTAGGAAAGGCAATTAAGTGGCTGATGCGTTGAGTAGGAGGACTCAGATACAAGATGTTTAGGAGGCCAGTAGTGAGTGGAACATTGTGGATATGTTCTCTGAGATTCATTTGGAGGATCAAGACAGTCAGGGGCAGGCGTTTCTTTATTCTGTACAAGTAACCTCTCCTCTTCTGGATCATGTTTGAAGAGGTGGCTATCAGATTCTGATGGCCAATTCATAAGGGAGAGTGCATCTGGAGAGGACCCTATTCCTGGATGGACCATTGGAGAGGATGAGATCTCACATTTCTAGGGATGCGTATGGGTGCCAGTAGATATACGCAACAAGCTAATGCAAGATTTTCGTTCCTAAGTTTGGGAAGTTCATCCTAACATCACCAAGATGTACCAGGATCTACACCGTCAATATTGGTTTATAGGTATGAAGAGGGATTTTTTTGGTTTCATCATGATATTTTCTACTTTTCAGTAGGTGAAGGCATAGAATTAGCGACCAGAAGTTCTCCTACAGCAGTTACCCATTCCCGATTGGAAGTGGAATGATGTTGTGGTGGACTTCGTGACAAGTTTGTCAAGGTCTCCTTGAAGGAATGATGATGTTTGTGTTGTAATTGAAAAACTCAATAAGGTTTCTCACTTCTTTATTATCAAGGAGACCATAAATGTCGATGAGTTAGGATGGTTGTACATCTATGAAATTGTACATCTTCATGGAGTTCCACATTCCATTTTTTCAGACAGTGATGCACGTTTTACTTCTCAGTTCTTGCAGGGGCTTCATAAGGCTTTCGGTACACATGTACTTTTGAGTATAGCTTACCACCCCCAGACAGATGGTCAGTCTGAGCGTATGATTCAAGTGCGTGAGAATATTCTCCAAGAATGCATTCTTGGATTTTAGAGTTTCTTGGGAGAAGAATACACCTCTTGTGGATTTTTCCTACAAAAATAGATTTCATGCAACTATTCATATGGCACCTTATAAGGCATGGTAAGGTAGGCCATGCGGATCACCCTTATGATGGCTGTAGGTAGGAGAGGCAGATTTTTTGGGACCTCATCTTGTTTAGGATACCACATACTAGATAGAGTTGATTCGGAAGAGGATGGATACTGCACAATCTCGACAGAAGTCTTATGTTGATCAGTAGAGAAGACCTCTAATATTTGAGGTTGGGGATCAGGTTTTCCTACATGTCACACTAAGTTTGGGACACAAGAGGATTAGGAGATTGAGTATGCTTTCACCAAGGTATTTCGGGTCATTTAAGGTGTTGGTGAGAGTTGGGCCAGTTTCCTTTTAGTTGCAATTACCTCATAGGTACCAAGATATGGACGATTTCATCCACGTTTCTCACCTCCGATGATACTTTTCAGACCTATCTAATGTCCTTCAACCAAAGGAGGTTGAGCTCGAAGTGGATGTGTCATTTCATAAGCATCCTATCCAGATTTTGGATCACAGTACGAAGGTTCTCCATGGAAAGTATTTTCCTCGGGTACAAGTTCAATGGAAGTACGAACGAGTTCAAGATGACACTTGGGAGAGGGAGGCTAATCTACGATCGCATTGGCCTGAGCTGTTCAGGGTTTCTTCTTCTATGACACCTTGCTAGGGAAATTCGGGGATGAATTTATTTAAGGGGGGAAGTTTGTATGAACTCAGACCTTATTTTCATGTATGTATTCCTTTTCTGGTAGTTTTTGAAGAAAAGAGTATTTTTTATAAATTTTCTAAGTACACATCGTTTACTATATGAGTGCACGCTGTGTACTTCCTTGCCGTAGAAGGCCATGTGTTGTGTATGTATTAGCCACACAAACGACCGTGTGGGAGTGAATTAGAGGCCACCTAATGAGGAGTATGAAAACAACAAGTATATTCCTTGTACTCCAAAAGTACACGCTGTGTATTTTGTTTTTTTCATTAAACGCACCAAGGTCACGTCTGACGGAAAAAACAACCTTCTTCTAGGAAGTCTTCATCCGATAGAACGTGTACTACCACGACTTATCTCTATGCCACTGAGCCTCTATCCGACCTATTATTCTAACACCATTGTGTGCATTGGAATCACATTGGTGAGTTCTCTCCTCTGCTTGAGCCTTGTTTTCCAATTCCTCTTCTTTTCCATGTTATCATGGTTTGAAAATTTTGGAAGTTTTCATAGATCTATGAAAAAACAAGGATACTCATGCTTCGAGGTTCAAGTATATTGATATCCTACCCCTAAGGTAGGTGTTTTGTGCCTTTCTATTTGAAGTCATTGTGTATTATGTGCAAATTCCACTAATACCCAAGAACGGGGTATTGCGTGTTTACTGTTTTACCCATGTTGTTTTCCAACCATGATTGTACGCCTCTGTAGAGGATATTTGTATATGAATAGGGTTTATTGTTATGTTTTGGATGTGTTTTTCCCATGCACTGTTCTATTTACGACCGTTTGGTCCTATTTAGCCTTTGGGTACCTTGCCTGTTTTCCATGCATGTTGCAGTAGGATGGAGAGTTGTATTCTGACATGATTTTTGTGCTATAGATTTTTTAGACATGTAGTTATATATGTTTACTTTAGCTATACTACACTACTATTTTTGTTTACTTACACAAGTCCGTGAGAACTTGGTGTAGTATACTATAGGGGGTATTGACTGGGGGAGCTTCCTTAGAGAGTCATTGAGCACTTTTGGATATAAGGGGGATTGACTGAGTGAGAATCCTCAGAGAGCCTAGATCCTCCTAGATATATTAGGGGAATTGAACTAGTGAGAATCCTCATAGAGTCCTTGATTGATTTATACTATAAGGGGATTTTCCGAGTGAGCATCTTAAGAGAGTCATTGACATTAATCAGGAGTTGTTAGACTGTAAGGAGAATTGACAGTGAGTGATTCCTCATAGAGTCTATGAACGACCTGGGTTATAAATGGAATTGACTGAGTGAGCTTTCTCAGAGAGTCCTATACCTTGGGGCTATAAGGGGAATTGACTGGGTGAGCTTCCTAAGAGAGTCCTTGACTACCCTAGACTATACATGGAATGGATTGTCTGAGGTTCCTCGGAGAGTATTTCTTTACCTTAGACTATAAGGGGATTTACAGTGAGCGCTTTCTCATAGAGTTTTATTATATTCATATACATAACCAGATATGTTAGACTGAGTGTTCTTCCCAGAGGGTTGCTTGTACATTTTAGGTAGGACAAGAGGGGATGGCTGTGAGTACTTACTAGAGGGTTACCTATTTATGGTTTAGCTGTTTGCTTCACTGTTTCTAGATTTGAAACTATGGATTATTAATTTCTTAGTACTTTACTGTTTACTACTTCCTGTACATTTACCTTCCATATACTCACTAATTGTTTGGATAAGATCTTCGGGTGGTTACCTACTATGATTTAGTCTCACACCCTATTTGGGTCATGCTTTTGGGCCCAAACAGATTATATTGTTGCAGATATAGATAAGGGCAGGAACCCTTCTACTTCAGGAACATAACTTGCTTTGGAGATGGAGAGCATGCGACCAAGCTATGGACTGCGATGTTGAGAAGCTGTTTATCTTATTTTTTGAACTTTCGTTTAGCACTGTTGGAATTTCTAGCATTTTGAATTGTTTGACTAATTTCCTAGACATATGTTTCATCCATCATTTCATATATATATATATATACATATGTTCTCCAGTTGTTTATTCTTCCATTTTTCAGTTGTTTACTGTTGTTGGATATTTACTATTTTTTCAATTGTTTGTCTTGTTTACATCCATTGTGTACTCTGCCAATGAGGGCATAATTTCCCCACTATCACACCAAAGAACCTCACTACTAGTCAGTAGCCTCTGGGGTTTAGGGAATTGCGCTTGAGGCCATGGGACCAACCGAGTATGGGGTGCCTCTGGGTGTCTTCCGGAACCGGGACGTTATACCCCCTTTCAAAGGCTAGTGGTGCACCTGTGCTAGAGGCTTTCCTGGTCATTCTTGGAGTCCTCCAGATTACTCTCATGCAAGTCACGCATCCTAGTTATTGGTGCAAGTAGAAAAACATCGATCATTGATAATCCTAGTTGGTGTTTTTCCTTCATCTCCTTCAACCGTGTATCATTTAGGGTGGGTATGACAATGTTTCCTTTGGGGATAGATGAAAAAAACCATAACGAAGACCATAAATTGATTTAAATAATGGAGGAGTGTGTTTTATAATGCTATTATACTCTTTTATCTTTTCCTATAAATTGTGAAATTAATGGGATTATGTCCACTGTATGTTGTGGATGTTGATGGTCATTTCTATCGCACTAATGAACCTCTGTTTTTAGGATTTTTATGTTACTGAATGGCTGTAACATGGAAACTGGTAAATCACAAAAAACTCAGTTGATTAATTAGATTCCCAATAATTAAGAGTCTATATGTGATCAACTCATTTAACCAAACAGAAAAACAGAACTAAATGAATGGAATGTTCAAATTTGAAAACTCCCTTTCTCTGTTCTGGTCTTGTTTATGTTTGATGCATGTGAGGCGACGTGGATGGGAATGGGATACCCTATTGAGCCGTCATTTGATTGTGGTCTTATGGCCTTGTGGGGACATATGTCATGTCTTTTTTTGGTTCTAGTACATTGAGGGATCTCATGGATACCTTTTGTTGTTGTGACTTTACAAGAGAACCAGTTGTGAATACTTAAATTATTTCTTAGTTGTTTTCCTTCCATGGCATGTAGCTATGTCTCTTTGTTTCAAAGTAGTGATGAATTACCTAAATATAATCCCTTAATTATGAAAACAATGATGGGTTAAATGGGGAAATGTTTGACCAAGGTGTGGATATGATGAGAATGGTGTGGTGGTAGTTGCTCTGGCACATGTGTCTACAGGTGTGGTTACATTTGGTTGTTGTTTCCCTGGTGTTTGTGGGTGGGATGTGTGGTTGTGGTATCCTAGATGTGTGTAGGCAGGTGATGGTAGTGGGGATACAATTAAAATGGAGGGATAGGTTTGATGTGTATTATTTCTTTAATAAACAGTGGGAAAGTGGATCGGGGTACCCAAATATATATGTGGTATTACAATTACATTACATGACTTGTGTTATTTGGGGAGTGTGCCTTGGTGAAGCTGGGTGGATAGCTTCATTGATAGGTGTTTCAGTTGCCTCATTTTTCTCACAGTTAATTTGAATTCCTCCACACTTGTGCATGGGATATTTTGGTTTCCCTACTTAGAGTACCTATATGCTCACCATACGCATATAAAACTTCTTTCAGGTTTCCAAGAGGAATTCGAGGACCGTGCGGGACTGTTCTAGTTCGGATGTTGGAGCCATTGATGTCACTTCATTTCATTTCTTTTGGTAAATTATTTTGGTGTTTCTTGTATTTTTTTTAGCACATTATATTGGAACATTCATATGAGAATGGTTTTTTGTTTGTTTTATAATTAGTTACAGTCTAGTTGTTGTTTGTTATTTACTATATTATGTCCTAATCTTACTAAATAAAAAGGGTAATTCCATTCATTTTTTGGAATGTGATTCTATACCCTTGGTGCTAGTCTCCACATAATGACTTATAGAAGGTGGGTATCATGGGTCATTATCTCTCCTTAAACATGAGGAAAGAAGGGTTTAGTAGTTTACTATCGCTTACCTCGTCTTGGTGAAGGTGGTTCATGACATTTACAATAATCCAAGAAATTTTCCACAGATTAGTATTATGGGAGGGTGAAAACATTTTTCTAATATTTAGAAAGGCAAAAAATATATAGCAATGATTGAAATATTTGTTATAAATTGCTAATATTTTTTGAGCTACCATATGGAATATATCATGAGGTAAAAAATAAAATTTATGTATGTCTCATGTAGAAGAATAATTGTGATAGATTGATATGGATATCATTATATATTAAAGGAAATAAGTAAGATAGGTTGAATGTTAAGTTGGAATTACTACCAATGGGAATATGTTTATAGTTAGCATCCACTGTTAGTGGAAGGATAACATACCTTCATATGGAATGTAATATAATATCCAACCCGGAGAAAGTAATCCCTTTTCAATGACTTCATGATTTTAAATTTCTTCAAGGTAAATCTTCGAATCTAATTTATTTTCCTTATGAGATTTGAAGCTGACATGTATAAAATCTCATGATTTTCATGTCATGATGATACATGTCCTAAAAGTTTAATTTTTATGAATATTTCCAATATGTGTGAGAATGAATATCATGATGTTTCTTTATTTATTAAATTTAATTTTTAGTTATGCGATTGTTCAAAATTATATGAAAAATTTGGAGATTGAAGTTATTTATATAATTTTTCAATTGTAGACATAATTTATTCCATAATTTTTTGATTCCATAGTTCCTTAGATGATATTAAGAAATCATTATTCACCCGTATATCATAAATAGTAGTATCATTTAAAAATAAATATAATGATAGTAAAGGGATTTATTAAGAATCCCTAATGACATAAATCCTCCATTATTGAGAATTATATTTTATATGAGGTTTCAATTTTTAGGTAAAAAAAATTTATGTACACTGGAACACATCAGTTTTATACATAACACCATGAACATGAAAATTATAGAGGAAATGATATATATATAGTTTTAAAGAAAAATAATTAATAGGGGAATGTAACACCCCGACCCCAGTTACCTAGAGTCGGTGCATTATTACATAACTTGGCATGATCACAGGAAAGATCAAATCTTGAAAGATCGATTGGTTTAGTAGCCTTAGAAACACTAGATATATTCATAAGTCTTACATTACATCATAAAGTGAAAAACTACTACAACAACATATTGTCTCCATATTCCACACTCATATCCCCACATAATATCCCTGCAGGTCATTCATAATTTACTTCTTCACATCCTGGGAAAAATAAAACATAGAAAATGGGTGAGCTCAAATTCCCAATAAGGATAACAATATAGCAGAAACTTTCATAAATATGAATAAAAATTTAAGGCAATGTATAACTAAAACAAAAGCCTTTTAAACTTGAACTTCAACATAGTATGGAAAAAGTAAAATGAAATAATGTCATTTAATTATTCACATGGATATTCTACTAATCGAATAATCACATGCAATATCAATAACCACTTTCATAATAATGGAATGCATAATGCCAGACTATCATAACCACATAGCCAAGGCCTCGTGCCAAGACTACAAATAAGATTTTTCCAAGGCCTTGTGCCACAACACTAGTTTGTCTCATGAGACCTATCGATGCATTGAGGAGCTATAGCGGGCTCCACCCGTCACCTACTAAGTCCAATTCATTCCCATATGAAAAGGTTTAAACATAACATAAACATTCGTATTAAAACTAGCATACGAAATGTCAACACTTTCTCCATAAACCATGAATGGTATAAAAATAACATATCCGTAGTAAAACATATCAAAAAAACCTTCAATACAATACAAAAGTTTAGTATCATAATAAATAAACATCAAATAAGCTTAAATTCCATCAAAGGATGTTGACATAGATGAAATCAAAACTATTTGAGAGAAATATCTCTTTTCTCGAAATCATTGAAAAGTCACACATTTATAAAGGAAGTAATTTAAAAGAGATTTTTGAATCAAAGTGTCCCATACCACTTTGAAACTTTTGAAAAGAAATATCATTTCAAAGACTTCATGTCCATATAAATAAATCCTTAAAATCATTTGAAAACATGGACATTAATTAAAAATATTTAGAAAGATAAATCTTTAAAACATTTAAAATTATGATCTTGATAAAGATTACCTTTCACAAATTCTTAAAATATTCATTTTGAAATAATTTAAAAGTGACATAATTATAAAATAAAACATTTACATTGAAAATATTCTTATAAGATTTTAAGGGAAGATTTGACGATTTTATAACGGCGGTAAATAGTCACACCCGCCATATAAGTTAAAAAAACATTCTTACCTTAAATTTGTAGAAAGGTTAAAAGTGCCTTGTTTGGAAAACAACGGAAAGATTCCTTTAAAAACGCATAAGGGTATAAATGACTTTAACCCATATTATTTGTAAATAGTAAAAAAAATTGAAATACATTTCAAAGAAACATGTATGTGGATGATAAAGAAATCCCATTAGATTATTACGTATAAACAACCTCGGATAATGAAGAGATTGCAAAATAAACCATTAACATGTACTTTTCATTGGTTGGGGTAGGTTAACCTCCTGTATAATAGTGAAATAATTGTTATTAAATTATACAAGAATCATATACATTCATATGATATCATATATGATCTTTTAGCATTGCTTTGTTAATAATATCTTAGTATTATCGTCGTTTCGAGTGTTAACTTACTCGTTTTCTTTTATATGTTTTGTTACATAAGCCATTTTTGTCATGGATAGGTTGTATATTATTCATATAAAGAATGATATCAGGTCCTTAAACATTATTTTTAAATCATCAAATGATAATTATACTTGAATGGATACGATGGAGAATGAATCTCATCGCGTTCGTGGAGACGGTAGTCCGTACGTACGCACGAGCGACAATATCATTATTTTGATATTAAAATAATATATAAATGGATGGTATATCATATATACAGAATCATTATCATGTTATATTTATTATTTACATGAGTTACACATCATTATTATACCCATCAAAATAATAATATATTGAATGACAATTACACGACGACGTGGAGACGGTAAGCCGTACGTACGCACGTATGGTGACATGTTATTCAAAGGGTGGATAGAATACTGAATATAGTTGTACCATATTTATAATAACATCAAAGTATATATATGATACTGGATTTATTATTTTAGAATGGTAATAACAAAGGAAGAAGAAGTGGAAGAAGAAAGGAACTTGGAAAAGGGTGGTGAAATCATTACCTCTTCTCCGGGTTCTTCCTTTTGATTTGATCAAAAGGGCTACTTAGGTATCCTTTCTGATCAAACTAAGGGATCTAGGTTGTAGTGAGGGAATTTTTGAGAGTATTTGGGCAGATTTTGGCCGAACCAAAAGGCTTTGATGGTGTGAAGAAATGAGAAGGAGGAGTGCCCTTTTTATAAGAGGGGTGAGGGGGAACTTTGGAAAAGCTAGAAATATTAATTTATAATAAATTCATATTCGGTTTCTAATGGCTAAAAAGTGGATTATTTAAATTTTAAGGTGGGGATAGTTCGAACACCATTCAAACAATAGAATTTATACAGGTTTGGGTCATTATATTAACTTTATCTTTTAGTTTTAACTCTTTGTTAATTAGTTTGACATTTACCATGTCACTTTGTATTTTTATATTATATAGTTAATAAACATACTATATACATCCAAGCGACCCCAAAGTGGTCCATTAATGATAAAAATATCATGATATAAGTATCTTGGCCGAGCAATAGATTTTTAAGAATTTAATATCAATTAATAATATAATATTTGTTTTAAAAACTCTTTTATATCAATTTTGACACTATTCAATAGTTGATTTTTGTGAAACTCATAACAGAATTATTAATTCTAAAAAGTCAATTAAATAAATAATAATTTGTAATATTATCCTATAAAATTAGTTTAATTCATTATAAGTCTCAAATTATATTTATTTGGGTATTTATAATATCAATTATTTTAATTTGTCACTATTACGGTAATTACTGTATCATCATTGTGTCATAAATAAATTAAATTATATAAAGTCTAAAAATTATAAATAAAATATCATTATGTAGGAAATCTTTTTAGATTTCTAATGAATATTTATAGTCGAAAATGCAACATATATAACCCTATGTAAAAATTGGTTTTCTAAAAGATATATGCTTATGTCATTTTTGTACTTATTTTAACTTAATTAAAATAAAGTGTCCCTATCACCTACAAGTGGATCCATGGGGTCCCAAAATCGACCCAAAGATGCCTATGGTCGAACATGTATCAACCAATAAGGTTAGGACACATTTTAGCGTATTTTAGTATTATTATAATATAATTATTTTTAACCCTTATTTACCTGATTTACCCTTAACCATGGTAAATAAAATATTTACCAAAGTAATTATTCAAAATGTCTAAAAATAAAAGTTACCTATTTACCCAATTTGAACATACTGATTCCAAATATATAATCCATTTTTCCAAATTCAAAACACATAAGTGGAAAAAATTAATTTAAAATTAATTCTCGTTGTTAAAACAAAAAGCGTGTTTTTAAGAGACAATAACTATCAAAAGATTGAAACTTGTTTATGTCTGGTTTAATTGTAAAATTATCTCCAATGACCAACATTGTATTAAATGGTAAAAACATATTCTAAATATACTTTAAAACCACTCAAATTCATTATTAATCACTTTTAATTATTTTGATTAAAAATGTTGTTTTTAATTAAAATTTAGTAATTTTCACTATTCATCAAAATATTAAAGTTATCCGAAAAGCACCAAAATTTCACCTTAGGATAAATTTGATATTCCGAATCCAAAAATGAAGTCCATTTTGAGAGATAAAATTTCAAAAATATTATTCAAAGGAACGTGTACCGTGTAAGCTTGGGATGTTTCATTTTAAATTTAGTTTAAAATATTGTATTTAAAAAGGGTTCACTATTAAAAGTTGATAAAAGTGCAATACTGAAAATGAATTTGTTCTTGCATTACGTCTAAGAAACTCATAATATGGATTCTAAAATTATAAGGATATATTAGTTTAAAATTTAGTTGACACTATTCTTAACCTCTTTTGAATGGCTTGTTTGCTAAGTCATGGTGCGATTGAACTCGGTGTTGCGTGTAGAAAAAGTTATTGAATTATTTTGAAGAAATATCACACTATGAAATCTTGGGGTGTTACATTCTCCCATCCTTCAATAAATTGTGTCCTCGTAATTTGAAATTGTTCATCAAAAATAAAAGGTTGAAAATAGAAAATATATTTGTTGGAAAACCCTCATCAAAAATTAGGTTACTAAAATTTAGTCTTAATATGAGGAAAAGAGAAATGAAAGGGTCACCACCAAATTATGATCTCGATTAGGAGATCATTAGTGGAAATTAGAGACATATAATTAGAGGAAAAGCGTAAATATTTATAGGTAGTGATTGAGGTCATAAATCACAAAAAAATGTAAAATTGAGGTCCTTAAATTCATCAATTTATGATGATTTTAAATACCATCGGTTCAACAAAACATAGGGTATTAGGATAACACATTTTGGTTTTAGGATTACTTAAATAAAGTATAAGAATTAATTTCTTCATAGAATAAGAGAAGAAGAAAAATATATTCTTGAAAAGTAGAGTTCCATCCTTTAACTAATTTCTACCACAAACTCATCTTTCACTCTAAAAGATAATAGAACGAAAAAAAATTATATTTATCCTATTCGTATAGGGTTCAAAAAAAACGAATTTATAATTCATCTACCTATATTTTAAAAAAACTACATTATTTAATCCTGGACATCACGTGGGTCAGTGGTAGGTGATACACCATTATCGCCCTTCGGTTGTGGGTTCAAGTCTCGCGGCCTTGCCAGACGTGACAGGTTGTCGCCCGACCTCCAGGTTGTCCTTTTATGGCAATCCAAAATAATCCAAACTAGAACTATCCAAAATACTTCAGTCCAAAATTTATAAGGAAGGTAAACACAATGAAGATCCTTTTTTTCCGCGTAATAACATGTGATCACCATCATCATGTATTCTTTTAAAAAACTGCAACATACTGAATTATCATAAAACCTTATTGATTATATTCATGATCCCTTATTCCTTATAGAATAATAGGTATACTCCTTCAATCCAAAAATGTTGTAAACCCCAACAATGATGAAATATACAAATCATTAATCAGTTTCAAGGTAGTTAATAATATCCAATATAATTTATCCAAATCAATCTTGTATTATTCCAAAATCACTACCTCGGCATCAGAACTATATTATGGTTTATCATTCTCTCAGCCATATATTTTCCAAAAATTTATCCTGCTATTGAGTCACTTTTCTTTCTTCCACACAATCTCAAGTCCATAATGAAATAGTACTGCAGTACAATCCTTATATAATCCATAATTATTATAACAAGTACATTG
This sequence comes from Viscum album, assembly GCA_963277665.1. Taxonomy (NCBI): domain Eukaryota; kingdom Viridiplantae; phylum Streptophyta; class Magnoliopsida; order Santalales; family Viscaceae; genus Viscum; species Viscum album. The sequence continues at coordinate 1,341,699,102 of OY728136.1, forward strand.
TTGATACAACACTCAAATGACATAATCAACACAATAACTCTAATCATTCCTCTTCATCTATGGTAGTATCATAACTTGATTATTATCCAATAGCATCATTTGTGGCATAGTCTGATGACTGGGACATAGGTTCGTGTAGTGTCCAAACTCCTTGCAAATGAAGCATTGTACATTTGAAACCATTTTCTTACCCTTGCAGTCACGTACTTTGTGCCCTTTTCGTCCACACTTATAACAAACTCCCATTCCTTTCAGGCATGTTCCAGGGTGTTTCTTCCCACAGTTATCACATATGGGAAAATTCTTCTTTTCCCTCTTCCCTTTATCCATATTTCTCTCTTCCATCCTTTTCTTCTCTTTCTTCCCTTAAAATCCATAGGACTCAGTAAACTCTTTACTTATCTTATCAACACATGATATTATTTCTTCATATGATGATAATACATGGGAGACTATTTCTCTTATAAATTCTGTCTTAAGACCAAGAAAAATATGATCCTTCTTTCTCTTTGGATCATGTGCATTGCTGGAGTTCTCACTCCTTCTACTGGGTGCCATTTCTAAACAATGACATACACTAGATTAGTTTATGAATAACAATACCTAATCCCAAACTTGTAAAACACATAACATAAATTAAATAGTTTATGGATATAATCCATAATCATAAAAATGTCTCCTTTGAGGAAGTATATACTCATAAACCCTTCATAATGGTTTGTAAAGAAAATGAGAATTATCCTAAGCATATCCCCCGGGAGTGTCTTAACCAAGAGTGCAGCAAGGCCCATTGTCGTGCACCAGTTCCCATTCGAGTCTTGCTCAAAGCGGTATTTTCGAGTTTTACCCCTAGGTACATCTGTGCCAGAGCCGCCTCTACCTGCTTGTATCTAGACAGGGATGTATTTCTCGGAAAACTCACAAAATCTCTACAATACCAAAATTCTAGGAAGTTCTTCTATACTAATCCTCATATTCCATCTTAAATCTATGTACTCTAATCAGAGTTTATCTAAATCTAGCTTCAAGGTTTGTACTAAACTTCCTCTGATACCATCTGTAATACCCCGACCCCAGTTATCTAGAGTCGGTGCATTATTACATAACATTGGCATGATCACAGGAAAGATCAAATCTCTAAAGACCGATTAATTTAGTAGCCTTGGAAACACTAGATATATTCATAAGTCTTACATTACATCATAAATTGAAAAACTACTACAACAACATATTGTCTCCATATTCCACACTCATATCCCCACATAATATCCCTACAGGTCATTCATAATTTACTTCTTCACTTCATGGGAAAAATAAAACATAGAAAAGGGGTGAGCTCAAATTCCCAGTAAGGATAACAATATAGAGGAAACTTTCATAAATAAGAATGAACATTTAAGGCAATATATAACTAAATCAAAAGCCTTTTAAACTTGAACATCAACATAGTATGGTAAAAGTAAAATGAAATAATGTCATTTACTTATTCACATGGATATTCTACTAATCGAATAATCACATGCAATATCAATAACCACATTCATAATGATGGAATGCATAATTCCAGACTATCATAACCACATAGCCAAGGCCTCGTGCCAAGAGTACAAATAAGATTTTGCCAAGGCCTTGTACCAAGACACTAGTTTACTCATGAGACCTACCGATGCATCGAGGAGCTATAGCGGGCTCCACCCGTCACTTACTAAGTCCAATTCATTCCCATATGAAAAGGTTTAAACATAACATAAACATTCTTATTAAAACTAGCATACGAAATGTCAACACTTTCTCCATAAACCATGAATGGTTTAAAAATAACACATCCACGGAAAAACATATCAAAAAAACCTTCAATACAATACAAAAGTTTTGTATCATAATAAATCAACTTCAAATAAGCTTAAAGTCCATCAAAGGATGTTGACATAGATGAAATCAAAACTATTTGAGAGAAATATCTCTTTTCTCAAAATCATTGAAAAGTCACACATTTATAAAGGAAGTAATTTAAAAGAGATTTTTGAATCAAAGTGTCCCATACCACTTTGAAACTTTTGAAAATAAATATCATTTCAAAGACTTCATGTCCATATAAATAAATCCTTAAAATCATTTTGAAAACATGGACATTAATTAAAAAGATTTAGAAAGATAAATCTTTAAAACATTTAAAATTATGATCTTGATAAAGAGTACCTTTCACAAATTCTTAAAATATTCATTTTGAAATCATTTAAAAGTCACATAATTATAAAATAAAACATTTACATTGAAAATATTCTTATAAGCTTGTATGGTAATCTTTGACAATTTTATAACAGCGGTAAATAGCTGCACCCGCCGCATAAGTTAAAAAAACATTCTTACCTTAAATTTGTCGAAAGGTTAAAAGTGCCTTGTTTGAAAATGACGGAAACATTACATTAAAAACACATAAGGGTATAAATGACTTTAACCCATATTATTTGTAAATAGTAAAAAAAATTGAAATACATTTCGAAGAAACATTGATGTCGATTATAAAGAAATCCCAGAAGATTATTACGTATAAACAACCTCGGATAATGAAGAGATTGCGAAATAAACCATTCCCTTGTAATTTTCCTTGGTTAGGGTAGGTTAACCTCCTGTATAATAGTGAAATAATTGTTATTAAATTATACAAGAATCATATACATTCATATGATATCATATATGATCTTTTAACATTGCTTTGTTAATAATATCTTAGTATTATCATCGTTTCGGGTGTTAACTTACTCATTTTCCTTTATATGTTTTGTTACATAAGCCATGTTTGTAATGAATAGGTTTTATATTATTCATATAAAGAATGATATAAAATCATTAAACATTATTTTTAAATCATCAAATGATAATTATACTTGAATGGATACGATGGAGAATGAATCTCATCGCGTTCGTGGAGACGGTAGTCCGTACGTACGCACGAGCGACAATATCATTATATTGATATTAAAATAATATATAAATGGATGGTATATCATATATAAAGAATCATTATCATGTTATATTTATTATTTACATGAGTTACACATCATTATTATACCCATCCAAATAATAATATATTGAATAACAATTACACCACGACGTGGAGACGGTAAGCCGTACGTACGCACGTATGGTGACATGTTATTCAAAGGGTGGATAGAATACTGAATAGAATTGTACCATATTTATAATAACATCACAATATATATATGATACTGGAGTTATTATTTTAGAATGTTAATAACAAAGGAAGAAGAAGTGGAAGAAGAAAGGAACATGGAAAAGGGTGGTGAAATCATTACCTCTTCTTCCGATTCTTCCTTTTGATTTGATCAAAAGGGATCCTTAGGATGTCTTTCTGATCAAACTAAGGCCTCTAGGTTGTAGTGAGGGAAGTTGGGAGAGTATATGGGAAGAGTTTGGCCGACCCAAAAGGCTTTGAAGGTGTGAAGAAATGAGAAGGAGGAGTGCCCTTTTTATAAGAGGGGTGAGGGGCACCTTTGGAAAAGCTAGAAATATTAATTTATAATAAATTCATATTCGGTTTATAATGGATAAAAAGTGGATTATTTAAATTTTAAGGTGGGGATAGGTCGAAAACCACTCAACCAATAGAATTTATACAGTTTTGGGTCATTATATTAACCTTATCTTTTAGTTTTAACTCTTAGTTAATTAGTTTTACATTTACCATGTCACTTTGTATTTTTGTATTATATAGTTAATAAACTTAATATATACATCCAAGAGACCACAAAGTGGTCCATTAATGATACGAATATCATGATATAAGTCTCTTGGAAAAACCGTAGATTTTTAGGAATTTAATATCAATTATTAATATAATATTTGTTTTAAAAACTCTTTTATGTCAATTTTGACACTATTCAATAGTTGATTTTTGTGAAACTCATAACCGAATTATTAATTCGAACAAAGTCAATTAAATCAATCCTAATATGTAATATTATCCAATAAAATTAGTTTAATTCATTAAAAGTCTCAAATTATATTTATTTGGGTATTTATAATATCAATTATTTTAATTTGTCGCTATTATGGTAATTACAACATCATCATTGTGTCATAAATAAATTAAATTATTTAAAGTCTAAAAATTATAAATAAAATATAATTATATAGGAACTATTTTGATATTTCTAATGAATATTTATAGTCGAAACTTAAACATATATAACCCTATGTAAAAATTGGTTTTCTAAAAGATATATGCTTATGTCATTTTTGTACTTATTTTAACTTAATTAAAATAAAGTGTCCCTATCACCTACAAGTGGATCCATGGGGTCCCAAAATCGACCCAAAGATTCCTATGGTAGAACATGTATCAAACAATATGGTTAGGACACGTTTTACTGTAATTTAGTATTATTATAATATTATTTTGTTTACCCTTATTTACCAGATTTACCCTTAACCATGGTAAATAAAATATTTACCGATGTAATTATTCAAAATGTCTAAAAATAAAAGTTACCTATTTACACAATTTTAACATACTGATTCCAAATATGGAATCCATTTTTCCAAATTCAGAGCACAGAAGTGGCAAAAATTAGTTTAAAATTAATTCCCGTTGTTAAAACAAAAAGCGTGTTTTTAAGAGATAATAACTATCAAAAGATTGACACTTGTTTATGTCCGGTTTAATTGTAAAATTATCTCCAATGACCAAAATTGTATTAAATGGTAAAAATATATTCTAAATATACTTTAAAACGACTCAAATTCATTATTTATCACTTTTAATTATTTTGATTAAAAAAGTTGTTTTTAATTAAAATTTAGTAATTTTCACTATTCATCAAAATATTAAAGTTATCCGAAAAGTACCAAAACTTCACCTTAGGATAAATTGGATATTCCGAATCCAAAAATGAAGTCCATTTTGGGAGAGAAAATTTCAAAAAGTATGTATTACTATTTATAACGGCTAGTTTGATCGGTTGTGGTGTGTGTTAAAACTCGAAGTTGCGTACAACACACGCTACTGTATTATTCAATGGAAAGAGTATCGTGGAAGCATGGGATGATTCATTTTAAATTTAGTTTAGAATATTGTATTTAAAAAGGGATCACTATTAAAATTTGATAAAAGTGCAATACTGAGAATGAATTTGTTCTTGCATTATGTCTAAGAAAATCATAATATGGATTCTAAAATTATAAGGATATATTAGATTAAAATTTAGTTAATAATATTCATAACCTCTTTTGAATGGATTGTTTGGTAAGTCATGGTGCGATTGAACTCGGTGTTGCGTGTAGAGAAAGTTATTGAATTATTTTGAAGAAATAACACACTATGAAATCTTGCGGTGTTACAGTGAATAAATAATGAGGGTATTTTTATGAATCATTAATAACATCGATGATTCTCATCCATAATGAACATTAAATATTAATTTGTTAAATCGATGTAATCCAATGAAGAAATATATTTGGATATTGAATGAGCATAAAAAATTTATTTTTACACGGTTTAAAGATACCTTTATTTTAGATTATATAAATTAAATATTGTGAGGTATTTAAGGGTGGCCCATGTTAAAATTTTATAACATGGTATAGGCATGAGATTAATTTATTTACATTTCATATAAAAAATCAGGGAAATAGAAGTGTCATTTAATATATTAGTGTATTTTTTTGTAGAAGTAATTATTTATTTTAGTACAAAATAATAAAACCCAATATCTACATAAGGTTCAAAATATGGAGTAATTGAAAAAATATGTGATGTTGATTTGATTAAATTTTTAGTTACATTTTTAACCTATAATGGGTTATTATAAATAAATTGTACTGGAAATGATGAATTTGGAATAAAACCAGTTAATATGAATATATTGGTATACCAATATGATCTTATATATTTTTGAAACTCATAAAAAGTAAATTATCTATGTTCCAGATCAATCTAATATACAGTTGTCTATTGTATTACTAGAAAACAAATAATATATAGGTAATGAAATTATTGATTAAGATATTTATTTATATGAGATTATTATATCCATGGAATTATTAATAGATAATATTGATTAGCAGGTTATAGAAATATTTTTTCCCTATAGAATTGTTATAATGAAAGAAAATTTGATGAAAAAAATAATTTACTAAAATTCAATGTTTTGTTTTGATTGTTAATATATTAATTATAAATAATATGATAATTTCTAGGTTTATATTATTTGAGTTTTGTTTATTTTACTATGTTTACCCTTACATAAAGTATATATTGTTGATTTTCTAGGAAGATGACTATTTTTAATCAAATATGTTAAAAAAATGAATAAAAGTGTTTATTAAAATAATATTGTATTTGTGTAAATATGATTTTCTACATATGAGCAATTTCACAATTCTTATACTATTTTTTTGATATGTTTTCATTTTATTTTTCTTTTTTATATCTCATTAAATTTTTTAGCATTTTAGTTATGTACTCTATCAAGTATGAATAAAAAAAATTCAGTTTAGCTTATGTTTTGTTGAATCATTTTTCATATATTAAAATAATATTAATTTTTATAAACATGGTATAATAAATTGGAAGATTTTTACTATTTATACAACATTATTGGATTTTTTTCCATATATTAATGACATTTCATCTCCCAGTAATGTTTTTTTCATTTTTGTTAACTATACATATATTAATATATTTTTTAGTTTTATTTACTTTTTGTATGATCATTTTATCAATTTTTTTATAATTCTATATCATAGCTGAATTTATATATTTTTGTACTAATTGATTTTTACTTGTTGAAATATCAGAAATTTTGTCCACCACAATCTTATAGGGATGATCATACACATACCTCTAGGGTGGAACGTACGCATACTCCTAATAATGATCCTAGTTTTCATCATACACAAGTGGTATCAACATCCATTGGGGAAAATGTGTTCTATTATAGGTAAACATCGATTGTAAAATTTTCCAAAATTAACATTATATTGTTCCCATGAGAAAAGGATACCATTTTACATTGATGATTATGATATTATAGGGGTCCAAACTCAAAATAATTCAATATTTTTTATGTTTATGGAAAAATGAATTTCATTATTTTGATTGATAATTTGAGGTTTGTTTATAAGATGAGAATATCTCAATTATGGGAAACAGTTTTGGTAAAATGACTTGATAAAATTTTACGTTTCATGAATTTTTTATAAAAAAGTATGTTTCACCCCTTCTTATCAGATGACATATGATATAAATGATATAGGAGGAATGAGGATGAAATATTTAGCATTTTATTTTTGGATATGAAGATAATTATAAATTAACCCTCACATTATATTTGATTTTGTGGTAAAAAAATTCAAAATCCATGTTATATATTTCTATTTATCGATAAGGATAAATTGATGATATATATTGAAAGTAGACTACATGAACTATTTTTAGAATGTGAAATGTTACCTTTTAGAATATCATTTGATCTAATGATCATATTAATGATTTAGATACTATAAAATTATAGAAAATGAGAATATTTCATTAGAAGATTAAATATAGAAATGTATACCCTTGTATATTATTTTTTGGAGGGTATACATTATTGGAAGAAAAAATGATAGTTGAAAGATTTCAAAAACTGAGAGCTGGGTATTTCAGCTATGCATAGGTTGAACCTTTTACGATAAGGTAGACAAGAATAATTTATGTGGGAGGGTATGATAAAAAAATTAAATATCTTATAAATGAAATAAGGGTTGTATCTGAGTGGATTGTAAGGTATATATTTATTTATTTGTGTTGAATAACTTTTTTATATATTTTCATTCACTATTTTTTCATATATTTAAAATAGCAATAACTTCTGGTGAAGATAAATAAGGGGGAAGTTATATCATAACTTAGTAAGTATATTTTAGCTATAAAATTGGAAAATCGTGAAAACTAATGTCATGTTTGAGGATATATGACAGGTGTATCGGTAAAAAAATTGTTTCTACATTCTGAAGCATCTACAATAGAGGTTAAATTGAATATTTTGAATATATTTTTTATGATACTCATGATATAATGGAGGAAATGCTCGTTGCTCAAGAAAAAATTGATGTTTTAGTCATGAAATGACAGTTTCAGGAATTTAGTCCCACTCCATTACCTCTCCCTACAGATCCAAATCCTTTTTACTAATCCAACTCCTATAAGTTCTCTTCCACATCTACCTATTAATTTTATGTTGAATATTGATGAATCCTTGCATAATATTTATCCATATAGATGATATATTATATTTATTATAAAATTAATAAAAAAAATTATAGATTTTGAATCATAGGATCTCTGTAGAAGATATTGAAGATTGATTAACAATAATACCATTTATTAAAGATGTGGTCACTATATTTGGTAAATTTAATGATAATTATTATGTTTTCCATTCTAGAATTTTTCAGCAAATTAATATGGGTTATCTGTATATTATATACATTATTTCAATTTTTGTTCAATTTTCTTAAGAAATTTAAGCTTTATATAACTAACTTTTATTTATATGAAAACATTAATGGTAAATACAATCTTTAGAGAAAAAAAAATAATATAGGCTATTATGTCTATATTTAAACATCTTTAGGCCTTTATAGATTTTCATCATTTTAAATTTTTTTGTTAGAATCATATGAAATTCGAATGGAATCTATATTTTTCGGGTATGTAATGAATTTTACAAAATTTAAAAAATATATAATGTATGTTATAACTAGATATGACTTGAGAATCAACACAATTACAATCTCCTACATGTAAGTCAATTTATATATATTTGTTTTTTATTTACATTTTATAAAACATTTTAATTATGTATTTCAAAAATTTATATTCATTAAAATTTTATGCAGAATTAAATGGTTGGATAATATTGTTTTATATTCCTAAAATTTATTTCACCTAGAGTAAAGAAAGTGACTGATAGAGAATTAATGGTTTGTAATTTTGAAAAACATCAAAAGAATTCAATTATTCTATGTCAGGTGATTTTATATCTCTGGTATAAGGAAAATATATCTTTTAAAGTGATATATATCTCTTAATAGAAACAACCCAACGATTATATTGTCTAATATATTACTAAATATTTTATTTTCTATTTATATCCCTGGTAGAAGACACTTTAGTAGTTATTTTCTATCCATGTTGAAGTGGGAGGAATTTTTTTTAATGAATTTAACACATATTTTTTGTTATTTTAGTACATTTTTATATTATAATGTCTTGTTGTTTTATTTCATACATATTATTTTCAATAATTTAATAGAATTAAATTATGGAGACAACATGAAATAAGATAACAAAGGGAAAATACATATTAGAAAAGCTGACTTTACATTTATAATTCAACATTTTAGTTGTAATAATTCATAATTTTATTAAAAATTGATAAAATTATATTAAATAGTTGTGTCATAAAAAATAATGTTTAAAGTAATTTTGATAATATATTTTTATGATTTCTATTTGATATAATTTCTACTTGGATAGTTGTAATGTTCCAAGAGGTTATGTTTTTTATAAAACATTTCATATTACATTAAATTATAAAACATTTCACATTAAATTAATTATTTTTAATTTTTATCATTTACACCAACCTCATATTCATAATGGATAATATCTTAGACACATATAAATTGAATGGGTGGATCTTTTCATAGAAAAAATTGTGTTTCAGTTTATTTTTAATATTCATTATAATGTTGAATGTTCCAATTATAAGTTTTTGTCTTAATGTTTGTTAATAGTATCGATTCTATGGTATTTATATATTATATTCTAATAATATTATAGAATTATTTTATGGTATAAATATTTAATTTTTCAAAAAATATTGGTCATATAGTTTATTTAATAACCATGATGAATATTTTTAAACAATATTTACTCCACATTTTTTTCAAAATGGTTGGTATGGCCAATAAAATTTAACATAATTTTTAATATAAATGATATCGTAGATAATGAAACATATTCTCCTTCATGTTTGTATTCATATAACATACATGAAAAATATTGTATAATAGACCTTTCACGTGTGTTATGAAAATATAGACATGAGAATCCTCTAGAAAAATGTATTTATAACATCCATTTTTCGCAACTGGTGATAAAAACATAATTACAATATCACTTGGATTATATTTACACATTAAACTATGTTAAAAAATCAATATATTCCTTTCTAACATTGGTGAATTGTTTTAGTTACGTATTATTGGAATTAATTTAGCCCTGGATGAATTTATGGATGTGTTAAGGCATAGTTAGAGCATTATAATTGTAGTAATGTTATTAGGGTGGAGTGTCCATGATTGGATTTTAGTTCCTTGAATTGTTAATTAAGATTATATAATAGTCTAATGATTATTTTATGTATTATTATATTGATATAGGTTGATTTCCTATCAAATTTTATCCATGGATCTTTGAAAAGTGTTAATTGATCAATCTAAATGATTTAATACTCATATGGATCTATCTATTATAGTGATAAATATATAATTGTCCCGGATATTTCAAAGAAACAAAAAGAAAATTTATTGATTATAGACAAATAGATAAATATTAAATATATTTGTATCTAATTTTTGGTGGTTCTATAATTTCTCATGTGAAAATAATTAGATTGGTAAAATGTATTTCAATATTACATGTATTGGATCTCTAAGAGAGATATAACTATAGTATACATCATATAAATTGATTTTTAAATAATATTAAGTATTTAGGAAAAGTTTTCAGAGAAGATAATTTGATGAAGTATTGGTGATAATGTTATACTCCCTCTAATGGGATTGTAGTATCACCAAAATAGTAATCCTTGATTTTTTTAGAGTTTATGGATTTTCATATTCCAGTTTTCTTTCTGATCGACACCACTAATTAATTTTAGAGGCTATTTAGATTCATATATTCCTTATATATAATATTGTTAATATTGTTATATTATATTTTTAAGGGAATAAATTATTAATTGAAATTAAAATTGGTATATCATTTCAATAAAACCAACTAATGGGTATTAAAGATTTTTCTAGTAATGTATGTATTTGTTTTATATTACATTGTTATTATGGATTGATAAATTATTATAGATTCTTGATGGAATTAATCTTTTAATCATTAAGGTGATTATGTTCATGAAAACCAAAATGGTAGTTCATCACCTCTAAAAATTAAAATGATACATTTATTAGAGTGTGTTCATTGTAGAACAATAATAAATTTACCCACTCTCGGATAATAAAACCTATAAAAATGTATAACATATGGTGAGGTGGGGTATCTATACTGGTATTTCAAGATGATTTATTGTAATGAATGATATAAACCATGATCATATGCACATTAATGTCTTAGAAAAATTCAACATTAAATTTTTTATGTATGGATTAAGTGTTCCGTCATCTTAAAAAATTACGTAATTTGAAACCAAATTCTAAGGATTTATATGTGACTATGATTTATTTTTTCTGAATAAAAAAATCATGATGAATTATGATAAAAAATATGGATGACTCATGATTTTAGATAGTGGTGGAATGGAACACTATGATATCCAGAGATCGTAGATTTAGGATTATGGGATTGTATTTATATGGTCAATGGAGATGGGACTAGGAGAGATAGTGTATATAGAATGTATAATTTATAGTTATTTGGTTCTAATTTTAAGATAATATGAATTATCTATATCATGTATCACTATAAAATCCTTTCATTGATGATAACATTGTTCATATGTGGGCATAATACTAGAGTCTATAGTAACATGTATATAAAACCTAGTTTGTTATATATGAGGTTTTCCATTTGATTATGAATTGTTTATGGTATTTTGTATTTACATCCAATGTATAAAATTATATTAAGGGGTAAATATATTTTTTTTATGGTTGAGTAAATTCATATGGTAATTGGTACTATGTAGTATTTTTTTTAAATTATGGATATTAATCAAATATATAGAATAGAAATGATTCAGAGAGTTGTATAATGAAAAATTCACGAAACAATAGTATTTTATTTTAAGGAAATCCACTTTTGGGAAACAAAACAAACTATAAAACTCATATTAGAAATCAATAATTTTAAAATCAATGTTATGTACCATTGTATTTGAAAATAGTTTATACGATGATTCAACAATGATTCTAGGGTTAGGACATCACTTTTATTAAATAATGAAAATTTGACAATATAGTGCCTGGGAACGAGGAGATACAAATCATAGACAGTGTAATAGTAATTGTATTTGATATTTAAAAACAAAATTAATTATGGTAAAATGAATTTATGATATTATAAATAATTTTGAAAATTTATATTTTAACTGTACAAATTAATAATAATATTTTATAGTAAATCACATCTCATCTGGATCACGTATAATGGTATTAAGGTTTTCTCTTGTTGAGTTCCCTAAATGAGATAAAATATTTGTCTTCAATAAAAATGGAATACAATAGTGATGCATAAAGAAAAATATAAGGGACACAAGCTCTTGTGGATGAAATTATATGCTACCCTCATGCCATTACATACCAATGAAATATAGAATAGTGTCTCACTCCATTGGAATTGGACTTGTATTAAATTTCAATTTTCAGATGGATGATTGAGTGGTTCGTAATTTAAAATTTTTATTACCATATTAATGATTCCTCATGTGTATATTTATAAGTATAAAAAAACATGTCAAATTATAATGGATAAAAAAATGGATCCAGAATTATGGTTTATAAAAATTTTCACCAATATAATAGGGACAAGGCACTTAGATCCATGCAGGTAGATTATGATAATCTAGTGGACCACAATATATTCTTTTTGTATAATATATTCATTTTGGTCATTTATAGGATGAATGGTGATTTATTATACCCTACACAATATTTATCTATAATTTTAGTCATTCTTAATCCATTGAATAAAATTTTGGCACCTCCTATTCTTCCATAGATTCCAAAATTAACTAGATACCTTACCTTATTCCATACAAAAAATAACCTTTTGTATTATCCTCTTTCAATTTATTTTTCATCCTCACATTAATGTTTAATATATTTCAATATGATCCACAGGGAGAGGATATGATAAACCCAAATATATCATAATCTATTTCTTCCAACACAAATTTTTTCTTGAGAATACAACTAATTTCATTTTTGGAAATTCATTTTTTTCATTGCATTGGATGAATTGGACACTAATTTTGTTTTTGTTAACTACAAATACTATACATTCGGGTTTTCCTAATATATCAAGAAATTTATGCCATGTTTTAGGTGCAGAATTGTATTGGTTCATTGTTATTTTTTCCATGATAATGAGAATAGTGACAGATAATGTTTGGATTTATATGATAAATTGTATAGATATTCATTACCCTAGAATATAAAATTTCTTCAAAGTTGGGGGATTTGATGATCACTTATCAAATGGGTTACCATGATACAAGTGGATTGGTTACATATGATGGGAATCGAATAAGTTTACATGTGTGAAATAAAATATTATTAAGTTGTGATTGTATATTATGACTATGTATATAGTGAATTGTAATATTATATCATTTCTTGGTTGGTTTTACGTTAGTATAAAATAATGGTTTTACTCGATATGTGAGTAATTGTTGTATACAGTCCATGGATTTCATACAAGATGAATAATTTTTAGTTTATGGAATTACTGTGATTGAGGGATACCTAGTAATGATTTACCAAACTATTCAAAGTATTCTATTAATGGTGATGTGATGGGATAACATCAAATGAATTATTCACATGATTTACATTACTATTTGGATTTGATGGAAAAATTTTTATGTCTAATGAAATAATCATGGATGAATGTCTATATTTTTTAATGTCTGTTATGATACTAAAATTCTTCCCTTTTTTAATAATGATAATGACAATATCTAGTCAGTGTGTGTGTAGTAAATTATGATATAAAATACATTATATATATTCACTGTACATCATTTTACATATATATTGTGACACCTCGCTACCTTTCTCCAATTATGATTTCATTTTTTTCTTGTTTCCCTCTTTTGTGGGTGCATTATGGGACTCTTGGGAATGGAGAACCATTACTTGGGAAACAAAACTAAGTATTAAACATATATGTTTTTTTGAAATAATTTTTTTCATGGGGTTAAATTTGTAAATTGATTTGGAGGGTTTTCATTAGGATTGGTCACCCATGTTTTTAGGTTCATATGTCTTCTTTAGAAATATGGGCTGAAAACTTTTTTCTAGACACATTCTCAAAATGAAAGGGTTATACAATTTGAATATGTTTTAGGGAAGATTTCATGAATATTGTAAAGAGCATGAAAATTTTATAATCTATAAAACCACTAGAAACAGTAAAAATAAATTAGGTTTTAATATAATATAAGCCTTTTCCTTTTTTGGTGTATTTTTTATATGTTATATTACCCAACATGAAAGGGATTAGGGACATGAATTACTCATTTCCAATAGTTTTAAACAAACTTCATGCCTGATTCATTTATTAAAAAATTCAATGTCATTCCTCTCAATTTCTATAGTGATTTTGGGATGTATGTTGTGATATCCCTCCTTTCATATCACTTCATTTAGAAAACAATTAAAATGGTGGTTTTACTACACATCCATGGTAAGAGTTATTTATAATTATTCGTTGAGTAATGTTGTAGTACTAATGTTGGATGATTTTTTTAGATACATGATCAATTGGTGATTTTGTTTGATCCATTGTGGTTTCTTGTATTGTATTATATTTTGAGGGATGATATATTGTTTTTTATATATTTTATTGAAAATAGATATGTTTCCTTATTTATTGGGGTATCTGTATCTTTTAAAATGTTTATAATTAACAAATTAAAATATATTCATGTTTAACCCTTTGGGTTTTCAATGAAATATAGTTTTTTTTTTGAAATGTGGTTCTTATTATATAAGATCATGCATTTTGGAAATGGTATTGGAATACAATTAATGGGAACCTTGGGTGAATCAGGAAATTTAAACTGGTGACCAATATTTTTGGCACCACTATGGGTTAATTTTGAAATACTAATTGAATATGGTTGGAATATCTATTGATTCAAACAAACATATCCATGGTGTTGCATTATTTTATTTCTAGTGTAAATTCCCCTAAGCTAGGGCCTATATTATTTGATATCCATTTTAAACATGGTTTATCACATTATGAAAAATTTTATGGATATTTTATAAAATAATTATTTTCAGTGTTTTTCTATTATACCAGATTGATTCATGGATTTGGTGAATATGTTAATAAATTATGTTAAACAAATTAATTTTTTACAGTTGGTTTTATTTATTATAATCCTCTATAAAATGGACATTGTATTTATGTTATAACTTTTAAATTCATGATATTTGAACTTGTATAGATTCTTTAGAGGTATCAAACGGGGCTCGATGATCACACCCTAATTTTTCATTAGGTTGGTCAGAGAACATATTTTGTGGGACTTAAAAAATGGGAAGGGAATCCTATAGTATTCCGGGTTATTTTATCATCTATAACCTTCATAGTGTGATGATTTGGTGGAGGGGGATGGTCACATGTGTACTAGTTTATTTTTGTTTGAATTATTTTTATGGTATATCCTATTTATCGTCAGTTTTATTAATATTTATTATATATTTCTTCAACTTTTTAAATTGGATATATAATTTTTCTTATATTTATGAAATTTTTCCATTTCCATTTCTAAAATTTACCATCTTTCTGTTAGCTTGAGAAAATTGGGTTTTGACCCATGTATGTTCGTTATAAATTTATATCAGCAGAAATTCTTGTAATGAATTGTGTTACCACATTATAAGTTATATCCTACATCGTAGGTATATTTGAGATATGATTAAATAAATTCATGTAAAAAGTATCAATGGGTTCATAGACAGCTCAGTTTCATGTTTAAACATTACAAAACATGGTACATTGCAATTTTATTTACTATGATTGAGAATTTATGTTTGATTTTATTTAATGAAATTAATTACAGGTTTATTTATGTCAAGTTGTTCTTTAATTATGTAATCTTATTTTTTTGATTAATACATAGTTTCATTAAATTACTAATTTTTTAAAAAAAATTATATCGATAATGAATGTTGGTCCTATGATTTAGGAATCTGGTCATTAATGGTTGGGTTTTCTCTTGTGAATGTTAGAGAATCCTTCTAGAATATCGCATTGAAATCTAAGTAAGTAAGATGCGAGATTAGATCTATAGGTAAATTCGTCAGTTGACCCATATTTTTTAGAATCAATAATCCAAACAATTCAGACACATGTTCATGTAGGTATAGGGATCCAGATATGAGTAGTTTAACATGAATTTAAATTTACAATGCCGCATCAACCTATATATGTGGTGAAAAAATAATATGAGGAATATAAATAATTTCATGAGGGTATTGATATGATCATAATATTTTAAGAAAATTATATTAAATATATGGTGGTTGTTTCCATGTATATTCTTTTTGGAATATGGATGAGATTGTGAGCCTCTGTTGTGCTAGCTTAGATGCACAATGATCATTCCAATGATTCTTTTATGAAATTATTCAACTAGTAGTTTATTCTGAGGTATTATTTTTGGGAAAATACCTATGAGATTTTAATATTATAATATGTAGATAATATCATTCTCTATTACTCCAACCATTTTCTTGAGTTGGGGAACATGTTACCAGAGCTATTCACCAATGATTACCTGATGGATCAGAGATATGAGTCAGCGCTGAGGGATGAGGGCCAGTATTCAATAAAATATTATTCTAATTTCCTTTTGAAATCTACATAGATAATTGAAATGGATTATTTGGAAGGGTATGACATAGTTTTAAAAATAGTTTCTGGTTGAGATTTAGTAGGTAATGCAGTTTTCTATGGTGTCTTTGTAGGCCCTAAAAGGAAGAAATGAGGAGGTAATATTCATCATGTCCTATATTGGGGTATTCTTTTGGAGAATATATTTATTTTTAAAATCAGGGAGGGATGTATAGATAATCCAAGCCTAATTGTGTATAAGCTACTAAGAAATTAAATCATTATGGAATATTTATCCATACGAAACGTTTTTGTTATAAGATGTCCTAATGAAATAGATTCGCATTCACCAGTTGCTCATAGATTTGTACAGATGATTCTAATAGGTGGTCGGTTATAACCATTGTTTAATTTTAATATTCTTGTTTATAATAAATATAATGTGGGTGTGGATATCAGATATATTTATGTGGTGGAGTATGAACTAGAGGAATCTGAAGGAGCTCAATCCATAATTAGAGGTATGGTGTTTATTTTACCTTCTAGGGTACTATATATTTTTTTTAAAGGTATACTCATTATTTCAAATCATCAATTATTGTTGCTGTTTTGGAATTTAATTTGTGGATTTTGATGTTCTTATTGGATCATTCAACCCCTTTGGGAAGGATTTCTGAAAAAATATTCATGCATGTAGAATATTGAGAGACGATATCAGACCACATCATGGAGTGGGAATTCCTGGTGATCAACCATGACATCTTTAACTTGATTGTCACCAGCGATTGGATGATAAATGTTAAGGAAAAAATAGAATGTTATTGATTTCAGGTTTAGTTATTATCTATTGATTGAGTCACTCAATCTTATTTTGGATTATGCGACTATAGATTTGGAAGGGTTGTCCAGTTATTTGTTATAATGGTGTAATCTCATGCCATGTGTCAAAAATATTTCATTGTGTTTTCAACCCATATTTAGGAATTTGATACACTAAAATTTTTTGTCCATACCTGTGGTCTTTCTAGATGAATTTATAGATTATCATTCTAGAGAGAGGATGAGTTTATAATTGATCTTTTACCTTGTACAATGACCATTTCTATGTCATCATACCATATGGAGCCAACTGAGTTAGTAGAACATTTGGTTTAACATTCAGATATCGATTCTATGAGGTATTTATTCATCGGAGCATGTCAACGAGGGATTTATCTATCTTTTTTTCTAATAAGGAATGCACGATACAAGGTTATTGTATTAACTATTGGAAGATAAGTCAGGTGACTATCAAGAAAAATATCATATTCTATGGATTGATAATATTTTTGATCAACGTAGGGGATCTCATTTGTTTTCAAATATAAAACTATGTTCATGTTACCACTAATTGATTGTTCCTAAAGAGGATGTACCTAAGTCTACATTTTGGTGCTGATAGGGAAATTTTTAGTTACTAGTTGTTCCATTAGTACTAATTAAATCTCCAGTTCTATTTATAGAATTGATCTACCAAATAATTAATCCGTTACATGAAACTTTTTTCGTGTTGTTAATTGATGATATTTTTCTTTACTCCATGTCATATGAGGAGAATATAGACCATTTGGGTATAATTCATAGAATATTGATTGAACATTGAATATATAGTGTGATTTCTAAATTATAATTTTTTATTCAAGTAGTAATTCTTATAGTAAATGTTAAATATATGAGGGGAATCACATTGGACTACAAAATGGCAAGGGATTTTAGGAATGGGGAGTATCAAATTAATTTTTTTAAAAAATATAAAGCTTCTAAATATTTTCTTATTATTACTAGTAGTTTTTTAGGAGCTTATAAATGAATATTTTTTAGATGATACATTTATCCCATAAGGGTTAAATTTTTTAAAATAATGTAAAGTGTCGATGTTCTTTTGGAGAAGTAAAGGTGATATTGGCTTCATGTCCAATTTTTATTCTTCCTAAACTTGGTTTAAGTTATGTCGTTTTTTATGATCCTTCATATACAGGTATGGAGTATATCTCCATCAAATGGTGATAGGTGGAATATTTTGACCCTTTATTGTTATTCCATAATGAAAACAACTACCCTAACCATGATATTGAGTTGGTAGCAGTTACGCATAAACTCAATTTATGGAATCACTACCTCTATGGTGGATTGTTTACGGTATATTCATATCTTAAACTTATGAGAAATGTTTTCACATAATGATATAAGATATTTTTACAGATATGTTTACTAGAGTATCTATGTACTTTTTATTTGGATTATTATTATATGCTCATAAAATATAATTTGTTTGCTGAAGAATTGAATGAACAATTACTAACAGAAGCAGCGATGGAAGCAATAGAATAGATGAAATTAATTATTTTTTTTAATGGTTAGAACATAGTAATGGAATAATATTGTTTTTGGGATCGTATTTCTTCAATAAATTATGAATTTTGTTCTGATGACTGGGTTCAGATTCAATATATTTATTTCAATGATTTCTATAGCATTGTTAAAATATATTATGATTTGGAGACCTCAAGTTAGTGGTGTCGATCTCCCAATGTTCTTTTTTTGAAACAGTTTACTCGTTTCTTTTTCACTGTGAGAGGAGTTAAGGGAACATGGAAAATGTTCTTTCATGTATTTTTACCTTAATAATTCCAATATGTATCACGATTTGAGACATCAATACTACTTTTCGATAATAGAATGTCGATTACAGATTTAGTATCATGATGTCTTCCTCTTTATAGAATTAATGAGGAACACCGTATACCATTTGGTTTGTCGTATCCCATACCCATTCCAGTATGTTAATTAGATGATGTTTCCTTTGACTTCATTATTGTATTTCCATTAACTAATAGTAGATATGATGAAATTTGGTGATAATTAATCTACCCAAGAATTCATATTACTTCCTCCTTGTCAACAAAATGACAAGGGGGAAAATTATAGACATGTATATCTGATAGACTGTGAGACATCATGGGGATTACTTTGTTGTTTATTATGAATGTTACCCATGGAAGACATCAATATTTTTTGAATTTTGTTATGTGGAAATGGGTTCTTAGTTGAAACTGAGCACAATGTATCATTCACTGATGGTTGTAATGATATAGAGTGCAATTTAGGTTACTAAGGATATGTTCTGGGCTCGTGTGATTGATTTTGGTTGTTCATGTGAAAATTATTTTCATCTATTTGAGTATTATTACAGGATTTGTTATTACACCTCAATCAAAATCGTTCTCTTTAAGTAATCATATGGGTTTTCATATGGACCTTGATTTTTCTTGGAAGAGTTAGGAAAGAAGTACTTTAATATATCGAGATTGGTTCAGGAGATATTGTAGTGGGTGCAATTGATTTGGATGAGATTTAACAACAAGTTAAGTTGACATAAATCATATATGGACCATATTCTCCAACAAATAGTATTCGAGGTTAGTGATCAATTTTTTATTAGAGTTTCACCTCACATGGGACATAATCTATTGGATAAGAAGGGTTTGTTGGAACCAATTTTTGAGGGGCCCTTTTAGATCATTGGATAAATGAGAAGGGTGATATTTTTGTAGGAATTTAAATCTCCACTGATTTCTATCTATAATGTGTTTAATATTTCCCATATAAGGATTTATAAAACAGATCATTACCATTTGATTTAATGGGATAATTTCGATCTTTTTCATGATATCACTTTGGTAGAGAATCTACTCATGATTAAAGATCTCTTGGAGAAGGTGATTTGTGATAAAATTAGTCTATCGGTCTAAGTACCATATTATTAAGGAAGAGATATCCATGATATGATGGAGGGGGAATTGATAATGGGGATGTAATGGAATTTAATATTTGTGACCCATGGATCATGAATAATTTCTAGAAATGAAGATATTTTATGGTAGGGATATTCTTACACCATGATACCTTCATTAACATATGCATTGTTATGTGTTTTTCATTCCCTTTTTTTGATGTGTTACAGGATTTTGAGGAATGGATAAAATTTCCTAGATAAAATGACAAAATGTTTTGGAATGTATGTTTGTTTAAATTAATGTATTTTGAATTTAAATTTTTAAATGGATTTAGAGGGGTATATTTACGTTCAAAGGGCCTAATGTTTTTTTGAATAATTTTATTAGAAAATTTTTATAATATCTACCTACTATATATATTCAAATAATTAATTGGTTGAAAAACATGAATATTTTATAAAGAAATTTCCCTGAACTAGATGGGGGCATGAAATGTTGAAATTCTGTGAAATCGTTGCATTCTAGGAAAATATCAATCACATTTTAATTTAATAACCGATGATTCATTTTGGATTATTTTTTATATGTGATATTTCATGTCAATAAAGTGATTCAAAAAATAAATTCCAAGAATCTAGAAATTTTAAATATTCTCCATGTTTGATTATTTTTTCAATCAGTGTGGAGGAATACCTTAAAAACATGTGTCAATTTTTGGAGATTTTTCATAAATTCCATCTATCTGGATATATCCGCTCATCATTTGATTACATTTTTATTTTCACAACATATCCCTTGCATGGATTCTTTCTACTTCTTCATTTCCATTGTTCACAATTCCAGTGTTGATAGTGTTAGTGTTTCAGATTCATAAATGATTTATTTTTTTTATCAACCCTTTATATTGAATTTTCATTCCCTATTTTTAGATGGAAAATACATTATTTTCCAAATATCATTTTCGAAGGAATATAGGTTTCCACCAATATTATATTGGGTGAATATATACAAGGATTTCTAATTAATGAATTTATATATGATCTTTTTTATCCCATTGGGATGTTCATTGAAATGTATTTTCTTTATAAAAATATTTTTTTTATTAAATTTCATCTTGGATTTTAGAACTCGATTTAGAAAAACATAGCATATTGGGGACCTTAGGTGCATCTAGAAATATAAAAAGGAGACCCGAGTGTCTATGGAACCATTATGGGAAACTTTAATTATATTTAAAGCATATTTCAACACTCAATATTTGTTGAAACCAACATATGCATGATTTAGTATTTTTTTATGCAACGTATATATTCCCATAGACTAGGGATGAAATGCTACGATTTGTGTCTGATACATTTTTTTATCTCATTGGTATTATTCATGGGTGTTTTCACACATGTTCAATTTACTAGTTGTTATTTTATACATGATATATTACTAGATTTATTGAATATAGAATGAATTTATTGAAATCAAAGTAAATTATTACAAAAGGATTTAATTTTGAAAATAATATAAAAATGGATTTCGTTTTAATGCTACATTTTTTGAATTATTAATATTATAAATTTTATTGATTCTCTGGTGGTATTCAACTGGGCTCTCTGCTCACTACCTAATTGATTTGGTGGTTGTAGAGACTGTATTTTTTTTCTTTGAAAGGTAAGTTCATTATGTATCAATATAGGATCTCTTTTCATATCTCACCTTCAGAGTGTAATGTTTTAGTGGTGATGTATGGTCACATATATGCTTGTATAGGTTGGTCTTCTTTTTCATTCTTAGTTATAGTATTTGGGCTGGGATATATGGATCTTGTTGTATCTATTTCCTAATGTTTTTACTCTATTCATATGTCATTTTTTGTAATATTCAATACATTATTGTGGTATATTTATTATACCTCACAATGTTATGCTCAAATTGGGTGGATTTAATAGATGACCTGGGATGGTTCAAAAAGACTATTTATTCCAGTAGGTAATAAACTTCCACATAATGTTATTATTATTTGTTGTTAGAGATTTTATAAATGAAAATATATTTTTATAAAATTTCTTCAAAATATCCAAAAATATTCAATACTCAAGATATCATTGTCGATGAATAACACATAGTACCTCAATAAATTTTAATACGGGTAAAAACATGAAAAAATATTGAGAAAAAATTCCCAGCATGGGAAATATGAGAGAAAAAATCATAGATCAAACATGATAACATACTAAACATGTAGGTATGATAATGTGATCGAGGTTCATGAATAAATAATTGTAAAATCCTACCAAATAAAATATATATCAAAAATAATGTGACATGAAATCAGGATTCGGTAAAAATATAATAGATAATTTATTGGTGTCTTAAGAAATTAGTAAATAATCATTATCTATGAAAACAAAACACATTAATGTTGTACAATATAGTGATGTGGAGTAATATTATTATAGAAAATTATTTATATGTCATTTATCACAGGGGATAAATATATATCATAGTTCATAGAGTCCTACAATAGACTAGAATCGCTCCCTAGTCCCTTATTTTTCATCTTAAAGGATATAATGATTTACCCAATTTAGTATAGGGATTTATAAATTTCATTAAAATCATAAAATAAAGAAATACAACATATTTTTATATTTATCATTGTCTATTTGGGTGTGTTCCATGTGAATATGAATTAATTCATAAATATATTATGGCTAAATTAACCTATGGGAAAAAATTGGTTTCTTATACACTACCGCAATACAAGATCAAAATACATTGATATAATGAAAGTGGATTCTATCATTAGATAATATGATCTATGAACCATGATAAGGCCTAAAGAGTATTGAAAAATCATAAAAATAATTTATAATTGTGTTAAATAATTACATTGAGAAATATTAGAAAATTTCATATCTTTTTTTGACTTTTATTTAAAAATGATATACATTAATATTATTTTCTTTACAAAACAATGAGAATGTAAATTGAAATTTCTTTGGAGAATTTAAAAAATATGGAACAAAATAATCATAGTGAAAACTAAATAAAATGTGAGAGGCAGTCAGGGTATGATGAACATTAAAAATTATTCCACTCATAAATTTTTGGATAATTAGATCTATAAAGAACATGATAGAAACTTTGATATAGAATAAAATATTAATGATCAAAAAAGTGAAAATGTAAATTCCACATAAAAACATTTATAATTATTTATTTACCTATGGGTGTGTATATTGTGAGAGTACTTGAAATAGTAAATGTAAATTGTTATTATGTAAATAAGTATGGCTATTGGGAGAAAACCTATAGAATACCAATATATTGAAATTTATATATATAAAATTTCATTTGAATGTTTGATTGAAAAAAATACATTTCTTCTTGAATTATATGATATTGATTGATCCTATACTATAATAGATATAAAATAATCATTTCAAAAATATTATTCATTTATATTTCCTCTTATTCACGTCAAATACTTTAATTTATTACACATATATTTGTTATTAATTTTTTTCAACATCTTCTATTTGAAATATTGACTACTTCACAAATGTTTCATAATAGTGGGGATTATCATTCATTATTGATAACATGTATATAATTAGTCAAAGTAGTAGAATATTTTTTTTTAAATTATTCATGAAATCCCTTGATCAATTTATAGGTGGTAGGTTATAGATCTATAGAACTGAATATATGGTGAGTGTGTTTCATGTAATTTTATAACAAAAATTCTTTACATTATAATGAACATTAATATTTTTTATCAAAAATATGCAACTATAATAAAAATATACATATATCATAAAACCATATATTATATGGATTAATTCAATGATATTCATTTGTGATGAATGTTATGATATTGGTATAACATCATTCGTCTAAGTAGTTGAATTGATCCCAACAAGAATTTTCTATTGAAATGATTATGTACAATTTTCGAGTTATGTAACAATAATATCATATTCGTCAAACAATAAATAATTTAATAGATTATTATTATATTTTAAAATTATTTTTAGATTATTTTTATATGAAAATATAATTTACTAATCTTTTTAAGTACTAGAAAATTATATAAATATATTCTGTCCTTCTTGAATTGGGTTTCATTATAATTTTGAATTTATTTCTCTTTCATGGTTTAATAAACTAAATATTATAAATAATAAATTTTGATATGTAATTTAGGTTGGTATTAAAACGAAAAAATGATATAATATTTTTAGTGGGTATGTGAGAGATCCTTTTATAAGAAAATATAAAGTTCATTTTATAGGATACATGAGTTAATTGAACTGTATGAATGAAATAAGATTGTAGTTTTTTAAATTAGGTATATAAATGGTTTTTCTAATTAAAATATTTTTATTCGAATCTATAAATGTACTTATATTATATTTTTATATAATTTTAGTTATAAAAAATAAATCAATTTCATTTTAACCATGTTTTACCTTTTTATGCATTTTTGGGATTTTAATATTAAATTATTGAAATATATGGTGAAACCTATTAGGTAATTTTCATATGATGATTTTTCATATGGACTAAATGTCATATATTTTATATTAAATTGTTTTAAAATTATCATTTATATAAATTCATAATCTGTATATGTAAACAGTTTTTATTAAAAATTTCCTTTTTAAACATTGATGTTTTGAAATATCATTTCTTATCAACCAAAAATTTAAATATGGTTGAATATATTTCTCATATATAGAATTTATATAATTATTTACAATCAATGACTAAAATTGATCAATTACCTATAATTAAATGAAAATAATCATATACAAGTTTTTTATCAAACAATTATAGTTTATATATATAGTATTATAAGAATAATTATCTAAATTATTGAAACATAACAATTTTTTTAATTCTAACAATAATAGTTAAATGTAATGAACAAAATACTTTTTTTATATATAATTTTAATTATTTAATACCATTTTAAATCAACCAAGATTAATTTTATGAGAAATATTCAATGTTTTGATATTAATAAAAATTTACAACTTAAAATTACTTATTGGATATGGGTATTCCTATTGACCACATATATAATGAACATATATCTCAAAACCATATATGTGAAGCCAATATACCCAATTTCCATATATATATATATATAATTAAATAAAATTTAATATCCTTTAATATATCACAGAAATAATTCATCATGTTCTCTATTTTTATTATCAATATTTTTTTTCAAATTTCTAAATACATTAATTGACTCAATATATATCATTTTTTATTTGATCTTCATAGATATGTTGATTATTTCACCCTTTTAGTGTTTTTTTTATTTTTTTATTTATTCATTTAGTAATATTACTAATTTTCTTTTATATAGTAATCATGTAATTTATTTCTTTTTTAGTAATGATATTTTATCATTGATTACTAATTTTTTTTATTTTATATATATGTCTATTGTGACATATGGAATCATAAATGGATGGATTATTTAAGTTGAAATACATACTAAAATCATGGGTAGTAATAATTTTCCAATATAATATATATATTTTAAATTATAATTTATTTTTATTATGAAAACAAATGTTGAAACATTATTCTCATTATGAATTTAAATTCAAAACCCATTTCAGAAAATTAATATTATTCTTATAGAGAACAATTACAAAGTTAGTGGACCTTTTTGGTGTAATTAATCACTAGTACCCAACATTTATATCATTTTCCCATTAAAAATGACAAATTTAATTTTTATAACCTATGAGATTCATGAATATCTTTTATTTCATATGTACATCTGTAGTAGTTATACATAGAAAAATCATAGATATATTAAAAGTTTATAAGATGTGAATCATGATTATATACAAAGATAACTTGATGGTGGGTTTTGAAGGGTCCATATAACAACAAAATCATTTAATACATAGATATCACATGTTTTTAAATAAATTTTAATTATATCGAAAAAACACATTTCTGAAACTGTAATAGTTTAGTGTCTTTGTAGTCTAGGTAAAAAATCCTTTAATTTAATGAAATATAATCATCATCATCCCTTAATGATATCTGAAACAGTTGAAATACTTTTCATTTGAATGTATATCAATTTTAATTTATTATTCCATGGTTTCCCAACCATAAAATACAATATTGTGTTCATTGGAAAAGAAAACATTCTAAATGATAGTATGAATTTATCATACATTTCTCCCAATCATTCTTCACTTTATTCACTAATTGGCCTATGGGGTCTCGGCACGATTTGTTTATGTGGGATTGAGCCTAATTAGACTCTTGAATTCATTGCAGTTTCTTGTGAGATGAATATTTTGAGGAATAAAGTATGAATATGGAAAATTTTGAGATGTAGGTGATCATTTCATGGATCCAGGTTTCTAAATAAAAATGGTGTGAGGACAGGAAGTGCCTGAGTGGTGACACCACATGTGGGTATCTATGTGAAGAGCCATAGTTATGATTTTCATCAACTAGAGGGTCAGAATCACAAGTCGGAATAAGATCTTCCGTTTTTCAGTTGGTAAAATTGTGGATTCGAGGACGGGGATCATGGATATGAATTTCTAAAAGTATTTCTTTAATTTTTTTGATAAACCTAACTACACAGTGATTACTTCGATGAACACAGTCCATGTTGTCCCCATTTAGTTACCGTGATATGGTTTTGGAAAAATTAAGTATCACATGTACTGTGACAATGTCACAAGTACAACAGCCCTTCCTAGTTATACAGATTGTGTGGCAGAGCACATGGGTAGGACATAATGTAGGAGTACACAGCCAGGCACCCACCATGTACCGATGTACACCGACACAACCAGTAGCATGAGGAGGACCCTAAGTTGTTGAATCGTGACTTTTACACCTTCTTCACATTTCATAGTGCATATTGATTATTGATTCATATACTAATTGGTACATGGGTAGGAATTGTAATAGGACCACACTCCAAGTGTTTCATGTTAAATATTGTGTACCCCTACTTTCGTTTTTAAGAAATTTCAACCTCTCCTATTTCATTCTTATAGACTCAAATTTTGACCATTTTGTTACTTATCCTGAGTATTCTTATACATAGAAAATTATGGTGGTGTACATAGTGTCTTTTTAGATATGATATAAAATATTATAGGAGTGAGACTTATTTGGATGATGCTCAAATATGGTAGAAATCGAGATATTCCACTAAAGAGACCAGAGTGTCACCATCCTACAAAGTAGGCGATGGGTCCTCGATCGCTTATTAGAGTAAAACCCTACAATTAGGTTGGGAATGTTTCATGTACTGAATATTAAAGTGGAACCCTACAACTAGTACATGGAATAGATCGTATATAAAATCACTCTGTGGAACCATCATACAGATTAAAGGTTAGGGTCCTAAATAATGAGAGTGGAATCCTTCTAGAGAAAAGGGAATATGTTCCCTATATTTAATCCATGTGTAGTCCTCCTATGGTATCTGAGTATGGGTTCTCGTCTACTAGAGTGATTCCCTCCATATGGTACAGTATTTTCTCCCCTACTGACTATTAGAGCATCACCCACCAGTTGATCTTTTTATGGGTCCTCTACTAACCAATAGAGTTTAACACTCCAGTTGTGCTAAGAATTGGTCCCTGACTAAGTAATAGTGTAAGGTCCCAGCCATAAAACACTACATAATCTTGAGTTAAATCAATAATTATCATTGATTATATTTTCAGGTATATATTTTTAAATAATTTGGCCATAAGTATTACATTACATCTCAAATATCACAAAGTATACACTTCTAATCAGTACACATTTTTTCATAAAAAAACTCTTAAAATAAAACAAGATTTATTTTCTAGATATAAATCTTCTTCAATTCTTCCTTTCACTTACCTTACCTTATACCATGTGAAAAAAAATTCAAAAACGTAAGTTGAGAAAAAAAGATCCGTAGGGGTTATAAATAAAATAGTAAATACATTATCCCATAAATACATACAAAACATAAGCTCTTTAACATAACTAATGAAATCATATGATTTATTAATAACGTATAGATATAATAAATCATAAAGGTACCTTATGGAATCCATATCATATTTACATTGAATCTTTTACAGATACATAGGGAGTTACATTAGAATACCCATCATAGTATATTCCCTAAACCTCTTAGGCAAAACATAAAATTTTACCTCCATCACATTACCCAATGTATTTGAGAGCTATATAGGTCTCACCCACCCTCAATTTATCATAGATCCACCCATATACGTAAACAATTCCCATGAACCTAACAAAATCATAACACATAAAGAAAAGATAACATATCCCCATCGCTATACAAATATATTAGTTCAAGAAATTGACATAATAAATCCATTATAAAAACCATTTTAAAAACCAAAATACATAAAAATGGTATATGTTATTTATTTTCATATTAAAAAAACTTTGACTTTTAGAGAAATCCAAATATCAAATAATGCTTGTAGCGGTAGAAAAGACATTATCACTGCATATGTTAAAATAAACATTCCCGTTTTTTTAGTAAATTGCAACATAGAAAAAAACTCTATCTAAATGAAATAAAAAGTAAAATGATTTTATACACATTATAAATGAATGTCATGTATAAATCAAAATATACAACAATGAATTAAGATTGAGACAAATACCTTTACCTTGAGTCTGACTCCTCATGTATGTTCCTTGTTATTCGTGAATAAAAAACATAAGATAATTTCTTATTATTTTAGAACCATTTTAAATATTATTATTCCTCTTAAATAAATTATTACCATGTTATAAAAATTATTTAATTATTTATGTTGATATATGTCATTTTTCTAATATTTTGTACTTTAGTGAAAAATGAACATTTTATAATTACAAATTATCCATGTTGTAAAAAGTACATTATATCCATAATTGAATTAATTTTATAAATATCATATATATCCAGTATGCATGTATTTATAAGATTCCCTAAAATTTGGATATAATAAATGAAAATCATCGTTCATAGAGACGGTTAGCCGTATGTAAGCATGAAACATACATTCATTTATTTTTCATATTTAAAGTAATGAAAAATAAATGATACATAGGAATATTATAATTCCATTATAATATAATATTTTTTATACATTACATATTTTCATTAACACCATCTTTTATACATTCCATGTATGGCCTGAATGAATCGTATCACTTTGAGGGGACAGTAGTGCACATTTCCTCAAATGATATTATCATATTAACCCATTAGGTAAAACATATAATTATTCTATAAATGAATAACAAATAATTTTAGAGCAATATAAATATAATATATATCATATATAAATATAGTTCCATCATAATGGCCATCATAAGAGGTGGTATGAAAAAATCAAACCATCATAATTTCCTGAGGCTGTATTTTACCATCAACAGAAACAATATGTTCTAAATCCATTAGATGGAGGTGTGTATAAATGTAGTTTGAATACTTCTTATAGAAAAACCTAGTATATTGGTGATTATGGTGTTGTTATATAATAAATGATTAATAATATAATATGGAGTGATTAAGTAGAATAATTGAAATGAATTTTAGAGAAGACACTACTTCTTAAAACATGTAACACTCTTTGATTTGAGCCAAAAGTTTCCTTGAATTGAATCCTGTGTAGGGGAAAGTATCTAGAAGGAGTAGGGGTATGTTGGGAGCTTCTTGGATCTTATTTTGGATGAGCCTAGGGGCTTTAGAGGTGTGTGTAATTGGTTAGAGGTGGTGGTTTTTTCTTAAGAGGGAGGAGGGTCTCTTTAGGAAATTTCAAATGTATTATTTTATTATAAAATTATTTTCATTGTAAAAGGCCCAAATCTCATTAAATTAAAAAATAAGATGAATATAAGTCTAAATAAAATCATTCAATATGTATTGGACATGTTGTTGTATATTTTTAAATCCTTATCTTTTTTATTTAACCGTTTTATAGTCTTATCAATTTATCAAGAATTTAACACTTTGAGAATAGAAATTGTATCCAAAACATGAAAATAATCCCATGAAAGAGTCAATAATAAAAATTTATACTTATGATCACTATCTGCCTGAATCATAGATTTTATTTGAATTGTTAAATATAAAATAAAATATTTTATATTTTTAAATATGAAATAGGTTAATTTTGGCACTATTCATATCATGATTTTTAAAAAATTCATAACAACTTGATTGATTGGAAAAAATCAATAATAAAAACATAACATGTATATATATTACAGAAATTTTGTTGATGATATCAAAATAAATAAGTTTCATTTATTTTAACATTTTTAATATCATTTATTTGAATCCATTATTAATGAAGAAATCATTGCATCACCATTGTCTCATAATTAAATTTATTTATTTAATGTATAAAAATTATAAATAAAATACAATGATGAAGGAAATATTTTTGGATTTATAATTTATATTTATAGTTAAAACTATCACTTATAAAACCCCATATAAAAATATTTATAATAAAAAGATATATGTTTATGTTACATTTTCCATAACATTAAATTCAATTTTATAAAATTTCATTTTCATTTACAATTGCCTCCATGGGGTCCTAAAATCGAACCAATGATGACCATGGTCATATATATCACATCCAATAGGGTTTAGACACGTGTAAGGGTAATATAATATTATTAAAATATTATTTTGTGCCCTAATTTACATGATTTACCCTTTAACCATGTCAAATAAAGTATATACAAAATTTACTATTCATAATATATAAATCAAAAAGTTACCTATTTACAAAATTTGGACCTCCTAATTAAAAATATGGAATAAATTTATCCAAAAATTCAAAAAACAGATCTATTAGATGTTATTTTAAAATTAATTCCTTTTTCCAAACCAATAAGCGTGCTTTTAATAGGTAAAAACTTCCAAAAGATTAACATGAGTTTATATAAAATTTAAAATTTATATTACTTAAAATGACCAAAACTGGATTAAATGAAATTTACATAATCTAATTATAATTTAAAACCATTTAATAATATAATCTAATAATAAAAATAAATTAGATGAAAAGAATGTTTTGACATAAAATGCATTATTTTTATTATTCATTACAAAATTAAAATTGTAAAAAACTTTCCCAAAATTTACCAAAAGTAAATTTTGATGTCACACTTATAAAGAGGATGTTTATGTTGTAAAATGGTAAAATTAAATATTGGAAAACTATATTTAGAAAAGTTTTTCCATCAAATGTTGGTAAATTGAGATTTTTAAAAATCTTATTGTATTCCATGCTTAAATTCAGTTTCATTATTATTTTAAGACTCTAAAATTTATTGAAGAAAATGTTTAAAAATTTAAAAAAACATGGGTTACCATAATTTAGTTATTTATGTTCATTCCCAACAATATAATGACTATGTGTTAAAACCCATTTCTAATAATAATGTTATATTAATATTATTTCAAGTACGACTAGCATTGTGCGCAATAAAATATTTTGAAAACACCCATTGTTATGTGTTGTCCATCGAACATAGAATCACATTTAATGAAAAATTAATATTTTTTTCAAAAATATTAATAAATATAAAAATATCATATCCGTTATTTACCTGGGATTTTACATCCTTCCCCCTTTTGGAAATTGCATCCTCACATTTTTATTCACTTATCAAATAAATGGGGGTAATTATCCCTCATATCATTTTCAGATTCTCATGTTTCCTCTTCAACCATGTGGTTTTTCCAAAAAACATTTACCTGAAGAATTTCGTTATTCTGCAATACATTATCTCTTCAGTCTAGAATCTGTAATAGTTGTTCCTCGTAATAAAGATTCATTTCCAACTAAACTACCTCTATAATTAACACATGACATGTATCCAGCATATACTTTTCAACATTAAAACATGAAAAACATCTTGTACATGGGATAAACATAAGGGTAAAGACACTCAGTAGGAAACTAAATCAACATTCTATAGGATTTCATAGGGTCCAATGAACCTCATACTCAACATCCCCTTATTACCAAAATGTATCACACTTTTCCATGGAGATGCTTTGTGAAATACATGACCACATAACTCATAATATGGACCCTTCCACTACTTATCCGCATTACTTTTCTAGATCCTATGAGTTGTTCTCATGTGCCTCAGAATCAACAGAACATTTTCTACCATCTCTTCTATCAATTCTTCTCCAATAAACTTCATTTCTCCTACATCATCCCAAAAATATGGAGTTCAGCACCGCTTTCCATATAATTCCTCAAATGGTTACATCTGTATACTGTATTGAGAAATGATATTAAAATTAAAATAATCCAAAGAATGGTGTGGGTGCCAACTTCCATGGTAATCTATTGAATATGAACGTAGCATATCTTCTAATGTCATAATTGTTCATTACGACTGCCCATCTGATTGTGGACGAAAAGCAGTACAAATATTTAATTCAGCACCCAATGACTTATGAAGGCCCTTCCAAATGATAGAATTGAACATATGATCAAGATAAGATACAATGGAGATGTTATATCCATGTAACCCAACAATATTTGTAATATACAATTGACAAAGTTGATCTACTGGTAGAATATCTCAAATTGGATGAAAATTTGCAGATGTATTTAATCTATCAACAATATCCCATATTGGATTGTTACTTAGATAAGTCTTTGGTTATCCCATGAAAAAATCGATGGACACATTTTCCCATTTATACTCAAGAATAGGAATATGATGAAGCATCCCATTTGATAACTACTGCTCTACACTAATCTATTGACAAGTCAAACAATTCACTCTTAGTTAGTAGTATAACATTTGATTCCATCCAAAGAGTAATAACCCTGAAGATCTCTATAAATCATAGAACATCTTAGATGAACTGAAAATGGAAAAATATGAACTTAAAATAACAACACTTTCTTCAACTATGAATCACAAGTCCCACCTAATCTCTTTCCAAACATCCAAACACCATCTCCTTCAATGTTAAATTCAGGTAACTTATCCTTCTAAACCAATTATATATTTTTCTATAACTCACAACCATCTATCATCGCTTTCATTATTCTGTCTACTAGGGATGATTGTACTGAAACCTGAAACAAAATAGAGGAATTTCTTGCACCAACAACTTCTATTCCATTGTTTATCCAATCATTAATCAAAGGATATTGTTCAAAACATAACAAGGTTAATGTATAATTACATTTTTAACTCAAATAATCGATCACTCTATTTTTTGTTAATAGATTTTATGGAATTGTGCAATCATAATCCTTGATTTATTATAGAAATATCCTTTTTCTCCTGTTCAATTCATTCTGAGTGAAAATATACTTCTAATTGTTTTCATTAGTATATATTTCACACTTTCCTCGATACAAATTATGCCTCCAAATTTGTAAAGAAAAAAATACAAGCTACTTCCAAATCATGAGTAGGGTAATTTTACACATGAGGTCTCAACTGACATGAAGCATAAGCAATTAACTGATCATTTTCATAAGGACACATCCATATCCTTTCAATGAAGCATAACTGTAGATTAAAAATTAACCATCTCTGGAATGTAATTCCAAAAATACAGCACTCAATAATCTTCTTTCCAATTTCTGAAAATAATTATATCATTATTTTGTGAATATGAACATAACACCTTTTCGAGTTAACTTAGTAAGGGGATAGAAAACCATGAAATATTTCAAAAATCCTCCACTAATAACCTTACAAACAATGAAAACTACAAATCTTGGTTATATTTGTGTGTCTTGGCCATTTTTTAGCAACTTATGTTTTAGCACGATCAGCATTTATTCTATATATTGAAACAATGTGACCAAGGAATGAAATTTTCTTCATCAAAAAATCACATATTCTGAATTTCCCATACGATATATTTTCATTTAATGTTTTCAAGACAACCCTCAATTGACTTTCATAATCTACTTTACTTCTATAATAAAAAAATATCATCAATAAAAACAATGATAAACATATCCATGAACTAATAGAAACATGTATTCATATGATCTATGAATACAAAAAGTACATTAGACATTTTAAAAGGAATAAAAACAAATTCATAATGTCCATATATCGTAAGAAATTTGTTCTTAAAAATTTGTGTTTTCATTACATTCAACTGATGGTACCCCGACCCCTAGCCAATCATCAAAAAATACTATGCTCCCTCGAGCTAATAAAACAAATGATTGATGTGAGGCAATGTATACTTGTTCTTAACTATGATATTCTTCATGGGATAATAATCAATACAATGTCTCACTAAACTGTCTTTCTTTATAACATAAAACACTGGAGCACCCCATGGTGATTATCTAGGTCGAATTAGTCTTTTATCTCATTTCATCTCTAATTTCTTCTTTAACCCAAAAAGTTCATTTTGAGCCATTCGATACGGGGCTTTTGGATTTGGCATAGAATCATGGACTACGTCAAAAGTAAATTCATCTTATCAATCTGGTATTATACTATGATTCTCATCAAGAAAACCCTCATGATACTAATTTACCACTGGAACATCATTAATCTAAACAGTTCCTTTTTTTCAACAATATGTGAAAGGTAAAATTCATTTGCATATTTTACAAGTTTCTCATCTTCCTGATATGTTATCAAAATTAAGGGTCCATTCTTGAACAGAATTTGAAATTTTTTCTAATAATCAAATACTACTTACCTCTGTAGTCTATATTATCCTGATAAATAGAAAGACAATCCATATCCAGAATAACATCAAACTATACTATAGAAAAAACAATAAGGTTTGCAGATAGATTATTTCCAGTCACAGGGACATGAAAGTTCTTATAATTTCTTTTTGGCACAAAATTTGTTCCTATTATTTTTTCCATAAATTCAGGATTCATATATTGAGAGTGAATTGCAAATTTACTTTAAAATTTATTATAAATTAATTAATGTATAGACCTTGAATCATAAAACACATTGGAATAATCTTAATAAACAAACAGTTTACCAAACACAACATAATTTGATGTCCCAACATATACTAATGTACTATAAAGGATTTCATCACCCCTTTCTTCTTGTAGTCTGGGTGCTTTCCCTTAATTGAGTTCTTCGTTGGAAACACATTTTCACAATGAACCATTTCACTGAAGTTAAAACATTTTACTGATTGTAAATTAGATTGCATCTTACCATTACCCCTATCTTTTTCAGTTACATTATGAGCCTTATGTCCAATTTTACCACAACAGAAGCATTTACCAGAATTCAGAATTCATTACCCTATGTGATTTTTACCACAATTTTCACAAACATTAAACATTTGTTTCTTATCATCAAACTTTTTTGAAATGTTCTCCCCTTTCATATACCACCTCAACCTCTTTTTTTTTCAAAATCACCAAATCATCAGGAAACTCTATTTCCACCTTCTCTTCACATCGAAAAAGTTTTTCATTACATTGGAACACACGAGATGCTAAAGCCCTTCAATACATTGGATTTAGTCCTGAGTAAAAACAATTGATGTTTCTATCAATATCTCATCAAATTTGGAGCATACCTTTCTAGTCAAGAAAATTTTAATTCATAAGAATTCACTAAGTCATCCTCCTACCACAATTCCATGAATTGTTTTCCATCCATTACTGAACCACCTTAGGAAAATATTTCTCAAGAAACCTACATTTTAATTAATCCAAATAATGATGATCAATATCCTCATAATCCCTAATATTTTTAACCATAGACCAGCAATGATTGGATTCGCCTTTAACATTGTAAACACAAATACAAAACATTTTTATGCTCTGAACAACCCATGACATCAAAAATCTTTTCCTTTGCTTTTATCCATCATTCGGTTAGCACAGGTTTAGATGATCCTTTGAATGATTGGTTATGTTGCCTTATAGAAATCTATACTATTGAATTGTTCCTCAGGGGTTGACCTTATTGATCTTGTGCATTTATACCACCACTATTTATAGCCTAATACAATTGTTCCATCACTGAAACAAACAGTTTAGTATTAATTCTGACCATCTTGGGTTTCTCATTTGGAAGGATGTTTTCCTACTGATGTTATACCATCATAGATTTCATGTTTCCTATATAGAAAACCAATATAAACACAAAAATATCTTAGGCGAAGAAACATGGTAATATTTAAATGATATATTATTTCAATAATACCATAAATTAATTTATGGATATAAATTTAACAATATCTTTACTCTTAGATTTGTCTAAACTGACCTTTGATACCAACTATATGGCCCCAGCCTTAAAACATTACATAATCATGAGTTAAATGAAGATTTAACATTGAGAATCATTTAAAATTAAAAGTTTTAGAGAATTCAGACATAACTATTACATTACATATCAAATATTACAAAGTAAACTCTTCTACCCATTATCCATTTTTTTAGAAAATTAATGTCTTAAAATAAAACAGTAATTCTTTTCATGATATAAATCTTCTTGAATTATTCCTTTCCCTTACCCTTCCTTATAACTTTTCAATACATTTCAACGACATGGGATAAGGATAAAAAGAACATAAAGGGTTATTAAATAACTAAATGAGACATTATCTCATCAATACAAACAATACATAAGCTCTTTAACCTACCTCATGATATAATAAGATTTATGAATAACATATAGAAATCATAAATATTAAAGGTAACTTCTTGAATTTGTATAATACTTACATTGTAGCATTCACAACAACATAGGGAGTTATGTTGGAATTCCTGTCATAGTATATTCCCTAAATATCTTAAGATAAACATTAATATTTAACTTAATCACATAACCCAATGCATTAGAGAGAAATAACGAGCTCACCCACACTAGGTTTATCACGTAACCACCTCTATATGTAAAATATGCCTAATAACCATAACCAAATCATTACACATAATGGAAAGATAACATTTCCCCATTGCAATCACCAAATATCAGTTCAATATATTGTAATAATAAATTCATTATTAAAACAATTCTCAATACCAAAATACATAATAAGGGTATATGGTCATTATTTTCATTTAAAAAAACACCATTGCTTGTAGTGAAAGCCAAATATCAAATAATGCTCGTGGTGGCGAAAAGGTCGTTGTCATCACATATGTTAAAAATAAATATTCCCACTATCATTTAGTAAAACTCTCCATACAAAAAAGATTCCCCTTGAATGAAATTAAATTTCAAAGAGGTTTATACATTGTATAAAATAATGTCGTGTATAAATAAAAATATGCCTCAATGAATGAAGATTAAGACGATGTCCCTTACCTTGTGTCAGACTGATCACATATGTTCCTTGTTATTTCTGAATAATAAACATAATATAATTTATACTTTCATTAGAACCTTTTTTCATGTTTATTATTCCTTTTATATCACTTATTATCACATTATAAACATTTTATAAATATTTACGTTAATATAAGTATTTTTTCCGATATTTGGTACTTGAGTAAAAAAGGAACTTGTTATAATTACAAATTTTCCTTGTGGTCAAAAGTACACTATCTCCATAATTTTATTCATGATTTAAGTTTCATATATATTGTAACACCACGAGATTTTAGGAAAAATATTATATTTAATTTCCTCGATGTCTTGTGTTGTACACTACACCAAAAGGATTTTTCACTACATGTATCCCTATCTTGGCTTGCTTTACACGCAATCGTGACCTTCCATGATAGCTTGTATTGTACGCAATATCAAGTTTCATTAAACAACGATATGTTATTAAAATATTATATAAACTAGCCGTTATGAATAGTAATACAGAATTTTTGAAATTTTATAAATTTTATCATCCAAAATGGACTTCATTTTTTGATTCAGAATATCAAAATTATCCTAGGCTGAATTTTTGGTATTTTTCCAAAAAATTTCAATTTTTGATGAATAGTGAAAACACTAGGTTACTATTTAAAACCCGAATTTTTATTTAAAAAATTATTTATTTTATTTAAATTTATTTTAGGTCAAAATTGATACATAATACCTATATATGTTCAATGTCATTAATTGGAGTCATTTTATAATAATTTTAGATATATAAAAAACTTATTGAACTTTTCTCTATCTTTTACCCACCTCCTAGGAGAATTTGGAAATTCACATAAAACTTAATTTTAACGCTTCTGTGAGTGGAATTTTGAAAATCTGAGAGACATGGTTATTATCAATGACAAAAATTTGGTTCAATGAGATGAAAATAATTTTTGGTGAATAGTAACTTTTTACTTTTATTTACCATGGTTAAAAATAAACAGGGTAATTAAGGGTAAAAATGATATTATTATTAACCTAACACATGTTGTAATTCTATTGGATAAGTTTAATTCAACCAAAAACAACCTTTGGAATAAAATATGACCATTTAGGTCCACTTGGATTAGATTAGGACATTTATTATTAATTTATTCAAAGAAGGGTTAAAATAGTTAAAATCAACATTTAATAACTACATAATTTTTAATATAGGGTTATACATAAGATAAATTAGACTATAATTATTCATTAAAAAGGTAAAAATATTTCCTACATAATGGTATTTTATTTATAATTTTTATACATTAAATAATTTATGTTATTTATGACACAATTGTGATGCAGTAATTTCCTTAATAAAGAAATATTAAAATAATTAATGTTATAAATACCCAAATAAATGTAATTTGAGACTTTTTATTAATTACAATAATTTTATAGGTTAATATTACATGTTATTATTGGATTAATTAACCTTTTTGGAACTAATAATGCTGTTATGATTTTCACAAAAATCCATTACCAAATAGTGTCAAAATTGACATAAACTAGTTTTTAAAACAAATATTATATTATTAATTGTTATTATATTCCTAAACATATAAGGATCGGCCAAGATACTTATATTATGATAGTTGTATCATTAAGTCACCACTTGTGGGTCTCTTGGATGTATATGGTACATTTATTAACTATATAATATAAAAATACAAAGTGACATGGTAAATGTCAATCTAATTAACTAAGAGTTAAAACTAAAAGGTAAGGTTAATATAATGACCCAAACCTATCTAAAATCTATTGTTTCAGATTATTTCAACCCATACCCACCTTAGCTTCTAAATAAATCAATTTTGAGCTATTAATAATTGAATATGACTTTATTATAAAATAATATTTTAAGTTTTTTCAAAGGTGACCCTCTCCTCCCTTATAAAAAGGGAACCCCTTCCCTCATCTATTCACACACTTCTGAGCCTTGAATCTAGGCCAACCCATGCCCATTTATCTTCTCCACTTCCATATAAACATTCTGGAGGTTATGGTCTTCTCAGAAGACCAACTCTACTTCCTTAAGAGGAAGCGTAAAGGAGGTGCGTCGAATAAGAGGTAATCTCTTATTCCGATTCTCTCAACTTTCTTTCTTCTTCTACTTCTTCTTCTTTATTTGTCTCATTATAAAGTAATAATATAAGTATTAATTATATACTGTTATGTTATTATAAATATTAAACAACATTATTTCACCTTCTATCCATCCTATGGAAAATGAAATCACCGCGCGTGCGTACGTACGGAATAACGTCTCCATGCCGTGGTGTAATCTATTTTCGACCACCACATTACTTGGATGGGTATAATTCAGTAAATAAATTACTATATATGATTATTGTAAATTTATATTTATTCTTAAATATTATACATAAACTTCAATACAATTCCACGATCATGGGAATGATATCATCGCTCGTGCGTACGTACGGACTACCATCTCCACGACGCGATGAGATTAATTCTCTATGTTAACCATTCATGAATGATTATAAAGTATATATAATTAATAATAATTAAATATATGACATAATAATGATAATGTATTTATGTATATATATATGTATGTCATCTACTTAATTCCACTCAATTCAATAAGGAAACAAAAATAGCATTCATGCGTACGTACGGCCTACCGTCTCTATGAACAGTGTATTTCAATCCATTTATCGATCTATCATATATATATATGTATATTCTGAATATATATTATATATAAATGATGTTTTACATTCTTTAATTTTGTAAATCAGTATATAAGAGATAATATCAAGAACAAAAACTCTAAACACGTACGATAAATGAAATGATTTTACCCAAAATGTTGCTTTAACATGGAATTTACAAAAGAACGGGTAATATAAAGTCATAAGTGAACCATATATGATATCATAACAATGAATATGATTCTGTAATAAGTCAATGACATTATTTAAATCATTATACAGGATATTCGGATACATAGGAAGCATATCAGACGTAAGGTAATGATATGTAACACCCACGATTTTTATGAGAAATATTTGGTTTTTATGTTATATAAATCCTCAAAGAAATATTTCACTACACACAACACTATCTTGGCTTGATTTACACGCAACCGCGGCCTTCCTCGATATCTTGCATTGTACGCAATACTGAGTTTTACTAAACAACGATATGCATTTAAAATATTATTAAAACTAGCCGTTATGAATAGTAATGCCCACTTTTTGAAATTTTATAAATTTTATCTTTCAAAATGGACTTCAATTT
The DNA here is from genome assembly GCA_963277665.1 of Viscum album. Lineage (NCBI taxonomy): Eukaryota > Viridiplantae > Streptophyta > Magnoliopsida > Santalales > Viscaceae > Viscum > Viscum album. The sequence continues at coordinate 1,341,740,379 of OY728136.1, forward strand.
TGGATTCGGAATATCGAAATTATCCTAGTGTAAATTTTTTGTATTTTTCTGAAAACATTCAATTTTTGATGAATAGTGAAAACATTGGGTTTCTATTTAAAACCTGACGTTTTATTTAAATAATAATTAATGTTATTTAAATTTATTTTAGGTAAAAATTGAAACATAATAGCTATATATGTTCAAATTAATTCATTGTAGTCATTTTATAATAATTTTAGATATATAAAAGTTTTATTGAACTTTTCACCGTCTTTTACCCACCTCCTAGGAGAATTTGCAAATTCACATGAAACTTAATTTTACTGCTTTTGTGAGTGGAACATAGAAAACCCAAGAGACACATTTAATATCAAGGACTAAAATTTGTTTTAATGATATGAAAATAATTTTTTGGGAATAATAACTTTTAACTTTTTTTTACCACGGTTAAAAGTAAATAGGGTAATTAATGGTAAAAATTATATTATTATTACCCTAACACATGTTTTAATTATATTGGATAACTGTAATTTGACAAAAAACAACATTAGGAAAAAAAAATATGACCATTTAGGTCCATTTGGATTAGATTAGGACATTTAATATTGTTTTATTTAAGGAGAGTTATAATAGTTAAAATCAAGGTTTAATAACTAAACCATTTTTAATATAGGGTTATACATAAGATAAATTAGACTATAAATATTAATTAGAAATATGAAAATCTTTCCTACATAATGGTATTTTATTTATAATTTTTAGACATTACATAATTTAATTTATTTATGACACAATGATGATGCAGTAATTATCTTATTAATGAAATATTAACATAATTGATGTTATAAATACTCAAATAAATGTAATTTCAGACTTTATATGATTTAAAATAATTTTATAGGATAATATGACATATTATTATGGATTTAGTTAACTTTTTTCTAACTAATCATTCTGTTAGTATTTTCACAAAAATAAATTACCAAATATTGTCAAAATTGAGATAAAATAGTTTATAAAACAAATATTATATTATTAATTTTTATTATATTCCTAAAAATATAAGGTTAGTCCATGATACATATATCATGATAGGTGTATAATTAATTGACCACTTGGTGGTCTCTTAGATGTATATGGTATGTTTATTAACTATATAATATAAAAATACAAAGTGACATGGTAAATGTCAATCTAATTAACTAAGAGTAAAAACAAAAAGATAAGGTTAATATAATGACCTAAACGTGTCTAAAACCCATTGGTTGAGAGAATTTAGACTCATAATCACCTTATATTCTAAATAAATCAATTTGGAGATATTAAAAATAGAATAATACTTTATAATAAAATAATATTTTTAGTTTTTCCAAAGGTACCCCTCTCCTCCCTTATAAAAGGGCACATCCTCCCTCTCTTCCTCACACCACTTTTATCCTTCAATCTCGGCCAAACCCTGCCAATTTCTCTTCTCCAATTCCATAGAAACATTCAAGAGGTCCTGGTCTTCTTCGAAGACCATCTTTAGTGCCCTAAGAGAAGGTTAAGAAGAGGCGCTTCAATGAAGTGGTAATGTCTGTTACCGATTCTTTCAACTTTATTTCTTCTTCTACTTCTTCTCCTTTTGTTGTTTAATTATTAAGTAATAACATCACTATCAATAATATACTGATATGTTATTATAAGTTTGAAACTACCCTATTTCACCATCTATCCATCCTACGGAAAATAAAATCATCGCGCATGCGTACATACGGAATACCGTCTCCATGCCATGGTGTAATCTATTTTCCACCACAACCCTAAATGGATGAGTATAATGGTGTAGAGAAAAACTATATATGATTATTTTAAAGTGATATCAATTCTTAATTAGTATACATACATTTTAATACAATTCCACGATCATGGGAACGATATCATCCCTCGTGCGTACGTACGGCCTACCGTCTCCACGATGTGATGCGACTCGTTCTACATGATCTTAATTACATAATTATTTTATAAATGAATTTAATGAATAAATATGATATATATTAATCTAATAAAATTCTGGAAATGAGGTATCTACAACCTAAAGGGAATAATATGAATTTATTCAACAAAACGCGCATAAGAACAAAAAGTAATAAACACCCGAATAACAAGTAGAAATTATATATTACTAATAAGAAGCAATGAATATGACTGTATATGATATCATAACAATGAGTATGATTCTGGAATAAGTAAATGAAATTATTTAAATCATTATACAGGAGGTTCATACACTTACGAAGCAAATCAGACCTAAGGTAATGGAAAATATCGCAATCTCAATTTTTATGTGAGATTGTTTATATTTCAGAATTTATGAGGGATTATTTATCATCCACATCCATGTTTCCTCAATATGTAATATTATTTATATTCTCCTATAATTGTTTAAATCCAATTTTACCCTTCGGTGAGTATTTAGTAAAATATGTAAAAGGAATCATTTGTCGTTTTTCGTATGAGGTACTTTTTGAATTTTCGGGCCAAATTACGAGAGGAATGTTCTTTTAACTTATACAGAGTGCATGTATTTTTTAGAACATTATATCCATAAAGATTCATTTACAATTTTTCAAGTTTATTTTTAATCAACTTCTTTTAGTTTAAAATTATATGACATTTTAAGAAAGGAAAAAAAAATTGAAGTAGAAAGGATATTTTCCTCAAGAATGGAGTTCGAGTGTTTTATCAAAATTATTTTCCATCTAAGATAATATAGGGTTTTGTTTCTATTTTTACATTGTTTTGATTATGTTATGATGGAATTATTTTTATGATGTCCTTTTATATTATATGGATTATGTTATGAAGGCATGATGTTTAAGGATCCCATTTTTATTACATGGGTTATGCTATGATGTATGATTTATGATTTTTTGGCACAAATAAGAATGGATTCATTATGAGATGGGTGGGACCTATATCTCCCTCCAATGTAATGGGTAAAGATTTATATCTCATGAGATAGACATGGTCGGAATGGTAGGTTAATATGGTTCAGAGAAACAGGACTGAAACGAGGAGTGAACTCGGTTCGGAAATGGACTTTTTTCACTAAGATAGTCTTAGAAATGAGTCTTGAATACTAAGAAATGATTCTATATGATTATGTGTGTAAGACACAATGTTTCATGTTATAAGTAATGATTATTGGGATTAAATTTAACTATAATGATTTATCTCATGTTATGAAATTATGATCTCTTTTGCAGGTTAGGATTTCCAAAATGTTTTGTTCTTATTAATATGATGTAATTGATATTTATTTTTTTTTCCATTACTGAGCATTTGAGCTCACCATTTTGTATGTTTACTTTCCCTAGGTCAGGAAGAAGGTTATTATGAAGGATATTCCAAAAGGGACTCCAGATATGATGAAATAAATGGGAGACAGTGTAGAGGCTTTATGAACCAGTTGTTTATGTTTCCCGGTTTTTAAAGTCACTATAACTATATGGTCCTTTCATGGTTTTGGTATATGTTGTAATAAGCGTGCTTCAATTTTGAAGTATTAAAAATGTATTTTAAGTTTTGGTCGTTATATTTGGTATCAGAGGAAAGGTATAGTCAACCTTTGGAAACTAGGATGTGAATGCCTTAGTAAGAACCCTATGGAAATATATAAGCATAGAACAAAATATTAGTTTTTTAGAAATGGCCATGAATAACCTAAGATAAGACCTTCAGTGTGAAATTTTATACTTGATTATGTGGTTTTCCTATTATAATTAATATTGCTCAGACTATTCTTCTTGGTTTTAGTTAATGGCTAGAACCCGAAAGAACCGCGTTAATGCAAAATGCGACGGGCAATGCAATGATTGTCCCCCTGAGAAACCAAACGTTATGGGAGCTAGAATGAAAAATCCTGTAGCCATGCTCACATAACTTTCTCAAGATATGAATCATGCAATACTTCCAAACGAGGAAAGGAACAAGCAACATTCTGTTGAATCCTTCATGAGGCAGCGTCCACCCTCATTCAGTGGGTCTACTCATCCATTAGTGGCTGAAAAATGGATCAGTACCACTGAAAAGATATTTTCAGTTCTTCAATGTTTTGAACATGATAAAGTCATCTTAGATGTTTATCATTTGGAAGGTGAAGCTGATCAATGGTGGAATCTTATCAAGAATACGAGGCCATGTGAGGAAAGTGAGTCCATGGAATGGGACGACTTCAAGAACTTATTTTTCAATAAGTACTTCCCTCGTATTCTTCGAACATATACGGAGAAGGAGTTTCATGAACTGAAGAAAAAGGATGATGAATCTGTTGGTACCTACAAAGAAAATTTTACAAGACTTGGAAGGTACGCTTCTGGGATTATTATCCAACCTAATTGTAAGATCGATCGATTCTTTAGTTTCTTAAAACCAAGTATTCGATGGGCGTTAGACATAAGGGAATTCAATAGCTACGAGGAAATCGTTCGATGTTCTCTCAAAGTTGAGATGGAGATTGGATTAACCCATCAGTCATATGGGTTTGATAAGAAAGAAAAATGGAATTCAAAGGAAAATATAAAGAGCACAGTGAAAAGAAGATGAGTTTTCCATAATGATCAAAGTGTGGGAAGAAACATGGAGGGAGTTTTCTTAAAGGAACAAGTAAATGTTTCAAATGTGGAATGGAAGGTCATCGGGCATTTGAATGTCGCAATGATGGGAAGAAGATGTCTTGTGATGCGAACAAAGAAAAGGCCACATAGAGTGAACCTCCTACACTTCAATGTTACAAGTGCAAGGAAATGGGGAATTATGCTAATCAATGCCCTGATCCAAGGGTTTTTGATGATGATCGACGTCATCAAACTCTTAAGGCTAAAGACAAAGGAAAGTCACATGAAATTTCTATCAGCAATGTGGAGTATGATAACAAAGTGGTGAAATGTAAACTTACCATCCACTCTAAAGTAGAAAATGTTTTATTTTTTTCTGGATCCACTCAGTCATTTATTTCTGAAGAATTTTCTAAGGTTATCGACATATTACCTCAATAATTAGATGTTGAGTTAGTTATGAAAACCCCTAATGTCACAACAGTCGCATCAAAAGTTTATAATTCTTCTCTGATTGAAGTTTGTGGGAAAGTGCTTCCTGCAAATCTTGCAATCCTTCCAATAGTGGAATTTGATGTGATTCTTGGCATGGATTGGCTTTCTTTATTTGGAGCTCATATCAATTTCCAACGAAGGGAAGTCACATACAGTATTCCAGATCAATCTATGATCGTCTATCAATGCAAGGATGAACATAACCTTCTAGTGGAAATTTCATCCATCATATGGGTCTTGAATCCACTAAATAAAGGTTATTTATCGCAAATGGTTGGTGAGAAACTCACGATTATGAATATGCCCATTATACGGGAGTTTAATGATGTCTTTTCGGAGGAATTTCCTGGTCTTCCACCAAATCGTGAAGTTGAGTTTTCAATAGAACTCGTACCGGGTGGTTTACCTATTTCAAAGACACCTTATAGAATGGACCCAATTGAGTTGCAAGAATTGAAGAAGCAACTCCAAGAGAATCTTGATAAAGGATTCATATGCCCTAGTGTGTCACCTTAGGGAGCACCTGTTCTGTATGTTAAGATGAAAGATGGATCAATGAGACTCTGTATTGATTATCGAGAACTTAACAGGATCATGATCAAGAACAAATATCCTCTCCTGCACATTGATGACTTATTTGACCTACTACGCGGAGCTCAATACTTTTCCAAAATTGACATTCGTTCAGGGTATCATCAATTAAGAGTCAAAAGGAAGGATATACCAAATACGGCTTTCCGTAAAAGGTATGGACACTATGAATTTATAGTGATGCCATTTGGCCTTTCTAATTCCCCTACTATCTTCATGGATCTGATGAATACAGTCTTTAAAGACTACCTTGATCAGTTTGTGGTAATCTTTATAGATTATAATCTTGTATATTCAAAGAGAAAGTAAGAACAATAAGATCACTTGAGAATGTATTAAAGACCCTGATAAAGGAGAATCTTTAGGCCAACTTTACCAAGTGTAAAGTTTGGCTTCAAAAAGTAGCATTTCTGGGTCACATAATATCAAAAGAGGGGATATATGTGGATCCAGCAAAAACAGAGGTTATCGAAAGATGGTCGAGACCAAAAACAGTAACTGAGATCTAAAGTTTTCTTTGTTTGGCTGGATATTATTGATGTTTTGTGAAAGATTTTTCACAATTATCTAACCCACTCACCAGGTTGACTCGAAAAGGATTTAAGTTCGTGTGGACGGAGGAATTTGAAGAGAATTTGATGGAGTTAAAAAGAAGGTTATCCAGTGCACCTGTTCTCACACTTCCTTGTAGTGGAGAAAGGTTTGTGATCTATAGTGATGCATCCAAGAAGGAATTAGGGTTTGTTCTCATGCAAAAATATTTGGTGATAGCTTATGCCTCACGACAGTTGAAAATCCATGAGAAAAATTAACCAACTCATGATTTGGAGTTAGCTACGGTAATCTTTTCATTAAAGATTTGGAGGCATTATCTATATGGAGAAAGGTGTGATATTTATACTGATCATAAAAGTTTAAAGTATATTTTCACACAAAAGGAGATGAATATGTGCCAAAGAAGATGTTTGGAGCGGATTAAGGATTAAGGCTGCTCAATTCATTACCACCCTGGGAAAGAAAACAAGGTGGCAGATGCATTAATTAGACAAGACCATGCTAGCTTATCCATGATGAGGATCCCAAAAGATCTAATATTTATGGATTTACAAAGAAGAGATGTTGGAATTATAATGCAAGGGGAAAATTCGTATCTTTATCAAATGAATGTTCAACCATCTATACATGTGAAGATTAAAGAGGCACAGAAAGAAGATGTAGAGTTACAAAAGAAGGTGAGAAATGTTCCGGAATTCAACCTTGATTGTGATGGGATAATAAAGTTTAGGAATCGGGTTTGTGTTCCTACCATTCCAGAATTAAAGAAGGAGTTGCTGGATGAGGCTCATAGTTTTTAATTATCCATTTATCCTAGAAGCATGAAGATGTATAGGGACCTGAAAGAGTACTTCTGGTGGGATGGCATGAAAATATATGTTGTTGAATATGTCTCTTGATGCTTGGTTTGTCAGCAAGTTATTGTTGAGAGACAGAAGTCTATGGGGATGTTGCAACCATTACCCATACCTGAATAGAAATTGGAAAACATAACTATGGAAATTGTCACTAGACTTCCTAAAATATCCAAAGGAAATAATGCTATCTGGGTCATAGTTGATCACCTTACAAAGTCAGCACACTTCATTGTTGTTAGAGAGTAGTTCTCTCTGGATAAGCTTGCCAGGATATATGTGAAGGAAGTGGTAAGATTTCATGGAGTGCTACTTTCCATTATATCTGATCGGGATCTGATGTTTACCTCAATGTTTTGGAAATGTCTTCAGAATACTCCGGATACAGAGTTGAGTTTCAGCACTGCTTATCATCCTCAGACATACGGTCAGTCTGAGAGGACAAGTAAAACTCGAGAAGATATGTTGAGAGCTTTCGCTATGGATTTCAAAGGGGGTTGGGATCAACACCTAACATTGGTGGAATTTTCTTATAATAATAGATTTCATTCCAGTATTCAGATGGATCCTTATGAAACTCTCTATGGAAAGAAATGTTTGACTCCAACTTGCTGGGATGAAGTTGGGGAAAGAAAGTTATTAGGACCTGGTCTTGTTGATGAGATGGCAGAAAAGGTTTGATCTATTCAACAACACATAAGAGCATCTTAGAGTCGACAAAAATGTTATGCCAAAAACCGAAGAAAATATGTATAGTTTGAAGTGGGTGATAAAGTGTTCTTACGAATATCTCCTTAGAAGAGAGTAATCACATTTGGAAGGAAGGGAAAGCTGATCCCTAGGTATATCCATCCTTTCGAAATACTAGATCATGTTGGGAAGGTAGATTACCAATTTTTGCTTCCACCGAATCTCTCTCAAGTTCATAATGTGTTCCATGTATCGCTCCTGATAAATTACATACCTGATCCTTCACATGAAATCAGCTCAGAAGTTGTACCGCTGGAGCAAGATCTTTCTTATGAAGAATAGCCGATATAGATTCTGGATCGTAGCGAAAAAGTTCTACAGAACAATACCACTCGCTTGGTGAAAGTTTTATGGAGGAACCACCAATTATAAGAAGCTACATGGGAGCTTGAGGATATGATGAGGGAGAGGTATCCTCATCTTTTTGTTACGAAGTGATGAATTTCATGGGCGAAATTCATTTTAAGTGGGGTAGAATGTAACACTTGAGATTTTTATGAGAAATATTTTGTTTTTATGATATATAAATCATCAAAGGAATATTTCACTACACACAACACTAACTTGGATTTCTTTACATGCAACTGGGGCCTTCCTTGATAGCTTGCATTTTACGCAATACCGAGCATCCCTAAACAACGATATGCTATTAAAATATTACTAAAACTAGCCTGTATGAATAGTAATACCCACCTTTTGAAATTTTATAAATTTTTTCATTCAAAATGGACTTCATTTTTGGATATGGAATTTCGAAATTATCCTAGGGTGAAATTTTGGTATTTTTCAGAAAACTATCAATTTTTGATGAATAGTGAAAACACTGGGTTACTATTTAAAAACCGAAGTTTAATTTAAATAATTATTTATTTTATTTAAATTTATTTTAGGTCAACATTGATACATAATACCTATATAATTTCATAGTAATTCATTGGAGTCATCTTATAATAATTTTAGATATATAAAAATTTTATTGAACTTTTCACCATCTTTTACCCACCTCCTTGGAAAATTTATAAATTCACATAAAACTTAATTTTACCACTTTTGTGAGTGAAATGCCGAAAATCTGAGAGACACAGTTAATATCAAGGACTATAATGTGGTTCAATGAGATGAAAATAATGTTTGGTGAATAGTAACTTTTTACTCTTTTTTACCACGGTTAAAAGTAAATAGGGTAATTAAGTGTAAAAATGAAATTATTGTTACCCTAACACATGTCCTAATTCTATTGGATAAGTGTAATTCTACCAAAAACAACTTTAGGAATAAAATATGACCATTTAGGTTCACTTGGATTAGATTAGGACATTTAATATTATTTTATTTAAAGAAGAGTTAAAATAGTTAAAATCAAAGTTTAATACCTAAATTTTTTTTAATATAGGGTTATACATAAGATAAATTAGACTTTAAATATTAATTATATAGATAAGAATATTTCCTACATAATTGTGTTTTATTTATAATTTTTATACATTATATAAGTTAATTTATTTATGACACAATGATGATGCAGTAATTATCTTATTAATGAAATATTAACATAATTGATATTATAAATACTCAAATAAATTTAATTTGAGAATTTTTATGAATTCCACTAATTTATTAGGATAATATGACATATTAGTATTGATTTAATTAAATTTTTTAGAACTAATCATGCTGTTAAAATTTTCACAAAAATCAATTACCAAATATTGTCAAAATTGACAAAAAATAGTTTTTGAAACAAATATTATATTATTAATTGTTTTTATATTCCTAAAAATCTAAGGATCGGCCAAGATACATATATCATGATAGGTGTATCATTAATGGATCACATGGGGGTCTCTTGTATGTATATGGTATGTTTATTAACTATATATTATAAAAATACAAAGTGACATGGTAAATGTCAATCTAATTAACTAAGACTTAAAACTAAAATATAAGGTTAATATAATGACATAAACTTGTCTAAAACACATTAGATGAGAGAATTTCGACCCATCCGCACCTTAGTTTCTAAATAAATAAATTTGGAGCTATTAAAAACCAAATATGACTTTATAATAGAATAATATTTTTTGTTTTTCCAAAGGTTCCCATCTCCTCCATTATAAAAGGGAACCTCCTCCCTCTCTTCCTCACACCACATTTATCCATCAATCTCGTCCAAACCCTGCAAAATTCTCTTCTAAACTTCCCTAGAAACATGCTAGAGGTTCTGGTCTTCTTCAAAGACCATCTTTAGTTCCCTAAGAGGAGGTTAAAAAGAGGCGCTTCAAAGAAGTGGTAATGTCCATTACCGATTCATTCTTCTTTATTTCTTCTTCTACTTCTTCTTATTTAGTTGTTTCATTATGAAGTAATAACATCAGTATCACTAATATAAGGATATGTTATTATATGTATGAAACAAACCTATTTCACCATCTATCAATCCTATGGAAAACGAAATCACCGTGCGTGCATACGTACGGAATACCGTCTCCACGCCTTGGTGTAATCTATTTTCAAACACCACCTTACATGGATGGGTATAATGGTTTAGAGAATAAATATATATGATTATTTTAATGTGATATCAATTTTTAAATAGTATACATACACTTCAATACAATTACATGATCATGGGAACGATATCATCACTTGTGCGTACGTACGGCCTACCATCTCCATGATGTGATGCGACTCGTTCTACATGATCTTCATTACATAATTATTATGTAAATGAATTTAATGAATAAATATGATATATATTACACTAATAAAATTCTGTAAATGATTTATCTATAACCTAATGAGAATAATAAGAATTTATTTGACAAAACACGCATAAGAACAAAAAGTAATAAACACCCGAATAATAAGTAGCAATGAAATATTACTAATAAGAAGCTAAGAATATGACCGTATATGATATCATAACAATGAGTATGATTCTAGAATAAGTCAATGACATTATTTAAATCATTATACAGGAGTTTTGGACACTTAAGAAGCAAATCGGACCTAAGGTAAGGGAAAATATCGCAATCTCAATTTTTATCCGAAATTGTTTATATTTCAGAATTTACAGAGGAATATTTATCATCCACATCCATGTTTCCTCAATATTTAATATTATTAATATCCTCCTACAATTTTTTAAATCCAATTTTACCCTTCGGTGAGTTTTTAGTAAAAGATATGAAAGGAATCTTTTGTCATTTTTCGTACGAGGTACTTTTTGACTTTTCCGGCCAAAGTACGAGAAGACTGTTTTTTTAACTTATACGGAATTAATGGATTTTTAGAACATTATTTCCATGAAGATTCCTTTACATGTTTTCATGTTTATTATTAATCAACTTCTTTTAGTTTAAAATTATATGACATGTTAAGAAATGAAAATGTTTTTTGAAGAAGAAAGGATATTTTCCTCAAGAATGGAGTTCAAGTGTTTTATCAAAATTATTTTACATCTTAGATAATGTAGGGTTATATTTCTATTTTTACATTTTTTTGATTATGTTATGATGGAATTAATTTTATGATGTCCTTTTTTCTTATATGTATTATGTTATGATGTCGTGATGTTTAAGAATCCCAATTTTATTACATGGTTAATACTATGATGTATGATTTATGATTTTGTGTCACAAATAAGATTGGTTTCATTATGAGATGGTTGGGACCTATATCTCCCTCCAATGAATTGGGTAAAGATTTATATCTCATGAGATAGACATGGCTGGAATAGCAGGTTAATCTGGTTCAGTGAAACAGGACTGAAATGAGGAGTGAACTCGGTTCAGAAATGGACATTGTCCGTTAAGATAGTCTTGTCAAGGAGGCTTGAGTACTAAGAAATGATTCTATATTATTATGTGTGTATGACACAACGTTTCATGTTTTATGTTATGATTATTGGGATTACTTTTAACTACTATTATTTATCCCATGTTATGAAATTATGATCTCTTTTGCAGGTTAAGATTTCAAAAATGTTATGTTCTTATGAATATGATGTGATTGATATTTCTTTTGTTTAACATTACTAAGAATTTGAGCTCACCCTTTTTTATGATTTCTTTCCCCAGGTCAGGAAGAAGGTTATTAAGTAGGATATTCCAAAAGGGACTCTAGATATGATGAAATAAATAGGAGACAATGTAGAGGCTTTATGAACCATTTGTTTATGCTTCGCAGTTTCTAAACACACTATACCTATACGGTCCTCTCATGGTTTTGTTATATGTTGTAATAAGTGTGCTTCAATTTTGATGTATTAAAAATGTATGTAATATTTGGGTCGTTATAGGATAAATATTCCAATATCGTTCTTATCCGAGATTGTTTATTCGTAAGTATTTGCTGGGCTTATTGTAATCATCCATGTAAATGTTTCCTAAAAATGGTTTCATGTATGTTTAAAGTACTTTTTAACCATTTTTAATATTTTAAATGGTATGTAAGGAATATGTTTTTTTTACCATACGAGTTACTTTTTTACTTTTCCGACAAAATTACAAGGAGAATGTTATTTTTAACATATACATCGTGAACGGATTTTTACGGTTTCATAACACCTCATTATCATGATGCTTCCTATACAAGATTCCATTATTATTTTCAACAAAACCCTTTTCTTTTAAAATATTAATGGCATTTTGTAAAAAGAAAATGATTTTGATGAAGAATGGATATTTTCCTCAAGATATCATTTCAAGTGTTTTATCAAAAATATTTTCCATCTAAAATGAAATTATTTAATATGTTTATGTTTCAAGTATAATGTCTCCATTATTTACATGGTTTGATTCTTCTTATGATGAAATGATATCAATTTTTTTATATGGATTTTGTTATGATGGAATGATGTTTAAGAATCCCAGGCTATTACATGGGTTATGCTATGATGTATGATTTAGGATTTTTTGGCACACGAATGAATGATTTCATTTTGAGATGGGTGGGACCTATATCTCCCTCCAATGAATTGGGTAACGATTTATATCTCATGAGATAGACATTGCTGGAATGGTAAGGTAATCTTGTTCAGTAATACAGGACTGGAATGAGGAGTGAACTCGATTCAGAAAGGGACTTTGTCCACTAAGATGGTCTTCGAAGAAATGCCTTAGCTACTATGGAAATCATATCATGTGCTTAATGGTTTCCACAATCACATGTTTTATTACAATGCTATTTTATCATGATTAGTGTTTCATTATGATCTATGATTTATGTACTGCCATGTTTTATGTCATTGCCCATGATTTTTATGTTTAAACATTATGTTCATGTTTTCTAAGTTCAAATGTATATGATTTGTTTTATTTTATCCATGCTAAACCATACTGAGCATTTGAGCTCACCCTTTATATGTTTTCTTTTCCCTAAGATTTAAATAAAGGTTTTAGGTAAGAAAACCAAAAGGGAAGGTCTTTATGGGAGATGTTGAAGATCTTTCACCACAATTAAAAGATTACGTTCTGAGTTTCCAAATACACTAAACTATTACTGTCCTTGTGTGTCTGTTTTTGTTATGTATTAAGTATTCCGCAAAAGTAATGTAATGTCCATGTCCGTCAAGATTCGGGTCTCTCCAGTTGGTATCAGAGGAAAGGTTTAGTTAACCGTTTGAAACTACGTTTCAAAAACATTAGTGAGATCCATAGAGATATTTCTAAGTGATGTCTAGGGATGTCCCTAAGGTTAAGTATAAGTATAGGTTATAGTCTAAGAATTACAGTAATGATATTTGAATTAAACCAAAGATGTTAGATATCGAAGGTACTCCCCCTTTATTGTGTTTTTTTTCTATCAAGATTTTTTCCTCTCACACTATTCTTTTTGGGTTTTATACAATGGTTGGAAACCGAAGGAACCGTGTTGATAAATGTAATGGACAATGTAATGATTTTTCTCCTGAACAAACCAATGTTATGGGAGATGGAGTGCAAAATCTTATTGCTATACTTACGAAAGCTATGAATCATTCTGGACTTCTGAATGAGTAGAGAAGGGAATAATATTCTATTGAGTCCTTCATGAGGAAACATCCAACTTCATTAAATGGGACTTCTGATCCACTTGTTTCTGAACAATGGATCTGTACCATTGAAAAGATATTTTCCATAATTCACTGTTTTGAACATGATAAATTCATTCTAGTTGTTTACCGTTTAGAAGGTGAAGCAGGCCAGTGGTGGACTCTAATTAAGAATACAAGGCCCCAAGATGAAATTGAATCCATAGAATGGGATGAGTTCAAGAACTTGTTTTTCAGTATATACCCCCCCTGTATTCTTCGAACAAAGATGGAAATGGAGTTCCTTGAGCTGAAGAAAACGGATGATGAATCTATTGGTATATACGAAGCAGATTTTACAAGGAATGCAAGGTATGCATATGGAATTATCATCAAACCTGAAAGTAAAGTGGATCGATTCTTCAGTGTCTTAGAACCACGTCTTCGAAGGGAAATATCTATAAGAGACTTTAGTAGTTATGAAGAAATTGTGTGTTGTGCTATCAAAGTAGAAATGGAAGTTGGTGTTACATATCCATCTCATGGTTTGGACAAGAAACAAAAGATGGAGTTCAAGGAGAAATCTTAGAACAATGGTGAAAAGAAGATGAATGTTTCTTTATGCTCAATGTGTGGAATGAAACATGGTGGAGATTGTCTTAAAGGGACTAGAAAATTTTTTAAGTGTATAAAATAAGGTCATCGAGTAGATGAGTGTTGAATTAATGGAAAAAGGGTTGCTAATGATGTGAATAAAGAAAAGACTGCAGAGAACGCACCACCAACACTTCAATGCTTCATGTGCAATGAAATGGAGCATTATGCTAATCAATTCCCTAATCCAAGGGTTAATGATGATCGACATGAGCAACCACTTAAGGAAAAGGACAAAGGGAGGTCACATGTGATCACTATTGGCGATGTTGAATATCAAAACGATGTGGTGTAATGATTAAGTGTTTATGTAATGGGATTCCAGAATAATGTTGTATATAGTATCGTGGAATATTGTAATATTTATGTATTAGTCTATTGTGTTTTTCAATAATTTTATGGTACCGGTAAGCATGTAATGTGATTGAGATATTTTTGGAATGAATATGATATGCACATAATGAAGGGATAAGGAGAAAATGAAATGTTTGATAGTATTAATGAACTTATGATTGATATAAGAACAAAGTTATATCATGGATTGAGTATATAGAATTTTTGGATTTTGGTATGTGGAAAGAGTTAACTTTTAACAGCATTAATGTTTTCACTAAGTTTCAATGGTTATTCATTTTTCAAGAGAATACATGATTAATAAATTCACATGTTTGGAATTTGACCAACAAGATATATATAACTTATGATATACGGGTGATAAATGATTGTATTCAATTCTTGGTAGATGAACTTTCTAGTAATCATTTTATTTATACTATGAGATTGGACAAAAGTATTTTGGATAAACCTAAAATTTATAATCGATTAATTTAGTCATCAAATAGTATTGTTTAAGGCTTGAACTTTCTGTTATGTTTTAGAAAAAGGAAAACCCGTAGTACGGGCGAAAACCCGTTGCGTCGAACAAGGTTGCACGAATTGAACCCACAACCAAAGTACGGCAGTCCTTCATTTCCTACCACTATCCTACAAGAAGTCCCTGTTTAGTAGAAACTAGTTTTATATTATTAAGAGCTATGATAGCTGAAGTATAAGTCCATTTTAGCTACCATATATGATTAATCTCTGCATAGATGGACTTCTGTATATTTAATAAATTGTGCTAAACTTTTTCCGATAGAAATAGATTGAATGAACTATAATTCTATCACATAATCTGATAACACTTCACATAATACTAATTCAACTTCATTTATTTAAGAGATGAAGTGGAAATTGTTTGAGGGACGAGCAACGGTGAGATGATACTAAAATAAAGTAAGTATTTCTTATAATTCAAATTCTTCATCTTTAGGGAAATGATCTTGAAAACATTAAATGGTGTCCTAATTCTCTCATATCTGATGAATCAGATGGTACCTTAGATCATCAAAAATTTATAGCTTTTTGATTGTTTGCTTTTTTATAGTCATGTCCTCTACCACTCTTCATCAGAAGTTGATGGTTATATTTCTCTTCAATATCCTTATTTTCACCTATGTTATCCTATGTGGAAACCCAGTGATTAGTTAATTTGGGTAACCATTACCTTTTATACATTAGTTTTTAATGTCATGTTTTGGTATTCCTTTTTACGATGTGGGTTTCTATGAAAAAAACTTTCAATTAGTAAACCATTTATAGCCCCAACGATTTTCGAGGGAAAAATTCATTTTAAGGGGGGTAGAATGTAACACCTCGAGATTTTATGAAAAATATTCCTTTTTTAATTTCATTGATGTCTTATGTTCTACGCTACACCAAAAGGAGCTTGCACTATAGGAATCCCTGACTTGCCTTTCTTTACACGCAATCATGACCTTCCACGATAGCGTGTGTTGTACGCAATATCGAGTTTCACTAAACAACGATATGTTTTTAAAATATGATATAAAATAGCCATTATGAATTATAATACCCACTTTTTGAAATTCTATAAATTTTATCTTTCAAAATGGACTTTATTTTTGGATTTGGAATATCAAAATTATCCTAGGGTGAAGTTTTGGTATTTTTCTGAATACATTCAATTTTTTATGAATAATGAAAACCCTAGGTTACTATTTAAAAACCAACATTTTATTTATATAATCATTTATTTTATTTAAATTTATTTTAGTTCAAAATTGATACATAATACCTATATAAGTTTAATGTAATTAATTGGAGTCATTTTATAATAATTTTAGATATATAAAAATTTATTGAACTTTTCACCGTCTTTTATCCACCTCATAGGAGAATTTTGAAATTCACATAAAACATAATTTTACCGCTTCTGTGAGTGAAATTTCAAATATCCGAGAGACACAGTTAATATTAAGGACTAAAATGTGGTTCAATGAGATAGATATAATTTTTGGTGAATATTAACTTTTTACTTTTATTTACCACGGTTAAATGTAAATACGGTAATTAATGGTAAAAATTGATATTATTATTACCCTAACACATGTCCAAATTCTATTGGATAAGTGTAATTATACAAAAAATACCTTATGAATAAAATATGACCATTTAGGTCCAATTGGATTAGATTAGGACATTTATTATTAATTTATTCAAAGAACGGTTAAAATAGTTAAAATCAATGTTTAATAACTAAATAATTTTTAATATAGGGTTATACATAAGATAAATTCAACTATAAATATTAATTATAAATATAAGAATATTTCCTACCTAATGGTATTTTATTTATAATTTCTAGAAATTAAATAATTTATGTTATTTATGACATAATTGTGATACATTAATTACCTAAATAATGAAATTTAAAAATAATTGATGTTATAAATACCCAAATAAATGTAATTTTGAGACTTTTTATGAATTCCACTAATTTTATAGGGTAATATTACATGTTATTATTGAATTAATTATCTTTTTTCGAACTAATCATGTTTTTATTATTTTCACAAAAATCTTTTACCAAATAGTGTCAAAATTGACATAAAGTAGTTTTTAAAACAAATATTATGTTATCAATTGTTATTATATTCCTAAAAATCTATCGATCGGCCAAGATACTTATATCATGATAGGTGTATCATTAAATTACCACTTGGGGGTCTCTTGGATGTATATGGTATTTTTATTAACTATATAATATAAAAATACAATGTGACATGGTAAATGTCAATCTAATGAACTAAGAGTTAAAAATAAAATATAAGGTTAATATAATGACCCTAACCTATCTAAAATATATTATTTGAGATGATTTCAACCCATCCCTACATTATATTCGAAATAAATCAATTTGGATCTATTAAAAACCGAATATTACTTTATTATAAAATAATATTTTATGTTTTTCCGAAGGTACCCCTCTCCTCCCTTATAAAAAGGGAACTCCTTCCCTCTTCTCTTCAAACCCTTTTGAGCCTTGAAGATCGGAAAACACCTGAAAATTTCCTTTCTCCACTTCCCTAGAAACATTCTAGAGGTTTTGGTCTTCTCAAAAGACCAACTCTACTTCTTTAAGAGGAAGCTTAAATGAGGTGCGTCGAAGAAGAGGTAATCTCTTCTTCGGATTCTCTCAAGTTTCATTCTTCTTCTACTTATTCTTCGTTAGTTGTCTCATTATAAAGTAATAACATGAGTATTACTTATATACTTATATGTTATTATAAATATTAAACAACCTTATTTCACCTTCTATCCGTCCTACAGAAAACGAAATCACCGCACATGCGTACGTACGGAATACTGTCTCCACGCTATGGTGTAATTTGTTTTCGACCACCACATGACATGGATGGGTATAATGGTGTAAATAAATAACTATATATGATAATTTTAAAGTTATATTGATTCTGAAATATTATACATACACATCAAGACAATTACACGATCATGGGAATGATATCATCGCTCGTGCGTACGTACGGACTACCGTCTCCACGACGCGATGAGATTCATTATCCATGTTAACCCTTCATGAATGATTATAAAGTATATATAATAAATAATAATGAAATATATGAAATAATAATGATATAGTATTTATGTATACATATATCTATGTCATCTACTTAATTCCATTCAATTCAATAAGGAAATGAAAACAGCGTTCATGCGTACGTACGACCTACCGTCATCATTAACGGTGTATTTCATTACATTTATCGATATATAATATATATATATATATACTGAATATATATTATATATAAATCATGTTTTACATTCAGGAATTATGTAAATCAGTATATAATTAATAATATCATGAACAACATGTCGAAACACTTACAATAAATGAAATGATTTTACCCAAAATGCTGCTTTAACATTGAATTTACAAAAGAACAGGTAATATAAAGTCATAAGTGAACCATATATGATATCATAACAATGAATATGATTCTTTAATAAGTCGATGAAATTATTTAAATCATTATACAGGAGGTTCGGATACATACGAAGCATATTAGACATAAGGTAAGGGATAACTATTCCAATCTCGTTCTTATCTGAGATTGTTTATTCGTAGGTATTTACTGGGGTTATTGTTATCATCCATGTCCATGTTTCCTAAAAATGGTTTCATTTATGTTTAAAGTCCTTTTTAAATTTTTTTTTAATTTCACTACATGGTATGTATGGAATCTTTTTTTTACCATTCGAGGTGCTTTTTGACTTTTCCGACAAAAGTATGATGAGAATGTTATATTTAAATTATACGGCGTGAAAAAAATTTCATGGTTTCATAACGCCTCATTTTCAAGAAGCTTATTATACATTATTGTATGATTATTTTCAAAAAAACCATATTCTTTTAAAATTTCATGCCATTTTTTGGAAAGAAAATGATTTTGAAGAAGAAAGGATATTTTCCTCAATATTTCATTACAAGTGTTTTATCAAAAATATATTCCATCTAAAATGACATTATTAAATATGTTTATGTTTCAAGTATAATGTCTCCATTATTTACATGGTTTGATTCTTCTTATGATTAAATGATATCCATTTTTTATATGGATTATGTTATGATGGCATGATGTTTAAGAATTCTATTCAATTACATGGGTTATGCTATGATGTATGATTTATGATTTTGTGGCACACGAAATAATGATTTCATTATGAGATGGGTGGGACCTATATCTCCCTCCAATGCATTGGGTAATTATTTATATATCATGATATAGACATGGATGGAACAATATGTTAATCCAGTTCAGTAATACAGGACTAGAATGATGAGTGAACTCGATTCAGAAAGGGACTTTTTCCACTAAGATGGTCTTGGCAGCAATGCCTTAGCTACTATGGAAATTATATCACGTGTTTAATGGTTTCCACAATCACATGTTTTATTCCCATTCTATAATATCATGATTAATATTTCTTTATGATCTATGCCTTATGTACTACCATGTTTTATGTCATTGCCCAAGATTTTGATGTTTAAACATTATGTTCATGTTTTTTAAGTTCAAATGTATATGATTTGTTTTATTTTATCCATTCTTACCCATATTGAAAATTTGAGCTCACCCTTTATATGTTTTATTTTCCCCGGGATTTAAAGAAAGGTTTTAGGTAAGAAAACCAAAAGGGGGAGATCTTTATGGGAGATGTTGAAGATCTTTCACCATGATTAGAAGATTACGTTCCAAGTTACCAAAGACACTAAACTATTACAGTCCTTGTGTGTATGTTATTGTTATGTATAAAGTATTTCTCAAAAATAATGTAATGTCCATGTACATCAAGATTTGGGTCTCTACATATATCCAGTATATATTTATTTAGAATAGTCCATAACATTTGGATATAAGAAATGAAAATTACTATTCATGGATATGGTAAGTCGTGTGTACGCATGAACACCAATTTTATTTACTTTTATTATTAAATGGAATGAAAAATAAATGTTAAATAGGTCTATTATAATTAATATATAATATATTTATTTATATATGTTACATACGTTCATTAACAACATCAATTATACGTTACATGTATGGCACGAATGAGTCATATCACTTTGAGGGGGTTGTAGTATGCACTTCCTCAAATGAAATTATCATATTTATCCATTATGGAAACCATAAAGGAATGATATAAATTAAAAATAAAGAATCATAGATACAATATAAATACAGTATATATATCATATTAATATAGTGCAATCATAATTTCCACCATGAGTGGTGGTACACAGAAATCGAACAAACATCATTTCGTGAGGCGGTACTTCATTGTCCTCAAAAACAGAATATTCTATATCCATTAGATGAAGGTGTGTGTTAGTGAAGTTTGAATACATATCATAACAAAAAACTAGTATATTTATGATAATGGTTTTTTAATGTAATCAATGAAAAATAATAGAATAGGGAGTGAATATGTAGAATAATGGAATGGATTTTTAGAGAAGTTGCTACCTCTTAAAACATGTTACTCTCTTTGATTTGAGCCATATTCTTACTTGAACAAAATTTTGCCTAATGGCAATATTCTAGGAGGAAGATTTGATTGTTAGGATATTATTGGAGTACATTATGAACTATCCAAGGTGCTTTAGAGGTGTGTGTAATTGGTGATAGGTGGTGGCCTTTTATCAGAGTAAGGAGGGGCACATTCGGAATGTTCGAAAGTATTATTTTATTATAATTTTTTTTAATTTTAAAAAAGTCCAGAACTCATTAAATTCTAATATAAGGTGAATATAAGTCGAAAAAAAATCATCTTATAATAATTGGACATGTTTTGGATATTTTTTTAATTCTTATATTTTTTATTTATCCTTTTTTACTTATATGATTTTATCAAGGATTCAACACTATTATAATCATAATAGGTACCAAAACATGAAAATCTTCACCTTTAGGTGTCGATAACAAACTTTTAGACTTATTATCACAATTCAGCTAAATATTAGATTTTTTATTATGATATTTCATAAAATATATTATATTTTAAATTCTGAATTATGTCAATTTTGAAACTATTCATATCATGACTTTTTAAAAAATCCATAATAAAATGATTTATTAGAAACAAATTTCATTAATATAAAGATAAAATGTAAATATCATCCATAAAATTCATGTGTGACATAAAAATAACCATATTACATTTATTTTATCATTTTTATTAACATTTAATTGAATTCTATATTAATGAACCAATCACTTCATCACCATTGTGTCAAAATTTAATTTATTTATATAATGTATAAAATTTATAAATTCAATACCATGATGTAGGAAATATTTTTTAGATTTATAATTACAAATTATAGTTGAAAACATTACATATATAACCCCATAGAAAATTTTTTTACTTAAATATATATACTTATGCTACATTTTGTTTAATTTTAAATTATTTTTTATAAAATGTTATTTTCTCTTACAAGTGGATTTACGGGGTCCTAAAATCAACCCAAGGATTAAAATGGTCTTAAATATCTAATAAAATAGGTTTAGGACATGTGTATGGCTAATTTAATATTATTATAATGTTATTTTTACCCTAATTTACAAGATTTACCCTTTAACTATAGTACATAAAGTTTTTACTGAAGATTCTATTAAAAATGTCTAAAAATAAAATTCAGCTATATAAAAAATTTAGACTTCTGGATTAAAAATATATTTTCTATTTTCCAAATTCAACAAAAAGAATTTTCAGAAATTAATTTAAAACTAATTCCTGTTTTTTTATCCAAAAAGTGTGTTTTTAAGATGTAAAAAATACCAAAATATTGACATGCGTTTATGTCCAATTTCAAACTGAAATTACATTAAATGGAAATAATTGAGTTAAATGATAAAAATATAATCTAATTAATCTTTAAAACAATTTAAAAATATAATAAAATTGTATAAATAATTTGGATGAAAATGCATTTTTGACCTAAAATGCAGTATTTTCACAACTCATTAAAAAATGAAAATTTCCAGAAATATACCAACAATTTTCCAGAAGATAATCTAGATGTCACAATTCTAATGAAGTAGTTTATTTTTTTATTTTTAACATTTAAAAGTTACAATAACTATATTTAAAATGGTTTCTCCATAAAAAAGTGGTAAGTAAACCTTTTAATGAATATTAGAGTATTTCATGCTTAAAATCGAATTCATTCTTACATTATATCTCCAAAATTTATTGGATAAATTTATATACATTTATCTAAAGAAATTAAGCATAATTTAGTTAGTTTTGTTCATTACAAACAATATAACAACTATTTGTTAACTAACATTTACAATATTAATATTATATTATTATTATTTTCACAATGACTAGCTTTATTTGTAATATATGATTTTATAGAAAAACATTGTTGCGTGTAGGGTATGCCATCCAACCTAGACTCCAATTTCATGTAAAATTAATATTTAATTCACAAATATTAATAAATTTTAAAATTTTATATTCTTTTTTTACATGGGATGTTACAACTAGAGTGACAATCGTACTAGACAAGGAATGGGTTAGTTTTCTTCTATCCGAGTGGAACTCACCTATGTACTTTGGGTATGATCCCTCTATCTAATAGGAGGAAACCACCAATTATAAAAGGGCATGATAAATTTACCTTGAGATTGTGCTTCCATGACTTTGCATCAATGCGGTGAGGTGTGGCATGACTTGGATGTTACTTATTGAAAGACATAAGAGATATTGGGTGTCAATGATGGACTTCTAGAAATGGTTGAACTCTTATCCTTGGGTTTTTTCTAATAGAAGTAGATCCCATTTATCTCTCATTTTGTTTTATTCTGTTTTAGAATATATATTTATTTATATAAATATTCATGTGGTTGGATGTTCATATAATCTTTCTTTCAGTTAATCTGTCTATCGGTCTCTTTCTGTTATGTCTCATATCGGTCCTAATAGATTTCAGGGATTCATAATAGGTTTGTATATACTAACTCCTAAATGTGATTTTCCCACATGTTTCATGTTTAATTAACATTATGTACATTTCGATTATGATAGTAAAAAACATAAGGATACCTAGTTTTTTTGACCATATACAGTGGTCGGAGCATGAAGATTATGAGTTGGACCCTCTCAGTATTTTTCCTTTCATATTTTTTTTTATTTTTTCAAATCTATATAGTAGGGTGTTTATTTTTTATCATTTTATTTACATTTTACACTGCACTAATTTTTGTATTACCTTGTGGTTTTTAAATATTGTTTATTAATCTAGATGTTGAAACATTCAATTTTATTCATCTACACTTCTGTATTGAGTTGGCCAAGTGTCTATGCACATGTAATTTAGGAAAATATCTCCAATGATACTTATTATTTTTAAAGTTTATCCCCATCCCTCATACTATTAATGAAGACTTAGGGTATCTACGTCTCAAGCCATATTGGGTAAGTTTGTGACATTAAATTCTACCCATACCCCTTATAATGAATTTCTCCTCAAAATTAATTATTGTGTACCATCAATTGAGGATAATTACTCCACATTATATTCAATGGTTCTTAAGTAAAATCACTAAGATGGTTCTTTCAAAACATAAAATTGACCAACTGAGCAGTCTTTGTTCATTGTGCATTATCTGTAAGATCTTGAATCTCCACTTGATGTACCATATAATTAAGTGCATGATTTAGTGGTATGACCTACGAATTTAGTACATGTGATGGATCAGTTATATACATCATCAAGAGAGGTACATAGAACACATCATGAACCAGATGAAATTCTATTCGAACCTCCATGAAATAGAAATCCATACTAATATGAACAATAATTTTAAATGGACTAATATTCCTAGGTTATATATTTCCTTTTTATCATAAAAAAATTTCATAATTGGATGTGATTTTATCAGATTTCACATCATATCTTACTCAAAAACATAAATATTAATTTTTTAATCCATGAAGTACTAACAGATCCAAGGATCCATAATATAATAATAATTCAATCCATATATCTCTAGTTGTAATAAATTGATAACACTGGTTATAAAATATGGAAAAATCATTATATAATAGTGTAATTTATTATTCTCTAAAATCTAATACAATGTTCAGATTTACAATATCATAATCGGTTAACCTTATGAACCTTCTAAATGATTAAAATAAACAACATTAAAATAACATCATGAAATTTACCAAATGAACTTATCACTAATCCACCAAATTAAATGAAGTATGTCTTAATTTTCATTTACCACACTTTTGAATAACTTTATCTTGTATTGTCCTAAAATATTATAATACCATAATTTACCATAATTTTTTTAAACATACATTATTCTTTCTTATATAAATAAAACATGTATTATTTGATATATTATGTAAATCCAAAAATAATATAAAATTTATCAATGATAGAATATTCGACCTTTCCAACAAATCAATAATAATATCTAGGTTGATAAGTATAATAAAATTTACATTATCTATATCAATATTATCTTTATACCAACATCATTATCAGAAAATTATGAAAATATTAAGGGTTAAATTCCTTCAATAATTTTCCCACTAAAATTGAATCTGTATGTTAAATAAAATTTCTTGGTCCTTATAACCACACAAAATTTTCTTTTAATGTAATAATGAAAACATTATGCTTAAAAATATTTAAATATTTCATATTTTTTAATAACAATACATTAACACATAAATTATTATACATCATTGATTAACAATTTACCAGGATTTTGTATATTATTCAATAAAACTTCATTCATTTATTCATTCATTTGTAGTCTTTTCTTTGACAGAAATATCACCGTTACTCATACAACCTTGTTGATTCTCTTGAAGAACATTCCAATTATAAAATTGTTATGAATAACGATGATATATTCCATGGATAAAAAATTCAACAATAGATTATATCAAATGGTGGATTTTATTCTCATCCACTCTGTTATCTAAACATTTTAATCTTCTTTCTGTAATTACATGTTTGGTTCCATCCTTATCTACAGATAAAACAAAATGTAATTATATTTTGGAAAAATCTTGAGCTCATATTTCTATATTATGAACATATAGAACGATGAGAATAATTTTATCTTTTCTTTTGTCCACCAGAACTCTCTGCAAACACTATCAGTGTCTTCATTGGCTAATCAAATAGTTGGTTACAGTCCAATTTTTTTTACCGTATAATGTGAAAATATATTTGGAATAGTCACATAATTATTCAATCAAGTAATCGTCACATTTTGTTTCTCATAAACACATTATCTATCAAATTCAACATTAATCTATATATTTTTTCTTCCTATCATTGACTAAAACAAAAAGGAATATTTTGATTAACAATATTTATAATGGGTAAGCACCTAATCATATTAAATTATTTATAATATTAAAATACAAAAAGTATCTTCTTTATATATGGCACATTAGGTTTATCAAATGTGATTCATGGTCATTATATAAATTGTTAATTATTGTTCATAATATATTTGTGAATTTCGAAATCATATCCCCCAAGAGTGTCAAACCAGGTGCATATCAAGGTATTTTTTCAGGCACCATTTCAGGATCGGGCCTATCTCAATGTGCACTTTTCAGAGTTACTACCCTATGTACTTATTTTAAAAATCCACATTCACAATTATAATCCATATAGGGATATAATTTTATGTATACCACTTGATCTATCCTATACCAAAATTCAAGGGAATTTTCATTTAATTTAACTCATCCTTACGCTTATCCATATACATATCAGAAGACATATCCTTAAATATATCCCTAGGTCTTTCACTAATATTTTCTCATCATTATCTCAAAAAGTAAACTGTAAATTTCAACTTATACCAAATATAGAGTATCACGATTTTGTATATATATATTACATCTTTTTATATTGATGCTCATTTTATTACACATTATGATTCATTAGGACTAAAAGGGAATAGGTTATTTTCAGACTGCATACGAAATATTCTAATTGGGTAAATGAAATTAAAAATATATAATAAATCTATTCCAATTTATTACCCTTAACAATCAAACACTATACAAAACTATTCTAAATATCTGAGGAAAATGTAACATAATTACGGGTTTGAATAGAGGAAATGTATGGGTAAACAAGGGAAAATATTTAAAAATAACATGGGTATATGGGTATGAGATATTGGTCATAAGATATGAAAACAATAACCTATATATCAAATATCAAAATAATAATTCATTTAATAATGAGTGACATTTCATAATACATGATTCATAATGATATCAGTGAACATGTTCCATGATATCAAAAAATTCAGATTATAAATGTAATTATTCCATACACAGAAGCATAGAAAATATTTTACATTAAGTTTGGGATCATATCCAAAGTTATCAAATAAGTATGAGTTCCCTCACCAATCCACTTTAGAAGTTAAGGTTCACTCCCAAGGTGACCATAGGATATAAAGTACCATATTGAACTAGTTACACTCCCCATTTCATTCTTGTCTATCTCTTAACATATATATCTTCACCCAATGAATTTAACTGTGATATAGCTCTCACAAAACCCATTACCAAATCTTACATATGGGTTCTATGATATCATAAAAATTTAAAATTTCATAACCCATGAAATGAACTGGGTGTCACAAACATTTCAAAATGTCATCTCCTATAAATAGAGATAGGTTTCATAATCACTTCATCATTTTACAATAGGGTAACCAATTAATATATTCATTTTACATAAGAAATTTATCATGGTATAACCCATGTAATAGATATGGCTTCCAAAAATATATTTTAATTATATACATAAATCATGTAGACAAATAATAAGAATGGTATCCTTGGACCTAACTCCTAGCGAAGCATAATTTGAATCAAATGATGTAATTTTTGATGGAAATTTTTTTCAGAATGATCACTTTTAAAAAACATTAGGATAATATATATTATTTTAAAAATAATTTTTTAGAAGATAATTTTTTTTTAAATATTATTATTTAATAGTTAACTTTAAAACATAAACAAGAATATATAAAAATCATTTAAAATCATTCTTGAGGAAATGTTAGTGGTCTAAATGGTGGAAAACTGTTTTCATGCCATACAATATAAAAGAAATTTTCCTTTAACATTATCTATAAAATACAAAACGAAAATTATATTTGAAAATACATGAATATTTATTTAAACATATTTCATAAAACATGTAATTGGAATAAATTTCCATTAATAAATCGTTTTTAAAAAGCTAAAAAAATAAAATTATCTTTTGAAAACTGGTATTTGATGAAATATGATTTCTGACTAAAGAGATAAATAATATTGTATTTTTTATAAAACATGTCCACATAATTTTAAGTAAACATGTTACTATTACATGAAAATATTTACAAATTATTATAGGTCAATAAAAATTAATTATTCTAAGATATAAGTTCAAAATAATTACCCTAATGGAGAGGTCACTATAAACAATCTTGTATAATGATGAGATTGTAAAATAAACCCTTACTACTATTGTAACATGTGAATAATATTCTTTATAATGTAATTGAAATAAACCGAATCATTAAAAAATAGCATAAAAATTGATTCTTCAAAATTAATATGAATGGTAGAGTATATACCACACGTAATGAATATAATTGGTGAATATGGTATATTTATCACAAAATTAAAAGTGAGATGAAAAAGCATTTAACTCACATTTTATTTTCATCATAATTGTAAATACCACCTATAAAAAGTATAATTTAGTTAAAAATATTTTATAAAAACGTACTAATATTTTTAAAATCAGAAATGATCATCGTATATCATTTTTTAATGCATTTTTAATAATATTTCGTTGTTTTCATGTTTGTGTTCTTTAATTTCCATGTTCTCTCACACACATCTTGTATTTAATGTTCTAGTTATAGTGCAAAATATAAATATATTAAAAATAATTATAATAATTTTAATAATATAGAATTTATTCATGATATTTATTTTTAGAACCATTTCTGAAATTTTTACCCAGAATATGAATTCTTCCACTTTTTTGAAGATGGTTGGACGTATGTTCACATAAGTGATGATATTATTCTCATAAAAAGAAATATGGTAAGAAAATTGTTGATATATTAATTTTAATTAATCAATATAATCTCATAAATATTACATATATTCATTAATTTTATCCTTGTAACACTTAAATTAATATGTAATTGAAAAACAATTTAGGTATTTTCACGAGGCGAAAACCCGCTAATAGAAGAACAATATTATAATATTTTAAATGTAATTGAAGGTAAAAAAAATTTATATTAAAATTATTTAAGTATAATAATTTCATAAATATCATATACATATGTTAAACCCATAATTATATCCATCCTCGAATGGTTGTGATGGAAAACAAACTACATTTGTTCATGAGAAGGTGGTTCGCCTTACAAAAAATCAATGATTTAATTTCTCATTTTATGAATTTGTAAATGAAAAATCATTATCGAATATGTATTATGAAATCTCATTATGTGGGATATAATATTTTTTACATATTTTATGTTTAATTTCTTAATTGAATTTTGAAATTAAAAAATGAAAAATAAGGACCTTAGTGAGGGCAATTACCCTCTCTTAGAAGAGCCTCCTTTGGATCTCTTAATAAGGATCCTAGTATTGGTATTTTGGATGGAAAATAGATCTATAACATGGATAATGATATTTTTTATGGTTATTTTTATCTATTGGATGAAATAATTATCATGATAGGTTTGAATATGTGAATGGTGGTTTTGGCCATTGATATTGGGGGAGGAAACCACATTGAAAGTACTTGAAAATTTCTTAAAAGAATATAAAATGATAAATTAAATCATAGGAAAAAGAATCATCCAATGGTATTAAGATTATAAATTTTGAAGGATAGGATGTAAATATTGAAATAAAATTTATTTATACATATGTTGGGTAATCTGTAACCCTAAACTTAATAGTTTAACCACTATATAAAACGATTTTTAAGTTTACCATGGTAATTAATTATTAGTTTTTTCAAGAATTATTTTATCCATATAAAATAATATATTTTATTCTAATTCAAAATATATATACTATAATTTCAAATTATATTAAAATAATTGTACCCTTTTATTGTAAAATTAATGTCACACCCCCACTGTAGAAAACTAGAGACAATGCCTTACTTTATTGAATTGGATTGATTATAAGGAATAATATCCCAAAGGACTTGCCCATATCTAATTTTTGGAAAGAAAAATAATATATATAACACCAAAATTATATTGGGAAATAGAAAATACAACATGATAAATAATAAAATGAGATGAACAACACCCTTTAAAGATTATCCAAAAAAATCATCACAACATGTGTAAAGGAAATAACATAATGATGAGTTCAAATTATTAGTAAGGGTATGTACCAAAGAATAAGTAATGATTAAATTATCCTAATAAAAACTTCACGGTAAATACAAGATCACACATTCAGTTTATATAACTCGATAAGGAAAAATCAATATATAATGGTATCTAGCTGAAACACATGCAATATAAAAATTAAATCGAGAATGTACTAAATATATAGATAATGTTAAATTTAAAATCACATGGACATATATTAAATAAATATAAATTAATGAAATTCTAATTTGTTTGATTCCATGTTTCCTAAGTACATTCTACATTTACCATCAAGACC
Organism: Viscum album; assembly: GCA_963277665.1. Classification (NCBI taxonomy): domain Eukaryota; kingdom Viridiplantae; phylum Streptophyta; class Magnoliopsida; order Santalales; family Viscaceae; genus Viscum; species Viscum album. The sequence goes on from OY728136.1 coordinate 1,341,770,519, forward strand.
TTTCACATGATGGTTTATAACATGTCTAGAAAAATCCTATCTGATTTTCCAAATGATTCATCACATGAGGCTAAAAATATGTAAAGGTCATATATATAATCAAGCCCCACATATTTCATAAATATTCAAATAATTACCATCATTTTTAATATTTTATTAAACAGATGAAAAATTTCCTTATCAAATATTTGTATTGAGTAAATGATATGGAATTACCAATATTTCCAATATTAATCAAATAACTATCAATTACATAACATATGTTAAAATGGTATATGGTGTTATAAGTCAGTATAACCATCAAAAAATAATGTTTATATCTAAAATAAATGTTGTTTACATGGTAAAATTTCCATAATGAAGTCATTATTTCAATAAAAAGATAACAATCACCAATGAAAATATGATTACAATGATAAATTTTACCCCATGGTAATTTTCTATTCAAACCCCCTTATACGAGTTAATTAAAATTGAAACATAGAATACCCTAATATATGAGTTAATGATGATATTAAATCACAATGGGGAATTATATAAACCACAATAATGGAATTGGTTTGTAATATAAAATAACTATCAATGGAATTTCAATTGAGATCAAATCCTTTACTATACCCTACCATTTGGGTGAACACCATTTTAATTCACATATAATGGTTTTAAAAAAAAAATTAACCTATAACAGAACCATACATATATTTATAATATAATATTTATTCTTCTTATAATATCAAATTAAACATTTGTTTTCAATTATCCATTATTTTGATCATTTTTTGGATATAATTATCACAGTTTTTAGTATGTTTCAAATTATTGTTTTTTTTCTTTTTATGTTGATAATGATGTAATAATCTCTTGGATGATAACCATGATGTAAATATCATATATATTTTTATATATGTATTTATAATATTCCGTAATTTTTAGTGTTATAAAATGAAATGCACTATTAATGTAGATGGTTCGACGTACGTATGGATGAATATTGTTTCCATTTTCCTGTTGTATTAAAATAAATTAAATTAAATGACATATAGTTGTATATTATAAATAAATTATCAAAAATATGTCATATATATATATAATATGTTTAAAAAACTATCCCTTACACATTCAATGTAAAGCATGAATGATTCGCATCGCTATAAGGAGGTGGTAGTTCACAAGTCCACAAATGACATTATCATATTTCCATAAAACGGAAAGCATAAAATATTGGTATATGCGTAAATTAAATAATGATAAATACATTATAAAATTATTATATATAATATATAAAATTTAAATCCATCATTATTTCCAACCTTTAAAATAGGTTATCAAAGAATGAATAACATCAGTTCCTTTAGAGGTAGTTCGACATACACATGAATGTTGATTATGTATCTCATTTTATGGATATGTGTGACTGTTTAAGTTCCCCTAAATTATTATCCACATTAATAGTGCTTTGGAACAAGTTTCACTAGCTTTAGTTGTTTCTCATTTAATTCCAAAGGTTTCGGACTAGTAGTGACAGTGTAAAGAAGGTGTTAATAGGGAGACTATACTTTCTGGTGATGCAATAATAATGGTATATAAAAATAAAAATAAGTATAATGAACAATAATATAGGTTAAAAAATCACCCCTAATAGAATCTCATCAATAATATATAATATAGGGAGCAAAAACAAACAACAACAATGGAAAAAATAGTATTGATAAGATGCCCCTTCTAGCTATCGAAACAAAACATGAACACACAAAAGGTCATTCAGTAGAGTAAATAGAACGGATTCACCCATGGATAAACATTAGTGTATACATATAAATATTTAGAAAAATAAGATATAAACTAAAAATAGTATCTTTATATGATTTAGTATCCTCATGGTCCCTTGCCAATAATATCTTGGTGACTCATTACTACAATCACGCTCCTGAACACAAATAGTTACGTGATTAAAAAATCATGAAGTCTATAGGCATCTTGAAGGGATTGTATATAGTGTATGATATAATATAAATCAAGCACAACCAACATGTTCCTACCATATATTTGTGATCTAGAAGGTGTGTATTAAATTTTTACAAATTAAAAACTCATGTCTATAATAAACACATGATTCATTGTTACTCAACTCCCACAATGAGTATATCACCTTCCTAGGACTAGGGTGGAATAACTATACCAGAGATAATACTTTGAGAAAAGACTATGGCATCCCTTGATGTGATATATTCCCTGGAGAACCCTACAACTCCACCCCCATAAAGCACCTGACTCAATGTGCCTCCGAAAACCTCATGTTCATGTCATTTAATTGACTTCCCAAAGGAATTCCCAAATAAAGAATCAGGTCCCTCATACCCTTGATCAAAAGAACTATTTGGCTCAAATACCAACATCTATAGGAAAAATGAAATCTTTTATAAAATTAATATCATTATTTCCCAATATTCTATGTCCTGAGGAATGGAAGAATATATAATCCCAAAATTAATCCTTTCCTAACAGCCTCAACCTAGAAAAGAATCTGCCCCAACCAATAGCCATAATGCTATAATCTAATGGACCCTCACTAAACCCATGGAATTATATGATAATAACCCCATATATTTAGCAATTACACTACTATTTAGGGCCTCTAACCACAGGTGTTTTCTCAACCACCTCAAACATATAAGGCAACTTGTGTTCACAAACAATAAATGGAACATTGTCCAACATGGGTCAGAAAAAACTCCAATTAAAATCTAAGACACATCAATCTAGAACATAATGCCCCCACAACCATATCTCTCAATATGATGGCCACACCATACCATATTAAAGGATCCACGCTAATAAAAAATGGCCACATCTCCCCAATCCAATGATCAACTCACCCAACATGTGACCATCATCACCCAAGTTCCTCAAACCATGTCTATCTATTCAATCACATCACCTAAAAATAAAAAACCAATGATAACACAATCACTGATCATATCCCTTCATGATCCCATGTATGTAACAAGAAATTCATACATATAAGTCAGTTAAAATTAAATAAATAATTAAATTGAAATAAAAACAATAACACCACAGTAAAAATCTTCCCAAGGATCATATCATCTCACTAGGATCACAAAAATTGAAATCTCGCTTGATTATACCCCATAGACATCTCATAACATCCATTTAGTTAAATGAAAGTCACCATTTTAATTACATGATCTCACTCGGTCATAAAAAAGGTGGCTTAAATATACTCCTCCAAACACTCAAAAAATAAAAAAGAAATGTATGAACCACCTAACTTGGGTTGGTAGGTGGCCACAGGTCCAGTCATAGCCTCTAAATAAATCGGATTTGGAAAAAATGTATCTTTTAGAGAAATTCCATGAAAATAGGGTAAAACTACTCTAATAGATTTAGAACACCATATGTAGTGGGAAAGGGTAATATAAGCTCAATGACGGTGACCCTTAATTAGAGAGATCCACCATCGAAAATGGCTTGTAGAATGAAGCTCAGAAAAAAAATTGATAAATCCCTAGCGGAGTAGGAAATGAGATCCACTCGTGAATATGTATGTGTCCAAAGAGGAGAAAATAATAATAATGAAAATAAAATAAATTTACGTGAAAAAATTAAATTCAACTAATTAATGAGCAGCATGGTTATCTCATATAGTTTTGCAAACTGTTCCACAAATGTGAGACTCCTACAGGTTTGGAGCTAATCCCAACATAGTGAGATTGAATCTTGTGCAAACCATGGGTGTTATTATTCCATGGTACATCCCAAATGGAACTCAGTGTGTGGATTTCACATGTTTTTCCTTATACATTCAAAAACCATGTAATTTACCTCTATTAAAAACACAAGATGTGTCATATGTCCTTTTTACCCCACTTTTATGGATTTTGAAATTTTGAATTGTACAATAAATTGACTACATGGTTTTCACTAAGAGGTTGCACAATTAAATCCATTCATATGCCTCAAACTGTATTTCTATAAAATAAGGCCATTAGAATTTCGATGCACCTGAAACCAATCCAATCAATGGAGGAATTTGTAAAACCCTTGATAAAAATCTAAAAACAAGGATTTGTGTTAATGGAAGACACTAAATTTGATTATATTGATTAAAGAATACGTTTCTCTTCCCACCATGGACCACAAAATTCCAAACCGGTGAGTTTGTCAACCCTCTCAAAATACCTGGGATGTTATATTAACCCAAATTATCATATCTCATCTATGTGCTATAAAATAAAATTAGTAGATGGTATTGAACAAACCCATATATTTAAAATTGACACAAAATTCTCTGGTCAAAAGGGAATATGTAAACTACCAAAAATGGGCTCTCCATATTAGGATTTACTTACCATGGACACATCCTAGCCAAAAAATAACAAAAAAAATTGATCCATTTACCGTCCTTGGACTCAAGGACCTCCCTTGATGCATCATCAATCCTCCACCTCATCAGGTGCTCTCATTTCATACCCAACTACCATTATATTCATGCATCACATAAATTCACAACCCATTCCCCCATTGATCAGGGAACCAATGATTTATTATATCTCAATAAATGCTCAAATGTCCTCATTAATTAATCCTCAACACATATCGCCTCACAATGCATCCCAAATTCCTATACACCTCATGTAAACCACATATCCTCAATGCCTCTATGCCAATGCACCTCAATAATCCCACTGCCTCACACATCTCTCTCTCTCATATATATATATATATATATATGATGCATCTTAGGCAATTCCAATATACTAAGTAAAATTTGGTTACCCAATACATATAGCTCATTCACCTCAAGGACACAAAATGGAAATCCCTCTAAATAGGTCATTCCAAAAAAATGAGAAGAACCCTCTATCACTCACATGACATTCAATTGATCCTAATAAGCTCACCGACCATCTCTAGCCATGGCTGCTCCACAACATGAACCAGACCAGAAGCTTGAATACATGAAGCCTACCCCCTGTGATGTTTTACTTTACACTAGCCACATAGCCCATTTTTAGGCCCCATTGTCTCTACCCTAACCTCTGTGTGAAAATAAAACTCAACTACCATCATTTGTTACTACCCCCAGTCCAAAGAAGAACCTTGATTCAACCCTGATCATTGAATTTGTATTGTTCAAGAAGGCTTCCTAGAGAACCTCTCGAGATATATGAATTATCCAAAATCCCATAACACATTTGAAGGAGTCACGCACTATGTTTGTACATGTATTGGATACCCACACTTGATTGACACTATCAACGACCTATTTTGAGGTCGTCTTCTTGAGTCGATGGCCTAACTTCCCTATAAAAACTCATTATGGCATCACATAATACTATCTGAAGTTTATTCAATAAAATATCTTGATGATATCTTTCAGATTATTTATGAATGATATTTATGGATTATCATATCTATGAGTACCTAATTGACCACCTCAGATATTGATACCAACCTGAATATTCTTATAAGTACATAAATGCAATGTTAAAAACCATCCTCAAATCAACTCACCTACGTGGATTCATCACTCAACATGTCAAGTGAAAAGAGATATAATTCAGTGAAGGTCATGGTGTATTCAATGATGGGATATTCACCATTATGAAGGTTCAAGAACTCATCGGCTCTATCTTCCCTCAACATATCATGAAATAACTGCTCAAAGAACATAGAATCAAAGTCCTTCATTGGACGTCCCTTGTGTCGGCCCACCTATACCAGCACATCCCACCAGAACATTCCTGTTCCTCTGATAATGTCGTTTTATAGATTCACCATCTACCCCGGTGGTTTCTATATATTCTCTATGATCATTCACACAAACACTATCAACTAATTATCCTCATGTGAACCTCATTCACCGTGGAATAATGATGGGTGTTGTGATTTAAACTCTCATGTCAAATACGCCATGGAAGGATCTACTACCTGAGATACCCAATCAATCTCATAGTTGTAACATACTTGGATTGAACTTATGTATTCATAATTACATGGCCCAAACGTGGTAAATATGGTGGCTACCCCGCCAACACTGAACTATGTACATGAGCCCATGCCTATGGCTTATAATCTTCCAGACCCTTAGGGGGCACAAACTATGTGGGACCTAGGCATCCCATCACCACCCACCTGACACTCCACATGATTCCATTGAGATGAAACCCCTTCACTACCAGTACATGAATGGAAATCCCAGATAACACACACACACACAAACACACACACACACACATATATATATATATATCGCATATTGTTAATGAAATGATATGAAACTCAGTCCCACTACCCTTACCCTTAACCAATAAAATATTATCAAAGGACATCCCACCCTTATGCGATACCTACCCACAAAAATCAGATCCAAATATCTAATATTCCTTAACCCATGCCCATCTTGAAGAATCATGTCACTTTAATATGATTAACACATCACCCAACCTATTGATCCACATCCCCTCACAATATCATCCATGCCTAATACAAAAAAATATGGCCCATGGTTATATCTATCAAATGTCAAAAGCAGTCTATACCACATCAATTTTACTATGACACATGTATATAAATATCATAATCCTACTATGTTCATATCATAAGAATAATAACCATTAACCTCTTTCCATTCTAGGATATGGGTCCAATGACCCTCCCTTACTATATTAGACCATGGGACACATAAAATAATATGTAATAATCATATTTACAAGGTTACCACATGAGGTGGAAATAAAATACACAATAAAATGAAAAAAATAGAACTGAAAATACCACCTCATGAACCATGGTCTGTCCCTCAAGCATGGGACTATAGCAACCCAAAACATGTTGTAAACCCAGTTCTAAAAATAGCATAACCTTCAGACATAAATATTCTAAATAGTAAGACAAATAGTAAAGGGATTAATTTTGTACCATTAGTGGCAACCTAAACCCTACGAGTAATCCAAACTCAGGAACTTCTCGGATACCACTTCTAGTGACCCTATCCAATTAGCCACCCGAATAGTTGTTCAGGCGGGGTGCCACTTCTATTAGGTGAACATCCCCCTACATCGAAGGTTGGTAGCTAGCGGTGTGGGTTTAATAAAGCTAATTGTGATTATTTTATTCCCTCTTATGATGATATAATAATGTCCTATATAAATATAATGAAATAGAATTAAAGAACATACAGACTCAGACTAATAAAAATCCCATTTTGG